>CM052809.1:84272461-84339909 GCA_028533885.1 Nasua narica | reverse complement strand
TAGCTCCACAATCATCTACCCACGTGGCACTGGACACATCATTTAATTCTTGCCTGTGAATGGAAATAATAATAGTAGTAACTATTACTGTGAAGATAATATAACTATTATTGTGAGGATGCAAAATGATAATTCATGTAACTAACATAGTGGGCTCTCATTAAATATCAGCTGTTTTTATGATGGGACTTTCTAGTTGTTTTCTTCTCATTCAAGTCTGCAAGATATTTTAAAAATGATGAGAAAGGCTAAGTGGCTCTTTCAAAATAACAACACAGCAAGTAATTGGAAAAGATGAGCTTTGAAACCAGATCTGTCTGACTCCAGAATTCCTGCCTTTCTGCCACCCTATGTACATTGTGCTCATCTCTCTACCTAAAAAATGTCCTTGCTTATATCTAACTAAAACAACTTTCCCAGGCCCATCTCAGATTCTGTCTCCTTCAAAAAGTCTCTTAGATCCCCATCCAACAGGGATGTGTTCCTCAAAATCCTCACAGCAGTGTGTCACTCGTTTGTACCCAGCGTTGCACCCCAGTGACCTATGTGCTGCATCATGAGGTCCTGGACACCAGGGGCGGGGTTGCCCCTGAAGCAGAGCACTTTGCCCCAAGTCTGGACCCTGTTGCATCTGAAGTAGAGCACTTTGCGCCACATAGATACTTAATAAAGTCACCTGAGTTGAATAGAGGGTCGTTAAGGTCACAAATGGAAAATTCTGTCCAGTTCAATCCAGGAATCATTTACTTACTAACACGTCTTTATACCAGGTCCTACAGTAGACATGGGGTTTAAAGAGATAAGCAAGGCAAAACCCCTGCCGTCAAGGAATTTATCGTTTGATAAAAGTGTTTTGAAACCAGGAAGTGATTTTTTTTAATTGGAGGCATTATAATTAATCAGATGAAAAAACACCTCAGTAATGCGAAGGAATTCTCATTTATTGTTCGTACAGATACAGTTGTCTCCTCCAGCTGCTGTACCAGTTTAGACTACATCGTCACCTACCTCTTCAAGCACATAGCAAAAGAGGGCAAGAAGCCACTTCGATGCAGAGAGGCCACCCAGGCCGGTCAGAGACTATTACATTTTATGCAGCAAAATCCAGATGTCCTACAGCAGGTAACTGGTGGTCGGTCACCTGGCTTAAGAAACAGAGTTTCCCAAAAGCCAGCCTAGAGCCTGAACATCTCGTAGAGCAAATGGTCTGGTCGAGACTCGTTACCAGTTATTCTCTAGGAGTATTTCCCTGGAAGATAGGGTAGCGCACTAGCCCAGGACTACTCACCCTCAAGAAATCTCTCAGTTGTTCATCTTACTCCAGGGAAGCTAGAATTCAGAGGAAGGATAACTCTTCCAGAGGCCTGAGAAAAATAAAAGGCAAAGCCAGAACTAGAAACAGTCAAGCTCTGGTTTCTTTCCCGGAGCCTCTAGTAACGTCTTCCGAAGTCCACTTTGTGAGTACTGTGGTACGTCAGGAAACCGCCATTGCTGAGCTCCTGCTCCGTCCCAGACAGCTTGCTGGGAACTTTCCATTCCTCATACCACAGCTGGTATTCTTCCCATTTAAGATAAGAAATCAAGGTTCAGATAGGTCACATTCCCCAGGGCATTTAAGTAATAAATAATAAAGCCACAACTTCTTAATTTTCAAATGTGTTTTCTAACTGGCTAATATGAGTTAGGTCCAAGTTCCATGCTGTTCTTTGAAAACTCACAAATCACGGTAACAGCATGCATAAAAATAACACATGCCAGAAATATTTCAAAGAGAATTAATACCATTTTTCCGTGGAGATACCATCACTGTGGTATTAGTTCTACTAACTTCGGAAACTTTATACTGCTTCCAGTTGTTTTATTTTGCCAAATTATCTTCATAATATCTGGTGCTTTACAAATGTCACCACTTGAACAAGGTTATTAGCCAACAGCCAAGACGCCTGCAACCAGCAGAAACTATCACTCTGAGCAAGGAAATGGTGAACATAGAATGAGCCAGCCATGGGCGAGGCTTTCTTCCTGGCTATCATTTTTTACAAATATTCAAATTAAATTATATAAAACTTATTTCGGCGGATGTCTTAGTAGTTAGCCTGTTGTTTTCCTGGCGAGGAGGTGTGTAATTAAGATTGTGTGTAACCAGACAAGGTGCTGTCGGCCTGTAAGTGTTTGTAGGACCCTGGAGGTGTCACGATGCGTCAGTGATACAGCGAAATGAAGAGAAAGGTAGCACGTGGGCTGAGGACTGTCCGTGCACAGGGTGCAAGAGCCACTGAGACTCACGAGACAGCATTCCTCTCTTAAAATGTTGCTATCAGATGGGACAGAGGTAATTGATTAGTTATTAGGTAACTAACCACTTGTATGATAATTTGATGAATATAGTGGTGGCGGAGATTGACACACAAGGAGAGGGCTTTCGGAGAACGCTTCTCACTTACACCCCCCCACAACAACCCTGAGATGTGGATATCATCATCCCCGTTTTACCGGTGAATAAACTGAGACGCAGAGAGGGCAACGGGGAAGTGGAATGTGAACCAAGGTTTGTTTGGCTGGGAAGCCCAAGTCCTTACCACTTACATTGTTGACTCTCAAGGGCCTAGTTGGTAGGGATAAGATCTCGGATTCACCAGGACTGCCATTTCAAACTGTACGTTCGATCGAGACCTGGGTGCACCCCTCCTCCCCCCTCGGCCGCCTACCCAGCTGCAGTAGCCTCTGGTACGGTTGGGAGTGTGTCGTAGCCCTCAGTGCTCTGCGAGGACAAGGTTGAAAACCACAGATTTAGAGCATGCAGCCAGCGGAGGAAATAAGTCCCCACGGATTGGCCAGGAGTCAGGCCCAGCCCCCACCCCGCCCACCCCCCACCCCCTGCCACGGAGAATCGCAAGTCCACTGCCAAAGCCCCCCTGCCGGCACTCAGCCAGATCACAACATCGTCCCAGAAACTGTGGCAGAAACTTTTAAGTTGGTAGAAGATTTTATCGGCATCAATAGGCTGTGAACCTAGACAAATACTGTCAGACTGTGCAGCAAGCGACGTGGTCGTACAGGAGACAATCAAGTTTGTCTTTACTCGGAATTACCGTGCATTTGTTGGCTTAAGTAATTTCTGTGTGTTAATAATACTTGGTAATCCTTTGCTTTATAGCCTATGACTAAGTAGTGATATATCTTTATTAACGGTGGAATACATTCTATTTATTTGGAATGTAGGCTTTCAGATAGCATTTTAAATATTAATGACTGGTCTCTGGTAGTCAGCATAAATATGATTTGCATTAGCACTCGGTTATATCATCTTGAGTGCCTCTGATGTCAACCATCGGGTATAGTAATATCTGACATCATCTCCTTAGGTCACTGACAACTTTGACCTCTATTCTTATGCACAGTTTCTGTCGTCTCAAAAGCTCTTTTGAATTGATTTGAAATTTTGACTCTTCCCTTTATGAGGCAGTAAAATTGATAATTATTCAGATGGGAACTGAGCGCTGAGTGAAAAATCAATTCTACCCGCTCTCTGCTGCGTATAAAATTACTTCTGAGTCGGCTGGACTGAACGGATGGCCGGAGTAAAAGCAGCAGGCAGGAGCAGTGGGAAGAATTAGCTGGACAGAGCTAATAGCCTGAAGGGATGGACTTGGAAAAGAGGGAGTGGGCCAGTTGGGGGTTATTATGAGCAAGGATCATGGGGTCCCATTGATCATCTGTTTACATCAGCTTTCCAAGACCTTATAAATCAGCCCTGAAGAGCAGCAGAACTCGAGATTCGAGATTCGGCGTCTTACCAGAGGGACTTTGTATTAGATTATTCTCATTTTCACACTCAGATGAAAAGTGAGCCATTGATTATTCATTGGTTGCCCATTAAATGCTGTTTTTATAGATGATTTGCCTATCACTGAAGGTAATGAACAAGGTGGCTGCTTTATCACTCGAGGTTTCAGTTTTCCAGGCATCTGTGTCAGTTAAGTAATGCCTAACCCTATTAAAAGGAATGGGTTACAAATTGCTTAACAGTGCTGAAAAACTAGACCCTAATGACTAATTGTGCTTGGAGTTTAGAAAGGGCTTGTCAGCTCTTTAAACTAAACTGACGCGATGATACTGCAATTATTTACTAGTTTGAACTGTTTTCCCCCCAACCTGGATATGTATTGCTGGAAGCGTACTTGCATGATGAGTGTGAGCTCCAAATTGCAAAAGTTTATGTCCTCAAGCTTCTATAGCAAGCGAAGCTTGCACCACATAAAAGGTTTTCCAACATCCTTGTAGGCCTTTCGACCGGTGTGCCACAGCCTGGGAAGCACATTTTCAGCACCTCTCACCTGGAAATGTGCTTGTTATGATCCATTATGTGGCTTGAGATCCTCAGTGTTTTTAAAAATATTCTCCAAATAAGCCATCTTGCAGAATCTGCAAACAAATCTAACTTTGCTAGCATTAAATTTAGTCGATTTGAAGATTCACTGTAATTAAGTGAGTCTATTGCACATAAGAATTACTGTCTCAGCAGCATTCCTTGGACTTAGCAATTGAGAAAAACCCAGCTTACATATATTAAGAACGAATATTCCCCACGTGTTTTTATGCCGTTAGAAAGATAAACTAAAATCTTAAGAACAAGCCAATAATAATAGTGATGAGGCGCAGATCTGCTACAGTAATTTGGAACATTAAATCTCTGTGTGAATTTTTTTTTCGGTTTTATCTCTGGTCATGTTAAGTGTTTGCCTCTAATAAGCCATAGATCAGCATTCATGTAGTTTTATCACGGAATGAAAGATTTGCCCAAATTAGGTAAATGGAGGAGTGGGTTTTATAGAATTAGAGGGGAAGTTAAGAGATGTGAGTGATTCTTTTTCGCATGACAAGAATAGGACACTGATGCTGAATGCGTCTCTGAACCAGAATTGCAGCTATAAGTTACTTGCTCTGGAGAGAGAAGCACCTTCCACAGAAGTAGAACGAGAACTCTGGTTGTCAGGATTACCGATTAGATTATGTGGTTAACTTACTAACCAGGTGTCTTTAGCAGTTATAATCTCTACAATCTAAATACACTGAAGGGACGAATAGAATATTTGGGTTTGAATTTATCTCACCCTCATCTATTTAACTATGTGGTATAAGTCAGCTATAATAAAATCCCCCCCCCAATGCTTATTATGATTCTCTCTCTTTTTCCCGCCCTCCCTCCCTTCCTTCCTCTCTCCATCCCCCCTCCCTCACCCCCAACCTGGCGTTTAACTACAAGTTGTGAAGAGCTGTCAGGAGCTATAAGAATCATACTTCAGGAGGGATGTGTGCTCAAAGAACATTCACCCTTTTCCTCAATCAGTCAGTCAATCAATGAAAATTGCTTTTGTATAGTGCTCTTCGTGACATGCGTCCCAAAGTGAATTACGGCGAAAGGGAAATCATCTGCTCTTTTTTCATTTTTGTGTTTAGATTGAAGTGATACTGCTCAACATTTTGACATCCTGTACAAGACATCTTTCATACTTAAGATTCCATTCCCTATAATACTAAGTGGGAGAAAGTGCAGTCGCATATTTAACGGATGTTGAGACTTTGGCCTCTAGAACCTTAGCAACACTCTCACGGTGGGAAACACTTAAGCAGATGAAGTATATTCATGTCTCTTATCCTCTTAAAAAAAAAAATTAGCCAGATTTTCTAATGTTATTAAAGGCATTTCTAGTGGACCCTCAATGGAAGGTGTGCCCTCCTCATGACGCATTAGCTTAGTCCAGTTGATTTCCCACCGTATTGTCCAAAATATGGCAGTAGATTGGTACCAGAAACACACGCCGAAGGAACATTCACAACTAGATCAGAGGACAGCGTGGGTGTAGAGGGTTTACAGGAAGCCAGGGATCGGTCAGTCGGCACCAAGAGCAGAAAGCAGGAGCTCACGTTTCAGGACGGAGCTGGTTTTTGCACACGCCGCGACAGTCTCCGTCTTCTCCGCAGCACTCTGTACGCGGACTCTGTATTTATTTCTAGGAAAAAATGACATTGGCAAAATATGAGTGCTTACCCTGTGCAGGGTCTAGCTTATGCTTTCTGCGTTTGTGTGTAATCTGATTCCATCATCGCAGCATGTCTGTGAAGCAGTGGTATTATGATGGCCCCTTGGTAAAAACAGAAACTGAGGCACAAAAAGATTAAGTAACTACCTTGCCCAAGGTCACACATAGTCCGTAAGTGGCAAAACTGCAGTTCTGGCCTGTTGAGCTCCAGAGTTCACATGCTCAACCACAGAGCTCTAGTTGGCTGGCAGCTACTAATCCGAGCTGGTTTGTATGTTCTCAGCACTCACGCTGAGGCGAGTTGAGCCTCCAGTGAGTCCCACCGGGGCCATCCTTAAGGTGGAATGACTTAGAGCAGTTACCCTATACCCCAACTTCGTGCTGCAGCCGGGATGAAGCAGATGGGCGGTGACCCAGAGAGGCGGTGGACAGGGGAGAGGGAGGGTGCTTTGCCAGCTGGTACAGAGAGCCTGGGGCTTCCCACAGCCACTGAGGCAGAGTGAACACACCCTCCTCTGCCTTACCCTGTGCCCACACCCGATCATTAATTCTATAGCCAGACGCTGAGAGTATAAAAGGGAGTGGGACGTGTGCCCTCGAGAAGGCTGCCAGAGTCTAAGAGCATCACTGTCTCGTGATGTTCCTGTGCTCCTTTCCTTTAATGTCTTCGAGGGAGTTCTTGAGGTCGGTTCCGGCCTGGTGTTCCTCAGATAGAGGCAGGACGGCCGCTGTGAAATGAAGGTGGGGAAGCGACAGGTGCTCTCTCTCCGTCCCCCGCACCGGGTGCGTCTCCAGGCTTCATCCTGACTCGCACCACTGGCTCATGAGTATAGAGTGCCAGTTGTGACCTCCTGCTAGTTGCAAACAGCTTTTCTTCTCTAAAGGAAGCTACTTCAGCTACCAGGTGCCTTTAGCTCTTAAGGGCTTCTTCTCCCACCGACAAGACTCAAAGTGATAGTTGAGCGTCCCTCTCCCTATCCTTTCCAATCTACGAAGTATCACAAACTAAGATGCCTACAGAGCCAAGCAGAAAACTCAAAGCTTAGGAAAGAAACTCAGGTTGAGTACACATCCCGGTCCTACGGGGGCGGCCTCCACACAGGGCCAGCTCATTCTTGCCCCGTAAGAAGGTAGGTCCCAGTGTTGCCCAGCTATACTGAGATTACCTACCCTCCCCCCAAGAGAACCAGAAATCCAGGTTTTTTGATGTTGGCCACTGATCGAAAATTTAAAATGAAACAAAAAAAGGAGACCACTCTGCAGGCCAGCACTCTGTGTCTGGTTACCAGTGTTCCACCAATATATTATGTAATCCTAGAGGGTTTCAGAACTAAGATCTCCCTAAGCATGATCCCCAATATTTCCCATAGCCATCCCATGTGCTACTGCTGAGGTTTTAATAATTTTTGAAGCACACTTTTTTGATTACTTGCTTAAAAAGACTGCTGTTATTTTGCACTGACATTTGATTCTCTACATCGGTGTCTATTAAAATTTAAAGAGGGCATTTATTTATATTTGGGTAGTGTCTTTGCCTCCAGAATGGATGCAATCAACAGTGAAACTCGGTTAACACCTCTGGAACTTTTTTTTTTCAATCTTCAAAATAACCATATTTGTCTGAGGCAAAAATTAAAGTTCAGTTTCGTGAAGTAAGTGTGTGTGTGTGTGTACACAGTCTAATTACTAAGGATCAAATCAGAATATATGAGAGGATCAGGGTTGGACAAAAGTATCTAGGTAACAGCCCCATAATAAAAGTCCAGATGGGAGTAAAACTCTTGAATGATAAATTTGTGACCATCACCCCTAAAGATCAGTTTCGAAAGTTAAAGTATATGATTTTAAAAATAGAAAAACTAGGTTTTGGTTTTGTTTTGTTTTGTTTTGTTTACTAAAATGGCATCTTATCTGTGATATTATAAAATCATTGATCCATCTGTAGAAGGATGGTTCTAGTCCAAATTTTTTGTTGTATACCCTATCTTTGCCATTTTGGTTGTATTTTTGTTATGGAAATATTTGTCGAATCACTCTTTTAAGTATAACCAAAAGAAATGGTATTTTAAAATAGAAAAGTTGGTTAAAATAAAAACCTATTCTTGATTTATGAATCATCCAATTATCATCAGAACTGTAATACCAAGTCTTTAACAGAGTCCCTTTTCTTCCCCAAAGATCACGTCAGGCTTCATACTTGTCTCAGCATCTAGCAGAGCCTGACACCTTGTATTGGTCAATGAGTGTCTGCAAAACTAACCCCCCAAAATTAATTTGCAGAATTACAGTCCTCAGGCAGTGACTTTAGCTTTCAAAGCCAGCATGGTCATAGACTACCACATAATAAACGGAATGGGAATGCTAAGAGATCACACCTTTATATACTATAAAACAATCCTGCTGAAATTCCACAAGAAAATTTCATCTTAAACATGGGTGAGGAAAGAAATAAGCACTTCGAATATTATTCCAAATGGTTAACAGAACAGAGAAGGTTTTTTTTTTTCCACTAGGACATGTGTTTTTCTACCTCTAAGCACAGTTTAAAGATGTAATCCATTGATAGCATATCTTGCCTTATTAATTGAAAGAGATGGAATCCACCAGATGTAGCCCAAGCCAGCAGAGAGTTGGGTGACTAAGCAACAGCAGAGACACCATATTGAATGAGCCAGATTTCAGTCTCCAAGTCATTTATTTCAACCAGTGACAATACATTGAAGCTCCTGTGCCTCAGCAGTGATTGATGGTTTAATATCATATATAATTTTTTTTAATGAAGGAAAAACCATTTAAATATGTTACCATTTGCACTGGTATTCTCCTATGTACATAACTGCATTTAATCATTATGGGGATTGTTTTTATACTTGTGTAATTTGTATCCAAGAAATAACTGTCAAAGCCATCTCACGCTGTTGCTGGAAATGGTACAGTGTGCTTCATACTTGAATAGATTCATTCTTCCCTGCACATAATTAAGAGTGTTGGAGCTTTCCCTGCCACCACATAGGAATTCCATGTTTACATTTCTGAGAATGAAAAATTAGCCACAATGTGCTTTTTCAAGTTCCCATTTTCTGGGGCTATGATATTTAAGTACCTTAGCTCCGTAGCAGTGTATGATTTGAAGAGTTTGATTTTAAGACTTTTAATATTAAAATACATAATAAAATTTTATTATCTAATTACAAGAGGGTTTAGCCTCTTATTAAAGTTGCTAAATCAGGCCTGGATTAGCATCATAATAACACAGTTTGACATGGAATACTCAAAAGTCAAGTGCGAAGGAAGGGACAGGGTTTTTTGTTGTTTTAGGGGGTTTTCTCCCCCGCCCACCCCTTGCACAGTGTAACAGGGATGAAATGCACGTATGGAAACAAACAAGGAGCAATTTGGGACGCTGGAGAAGGAGTGGAGGTGTCAGCCTCGGACGGTACCCTTAGGCAAGGCAGCTGGTATATGTAGCCTTTTGTTTATCCGCTACTGGTTTATGTAGCCTTTAGGCCGGCACCAGAAACAATCACTCCTACAGGGTCAGCTGCTGGTCAGAAGCAAAGTAAGAAAAGATTCTGCGTTCAAACGCGCAGCCATAATTTCTGTACAGCTGGCACCTGCTACTGGTGCACAGCATGAAGGTGAAAGGTCAAAGAGGCAGTTGTTCAAAACTCAAGAATGGCTTAAAGGGACTTGTAGATTAATCTGCTTTATTAACTTCTGTATATTAGATAACTATTGCTGTGAATGACAGTACATCTTTTTTAATAAGTCGCATCTCTTTCTCTTTTAAATTAGCTTTTGAGTAATGAATATTAAATAGAAAGCATTTCAGGGGTAATTAAATGAAAACAGAATGATGTCATTTTACAATTATATTTGTATGTTTATAAAAGAGGGGATGTATAATGTTTTCCAAAGAGCTAGAAAAAAAGAAAAAGAGCCAGCTCTTCGTAAAGAAGAATTTGAAATAAATAAGTCACATGTCCATTAGCCTTTGTGTTTAAACTAAAATATATGATGTAGTTTGTGACTTAGCGTGAAGTCACTGGGTGCTCGTGGCTCCATTCGGCGTTCCCAGGGGCTCCCACTATTTTCTTTATGAATTAAAGTGACTGCAATCTGTCACCATTCTTTTATCTACAGTTTAGCACAGTTTTGCTGTGTAGTCAAAGCCAACGTTCTCAGAATAGCAAAGCGGTTGTAAAAGATGAACAACGGCCATACCTTTTCCTTCACATTCCTGTAAAACAGATAGAGAACATTGCGTGTGGAAAAAAAAATGCAGAGTTTTACACAGGTTTCGCCCAAGATAATTAGGCATGCTTGGTAACAAATCTCTCACCCGATATGGGAAATGGCAAGCAAGATGGTTTTTGGCCTCTTCATTAGTGGTGATTGGCATAATTGGCTATCATTGTAAATTAAAAGTTCCCTAAATGTATCCTTTTTTAAAGCCTCAGCAAGGAAAATTTCTACTCCGTAGATGAAATACTGACACCAACTCTCAGGAAGTTTTTCATAATCTGTGTTCTTTTGTTTGTTTGTCTTTCTTCTTCGGAGAGAGAATGTGCACAGGGCGGGGGGTGGGGAGGGCAGAGAGGGAGAGGGAGAATCTTAACCAGGCTTCATGCCTGATGCGGGGCTTGATCTCGGGACCCTGAGATCATAGCCTAAGCCAAAATCAAGAGTCAGACGCTTCAGCGACTGAGCCACCCCTGCGCCCTCACAGTCTGTGTTCTAAAGGGATGGTTTTGTCTGCTCTTGGAAGTTCTACAGATGACATCTGCCTTTTTCAGGGAGCAGCACTTAGCCGTGTTTCACAAACAGAAGTCATTCAGGATGAGTGGTCCCACGTTTTAGCACAAGCCCGGTCTTCATGCTCTGACCAGTGTTCCTGTGGCACGTGAATATGGCGCCCGCGTCCATCTTCCTGTGTCATACCCACGCCAGCCCAGGGTGCAGCAGAAGGACCCTAAACTTGTATGGCCGTCACGGAGAGGCTGATTCGCGGCACAGAAAACACAGAAGTGTTTCCACACCCTACCACTCCAAAGTGAAAGAAACTTCCACACCTCCTTCTTAAACATGTAGGTTTTTCCTCCATCCTGTAATAGAAGCCTTATTTCCTGCAGGGTCACTAAGACCCAGGAGGTCACAATGGAAGAGCAACTTCAGACACAGACAGGGCTGGTGGTGGTTGATTATGATGAAAAAGAAGTGGAAATAAATATCATATGCTAGGCCCTGGACTGAGCACTTAAATATATATATTTATCATTCGTATTTATATTTGGATTCACAAAGTGTCACTACTCTTCTGTATTTTATACTCTTTTCTGCATTTTGTAATCTTTTAAAATGATACTCTTGCCGGCATTTTATAATCAAAGTATCGTAAGTGCAGCTTCAAGAAGTCAGGTAGCCCAGTCGCTATTATAACCGCTTCTAGGTAGCAGAGCCTTTGTGCTCCTACCCACTATGCAATACCACTTGTAAATGCCCTAGAGACAGGACTGGTAGGGCAGGAGGGGGGAGGGTGGGACCAGTCGGCAGCCAGGGAAAAAAAGCAGCGGGCAAGCTGGGAGGATCTTGAAGGAGACCAGCAGCCCCAGAGAGACCGAGAAAGATCCTGCCAGCCTTCCAGGCAGCCTTGACAGCCGCCAAGAGACCCCACTGCACTGCCTAATCCAGGGTCCTCGAGTCACCCCTCTTAGGCCTGACTTTTGTCTGTGGAAGTTGCTGTCCTCACAGCCAAAAGATTCTTGACTCAGGGAAGGGGGAGGTCCAAACAGACCAATGGCTATAGACTCACCTAACACAGAGAAGGGAGTCAATAAATATGTAAACTTTGAAAAACAATGGACAGGTGCCAGTAACTTTTTTGTGTCCCTGAGGAGAACATATCCCTGTTCATATATATGAAGGTGAGAAGTGTCCTTTCCAGGAAATCCGAAGGCCATGACTTCAGCCAGATTACCTAGGTCTTCTTAGGCCCACACGCGTGTTCTGCCTTTCTTAAGAGTTCTCCGTGTAACGCGCATTCTCAAGATCACAAACCCTCACTGGTGGGGACCGGGGGGTGGGGGGGCACACGGGAGCAGGTACAGTGTCATTTGGGTTTGATTCTTGGCCCCAAACTGACTTCTCCCATATCCTTCCTACGCACTCCCGGCATCACCATGAGAATAAACTTCAGGACTCTTTCCATTGACTTGTCTTCACACTTCATGCCTCCTCTGAGTCTCCCAGCAACTCTCATGAGGCAGTAGGGCAAATACGGTTTATTTTCTGAGCTTGGGAATATAGGCACATCCCCCAGTTGCGTCCGCAGCCCCTGTATGGGACAAGTGTGCAGGGGTGCAGGGAGGCGCATGCGCACCGCCAGGAGATAGCAGTACTGAGACTATAACTGAGGCTTGTTGTCTCCAGATCTCGCATACTTTTTACTGCACCAAGTCCTCCCGGGGCTTTAACTTACTCTCCTCTCCTGGCATTGCTTCCCCCTTTATCTCTCCAAGTGGCGTTGTGAGTGGTATGGAAAATCTTTGAGTTACTTGAGAGAATGGCACTGTGCAAAGTAAGGGTCAGCTTAACGATGGCTTGATTTATTCATTTTACAGTCGTCACTGGTTTTTCACATACTCGAAGAGTAAATAATGGGAAATTTTCCCAAAGCGTATGAGTGTGCACTAGAGATGTGAACTGAACTTTCGTATTCATTTTCGGTCTTAATTCTTGGAAAGTTCAACCAGCAGCAACTGCTGGGGAGGCTAGGAGCTCATGTAGTATGTTCAAGAAAACGTCTTCTTTGATTACAGTCTGATCACTGCTTACAGAACAAGGTAAAGGTTCCCTAATCCCGTGGCCTGTCATGAGTCACTGCTACCTTGTATGCTCTGCACCCAAGAATAACTCTTGCACATTAATTCTTTATCCCTCGTATGCTTGGGAAAATACAGAGGGTGCTTTCAGATGGATGCATTTCTGTCCTCCTTTCAGAGTTGTTGAGTTGCGAATTCTGTATTTGTTAGGATCTTCTGCTTTACTACATTCAGAACAGATTTTGCAGTCAACGTACCTAGCTTTGAATACTTCTGTCTCCTCGGGTTAGTTACATTACCTCTTCAAAGATACCAGCACCTCTACCAGGGAAATTCTCAGACAATTCTCCCAGGATCAGGTAGTTAAACTAGGCCCTCCTGAGGTCTTATGCCCAGACTCCCCGAGACGTTAGCCAAGACCCCTCGCCTTAGCTCCTTCCCATCCTGTCACTCCTCAGCCTACCACGTAACTCAGAACATCGCTACTGTGAAAAAGAAAAACATTCAAGTGCATACTTAGTTGAGGTCATGTGAATAAGGAATGTGAAGTCAACTGCCAAGAAGGAGCGATGAGAAGTGCAAGGCCTGGAGAGAACCCTCTCAGGCCCCAGAGAGACCCACCAGAAAGAAAATCCTAAGCAAGAGCTCTGTGTTAATGCCCGTACTTAATGTGGCATCTCGTTTTAGATAGGACGAAGAAGTTCCACTCAAGGAACTAAAAGCGTCAATTAGAGTTAAGTGCATTTAGGGATGACTTCTCAGAGACTCTTTAGGATTGGAAGGAGACAACTTGATGGGTGGGCAGTAAGACATTGATAAATACTTGGGCTCCAGGAGCTTCTTAAGGCCACAAGGACTGCATCTCATTCCATTCCGTACCACAGTACCTGGCACGTAGTAGGCTCTCCGTACGACTTTGAGCATCGAAGGGAGAAGTTCCGCCCTCAGCTTCCCACAGAAGGAGCAAACCCTCCCTCCCCAGCCCCGTCTTCTTCCTGAGCCCCCTGCATTACAGAGGCTGGAAACAAATTGACAGAAACCTGGAGGAAAGGAACTCAAGTGATTTAGGAGAATGGAAGGACTGGCTTATGGGGCCAGATTAAAGAAGCTAAATATGTATAGCCTGCCTAAGTGACAACTAAATAGGGCATTTGATAAGTCTATAAATACTTGGAAGATGTAAATGCCAGAGAGGAAAGGGAATTACTTAGCATGGCACAATGGAGTATTGGCATAATGGAATATTATTAAGAAAGGGAAAATGAAGGTTGAACATCAATAAAAAGCTTCCTGACAAAGAGAACCATTCCTGACAGGGGACACTATTAAGTTATGTGCGCGGGCCAAGGGAAGTAATGGCAGTGCCATTTCTCGGGGCACTGGCCACAGAGCCAGCAAAGAGGGAGCCGAGATCCGCCCCGACTGAGGAGCGGGCCAGGCAGGTAACCTGTGTCTGTGGCCTTCCGATCCTAGAACAGGAAGAGAGCTGCCTCTGTCAGACGGAAGTCAGAAGGCCCAGGCCTCCTAAAGGTGCGGACCATCTGCAGAGGGGCTCCCCTGGCAGTTAGTCCTTCTGTGTCACCTCCTGAGTCATTCACCTTGATTGGCACCCCATTGCCTGCAAGATAAGGCCCATGTTTTGGAGCACCCATTACTAGTCCCTTCCCAAGATCCGGCCCCTGCCTGCCTACTGAGCCTTCCTGGTTACCAGCGCCCCCTCCACCCTCCCTCCAGTCCCACAGAACTGCTCAACTGCCCCCAAACACTTCTAATTATTAGGGCAAGAGAGCTTCCAAATCTCGGTAACTCTTTGAATTGTCTCCTTGGCCTCCTGGCCAGCACTCTGCCATTTAGATGACTATAAATAAAAACCCTCAAATCTGAAAGGCAGCATGCTGTCCTCTGTGGTTTAAACATAAACTCTAAACTAATCTTTAATGGAAAATGCTTCCGAGGGCCCTGTGAATGTGCCACAAAAATTCTTTTTCCTCCCCACACAAAATCATTTGAACATAATAAGTAAGATGATCCTCCGCTGTTGGTTATGAAGATTTTTAGGTCCATCTGACTAAATCCCTTCAGGAAATCAGGGGGAATGTAGTGACAGAGGAGAGACAGCGAAACGTTGACCCTCCTCCTGTAAGGATGATATATTTATTATGAAATACAATATTCATTGCACTCTGCTTAGATGGCCGCACGAGGTGCCCTCCTGCCATTATGCCTGATGTTGTGCTGTTTTGAAATACGATATTCGTTGGGAAATGTTGTGATGACTGTTCAATAAACTAGCATGCTATTTCCCACTCTCCTCCCTGCTTCTGAACGGCCGCGGTTAGAGTTTCCTTTATCGCTGACTATTTAATATAAACATGTGCTTGTAGTCGTCTCCGTCGTGGGTATGTACGGCCGCCGGTTGGGGTTCGTCTCACGGCTCCTGATTTCCCGAGTTCACTGTCGGACTGTTGGTCTACGAGAGCCTCTCCACCGCCCTTAGCACTCCAGGGGCCATCCAGCACCCAGCCCCTTCTCTCCGCGGGCAGCCCTGCCTTTGAGGCCTAAAGCTCTGACTGTATCTACAGCTTTAGCGGCAGGTTATGTTTCTTGGAAAGATTTCAGTGCCTGGGAAGAAAATGGGGTAGGCACTCAAGGATTCCGACCGCTCCTCTCTGTCTCTGCTGCCAGCCTTGCCGGGGCCTTCGCCTCTTCTCGGCTGGACTGCTGCAGTCTATCTAAACATGCTCCCTTGCCTCTAGCACCGACGCATCGTTGCCTTGCTCCGGTCTCCCATCGGTCATTGTTCTAGATCCCAGAGCTCAGCATTACTCGGAAATCCTTTGAAGGCTTACCCGTTATGCACTGGCCCAAACCCGCTTCTGCATTTAGCGTGAGAGCACAGGCCTTTTAGAGCCTGGACTCAGCCCAGCCTTTAGCTCCCCGCCCTCCGCTCTGCTCCTTTCTGCTCAAAAGAAGAAGCTAACTGTTCCTCAGATATCCCAAGCCCTGTCTGCTTTGTCTTTTCTCATTTTATTTCCTCTCCCTGATACATCCTTCTTCCCTGGTAGTGCTTACATGCATCTTTTAAGGTTCAAGCTAAGTATCACCCATCCTATGAAGATAGGCGGGTCTTCTTGGGCAGAATCCTGGCACATGTGGCCCTCTCTCTCGAGCTTGTACGCATAGTTGCTAATGGAGGGCCCCCCAGAGGCTAGTAGAGGCCATTAGAGGTTCTAGAACCTGGCTGTGTGGCAATCATTCATTCGGGAATAAAAATTAGAGGGAAATGGCTTTGGAGGTGAAGGCCATTCCTCTACGTATAGATTTTCCCAACATTCCTATCCAGAGGAAACAGAGATAACGTTTTTGACAAGTGATACTTAATTTTTACACCAAGTGGGCAAAGTGTTCTGTTTGATGCTGGCAGGAGAAGAGTGCGAAAGAGTTTCCCAAATAGTGCTGAGTGGCAAGGCTTGCCGACTCCCAGTGCTCCAGGTTTTCTGGTTTTATTTGAATGCAGCAAGCTGCTTTATGAGATCTGCAGCCACTTGAAATATGATTTACTACTCGTAAAAAGTTTCAAATGGATAACGAAGATTCAAGAATGAGACTCACAGTGGAGCGCAGTCAATTTCGTCGCTCTTGCTCTCCAGTACATCTCTGCCATTGAAATGAATTATTTATTATAATTTATTTCAACCATGGAAAATAAAACTGTTTTCATTGTGATGTGCGCTGTAACGTTCAGAGTAGACACATTACAGGCAGTACTCTCAATTAATTAATCCTGAAGTTTCGTCCCAACTTTATCTTCTTTCGTATAAGCCAGGAGACTGGCAGGTAATTCTTTCCCCGATAAACTATGATTAAAATGAATGTCTTCAGAACTAGGGGTAATGTTGGTAATGGAGAAAATTGAAACAACAGCAAAACCAGGTTGTGTATTGCCTTAGATTTTACAGTGGATGGAAGAGGTTTTTTTTAATATGCTGGGCGATTTATCACTTGGAGAAAAAGCATCCTTTAACTTCGTGTAGGAGGGGGCGGAGGAAAAGGGTGCTGTTGGTTTAGATGTGCAAATAGGCACTGCTAGTGTATGACCAGAACCAGCTGAGTTAACCAGCCCTCCAGCACCGTTATTGGTAAAAAAGATGTTTTCCTTTTCTTTTTTTTTTTTTTCCCTTCGAGGGCAAAGCTAGCATTGTGCAAAGGCCAAGTAGGCAGAACTCCCAAATGATTTTCCAAAGGAGAATGGGTCACCCATAAGTGATTGAAATCTTGTTTCTTTAAAAATAAGAGGCTCACCGCATCTCGCATTTTGATTGTTTTTTCACTTGAAGTGCTAACTACTTGTTCATACTATGAAGCTGTAAAGGCACAATAAGAATTTAGGAAAGTGCTTCATAGGCACAGACATTAAAAGATTTAATGTAATGTAGATGGTGGGGCTTAGTTAATCCAGGCTGGAAAACACGTGCCTATTTGTCCACTGCTTTCATTTTTCATAACATTCCGCTAATATCACATCAGTAGACAGCAGACGAAGAGAACAATTGATTCCTTTTCCCTAAAGATGACTAGTATCTAATTTGAGGAGGATCACATTTCAATATCTGCTGTACACGTGGCCTCAGGAACAGCACTCGGTAATGACAGCAACTGCCTTACTCTCACAAGCACCGAAAACCTGGAAGCTTTTCCTCCTTCGGCAGCGTTCAGATTCTCCCAGATCCTGGATCTCCATCCCCGGCATGGGGCCCTGGAGAACTTACTGTGGAGTTAGGTAGAGGGTTCCTCTGCTTTTTCAGATCCGACTGCACCGTCCGACAATCCTGTTTTTGGTTCAATGTTTTTAGCTGGGGCCAACGTTCCCTCTCCTGTCTTACCGGCCTCCTGAAAGGCTAATTACGCCCGCCAAGAGATCCCTGAGACTCAGGACCAGCTTTTCAGTTTGGGGTCCGTTTATCATTGGTCTTTCTTCAAAACTTCAGCTCATTGTATCAAAATCAAGAACAATCTAGGTTGGCCAGGGGTGTAGAGAATTTAGCATTCTATTCCTCTTCCCTTTAAGACCCCTTCCCGAACGGATTAAGACCCCTCCTTCTGCAGACATGCCCTCTTGGGCACAGCCCTGACCATCCTTGCTTTGTCTCTCCCCACCCCCGACTTAGATCCAGGCACAGGGAGGCTTCATCTGGGTCCTTTCACCTTTTCTCTGGATGTCCTTCCTTTGTCAAACCAAAACCTCCCTCTCGGGTCCTGTTCCTACCACCTCCTGGACAAGACCGATTGCTCTCGTCCCGGTCCCATTTTCCATTTCCCAGAGGGGCAGGCGGCAAAGTCGCAGTGTAACTAAAGTGCGCACGACCCTGAAGGAAGAGGCTGGGACGGAGGGGGAAGAGCTGGTATTCCTCTCACCGTATCCAGGCTTCGGTCGGCCCCTGCGGTATCAGGCTTCATGGCGTCACTCCAGCTTCAGCTGATACAGGCCGGGAACAAGAGGGAGAGTTAGCATTTTCTCATCTAGTTCTTAGAACTCTGTGGAATGGTTTTTAGTTGCATTATTCAGTAGGCTCTAAGATCGCTAACAGCAAAAAGCGTTCACCTTGTAGGGAACATTGTAACACAAAGGAAATTAGCTTAATTTACTAATGTTTTCAATGATGTTAATTTAAATTACTGTGTACGTGGTACTTTTGGTGGGAGGGAAATTGTTATTTTTAGAAAAAACATTCAGTGGACCATTTTCCAGAGACAGTCTATTAATTATGTCTACTGCTGTTCATCTTGAGAGTCTGAAAATCTGTTAACCACATTTCTAGAAGCGTTAGGTAGGAGGCAGGAAGGTCTGCAAACCCTCCAGGAACTGCTGCCCTGCGCTCTCATCGGGGGGATTCCAGCAGCCGCCCGACTCCTCAGAGGAGACGGCAGAGGAGATGCGTGTGGGCATCGGATCCGGGAGGCCCATGGAAAGTGCCAGAGTGAGCATGCCCTGAAGCCAGCCTCCCCGCCCACACCGGCAGGGCTCCGGGGCAGACGGCAGCAGGAGCCGGACCCGCGGCCTCCGTCACGGCCGCTGATGGTCGCCGCCCCACTGTGGACAGTGGCAGCCAGCAGGCCGGCGTGATGGCGCAGGCATGGCCTCGGGACCCAGGCAGACCCGTGCACGTAGCTGAGTTCTCCCGCACATCCCGACAGCTGTAGCCTGCTGCTTCGGGCAAGTAACTTCCTGGCTCAGGACCTCAGACCCTGAGTCTACAAAGCAAGGATAAGACCTGCTTCGAGGTGAACTGAGGGTCGGAGATAGCGTGTGCCGAGCAGAGGGCCGAGCGCCCAGAAGGCTGGGCATGAGCGGTAACTGTTAGAACGGCGGGCAGTGAGAAGACTCATCGGGCACAGCCTCTCTCGGGCGCACGTGCTGGTCGGTAGAGACGACGACGGTGCGTTAGCCTTCAGCCCTGGTAGCCCCCTCGAGGGCTGTCCCGGGGAGCTGCTGGCTGGAGGGACCCCAGCGGCTTAGGAGAGGTCTCAGGCTCTGCGCACAAAGGCAAGATCCTTGGAAATGAACAGTGTAGTAACTTCAATATTTACCCATTTCAGATTTTTGCCAGAGATTGAGGCCAGAACTCTGTTTTTTATACGGCCTCCTTTCAGATATTCTTTAGCTTTTTATGCTTTCGCTCTTGATAGTTCATTCATCCTTCCCCATTCATTCATTCATTCATTCACGTATCCATTCTTTCATTCAGTCGCTATCTCCCAAGCCTCTGCTGTGTGCCAGATGCCATGCCGGGCTCTGGGGATACAGAGAACAGCCCCTCGTGGTCTCAGCGCCCAGGAGTCTCCAGACTAGTCTCTCTACCAGTCATCACCCTGCATTCACTGCAGGGTGGGTCACGTGACTCCCGCCATCCTGCTCTCCTCAGCTTTTAGAGCCACTGAGCCTCCAACTTCCTTAGAGTACAGACTCCCCATCTAGCAGCGAAGCCTTCAACACAAGCCCCAACTTTGCTCATCCTACATCAGCAGGAGACAGAACAGGAAGCGCCTGACGTGAGGGCATGTGGTCACCCCCCTGCGGCCGGGAGAGCGCGACCAGCATATCCGGTTGCCTCGGGCCTGTGCCCAGACCAGAGCGTCTTAGGGCGGAAGCGTAGGAGAGGGGCCGTGGGGCAAACGGAGATCCAGGTGACACAACATTATTCGTCTTATCTTTCCAGGTCAGGTATTTGTGGTAGCTTTGTGTTTGATTTGGAAGCTGACGAGTTTTCAGAAGCACGGAGACACCGTCACCCACGCTAATACATGTGCCGGACCCAATGGGGATGGTAGGGGGACTGTGTCCTCTGGCGGGTTACTTTTTGACTGCAACTCTCCATGAAATTAGGTAATTCGAGGAGACCGTGTGATCTCATTTATCGGAACATAATCAAGACATGAAATGGGGTGTTTCCTTGAGCCCTGAAATTCCATTAGGTCACACCACAGAGGGAAACCATAGATGCAATAAAGGAACACGAGTAATTATCGAGTGCCTCCTGGGCGGCAGACACAGTACAAAATGCTTGATGTAGATGAAGGAAGTCAGTCCTCCCAGCAGCCCTTCAGAGTAGTTGCTCTAATCCCCTGTTTTATATGTAAGGAAATAAAGGCTCAGGGAAGTGAAGGGACTTGCCCAGCATCCGGGTTAGGTAAGTGGCAGGCCTGGATTCGGCCCCCTCTCTGGCCGGCTCCGAAGCCCGTCAGTGCCACGCCGCGCTGGTTTTGTCACGGAGGAACATTTCCTACCAACTCACGCCAAAGCCTATGGGAAGAAGGAAGGAGAAGGGGTTAAGTGCTGAGGCAATATGGATTATGGTTTTCCGAAGTGGACCAAGCCACACAGCTCCTCTTCCCGACTGGCCCCTTCCCTGGTTGGGCAGAAGAGGGGCTTGAGATAATACAGTGGGTAACGTGTGTGTTTCAGACATGGGCCCCGGAAAACGTGGCCTCGGTTGGGCAGGTCGGAAACGGCATTCCAGCCATCCTGTAACAGTGTGGGGGCGAGCAGATGCTGGGAGTGTGGGGGGCTGCTCCCAGCCCTGCTTGTACTAGATCCCATGGTGCTTTGTGACTCCACGCAGGGTGGGGCGCACGGGTGCAGAGGCGCCAAGGGTGCCCGCTTTCAGCCTGCGCGAGTCCATGTCGTTGAGCACAGAGAGCCTCCTACCAGAGATTTTGCAGGATTCCTGGAACAGGATTCTGTCCGTAGGCATTTCACCCACTGTCCTTCCAGACGGGGAGCGGGGGAGCCTCTCCAAAGGACTCTGCCACATCGCTTGTGCTGTTTCCCCCATACCCTTCAGGATTATAAGAAAGAAAAAAAAAAGTTCTGGAAACGAGCTGCCACGTCAATAGCACTTGAGTAGATTTGCTCACTAATCTCCATTTTTCCGGAAGCGTCAAAAAAAATTTTTTTTTAAATCATCTTAGCCAACTTTATTTTTAGAAAAGTATTTTATTCAAACATCGCCTTACTTATTACAGACATAAATACATGCATTCAGACAAATGAATCCACGGAGGGACCGTATAAAGTAATTGGCACATCACTTCAGGATTGCTTTGTCAGTTACTGGAGGAGTTTGGTGCCTCCGACTTTCATCTTTTCCATTAAAATATCCATTCTGCCTTCAGATTGCGAAGCCCATCATATTTTAGACCGTCTCCGTAGATCTGTTAGTTTTCCTTGTCAATTTAATTTGCGGTTCTCCGACTTTGGTAGCTCGTCAGATTGTACGTGGGAACAAGTGATGTCCAGCGGGCCGGGCTTGAGTCCTTGCCTCCTCCCGAGAGCCTGGACACGCAGTAAATGTGGAATGGGCCGATTTCACCTGCCGCCAGCCTAACTGCCGGGATGATGAGGACGATGTGCGGGGCGGGGGGTGTTTCCAACTACAGAGATGCTCGTTACTGCTGTTATCGTATACCTTAAATGTTTATGGCACTTTTTCCTCTCTGCAACCCTTTTTATTTCCACCATCTCATCTGATTCTCAGAGTTTTCTTGGGCTAGATTATTATTTCCCTCCCGATAGCTAATGAAACTGACAGAGAGAGAGAGAGGTTCAGTAACTGGCCTGAGATCGCCGGGCAGCTTGGATTGCAAAAGTGCAGGGGACAAGAGCAGGCATCGCCAGAGTCCAGTCAGAGGTCGGGGGGGGGGGGAGGTGGCTTTGCCACATAACTGCCATCTCCCCTGTGCTCTTTGGGGCACGGCAGCGCTAGAGCTGTGGAAACGGAAGGACTAGAGATGGGCGGGGAAGAGTCCAAGGACAGGCAAGTGTGCCATCCGCTGCACGCAGGGGAGCGAAGCTTGCTTCCCTGCCACTTGCCCAGACTGTTGCAGGAACCCCAACCCTGGCCTCTGTCCTTTATGACTCCCGTATCTGCCCACGTTCTGTCTCCGAAGGGATCTTGCTTAAGTGCAGATCTGAGCATCTCTCCTTTGCCACAAACCCATTACGGGCTCCTCCTTCGTCACGATGAAGTCCAGGCTCCCCAGCATGGTCTACCAGCCTGGCACAGGGTCTGGCTTCTCTGGCTCCCTCTCTTCTCCCCTGCCACACTCAGTTTTTCCCAGCCTCCTCTTGCACTCCCTTCTGTCCCCAGAACACATGTGTGATGCTCTCCTTAACCTGTACCTTCTCTATGAAATCTTCCCTGCCTTCTCCTCAAAGATCCAGAAGCATCTCTCCCTCCACTGCTAGCCCACTGCCCTTGGCCCAGCCCCATTTCTGGTTCATTCTCTCTGCTCTGTGCTATGCCCCAGGAAGCTTCTAGCTCCGCCAGGGCAGAGGTCACGGTAGATGTCTGTTTCTGATCTCCCTTAGGTGTCTTGAGACTTTGAATTTCAGAGGATGCATTCAGATGTACATGTAAAAGTGAATTGAGTGAGTGAACTAGTAAATGAAGAAAAAATGAGCCTGAGCCAGCAGGAAACAGGACTTTCTGAGGTCACATGGAAGGTGTCCCATTTCTCCCTCACTCTGAGAGATGTTGCCCCTCCATAATGTGACCTCTGGTGAAATGAGAGGCAAGAAGGAGGGTGAGGTGGGCTTCTGTCTGGAGACTTGCATGGAGGAAAGGAAGCATACCAGGTTTGGGAGGCAGAGACTGATTCTCTCAGCTCTGTAACCTCTGACTCCTGCCCACCCAAAAGGTTCTCACCAAAGCTTGGTGGTAGAAACTCTTCCTCAGGGTATTGGGAGTCTTGGCCAAGAGTTCCTACCGCATTATATATATATATATATATATATATATATATACACTGTTGTGTGTATATACACAGCATTATAGGCTTGCAGAGTCAAAGCTCTTTGTCCAGGAAGAGCCCTCATGGCTGTTGGCACGATGTAGGGGTAGAAGGTGAGCCCATGACAGACCCGGAATTGGGGGGACCTCGGACCCAAGGTCTTCATTTGACTCTGTCTTCTAGATGATGTCTGTCCTCATGAACACCATTGTCTTTGAAGACTGTCGGAACCAGTGGTCGGTATCCAGGCCTCTCCTGGGGCTCATCCTGCTCAACGAGAAGGTGAGTGTGATTGCAGGAAGGCCCACGGGAGGTGGTCCCTGTGGGGAGGGAGAAGCCATACGCCAGGCCGAGCTGCGACAAAAAGAGCAGAAGGAACGATGGAGCTCGAGCGGGGACCTGAGCACTCTGGGGCAAGGCCATATTCCCCCAGAAGGCCCTTCCCCAAAGGCGTCGGGTCTTCTTCAGGTAACTGAAGCCTCAAGACCAGCTCTTCCGGAACCCAGAACCGCCACACATTGGGCAGGTGGTTTGCTCAGTAGTGTTTCAAGCTCCCCTCATGCCCCTACGCCGTTTCCTGTGGAATTTGGAGCTGCAACTCTTTTTGCTCTTGGCTTGGTGGATCCCCACTGCCCTCCATGGCCGTCGTCCCCTCAGGGACTCACCGCGGAGCCAGCACCCTCCATCTGAGAGCACAAGTCTCCAGATCATAAGTGCACTCGCTGCCCTGGGCAGCCTCCCAGGCCCCCCGGCTTCCTCCTGAACACACCCTCTGTGTCCCCAACAGTCAGGAGGAGCAGTGCATTACTGCTCGGGAGAATGAATTGTCTATACAATCAGATAGTACTGGGGAGAAAGACAGTGAGATTAGAGGCAGCCGCATACATTAAAATTCAAACTGAAATCCCAGCCTTGGAAGGAAACTAATAGAAGAAGAAAATATATCAAAAAGAGAAGAGCTGTCTCATCATTCACCTGTGCTGAAGTATCCAATTTTAGCCACATTCAATAGCACTGTCATTCATCTTCCCTCGGTGTTATTGTGATTTAAATCCAAGCTCTATAAAAGAGAGCAGTTCTTTTAAAATGATTGAGAGGGAATAAGGGCAAATTCAGTGTTTAGAAAAAGCTTATGACATCACAATATTATACTTTACTGATGGAGGCAATATTTCATGGTTTGGGATGAAAAACTAATAATTTTCTATTTGGTGTGAGTCACTGCATCATTATAAAAGGGAAAAATAAGTAGTTTTGTGCATTCCCAATCTTGTTCAGGAAGACATTGTGGCTTAAGTGTAATGCCTCTGATATATAGTATTTAAGTATTAGTCTGACTACATATTAATTATGTGTGTTTTTGATGTGGGCTGTTTTAATGTATGATGGAAATTAAATATCGTGCTGTTTGGGCTGGGAAGGATAAACACACGACTGGCGAAATGTTGCCTTTGTGCTGAAATTAAGCCCTTTGCAATGATGAGGAGCCGTGTGCCGCGCGAGAGCTCGTGTGTGCAGAAGCCCGCAGACCCCAGCAGAGGGGAGGGGCGGTGCGGCTCTTGGTGACCTGGTGTGACAGGAAGACCATCCCAGAACGAAGCCAGCCCCTTAGCACCCTGCCCCGGCGGACAGACACGGGGCGACTCCAGGCTTGTGTGAGGAGTGAGTCACGAAAGCCAGGGACGATGACGAAGCCTGAGGGGGGACCCTGGGCCTTTCCCCCAGTCACCCCAAGTCTTCCCTGTTAAGTTCTTCCCTGCCGCCTCCGAGGGGAAGAGGCCCTTCCTCTTTTCGCCTTTCTGGAATGAGTGGAGATGAGAGTCAGGAAGACCTTCCCATGCTCAGCGCCCCACCAAGGGCCTAGATTGTTCCGTGACGGGAGAACAATTATCACAAGAGATCTGTATGAGAAGGGATGATACAGTTTATAACTCAGAATGTAGCTATTGCTTTGGCTTAAAGTCCAAAGTGGGCCTGGACCGAAGCTCCTTTGAGAGTGAGGAGCACTGAGCGGAGGGAGCAGGTCGAGACCCCCCCCCCCACGCTCTTGGGGCCCAGGTCTGGCGTCAGGGCCCTGAGGCTGGTCTTTCTCCCCACAGCATTTCAGTGAACTGAGGGCAGGCCTGATAAACAGCCAGCCTCTGCCCAAGCAGGAGGTCCTTGCCCAGTGCTTCAGGAACCTGATGGAGGGAGTGGAGCAGAACCTGTCCATCAAGAACAGAGACAGGTAAGCCCTGCCCGTAGGCTCGGCATCTCTGGCTTATGGAAAATTACTGGATCGTGCTCAACACAGCGCACACGCTCACGTGGCTTTTCTGTTACATCTCGCAACCCTAGACTCCGCTTATTTCTACCCGATTAACAGCACTAGGTATTTGCTTTTTTTTTTTTTCTTTAAGATTTTATTTATTTATTTGACAGAGAGAGCGTGCGCGCGCGCATACAAGCAGGGGGAGCGGCAGGCAGAGGGAAGGGGAGAAGCAGGCTCCCCGCTGAGCAGAGAGCCCAATGTGGGACCGGATCCCAGGACCCTGAGACCATGACCTGAGCCAGACGCAGATGCTTAACCACCCCAGGCACCCCTACTTGCTTTTGTTTTAAGCAGCACACTAGGCACCATCTAGAGAAGCAGAGATTAATAAAATGCAGCCAGTGCCCCTATGCACTCTGTAATCGAGCAGAAGATAGGAAAAATAAGTCATTGAAAACAGGTCAAAAGAAGGAAAGCTCAGAAGTGCTGTGAAGGACGAGGAGAGGCTTCCCACCATTTGAACAGACAGGCTTTGAGGTCAGCCGGACTCTACTCTAAACTGTCCCTGCCCTCTCCAGGCTGCGTGGCAGTGAGTAAGGCAGTCAGCTGTCCTGATCCTGGCTGTTCTCACCAACAAAACTGGTTGCGATAGTGAAATGACAGAATGTAGTAAAACGTGGTGCCTAGGACATAGGAGCCATAGTAGACATGAGTTCCCTCCTCTGCCCAACCTTTAAGAGTGGCTGCTTTTACAGTTGCCGGTGAGATCTAAATGAAAGGAACCCAGACTTATCAGGTGTGCTTTCATCCGTTCATTCATTTAGAGCACAAAATTTTATTGAGCATCTGCTATGTGCCAACATTGACGATACCAGTGGTGAACTGTTGGTTCAAGGTTTTTGCCTCACAGAGCTTCTAATGGACGAAACAGACCATAATGAACAACGTAGCAAGAAAATGTTTTTGGGGGCCGGGAGGTCTTGCCTGCGTCGTCTCTTATAAAAGTGGTAACACTCAGATGCTTCACCATTTGAAATGCGAGTCGTCATTCATCCCAGTAACCACAGGGACGAGTGGTGGGGTCCCCAGCCTGGGCTCTGGCAGGCAGAGGAGACTGAACAAATGGGGACACCATAGGTGCTGGAAGTGGGGAGACTGCCAGACTTGAGGCTTGGGAATTGGGAGTACCCCCTCCTGAGCTGCTCTGTGAAACGACGCCAGACTAGGTTGAGGACTTACGGGCATTGTCTGAATTGATTCAGTGCATTCTCACTTCCCACAATCCCGTGAGGTAGCTACTCCAGGTGAGCCCCAAAACAAGAGGCTAAGTGTTCATCTAAGAGCACCCCGCTGGGAAGCGGTGGAGCCAGGATTCGAGCCCAGGTTTCTCATCTACAAAGTGAAGGTACGAATACCTACCTTCGGGAAGACTTGTGATGCGTAAATGGATTTATGTGTAAACTCAACCCGGTGCTTGGCACAGAAACTTTTCATTCATTCCTTTATGTTCCTTACCGCCTGTGCGTACTTTGACTTGTGAAAACCGTTTTTAAATCGTACACCCACAAAATGTGCCCCTCAAAATGGTCCAGGCGCATCTGGTGGTAAGCCTTGTTTTCTGGGTGGGGAAGGAGCTAGGGGGTGTTGGCGGCAGTGGAGGCGCGAGGAGGGGGGCTCAGGCAGGATGGGGGCGCTCTCCAAGGCCCTGAGCCCCCCGGTGGCTTCATCATCCCCCCCCCCCAGCTCACACCACCTCAGTCTTGCCACTGCCCCCTAGCCTTTCTTCCTTTTTCCACAGGTTCACCCAGAACCTGTCCGTCTTCAGAAGAGACGTGGCCGAGGCCCTGCGGAGTGACGGCAGCAGCGAGCCGTGCAGTCTGGACATGATGAGCTGACCGCCTGCTCCAACCACGGGCCGAGCAGCCTTTACCGCGAGACTCTTGTGCGTCTGGGTCCCAGGACAGTGATGTTGGCTAGCCCAGGAGAATCTATTTTTCAAAACAAACACCAACAAAATCCCTCCCTTTTTATAAGTCTGGCCTAACTCTAAGAATTTATAATAGTGCACAAACAATGTAAATTCAGTCTTTGAGAAAGCAAGAGATGGGTTTTCAGTCTTTCTATAAAATACCATTATCTTTGTTCTTATAATGCTCCGAAAGGGTGTAGAAACGATATTTAACCAAAGAACTTAATAAACCAGGTTTGAACCTAAGTCTGTCCTAGCGAGTGGTACTCTGTCACCAAGGTCCTGAACGTCTTGGAGCTGCCGCCTTCAACACGGATCCTGGGTCGAGACAAGTGCCATTTGAACCCGTTAAATTAGTAGTTTGTTACGAGTCTGGGAGAAGCAGCGTCGGGGTCTCTGAGCTGTGGGCACTTACAACGAGCCTGGGAGCGCGCCAGAGCCTCCCGCGGGCCCACGCACAGCCCTCTTGGCCTCAGCAGCATCTGATAAAGTTGAGAGACAGTAACACAATTAAATGACTTACAAACCACGTTTGCTTTTCACTGGCATAAATCTGAAGTGGTTCAGTCTAGAAGAATTAAGCTGTACAATTACTGGCTGCAGAGCTATGCCTTCCGAGGGCGCCGGGCGCCCCCCCACCCCCACCACCCCCCGCGAGAGCTGCTGGGCGGGGCACCCAGTCCTTCAGCCTCCGTTTCGCTTTTAAGACAAGCTCCAGGTGCCCTATTACATTATATATTCGGAGCAGCCCTGCCTCCTTGGGCCGCCCAGAACAGTGCTAGGTGCTGAAGTTCAGATTTTCAGAGCAGGAAGAACAGCTGATTTCTGTCCCGCCGCAGAAACTCTTCACTACCCTGGGGACTGCGACTTAACCCAAACCCGGGACAGGAAGGAGGCCCTTCCAGTTTGTGGTGGACTGTAACTAGGCTATTAATTTGAGATTGCCACTGTCATCTGGCTTTTGTATCTCACTGCTCTGTCTTCGTGGTTCAGGCTTGTAGTAAATATTGTGCCCTTTATTGCTAATAAGACATGAAAGGTTGGCCTTCCTGCTAAAGAAGAAGTAAATCCACAGGCTCCTGTTATAATCATGTTTCCTGGACTAGCGTTTCTTGAAACCTTTCTTGATAGTTGAGTGTAGCAGCGGGCTTGTCACATCAAAGCAAAGTCACCCAAGTTGATCTCAAAATGTTTCTCTTCTGTATGTGAGGCCAGAAAATCAGGGCAAGGCTACAGAGGGGGTTGCTTCTGGTGTTCCATGGATAAGCAAGTTTCGGCCTTACGCTATACTTCATTAACAGTGGGAAATGTTCTTTTCCTTGGAAAGGCAAACTCTAAACTTTATAAAACATCCACTGTTGGAAGAAGTCTGACTTGAGAATTTCTGTTTCTCGGGAGCTTATTACTACATCCTCTTCCCACAAAAATGCTTCCTAGAGGGCCTCCCCCATTCTGACACTTTTTTCCAAAAGCACCACCCCGTCTACCCTGAAATGCTCTCAAGAAAATAACTGTGTGCCCTTGCTTTGCTTTGCCATGCTGCCAAAGGTCACCTGGTGGTTTCACGGGAAATCCAGGGAAGGCGACTTCGTCAACCTTGGCCTTGGAGAGCTGCTCCCACAGGAGGACTCGTCAGCCCTCCCCCACTGCCGACGGGAGCCTGCTCCTTGTTGGGGGGCGGGGGTTCCAGAACGTACCGTGAGGCCTCACGCAGGCTGAGAGCAGACACGGCACACACTTCACAGGGCGCCTGCCATGCCCCTTGGTCCTCACAAGAGCCCTGCGAAGGGAGACGGCATTACTCCCACCCTTCAGATGAGGACACGAAGGCCCAAAGGTGGCACATAGTTTGCCCAGACCACACAGGTGAGATCTGAACCCATGTCTCTCTCACCTCAGAGCAAGTCCTGGTTTCTTCCAAGAAGACCTGTATTTCAGAATGCTGAGTTGAAACCAGTTAATATTCACATCCACTTCCATCTGTGTTTCTGAACCCTGTTGCTCCGTAACAAATGACCCCAAAACCCAGTGGCTTAGAACAACATTGATTATCTCCCAGTTTCTGAGGGTCGGAAATCTGTAGCTGGGTCACCCGCTTAAGGGTCTCTCACAGACTGCCATCAGTGTTGTTGGCCAGGGCTCAGTTGGGGAAGGACTTGATTCCGTGCTCGCTCGCAGTTAGGAATCAGTTCCTCACGGATGGGTGGTCTGTGAGCCCCAGGGCCTTGCCAAATGGGCCTCTCCAGAAGGCAGCACACAATGTGGATCTTGCTTCGTCAGAGCAAGCAAAAGAGAGAAGAGACAGTGCTGCAGTCTGGAAGTCCAGCCTCTCAGCTGATCTCAAAGGGGACATCCCCTCGCCTCTGCTGTATTCCACTGAAAGTAACCCCCTGGGACCAGCTCATCCTGGGGAGGGGTTACGCGAGGGCGTGAACACTAGGAGATGGGGATCTTCGGAAGCCATTTTCAAAGATGCCTGCCACAGCTCTCTTATCTGGTCTTTGCCGGAGAGGTTGAGTTTGGCTACAAGTTTCTCCCTAGAAACCTGGAAAGGAATCCTGATTTTCTTTGGAGGGCTAAGTTCCATTCTGTGCCCTAAGGACCAAAAGAGGGTAGGGAAGTTGGGCTGTTTCAGGAGTACATTCTACTGCACGTTCGGCCCCCAGTAGAAGCTAGTTGGGAACCATGCCTCCACCCACAGCCTGTGGCAGGGAAGGGACAGTGAGGACTCCTGGGCAGAAAGTTCTCTGGAGAGACACCCAGACTTGTGAAATCTACACAAAAGAGAACCAGGTGGATCCGTTCCGTGCACATTCAGCAACAGGAGGAAATAAACAGTGCGGGCAGTTCTGCGGGGCCAGAGTGAGGGGGAGGCAGGAGGTGTGAGCCCGGCGGGGGCACCTGGCCCTCCGGAGGAGCCCGCGGTGCAAACCTGCACCGTTCCTGCCGGGCCGGGAGGCTCTACATCTAGCCAACTGCTCCAGCTGATACTCCAGCAAGAAACAGTGTGACGGCGTTTTGACTTTGCTCACTGTTGGCCTTCCACACTAACTTAAGCCCCTGGCCCTGAGAAAGGTCTATCCTGCCTGTGTTCTAGATTTTCCATTTTTCTAGGTTTTCCGTTCAGGTTTCTCTTTGGCGGGGGGCGGGGGGGGGGGTGAGAGATGAGGGAGCGTGAGGTCCCTGCTCCACGTGATGATCCCAACTGCCCAGGAAAGCCCCCTCGGCCCCCAGTGGAAGGATCCCACTGGCCCTGCCAACCTGTATGTGCTTTTAGGTTATGGTACTGGAGGTCTCTTTCAGCAAAACGGGCCTGGTGTATAGCCACCAACTGAGACCCTTGATGATTAGTTACCCACCAAGAGAGAGCTGAGCATGAGAACAAAGAGTAGGGTAGTCTGGAGGAGAGACATTGGCGAGAGTGAAAAATCTGGCCTATGGGAACCCTATCTAGATGGAGGCCAGTCCAGCGGTTGCGGGCCGGTAGCAACTGGGAGAACTCAGCTCCTTACAGAGAGGAGGGAACGAGCACCTGGAGAGGAGAGCAAGGTGAGTAGAAACGGAGAAAATAAGTTTCAAGGTGAAAGTTAAATAATCATAGCCACTATCATTTACTGGGCACCCTCTGAGGATTGCAAATTGCCATCTCATTTAAATTTAATGTTTCCCAATAAGAATGTCAAGTAAGGAGTACTATTCCCATTTTAGAGATGAGAACACTGAGACCGAAGAACTAGCCCAAGGCCACATAGCCTGATTCAGAATCAGGTCAGCCAGACTCCACAACTCCTGTTTCTTTTCCTCTCTCGGTCCCGAAGCTGGGTACCTCACCACGGGGCTCCAGGGACAGCGGGTGGGGAGGTGGCCCTGGGACCCTCTGCGACCTCCCTGTGAAGCTGGATGCCCTCAGAGAAAGGCCAGTCCAACACCCGGGCTCCTTGAGTGCTGTGTCTATGGGTTCTGCTGCCGATGCATCCTCCTCCCTGAACTTTATAAAAATCCTTCTTGAGACTTTTTAATGTTTTATTGAGGTGCAAGTTTACGATGACAGCAAACCTTTCAAACTACAGCAAGAGTAACCTGCCTCCTTGGCATATTAAAAAATAATGGCAGTGTCGGTTTTTACGTCCCATAGTTTGGATTGCTGATAAGAGCGCTTCCTTGACAAGATTCTTTTTGAGGTTTACAGAAAGCGTAATAAAATATGTAAGTTACATTTCCACAAACAAAAGCTATAACATAAGTTATTTATAAGCGTGAGATACAAACAGTATCACGATAAATAAACCATAAAGGGTACCTGCAACATCCATCTTAATGTAATTTGCCCAAAGTGTTGAAACGAAGTCAAATTTAGTTGAGAAATCTGTTAGGATGGAGGAAAGTTGTAGAAGCAGAAATGGAGAAAATGGCTGCTGGGTGGTGGAGGGGAAGAGCAGGGCGTGAGGTCAGGGGTGAGGGTACCTCAGTGCCCGTGTCACCCCCCTGCACCTGAGGGCACTGGCCAGTCCCTGCCCGCCTGCACACACGACCATCTGCACACGGTCCCAGCTTACACACCCCTCCGCAGCCCCCTGCAGCCCCTCTCCCTGCCTGTCTCTCGCGCCCTCTGTCCTAAGCCCAGCCCCACGGCCAGCGTTTCTGTGTGGCTGCCACCCTGGCAGGCTGGGCCCTGCGCAAGGCCAGGGCCCGGGTTGGACTCGGCACAAAGATCCTGGAAGTCATTCATTTCTCCACCATAGGTAAAGCCAAGAATGAGAGAAAACCTCTGCCTTCAGAGAGCTGCTGAGCAGGGCAAATAGAGGGGTTCCGCAGGCGACGGGGGCAATGATGAAATAAACAGGGATGGAGTGACGGGGGAGGGGGGCTGCTTTGGAGGGTGCCGGACCCAGCACGCGCGCAGACCTGGACGCACTTGGATCCCTTTTCCTCTCCCCTCGTCTGACCTTGCTGTGTGCTCTTCGGTTTAGTACCGCAAACTCTCACGACAACCGTCCAGTGGTCCCAGCCCCAAGATATGGAATCAAATGCCGCCAACACTGTTCTGTCCTGAAGGAACTCTCAGGCCAGTGGCGGTGGGGGAGGCGAAGGGGACAGACGGGAGCCCCACCATGGCCAGCCCTCACCCCTGCTTCTGAGCTCCTCCTGATTTCCCCCTCCCCACTCAGTGCTGGGCCCTGGACACTTACTACCAGCAACCAGAGTAGAAACGGGAGTGTGGGGAAAAGTGAAAAGCGTGGGCTCTGGGGTCAAAACAGTCCTGGGTTCAGAGCCCAGCTCCAGCCTCCCGATCTGCACGCCCCTGAGCAAGGGACTTCACTTCCGTAAGCCAGCTGTCCTTTGGGTCTCACGGCCGTGCTGGGGGGCACAAAAAGCACGCAGTACCAGGCGGCCTCGGCCTTCCTGTACCCGGCAGAGTCTTGGGCCCTTGAGGGCCTCCTCAGGAAGGTTCTTCACGGGGAGGCAGCAATTAAGAGCTGGGGAAATTGAAGCCCAAAGTTGGGACATGGTCCAGAAATGTGCATAAGTGCTCAGTACATAAGGGTTGAATAAGTGGCTGAATGAGTGACTGCATTTGGGCAGGTGTCTTTAGAGCCTTCCAGCCCGAGAACTGCAGGTGCCCCTAGAGACTTCTAACAAGGGTGTGCTACCCAAGAACGGAAGGTGGACAAGTAAGCAGCCTGTGACATGGTTCATGAGCCAAATTATGTGTTTGTGTCTTTGTCTGTGGAGCTAGTCCACAGTATTTTCATCAATCTTTCAAATAGGATTGTGGACCCAAATATGTTTCAGAGCCCCAATTCAATCTCTGCCCCGTTTCATAGGTAGGGAAATTGAGTCCAATTCACACAAGAGGTCGGTGGCAGAGCGAGACTGAATTAAGCCGGCCTCCCACACATGGGCAGCCAGGAATTCCAACATCCTGTCTCCCACCCCTGAAGCCACCCCTCTCTCCTCTATGGCTCACAGCAGGGCCTCCAGCAGCTCCTTCCTTCCTCCCGACATCTCCAATGGGAAGAATAGACAACGCACTGCATTCTGGAAATCTTTCTGGCCCCCACGACCCCGGTTCTTAGAATTGTCACTTTCTGATTCTCCCCTCCCCTTGTGCATGTGTGTCTGTCACCATTCAGTTGATAGCAGGCAAGAAGGGACAGCAAAAAATTATAATCTCAGGAACACCAAATGCACATCAAAGTGCATTTGAGCCAAAAGTGCTAAGAGGTAAATGTATGACCTTAAATATATTTATTAAAAAACAAGAAATCTTGGTAAAAAAAAAATAACTAAATTCTCACGTCCACAAACAAAGAGGAAAATAATTAATAAAAATAAAACATTCCTCAAAGAGATGGCATAAAAAAGAAGGAAATAAAAGTCTTCTCTTTAAGACCCATAGAATAGACAAGCCTTTGCTAAATATGATAAGAGAAGGCACAGCTGAGTAACACGGAGCATAAAGAACAGAGGACGTTAGCTCAGATCCACAGGAGAGTTTGGAACTAGGAGAGCATCTTCCCGCAACGTTGTAACAATGAATTTGAAAACTTGGATGAAACGGACACTCTTCTGGGCACCCGCTGCCAAATGTGAGCGATCATCAGAATTACCTGGAGGGCTTGTGAAAGCAGATTGCCCAGCCCTACCCTGGAGTTTCGGATTCAGTAAGTCTGGGCTAGGGTCCAAGAATTTGCATTTCTAACAAATTCCCAGGTGCTGCTGCTGCTGCTGGTCCAGGCATATACTTTGAGAACCCCTGTCCCCAGGACTACTATCAGCCCCCTACTACTCCCTTTCCTGGGCTCCCTAACAGCTCTGCTGTGTCTGGGCTGCAAAAGAGGGGGTTGGTGATCAGGGGCCCAAAGCGCCTACTGCTGGAAGACGGTGAAACCGGGCATCTCCGAAGGCAGGGACCCCCTAGGGGTGAGGCCGAGCTCTGTCCCATCCATGTCTGGCACTCCTGGGTGCTTTCACCCGGCTGGGCCCATTTAATCCCATGACGTTGGTGCTGTTGCTTTCCAAGTCTGGGAACTGAGGCACAACAAGGATGAATGATTCCCAAGCCCACAGCTGGTAAACAGAGGTTGGAATCTGATCCTTAGGCACTGGAGCCCTCGCCGGGCCCAGGGGAGAAGTGCTGGCCACACCACCCACTTCTCTTTAATCCCAAGCCCACATCTCTGGGTGGGGTGCGCCTTGTTATCCCAATTCAACAAAGCTGGGAAGTGGGGAGGACGGACCTGGAAGCCAGAAGGGCAGTAGAGCTGGTGAGGGGCCTACCTGGCCCTGGAGAGGGGGTGCTGTGAGCTGTGTGAACTCTCTGACCCAAAGTTCCCTCCTCAGGTAAAAAATGGGATCAATAAGAGCCTTTTCCTCACAGGGTTGTTGTGAGGAGTAAGGAAGGGCTCAGACCCCTGCCTGGCACGAGCTATGTTCTCAACGTACAGCGGCCTTACTGTCGCCGCCGTTAAAGTTGTTATTATATAAGCGCTTTCTCACAGGCATGTCCACAGACTTTATCTCATTTACTTCTCACAGCCACCCTGGGGGGAGCTATTACCCTTCCTGTTTTACAAATAAGGAAAATGAGGCTCTAGGAGAGGCAAGGAGGGACCAAACAGCCCCAAACCACCAGCAGCAGAGCCCGAATTAGAAAGCAGGTGGCCCCCAGCATGGGAGCAATGATGTCTGCTCCTTTGAAGGTCCTTGGATCTCCAAGAGAGCAGAGGAGGGCTCACCCCAGGCCCAGGCACCCTCCCTCCTCAACCCTCACTCTCCAGTAGCCTCATCCTCCCTGCCCAGCAAGAACCAGCGACTTGCCCAAGGTCACACAGCAGAGCGGTGACCTGACTCAGGAACACAGGCCTTAAGACTGCAAATCCTGAGGCCTCTCGCTCACTGGGGGCAGATTATTAGGAAGAACCCCCAACATGCTGCCTCCTGCCCTTCTGGGTCCTCTGGGACTGATGCCACTGAGGGATAAATACATGTTTCTCTTCAAGATACTGAGACTCTGCAAATAACATAAAACTGAAATCAAATAAACAAGAATCCTCAGAATAATAGATCAGCCATCTCGTTGGGGTGGGGGTGGGAGGGCGGCCGCAGCCGCTCACCAGGCCTTAACCCCTGAGTTCTCTCTGCAAAGCGAGAGATCTCCTTCAAGGCTTATGACAATCCCGCAACGCACGCATTGCCCATTTCACAAACAAAAACACGAAAGCCTAAAGATAGGAAATCACTTGCTCAAGGTCACTGAGCTAGAAAGTGACCGACCCAAATGTGAACACTCATTTCTGGCTAACCCTGTATCTGAGCTCTCACCACGTTCGCAAGACAGGGTGAGAGTGAGAGGGGCCTGGCCAGGGGTGCAGCAGTTTGCACCTAATGATTTTAGAATTGGCGGGTAGACAACGATTCTATAAGTCTCCTCCAGGGGAGCCCGCCGATGCTGGCGCTGGGGGTGACCGCCGGGCGTGAGGTCCTCTCCTGTCCTGTCCACGGTGCCCCTCGCAGGCCTCCACAGTCCCCGAGGGCGTGAGCGGAGCAGGAAGGGAGTGGTCCAACGCCCACGCTGGCCTGCAGCGGGAGGGACTCGCTGCTGCTCCTCTTACCCAAAGAAATCCCGCTATTTGCTCGAAAGATGAGCCGCCCCCGCGCCTCGCCACTCGGGTACTCCAGGTCCCCACACCTGCCGTGCCATGGGAGGGTTCCTACGCGCGACCACAGTCCCCGTTCATCCTGCAACGAAATTCGAGGGGCTGGATCCCCGCTCCCCACCGGGTGACCCTGGGTCCCTAGACCTGCCGGGCCGGGTACGCGTGGGCACCTGTGAGTCACACCTCGGTCCGCCTGGCGGGGGCCACGGAGTGTCTCCAAAGTGGCCCGGGCGGGGGCGAATTCTCCCCACGCGGGTCGGTGTCCTCGGGAGCGCGGAGCATGCTGCGGTGCTCCCCTCACCCCGCGCGCTGGGAGCGCGGAGCTTGCGCCGGGTGGTGCGCTCCTTTCGTTGCTCCCGTGGCGGTGGAGTGTCCAAGAAGCTTCCGCGGATTCCACAGGGTCGTTCCGGGCTTGCAACTCCATTGTAATTGAAGGGATTCACATGGTTTGGGTTTTGCCCAGATGAAAAAAATTGGAAGAAAACGAAACCCCCCTCAGCAAACGACAATCTCAGCAGCAGAGCGCCCTAGCCCGCCCCGCTCTGCGTCCGGGAAGCGGGCCCCGGCCGGGAGGAGCGGGGAGCGTCTGCTAATTGCAGCTTCGTTAGATTTCGGGTTTGGGAGGCTGCGGTTCGGGCGCTAATATCCGCCGCCCATTATCCCGGCTAATAAATTTGACCTATTGTTCGTTTGTTAAAATGATGTCACCTTGGAACAGTCCCTAAGCTCCTATTTCCATGAATTAGGCCTTTATTGAAAGCCGGGAGCCAATGGGAGGAGAGAGGCTTGTTGATCGCAGCCAATGGCTGCGGCGGGAGAGGAATTAGCAGCGGAAACTCCAGGTTCGGTTCAAGAAAGATGACACAGAGCCTGTCGGGCCCGCGCACTCTTGGCAAAGTTTCAGTGCAACGAGAGGCGCCGGGCGCTCCATGGCCGCGCCGTAACAGGGACCCAGCCGCCTCCCCGCCCAGCCCAGCCCAGCCCTTCCGCCCACCCAGGATGGAGGCGCCCGCCAGCGCGCAGACCCCGCACCCGCACGAGCCCATCAGCTTCGGCATCGACCAGATCCTCAACAGCCCGGACCAGGACAGCGCACCAGCCCCGCGGGGCCCCGACGGCGCCAGCTACCTGGGAGGGCCCCCCGGGGGCCGTCCGGGCGCCACGTACCCGTCTCTACCCGCCTCCTTTGCGGGCCTGGGCGCGCCCTTCGAGGACCCGGGATCTTACAGTGTCAACCTGAGCCTGGCGCCCGCCGGCGTGATCCGAGTGCCAGCGCACAGGCCGCTGCCCGGGGCCGTGCCACCGCCTCTGCCTAGCGCTCTGCCCGCCATGCCCTCCGTGCCCACGGTCTCCAGCCTGGGCGGCCTCAATTTCCCCTGGATGGAGAGCAGCCGCCGCTTCGTGAAAGACCGATTCACAGGTGAGCAGGGCCAGCCAACAGGCACCGGGCCTCGGCCCTCCCGGGGCCAGAGGCGCCGCGCCCTAGGTGCTCCACTCTGGGAAAAGATTCCGGAGGCCCAAGCGCGGCGGAGGCCTCAGCGCTCGGAGCCCGGGCAACCAAAGGGGGGAGGAAAGTCAGGGAGCTTCGGGGAAATAAGCCTACGCCCAGGGGTAGAGGAGAGTATCTCCCACCCGGCTTGATGCCGCTGGGGACGCGGGGGAACCAACGAAATAGCGGAGCACTCTGCGCCCCACCGGGCGGCACGGGGTCCGCATGGGGCCTGAACGGCAGTGGAGCCGTGCTGGGCTTCAAGGGGCCTCGTGTGTCTCCGCAGCGGCGGCGGCGCTCACGCCCTTCACCGTGACCCGGCGCATCGGCCACCCCTACCAGAATAGGACGCCGCCCAAGCGTAAGAAGCCGCGCACGTCCTTTTCTCGGGTGCAGATCTGCGAGCTGGAAAAGCGCTTCCACCGCCAGAAGTACCTGGCCTCCGCCGAGAGGGCGGCGCTCGCCAAGTCCCTCAAAATGACGGACGCGCAGGTCAAGACCTGGTTCCAAAACCGGAGGACCAAGTGGCGGTGAGAGAGGCCCGGCTCGGCCCATCTTGCATCCGCCCTTCACCTGCCCCGCGCCGCAGCCTCGCGCTCTCCCCATTCTGTGCTATCCGCTACCCGCCCTCCCAGGGCTGCGCTTCCCCACTCCTTCCCAAATTTTATCTCCCTTCTCTCCTTCCCGTCGGCCTGTGTTTCTCTCCCTACTCTCCAGCGCCTCGGCTTCTCCATTCTCATCCCTGTGTCGCTTTCGTGCGCCTCTCCAACTCTCCGTGTGTTCTTCCGTCTCCGCGTCCTCTTGGTTTCCTCCCACCTGCACCTCCACCGGCACCCGCCCCACCTCGCACCCCGGGCTTTCTTGCACTCCCCTAATCCCTCCGGCTTGCCCTCTCGGATTTCCGACAGCCCGCGCGGGCTCCGTGTTCCCCCTTCGGCTCCCCATCCTGACTCTAGCCCCGTTTTTATCCGATCCCTATTTCCATCCAACCCGTGAACGGCGAAGCGATCGTGTTTTGGAAGAGAGGTTCGAGAAGGGCCTGGGAAAACTGGATGAGGCTGGCCCGGCCCAGGGACACAGCGCGGGGCAGTTGCAGAGCCAGCCCTCCCACTCGCGGACCCTAGCGACCCGACTGTCCGCAGGGCCGAGTCAGTTACACACACGCCCTGTCCCTGTTATCCCGCAAAAGAAACATCTTTGTTGTTGGCGAAGCCACAATACCCGGACGCGCAGGTGGGCGGCAGGCTGAGTCCCCTCCCCGCGACCGCCCGACACAAAACAAAAACAAACGATGCCAACCCACTCCCCGGATGCACGGGCCTCGGGCGCACAGCGCCAGCAGGGGTGCAGACGGGTCCTGAGCCTCGAGGCTCCCGGCTGGCCTCCGCTCCTGGGAGGGCTTGGGGCCCCGCCGGCGGCCCCGCAGTGCCGGGTGCCTGACGGTGCTGTCCCTCTCCCTCCCCCGGTGCAGGCGGCAGACGGCGGAGGAGCGGGAGGCGGAGCGGCAGCAGGCGAGCCGGCTCATGCTGCAGCTGCAACACGACGCCTTCCAAAAGAGCCTCAACGACTCCATCCAGCCCGACCCTCTCTGTCTGCACAACTCGTCGCTCTTTGCTCTGCAGAATCTGCAGCCCTGGGAGGAGGACAGCTCCAAGGTCCCCGCCGTCACCTCTCTGGTGTGAGCCACCAGCGCGCACAGTCTTCAAGGATCGCCGCCCTCACCCGGCGGGGCGCCCCGGGCCCCCAGCCGGGCTGGGGGGGACCCGAGGCCGAGAGGGACAGGGGCCTCCGAGCTCGAGTAGGCCCCAGGGCGCGGCCGCATATTCGCCGGCCGCGGAGGGGGGCTGGGCCCGGGCTCCGCGCGGCTGCACAATCCGAGCCCCCGCCCCGTGCCCAGTCCCGCCCCGGGCCCGGGGCCTGACAAAGAAAGCGCCTTACGTTTCTCCGCCCCTCGCCCGCACCCCCCCGGGCCGGGCGCCTGTATTATACTTTGTACTTTTGCCCAAACGTGTAAATAATAAAAGTTTTGGCTTTTTTCTTTAGAAACCGGCCACCTGCTTCCCCCGCGGGGGCTGCTAGAGGAGGGGCGGCCGACCAGGTGGCTGGGGGGAGCGCCAGGGCTGGGGCACCCTGCGTTTAGGCTGGGTCCACTCCTCTCCTTTTCCGTTCCTTTTATTTAAGTCGTTTTATTTAATAAAAAAGTTAGCTATTTCACTTAACGCCGCTTTTATTTCGTTTTCGTTCCAATAATGCTCGGCGAGCCCGGCCCTGCGCCCCACCCCATCGGCGGTAGAGGCCGAGCCGCGGTATGCGGGGGCGCATCCATCTCTCCAAGCTTCTTCGGTTTTCGGCTCAGCTCCAACCCCGGCCCGGGGACCGGGGAGGATCCGCGGTGCAGGTCAGTGCGTGCCGGCCGCCGGCAGTTTGGGTGCCGGCGGGGTGGGGCGGACATGGGAAGGGCACTCAAGGCCCAGAGGTCGAAGGTCGGCGCCAGGCAGGGTCGAGGATGAAAGCCCCACACCCCCCAGCGGGCACTTAGGTCGTCACAGGCCAGAACCAACTAAGGGGTGAAAGGCACCGTGACCTCGAACTTCGAAGAACTCGGAGCAGTCCCCTCCCCGCTAACCCACCGACCTCCTCTTTTTCCTGTGAGGCCTCAGGCCCTGGGCGGACCCAAGGACTGGCAATTGGGGATCTGGGACACTGTGGGCGGGCTGTGTGCACAGAACCCGTGCACGCCCTGGGTCTCCAAACGCTCGGTGTCAGGAGTCAGCGCGGGGGCACAAACCCAGAACACCTGCACCCTTTTGGGTTACGTGGGACCACAGGTGGGGCGTGACGTCATGCGACGTCACCGCAGCCTGGCGGCGTCACTGTTCAGGAGAAGGGCGGGGCGCCCAGAAACCCTGGAATACCGCGTCCAGGTGTGAAAGCAGCGAGGCCCAGTCCACCCAGCTTTACGTGGGCTCGAAAGCTGGGAGTTTCGGGATCACGGGACCGGCGGTGGGTGGTCCCTTCCAACACGACACACACTAGAGGCGTTCGTGAACATTTCCTCTTGCTCCCTCATTTTTTCCCCTTTTATTAGGTCTTTTAATTTTTTTTTCTATTTCTGACCTCTCCACTTCTTTCTCCACGATGTTCTCTATTTTCTACTCTATTTGCTACTCTTGGTTTCCGTGTTACTATAACTTTTGCTTTTCCTTTACAGTTTTATGATTCCCTATATAGTTCGTTCGGTATTGCTTTTAGTTTCCCTGTCCCTTTCTTTGTCAATCCTGCCCCCCTTCTCTCTCCATTTCTGACTCTCCCGTCCTTGGGTCTCGCTCTACGTTTCTTTCCCTGCCTCTCTTCCTCCTTCCCTTCTCTCCTTTTGTTCTTTTTGTTTTTGTTTTTTCTGGTCTCAGAATCTCTTCGCTTCTAGCTTTCTCTGCGTCTGTCTCTGCCATTCCTTCCATGTCTCCGTTCCCTCCTCCTGACCCGGCTCCCATCAGTTTCCTGAGGCAAAACAGTCCTGGGGTTGTCGCACAGGCCCTATAGCCGCTCCACCCGCCTGGGCACACCGCCTTCCCTGGGGCCAAGCGCCACCTGAGGGCTCGGATGTTTGGGCGCCTTCGTTGTATGCGGGCTGTGGGGCTGTCTACACTGGCAGGGCTCGAGAGATGGGAGGGAATCTAAGAAACACAGGCGGAGCTCCCATGGTGGCTGTCTTCACCTCCACTTCCAAGCTCTACTCGCCCGGACTTATAGACACCCCCAGAGAGGGAGTAGAGGGACTTAGACCTTCAGGTCTCTTCTACGGCTGGTTTCTTGAAATGCTCCCATTTTCTCCGCTAAAAAGCATGATGAACGCCCCCATCGGGTTGGGAAATCGTTGGCCTTCCAGGCTGGGGACTTAAGCATCTAAGAATGATCTTCTTTGCATTTGCTGGCTGAACAGCCCCTTCCTCGGGGACTGGCGTCACTTTTCAATCTCCCTCATTTTTTTTTCTTTTTCTCTATAATAAAGCATAGTGGTTTTGTTTTTCTAAATTATTTTTGTTGTTTTGCCAGGATGACCCTCAATTACTGGGCCTTTTAGAGGAACACACAAATATCTTTTTCTTTCTCTCTGGTGCCTCTCTTTGAGCCAAAGGTCTTTGACCCGGAAGCCTGCCTGGGGTCTGCGTTCAGCAGAGCCTGGGGATGGGGACCTACCTAGTCTTGCTTCGGCTCCCAGGGATGTCAGTATTTTTCCCCACCGGATGCTTCTTGGGCTTTCGTCCTGTCTGAGAACGCTTTGCCCCAACCAAGCCTTGCCCAGGCAGAGACTAAGCCCCTCTCAGCTAGGCGGCTGAGCCCACTCGTGGGGGGCTCAGTCTGGACTGTGTCTCGCCCACGCCCACCCAGAGCAGTGTGGGCGCCCCCAGTGAGTAGGACAGATTGCTGGCTGATGCAAGGGTGTTTTAGTGCCGAACCCGGTTCTCCCGGTGTGCAAAGCATGGAGGTTGCCTTTTCCACTGTGGCTGTGCAGGACCAGAGCCCAGGGACGCCCTGTTAAGGGTCACAGCTCCCACTCCCCACCCTTGGGGAGGCTGTGTTGGCACAGAAACATCCAAATCAGGCAGCCGCCTCTAAGGCTGTGTGTAGGGGAGAGAGAATCTGGAGTAGGCAGGGAAGCCCACATGGATGATTTCTTGGTGATGCGCTCCTAACATTAGGCCCCACCTCTGCTGGAGGAAGCAGCTGTGCCTCCAGAGGCAGCAGGTGCGGGTGGACGCCCAGCCCCACCGCAGAGTAAATTAAGAAGAAGCCCAGGATGAAGATGACTCGTTGCCCTTCTCCCCGGGCCTTCCCTAGTCTCGGTTCAAGCCTCTCTAAAGCGGTGCCCATTTTACAGATTCAGGACTGGGAGACAAGTGTCAGCTTCTGGGCCTGCGCGGACTGTTCTCGCGGGCTCTCCTCTCGCGTTGGTTTTGGAGGTCCACCAGGCAGGGAGGTCTGGGTCCCAGGCGTTGGCCAAGAGGGGTGACGCTCCCCTGCCCAGGGGCGAGGAGTTAGACTGTGCTCAGTTTTCCCTGGGAGGCTCCAAAGCCAGTAGAATCTGGGGGGACACGGCGGATCAGAGGGACAGGCAGAGAGAGAGAGAGAGAGAGAAGCTCTGGGGCCGGCTGCTGGCTTCCCTCAAGTAGGGAAGATTCCCCTTCAGCAGCAACCTGGACAGCGCCGGCCAGGCACAGCAAGCTTTGCACGCAGTGTGGTTTACGATGAACCACACAGCATTTCTGTGGGGTTTGGATGCCCCACATCCCTTGCCTGTTGTTAAAACGAAGGCTCAGAAAAGTTCGAAAATTAGTTCTGCGTCGCGCGGCTGCAGCGGACCCGCGCTCTCACCCGCCCCCCGCCCCCCCAAACCAAGCGCGCTCTAATCCATGGGAGGAAAGGGAGACTTGGCTAAGGGAGGGCTGGGGAGGCAGCCTAGGATGCCCCAGCAGCCACCCTGACACGAGGCCCGGGGTTATCAGTGGGGCAGAAGGACCTTCCCACTTCCCGCTCCGGCGCTGGAGTCGGCGCGTTCCAAGGGCACCAGGGCCTGTCGCCTGCCAGGCTTGCGCACGTTTGCCCTCGGAGCCGGAGCACGGAGACGCAGCCTGGGCCACTCCCAGCTCGGCGGTGAGACTCCCGAGGCCCCGCAGCGCCCTTGGGCTGGGCAAACTTCTCTTGCCTGCGGCGCCTCGGCGCCTCTCGAAAACCTGCGGCCGAAGGACGAGGCCTGGTCCAGGTCGGGCCGACCGCCCGCTGTGCCTTTCCCTCGGCCGAGGCCGGTGCTGCAGAGGGCGGTGCGCGTCCGTTTCGCCGCAGTCTGGCTAGGCGCTCCGGGTTAGGGGCCTCAGAATATGGCCCCCAACCTCCCGCCGAGACCGCCAGGCCCAGAATGGGGCCTAGGCTGCGGCAGCGCTGAAGGTTCCTGGGAACCTTCGCCAAAATCTCAACCTCGGCCTCAGCGCGACTAAAAGCACAGCAGAAGCGGCTGTGGTGCAGGCGCCGGCATTCTGGAGTAGTGAAGGGTTCTCCGCACTCTAGGCGGGTTTCCTAATGAGGAGGGTTGAGGCCCCGCATATGCAAGTATCCGCTCTGTTTTGAGCATCTCCTCTCAGCGACGCCCAGACCCAGTCGCACACTTTCTTGCGGTTCAGAAACTCGCAAAACCCTCAAGGACTTGCCACGGTGATCGGTGCCTTCCCTCTTGCCATCCACCCGCCGGCTGGACGAAGTTCTCCTCTCAGCTCCGTCACTTTCTTTATGCCCTGAGCGAGTGGCTTTGACTCTGCGCTTTGGTTTCCACATCTGTAAAATTAGGGCTATATAGTCACTAAGGAGTCTTCCAGGGAAAATAAAAGCCCATGGCTCATAGTGCAGTGCAGCTGATTATCAGCTTATTATGAGAATAAAAGCATTTAAAAATATATTTGTGCATTAGAAATCTAATTAAACGCCTACTAAGAACGTAGGTGTTTACTCAGAGGTGTTGCTCTTAGAGAGGAAAAGGCAGGAATAGGACAGTGTCCCCCAAAGACAGTCATTTCTCCTGTCATCGCTAAAAGTGGAGTTGGTTGGCAGAGAAGTCATCCCGGAACTTAGGCCTGGTGTGATCCGTTAGACGCGTCAGTATCCCGGTGTTACCCTGAGATCAGTGGCCCTATCTGACTCTCACTTTAGCTAAGATGATCCGATAAAGTTGTTCTCCTGAAGTGTCAAACCTGCTGCCAATTAATGAGTTAGTTATTGAACTCTTCTCCCAGTTGGTATGGAGAGGAGGTGGGGTGGAGGAAGGAAAAATACATTTGAACAGAATATTTGATCAGAGGTTTTTGCACCTTCCGACATCCCCGTGGTTTCTCAGAACAGTCCTGGTTTCCCATTCTATAAAGAAGGAAATTGGGGAGCAGAAAAGGCGGGAGACTCGCCCAGGTTCGCCTCATGCCTCCGGAACTCCGCTCTGGACTTAAAGCTCCTGGCTGCCGGCCCATGTGGCTGTGTTGCCGCCAGGCCACAGATCACAGCCACAGGGTCATTAGAGAGATTTGTGCTGACCCAGACTCCCCCGATGTTAAAGAAGCCAGCCCCCGCGCCGCCCGCTATCTGGAATGTACTGGCTTCGCTATCAAGCCTTATTGATCCTTGGATTTATCTGGGACGTGCTGAAACTCCGGAAGGCCTTGAACCTGGGACAGCAGCGCACCCTTTGCCTCCTTCATCCCCCACCCGGGAAAAATTCACTCCTTCCTCCAGCCAGCAGAGGTGCAGCCAGCAGGAAAATGCGGAACACACCGGGAAAAGACGCAACCCTCCAGCGAAGGTCTGCCCCCGCCAGTACGGAGAGACAAGACCCGCTGAGCCCCCGGGGCTGTAGAATGCGGTGTGGGCTCAGAGGGGCACCCTTGAATATCCAGTATGCTAAACAGCGCGTTCGCATCTGCTGTCTGGGGCGCCACAGCTGGCACACTTTTGTTCCTAGGAAGTAATGGGACTAAGGAGGAGGGGGTGGGGGGAGAGCAGAGAGGAAACCCAACTCCAAGAAGACGGAAGACGGTGGGCTGGGAGAGGGCCCTGGGAGGGGTTGCCTTTATTAACGACTCTCCCTGAGTTGGTTTGTCGCAGGGGTAGGTTGGGGCACTCGGAGCAGGGATGAGGCCCTACATCCATCCAGTCCTCAGCTCCTGGAGACCCCTCAGAGCCGCAGCCCCCTGTACTCTCCTGTGGTGGCCAGGCTGAGAGGGGCCCCGCAGCTACCATTTGATGAGATCGTCTGCATAATCTCGTCTCCATAATCTCGTGTAATCCTTCTAAGGACCCTAGGAGATAGATGCTACTGTAATCCCCATTTTACAGCTGAGGAAACCGAGACTGAAGAATGTGACACAACATTCCCAAGTCCTCTGACGCCAGGACTTTAACTCAAGTGGACTGAGTCCAGTTCATTGGCTTTTACCCAAGAAGTTCCCTCAATCCTCCTTGGTTATTAAAGCCAATGTCTCCAAGACTGTCAGAGGGAATTCTTACTGGTTTGAAAATTATCATCCCCAAACAACTTCAGATACAAACCAGAATACCCTGGGTAGTATTAGTAAGAATATGGTAAACTGTTATTTCTCTGTGGAGTCCCCTACAGGTGCCTGGGGGTCTTCCACTTTCCCTAAGGGATTCAGAGGCCTTGCCTGGCACTCTCCGCAAGCCCAGGCTAGCCAACAGTGTCTAATGAGCCTCCCACAGGTGCTGATGTGCTGCGGTGTCCCCCTCAGCTGCAGACCTTGAGGACTTCCGACCGAGGAAGGGAGGTGGCACTTGTATGTGGCCTGCCTCCTGTACCAAGATGCCCCCAGCAAGTTCAGAGCTTTCGTCGGCCCCGGGTTAAAATCCCAGTGTTAGCACCCACCAGCTGTGTGGCCTCGGACAAGTCACCTTGCCTCTCTGAGCTTCGGCGTCTTCGTCTGTACTTCGTAAGGCTAGGTCTTCCTCACAAGGTTGTATGAGGACTAAATGACAGAATCCATTGAGCATTTCACCACCAGGAGCCTGACACACAAGCACTGTGGTCCATTTACTATACTTATTATCAGTGGTAGATGAATTTTCACAAGATAAATTGTTCTTGTTCTCCTAGAGAGAAGAAAGCAAACTCGGAGAAGATGAGTCGCTTGCTCAGGGTCAGACATTAAGTAACGGGGCTAGAATTCAAACCCAGTTATGTCAGAGTTTAGAGCCCTAACTCACTCAGTCAGTGTAATATCTCCCCCTTAGAGAACCTTCTGGACTGTTGAACATCTAGATTATTCTGAGTAGGAGTAACCAGGTTCTCTGCTGCCTTCTGGGGCTTCTTTTTACTTGGGTCGCCGATGACTGGTACACTGCAACGGCCCAGTACATGTTTCGCAAATAATAACGGTAAATAGCATTTTTTGAAAATCTACCATGGGCCAGGCAGGGGACTAAGCATTTCACACAATTGATCTCATTTAACTCTTAAAACAGACCTAGAAAGTAGATCCCATTTTGAAGATGAGAAATTTGAGTTAGGGGATGTGAAATAACTTACCGACAACGTTCAACAGGGTGTGGCTTGCAATCCAGATGTTTGGACCCCACAGCAGTGAGAAACCCAATCTGTGCCGAGTGCCTACCGAGTGCCAAGCACCGTCCTTGGGACGACACCTCTGTTTTCTCACACAACCCTCACAACCATCTTCTAAAAGAGTTTCGAAATCCCGTTTCACAGATGACAGAACTAAGTCTCGGTCGCCTTAAAGTGTGTTTGCCCAAGGTCACATAGTTGTGTGACTACAGCGGTTCTCTAGCTACTAGCCCGGGATGCTCCACTCTGTTTCAAAACTTGAGGTCTTTAACTAAAGTTGGATTGCTCTACGGAGATGTGGCCATCCTGGCTACTGGAGGTGGAGTTCTCAGATGAAATAGGAGAAGCCTCCTGGCTTTTCCCACCAGGAGGCCAGACACACTTGCTATTTCCTGACCCTCTCTGAGGGAGGGGATGTCAGTGAAATACTGTGAACAGACAGTGATGAAGTGTTTAGAGGTAAGATGAACACAAAGAGATCAACCAGGGGTGGACGGAAGGCCCGCGGGCCTGCTCTCAGCCTGCAAGTACGCAGCGGAGAGCCTGGCTGGGAGCTGTCCTCATTGCCTTCAGGTGTCCTCGCTCTCTCCTTGCCTCCTTACCTCCTTTCCCCACTGCACTACTGAAGCCCACCCCCAGCCCACCTCCAGAAAGAGCTGCTTTAGATGAAGACCCCAGGCCCTTTATACCTTCATGTTCAAAAGCAAGGCCGGGAGCATCTATATTACTCAATCACATCTAAGACTTAAAGATCAAGTAAGGTGGATTGTTTTGTTTTTCCTCAAATTCATCAGGTAAAAAGCAAGAGACCTCGAGCTCGGAGTTACTAAATCCTGAAGGTCAAGGTCTGGGCTGACATCTTGGATTTGTTTCTTCCACATACGCCAGGTTTGGCCGACCTCGCCACACACTGTACCAGACGAGCTTCTCCTGGGCTCCTCAATGCTCCGCACGCCGGGCACTTAGTAGGTGGTTCAGCGAGTCCTGGCGACTGTCCCACCCACAGCTTGAGCGCGCGGCCTGAGCTGGGTGGCAGCCAGCAACCCCACCCCGTCGGCTGCGCTCGGTAAGCGGAGGTCAGAGTCTGAGGCTTCTCTGCAGGAAGGGCACCGCGAAGAGAAAGTTGAACCTGCACTTTATATAGCTTAAAAATGATTTGTCAATGGCGACAATTTACAAAAATATATTTCTGATGCGGCATCTCCCAATCGCTGGGATTTATGGCTTCGTCTCTTGGATTTGAAAGCACACCCGCATGCTTTGGCAAATGGGAAAATGTATGAACAATTTGTTGGCTTTTTTTTTTTTATCAAGTTTCCCCAAATATGTAAACTCTGAGAGCGCCTTATTCTTTTTAAATGATCATTCATTTGTCTCCAGACTCTATCTTTTGGCACAATTTATTACTCTCTATTTCAAAAAACTTAAATGCATTTTGCATATTAGCACGTAACTCTTGTTCCTGTCTCCTCAGTTGTGGAAAGGGCTGGATTGCTTTTATAAAGAAAAAAATGGCTAATAAAATTGGCCTCAGCACCATTGCTCTGCAATTCTTATGAACAGTAAAGTGGTACTTACCGTCATTGATGTTAAAAGCTATTTCTAAATTATGGTGCCATTTATTATCTCTAGTGTCCAAAGTAAGTTTAAATGATGCTTATAATTCATGTTTTACCAAATTTCCTTTTCCCCCCGAGGATACCTCTGATTAACTTATGCACATTAAAGCGCTTTTTAAATTCTTCTTTTATTGCCATTATGCTCTGAAAATCTCAGCGATTCTCAAAAATGGGTAATAAACTTGAGATAAAATGCTGCAGTTTTAGATCAATGCTGACATATCACTGTGGTGATTTCTACAGAGCTAAAGTGATAATGCTTCATATTTACGGAATATATACTAGGTTATTACTACAGTATTACCATTTTGTTCTAAGATGAAATGAGTAATTTACCAATTTATTAAACTGTTACATTTAAGTATTGCTTAGGACATTACCACCCCAATCTGTTTACTTAGCTTGAAGAGTTACCATTAAGATACCCTGTTTATTTAGGTAAAATTTGTAATCATCATGCCTTCCATTAACCAACTTATTTTTCTGCAAGGCTAATTGTCTGGAAATGAGTTTCTTCTTATTTACTGTGCTACATTCTGCTTAGCTGGCTAAAAACGTCACCCCAGCAAGATGTGCTAGGGAAATTAATAATACATACAGAGAACAGTTTTAATTAGTATAATACCAAATGTTAATAAAAGATTTATGACGCCGTTAAAAAGTTCTAACAGAAGAGATCTTAACAGCTTCGGGCTCAATTTGTCAGGAGAGGATGACCCTCTCGCCCTCTCGTGGGAGGCCAGATTTGGGTGATTCTCAGAAGCTGCTGGAGCCCCCGGAGCACTGGCTGGAGGTGAGGCCTCTGCCTTCAGAAGGGGTTCGCTAGGAGCTGAATAGAATAGCTGCCGGATGCCAATTCTAACTTGAAAGACAGCAAGTTTTCTGCGAAGTAGGAGAGGAATACAGGCCAGCCTGGGGCCCTACAGAGACATTTCCTGGGGCGTCTTGTCTTTAGGGAATTGGGAATAGGACTGTGAGAGACTAGGAAGCAGGTAGCTCACAAGCTATGGGAAAAACAGATCAATGTGGAACTAGGAAAAGGACGAATGATACTCCCTGAGTAGTGAGGGTAAGCTCTTTGCTTACATACATCTAATCCTTAGAGCGGACGGCTAGCATTATCCTCATTTTTGGGGTCAGGACGGCAAGCCGTTGGAAGGGTAAAGCCCTCGCCTGAGGTTATGCAGCTAGGGAGTAGAGCAGAATTTGAACCCAGGTCAGTGGAAACCCCGCAGCACTGACTCCTGCGAGGCAATACCCATGTGGGAAGCTCGCAACTCTATTATTCCTCTGCACCTCTGTGCACGTGACGTCTGCCAGATGGGCACCCAGACCAGCAAGTGGATGCTTCCATTTTTCTCTGGATGAGCTGGTGCGCCTTCATCCTTCCTCTGTCCTGTCGCCCCAAAGAAGTAGTGCTCTCTCTTTTTTATATATATATAATTTTTATTTATTTGACAGAAAGAGAGAGAGAGAGCACAACCAGATGGAGTAGCAGGGAGAGGGAGAAGCAGGCTCCCCGCTGAGCAGGTAGCCTGACATGGGACTCGATCCCAGGACCCTGGGATCACGACCCGAGCCAAAGGCAGTTGCTTAACCAACTGAGCCACCCAGGCGCCCTAAGGAGCAGCATTCTTTCTTCATGTGCTCCTCTTCCCTCCTGTAACATGAGGGCAGGAGCCATTTCTTGCCTTCTTCAGATCCTCAGTGCCTGGCACAGTTTAGGTTTCCAAAAAAAGATTTAAGGGACCAGGGGAAAAATGAAGTGAAAAGGAGAGATACACACAACTTCTGTTCGTAGCGCTCAGGAGAAATAGTGACCCGAGAGGGAGAGATTCTGTTGGATTGTAGCACGTCATGCATCCCCCTCCCCGCCACCAAGCCCACGCAACCCTGGCTAAAGTATAGGAGGCTGTTTTCAGTGCCCACCTTCCCAGCCCCCAAGGGCCAGGTCTAGGAGTGGCAGAAATCCTTTGTAGGGCGAGCTGGTTCTTTCCTAGCGCACAGAAGAAAAACTTGACCAAGCCAGCTACCTTCCTAACACTGTCTCCAATTTGAGAAACTCCATATGATGGGGAAATTGTAGGCCAATGATTCTTTTATCTCACTCTTAGTTAAAAGAGAAACACAAAAAACAAAACCAACAATAGTTCTTGGACAGAGGTTCTCCAGGATATGCAACAATCAATATAGCCTGGGCTCCTTCAAGAAAAAGAAACAAAACGGGCACCTTAGGTGGCTCAGTCGTTAAGCCTCTGCCTTCGGCTCAGGTCATGATCCCAGGGTCCTGAGATCAAGCCCCACATTGGGCTCCCTGCTCAGCGAGGAGTCTGCATCTCCCTCTCCCCTGCTTGTTCTCTCTCTCTCTCAAATAAATAAATAAATAAAATCTTAAAAAGAGAGAGAGGGAAAAAAACAATGTATGAGACCAGCGCCAATGTCTGAGGCTCACCTGAACCCCTTGCTCTTCCCAGCTGTTCTCTCTGAGAAGGGACTTTGGCCCTTCAGTGGATGAATGGATAAACAAATTACCGTCTATACTCACAATGGAATATTACCCAGCCATCAAAAGGAAGGAAGTACCTATACATCCTACAACCGAGAGGAACATCCAAAACATTACACTAAGGGAAAGAAGTCAGGCACAACAGGTCACGTATTGTATGATCCCATTTACATGAAATGTCCAGAAAAGGTAAATCCATAGAGACAGAAGAGAGATTGGTAGTTGTCAGGGACAGAGGAAGGGAGCGATCGTGAGTGATTACTTCATGGGTTAGGAGTGTTTTTTCTGGGGCGATGAAGAGTTCCAAAACTAGAGTGAGGCGGTGGCCGTACAACATTGTGAATACGCTAAATGCCACACCAAATGGTACATATTAAAACAGTGAACTGTATGTTATGTGAATTTCATCTCAAGTATTTTTTAAAAAGGCACTTAAGGAATACTGGCATAAGTGTCCAAAGCTCCACATACCCATGTGTTCATCACAGCAGTGGTTGCGAGAAGGAGACGCTGGAATGACCATAGGTTCATCATTTAGAGACTGGTCACATAGTACGACATCATTCATACTATGTAATGAAAGACAGCCATCAAAAGAATGGGAGAAATTGATAGTCACTAGCACAAAGAGATGTCCACAATGCACTATTAAGTAAGACAAGTGAGTTGCAAAATCACATGTGTATGACATCCCAGTAAACAAACAAACAAACAAACAAAAAAACCCACAACAACAAAAAACTACCTGCTGGTGTGCCTTATATCAGCTTAGGACAAAAGTATGAGAAGATTAGCTCAGGTTCCTGCAGAGGAAAGAATGCCTGCGTGGAAAGTGGCTTTCGTTTCTTAATGTATTGCACGGTCATTTGTATTGTGGGGTCATTTGCAAAAACTTAAAGATTTTTGGAAGATAAATGTTTTGAATTAAGTCAAAAGCTATAATAACTCCTAAGAGGTAGAAGAGTAGTGAGGGTAAAAGAAAATGACCCATAGTCCTGCCACCAAAACCTTCTTTTAGTTTATATGACTCCAAGTTTTCTGCTTTTTTTTTAAACACATAGGACACCGAGATTAAAAGAAAAAAAAAGATGAAACACAGAAAAAGTAAGACATCAAAAGATGACACTGGAGGCTAAGGAGAACCCGACTCGGCCTTTGTTTCTTCTGAAGCCCGGCACCGTGCCTTGAAAATGTAGGAACTCGCTAAGGTCTCAACTGTCCAGTTTTTTAAAGATTTAAAAACATACTTCACTTCCCTACAATTGTCAGAAGCCAGCATGGGCCCGTTGAACCCAAAACGTTTGTAAGATAAATGGCTGTCACATGTACAAAGTGTGGGGTTGCTTTTTAACTAAGCAACTCTGGAGGACGACTGCCCAGGGAAAACCTTCTTATCCCAGTTCTTGGGATGTTTCAGAAGGTATTTTTACCCTAAATGACTTGGATAATTATCTCCACACTTTCACTTTGTTTTGACCAGCTCTGCAGACTGATTTGAGTTCAGAGGGATATCAGTTACCTCAACTAAATATTCTTTGAAATTCATTGTGCCAACTCATGGATTTTTTTTTTTTTTTTTGGTCTTTCAATTGCTTTTCTCAAACAGCCATCATTTTTATTTCTGCTGTTCTATCCCTTTTCAAAAGGTAGCAGTCTTAGAATCTGTAGAATGGAATGGACCTCAGTGTCTGTATGTGTGTGCGTGCGTGTGTGTGTGTGTGTGTGTGTCGGCATATGCATGTACCATGACGGCTCCCATGTCAAATATTAGAGGCAAAAGACAGAGCTAATTTTTCTCTCTTATGTTCACTGTATTATTTTCTGTGGGCTCTAAATAATTGATAAGGAGGTCCCTTTCCATAATTAAAATGGATGTCCCTACATGTCAACATCAATAGCTTTTCTAGTAATGAGTGAATTTAGATACATGTTAGGGTTGTAGTCCTGAGTACGCAGAGGGGGGACTGGGGGATGGTGGGAGACACAGGGCCAGTTTCAATGCAGATGACAAGACAGCAAAAAGGACAGAAGCCTGGGAGATTCCCTGGAGAAACGTCCCTGCCTGGCCCCAAGGTCACCTTGGACAAGTAGGTGAGCCAGGCATAGAAGGCACTGTTAGGATAGGAAGTTTGAAAACGCACTTGGTGCCATTTGGAATCTGTTCAGTTTCCTTTGTCTTTCTTCCAATCCCTAATGCCCTCCCAGGGTTTTACCTTCTTATTGACATCTCCCAGTTGCCCCTTTCCTTGATCAAAACCTGCTGCTGAAACCTTTCCTGGCAAGGGAGTCGGGGCCTGGGGGGTCGGGTGGGGGGGTCGTCAGTACAAGCCTTCCGGGTGTGGTTATCATCTTACAAATATCAAAGTCAGTTCACTCACCTCTGGATTCGACAGACACTTCCTCCTCCCCCACCAGGGGCCCTACTTTTAGCTGCCAGTGCTGGAGACATTACAATCAAAGGCTCCCCGTCCTGGAGGAGCTCACATAGAGGGTCGGCAGACAGACGGCGGGGGGGGGGGCGTAGGCGTAGGGGGAGCAGGTTAGGTGCGAGGACTGGGCGCAGAGGGACAGGGTGGAGAGACGGTCTGTGCCCGTGCAGGTGGGGCTGACCCAGTGGGAAAGCCGCCCCCCCAGGCAGGAAGTGGGCAGGGAGGCAGGACCACGTGTGAAAGGGGAGGGAAGATGTGGCAGACAGCTGGGTGGGCGAGGGTCCATTCATGGGGGTTGAATTCCTTGCCTAGGAGCTGGAACATCAGTCTGTGCGTGCCACTAAGGTGTGGAAAGACTTTACGCAAGGGTGTGTGTGGTGGGAGGAGGGCTGTTGAATTTTAGGGAAGTCTCTCTGCTGGCCCAGGGAGGAGGGTCTGGAGGTGAGGCTAGAAGCGGGACTAAAGGTTCAAGCTGTGAAAGAGCTCCCAGAAGGCTCCAGAGACCTCCTCCCAAGTGAGAAAGAGAGAGGAGAGGTGTGGCAGGCCTGAGTGACAGAGACCAGGGGACTGAAGAGGACGGTCTACAGTCCAGACCTCCCTGACCGCTCCAGTCACGTCTGACAGGGAGGCAGGGCGTGAATGAGACGGGGCAGGTTCCAATCCAAGCATCTGGCCTCAGAGCTCTGTGACCCCAGGCAAGTGACTTGCCCTCTCTGAAGCACAGTGTCCTTCCCTGAGATTTGGGCATAACAATACCTGCTTCGCTGCTCTCCACCCACCACATCCCAGCTGCTGGACATAGAGCAGGGCTGATTATTTTCTGGAGGTGGAATAGGCCATTTTGCAAATGCACTTGCGGAGAAGCCCACCCATGGGCTTCTAAGTACAAGAGTTGAGGGTGGGCTGGGTCCGTGAGGGGTTCACCAAGCTCTCCTGAACAAGAACTTTGAACAAGGAGAGAGAAAGCCAGTCTGGACACACTCACTTCCAAGCCGACTCTTGTCAAGCAAAAAAAAAAAAAAAAAAAAAGCGGCAGCGGGTCAGTTCTGGCAGAAATACCCGAGACCACAGATGCATTTGCCCGCCTGCCCCCGCTGTTCTCTCTGTCTGTCTCCCTCTGGCCTCCTTCATGCAGTCTTGGCTTTGATACCACCAGCTGACTCCAGAGAGGCGACAGGCAACTCAGAGCGGATGGCCATCGGGGAAGGAGCCTGTAGATTACTCTGGAAAAGGGGGCCCACTCTTGGATAGCACCAAGCTCTCAGTTCCGAGAACAAACGGGGCTGATGCTGATCCAAACTTTGAAAAGACTGTAAAAAGCAACCTTGCTAAAGATGTATCTATATATTTGATTCATTTAAAATATGCTTGATGCTCAAAGGTCCCTTTTCCAATGGAAACAAACCAAACGATTGCTATTTAAATAGAATTTCAGCATCCAATTCTTCCTTTAAGGAAAAAAGACAAAGAGTTTCTTGCCGTGGCCAAAAGTGGGCCTTTGGGGAACGGCAGGATCTGTGGCGGGTGACACACTTCTCCTGAATGAGCCCGCAGGTACCACGGAGGGGACGGAAAGGCTATTATTAAGGGTGGATTAGTCATGGAGAGGTCAGTTGACTAGCTCTCAGAAATAGGAGCATTGAGTTAGTGGGAGACCACAAGCATTTTGTTTCAACAGGGAAACTGTTAGAATGAGGAAAATCCTCATGGCTGCACCTGCCAACTTGTGTGCAATACATGGCCTACTTGCAAAATACTGCCCAAGAAATCTGGCAAGGACTCCAGGCTATTCCTTGCTTCCTTGCTCCTGTATAGCCCCCCACCCCCACCCCCTGGCCCCAGCACAGACCTCCACCACCCTCAGCCAGCAGCAAGCACACCCCGAGTCTTCCATTCATAAGGCAGCTCTGACTGGGTTTGCCATAAACTTAGCTGTAGGAGGAAACCAAGCAAGAGGATGCCCCCCCGCCCCCGCGACCGTGACAATGCACTTCTGTCCTTGTATCACTGCTGATGTGAATGCTACCACCTGTGTGAGCTTCCTTGTTCGCATGGTGGCCGATTCTCTGAAGTGACCACAGTTGTGGGCACATGGAGGTGCGTACTGAGGGCACCGGATGCGGGGACATCCACAGCTCTGCTGCGTCATCTTTCCGTGGGGTCCACACCTGCACCTCTCAACCTGCGGGCTCTTTTCCCAGGCGTGGGAGCACGTGCTCGGTTGCCCTCCAAACAGGGAGCTATTGCTTATTGCCCTCAAGCCATACTGGGCAGGGTGCTGACGGGTTAGTACTCCAGCTGCCTGGCCCCGGCTTGAGACGCAAGTTCTCCCATCTCCTAGAGGTCCCCAGTGACGCCGAACTCCGGGTGCCGCAGTGGGAACTAGCGTGCAAACACACCCTTCATTGGCTGATTTCCCTTCCTGTCTCATCTCCCTACTCTCTTGCCACTGTCTCCTGGGATCACTGCCAAATAATTACTTACACCCCTATTCTTGTCTCACACTCTGCTTTTGGGGGAATCTGAACACACCAACATGGGGTTCCCTACCACACAGCCCTCTGAAGCTGCCGCCTCTGACCAGCGCAAGCTCATATGGTTTAACTGGTAGTCGTTAGTGTGTAAGCTCTCTTTCCTGAGGTGTTTGACCTGATGTCTGTGAACACAAGCATAAACCCTGTCTGTGAAGCTATGAGCGGGGAGCAAGAACAGTTTGATATTTCCTTTTCCATACATGTTTTCCTCTCCTGATGGATAACTCAGGCTTTTCATTTGTAATGATTACTTGGCATCCCATTGTTCTCTTTCTCCCTGTAGGCAGAGCCACGGCCAGGGGCTGGCAGCCTGTCAGGGGCCCCATGCTTGCAAGAGTCCTGCACTTGGTTTCAGTGCTTGACTGTCGCCATCTTGGAATACTGAATTTTTCAGCAAGAGGCTCCTTATTTTCATTGTGCTCTACACATGGTAGAGCTGGTCCTGTCTGCATAATTTAGATGATGCTGACTGTTGAGCATTCCCCCACCTAATCTGCTTCCTCTTTAAATAGGCCAGTGCCAACAATCAAGGAAGACAATATGATCCAAATGGCCGAGACGAAAAATGGCGCCATACTATGTTGGCAAGAGTAGGGGAAACCAGCGTTCACATACACTGCTGGCAGGCGTGTTAATTGTCCAGCCTTTTTTGTAGAACATTTTGACAATATTGTTACTAATTTAAAATGCCCATTCTTTTAATTGAATGTTTTCACAAAGAGGTCTTTTTCCAATAGGTACACTTCTATGTTCCAAAGAAGTATGAACGAGGTAATTTAATCCCAGCACCTTTAAATGGTGGTTTTTTAAATAAAGCAGTCGATTGTAAATAATCTAAATAACTATCAATAGGGAATGGATTCAATAATATAGGGAATAATGACATCATTGAATACTATGCAATCATTAAAAAAATGGGCTGATATGTAACCATCTCCAGATACACTGCAGAGTGAAAAAGCAAGTCCAGCAGGAGGCGCACGCTAACTTACATTTGTGTGTGTATATATACATACATACATACATATATATATATTTTAAAAAGATGAAAAGGGCTAAACCTTTTTTTAAAAGATTTTATTTATTTATTTGACAGAGAGGAGAGAGATCACAAGCAGGCTGAGAGGCAGGCAGAGACAGAGCGGTAAGCAGGCTCCCTGCTGAGCAGAGAGCCCAATGTGGGGCTCGATCCTAGAGCCCTGAGATCATGACCTGAGCCTCCCAGGACCCTGAGATCATGACCTGAGCTGAAAGTAGAGGCTTTAACCCACTGAGCTACCCAGGAGCCCCAGGGCTAAACATTCTTAACACATGCAAAGACTGACTCTGGAAGGAAGGAAGAGCTAGTTTCAAGACTGCTGTGAAGAGGGGAGCTGGGGAATGGGAGACAAGGAAGGAGGACAACCAATTGTTCACTCCTTGGACTCTTTTTTGGTGTTTTAATTTTCTTTTCTTTTTCCCTATGTTTTTGAAATCAATTCCGAACGTGTGCTATTTTATAATGTTAAAAAAAAGGGGGGGGGGGCGGGTTGGGGTGGGGCTAGGGAGAGGATGGGGCCAGCAAGAAGGCTGCTAATAGGATGACCAGCCAGCCAGGCAGCCTTTCTGCTCTGACTTCAAGCTTCTGGTCTGGAGCCACCAGGACTCCGCAAAAGCCCGCAGCTCATTTCTGGACTGCCCATTCAATTTCCTGCTCTCTCCTCTGGGGCTACTACTGTAAGGTCCCAAGTGACAAGTCTTTTAAAAATCCAGAGGAAATGAAAACCTTTTTACTGTTCTTGATGAGTTTGTATACTTTTCTCTGCTTTGAAAACAAGTGTGTAAAGTGACCGTGTCTCCTTTTTATTTTTCCCCTTTGGCTGCCAGGAAGCTCACACATTCTGAGCTCAATTATATGTTAGCTACGTGAACGGGAGGTTAAATGCTTTTCTCCTCTGGACTACCTCCTACTTTCTACCTCTGTTACATGTTCTTTGACCCTGATTCTCGATTTAGATTCGGATTGCTTTTATTGTACACGGGCGAGGATAGCATTTTGGATTTTCAACTGCTCTTTCTTCCTCCCTGTGTTTCCTTGTAGCCCTGCTCTCCCCGCCCCCACCCTCATTCAGTCCATAACAGAACCAACCCAGGTGGCCCCTGTGCCTGAGGGAAGGGATGTCACAGTAGGATGAGAAAAATCTCTTGAGTTTCAAAGCCAGAGCTCTGTGGGACTGTGGGCCTGAACAGTGGATTTGAGGAGGGAGATAATGAGTCCACCGAGCAAAGCTGGCTGAAGCTTCTAGGCTACAGGAAGAGTGAGCAAAAGGCAGTTGGGAGGGGCGGCTGGGTGGCTCAGTGGGTTAAAGCTTCTGCCTTCAGCTCAGGTCATCGTCTCAGGGTCCTGGGATTGAGCCCCGCATGGGGCTCTCTGCTCAGCAGGGAGCCTGCTTCCCCCCCTCTCTCTGCTTGTGATCTCTCTCTGTCAAATAAATAAATAAATACAATCTTTTTTTTTAAAAAAAAAAAGGCACTTGGGAGTTAAGGGAACAGCAGAAAACCCAGAGTGCTGTGGGAAATCTGTCCCAGGGATGCCTGGGCCCCGCTTCCCACTCGAAATACAGAGAAAGCACACTCGGCAGAGGTGGCTGTGTAGTTAGCCAGAGGGGCCCAAGATTGCCTCCCAGAGGGGCCTGCACCCCGGAGGGCACAGGAACCGTGCCCAGGTGGGGTGCATCTGGATGGGTGCAGTGAGAGAAGGACGGAGGGCAGCGTCTGTCACGAACCCGGGTCCAGGGTTGGAGCATGCTCATCACCCCAGGGGCTAGCCTGCAGGACAGGGGCTGAGGACAAGCGTCTGGCTGGTCCTTATGCCCTGTAGCCCCCAGATCTGAGAGCAGCCCAGAGAAACGGTGACCCGACTGAGATGAACTGCCTGCCATAGAGAGCGGGACTGGGATCCTGAAAGAAATTGAGTTGCCTTGTAGAGAAACAGTCCCCAGTCTGCAAAATGTTGAAACTCTGAGCCCCTCAAAGGAATGCAAAGGAGTAATAAATGAAGACAGCAGAAAAGAGCCTTATCCTAAAATGAACCCCAGGATAGACTGCCATCCCCACCCCCGCCGCCTTAGGAGCCCTAGGATGGTCCCTCTGATAAAGGTAGAATTTCCGGGCTGGGGACACAACTAGATCCATCTCCCGCATTTTGATGGGCCAGGAAGCGATCTGACTCATTTCCTACCCTTCCTCGGTAACAAATGCTTTCTGAATAAACTGGGCTGCAGTCAAGCACAGTTAATGGCCTGGAAGCTTCCCAGGTGCTCCAGGAAAGAAGAGGCCTTTTAACCACGGTTTTTGGCCTTCATAACTAATGTCAGCCTTAAATGCTATTTGGAATAACAAATGAATGCTTGTCTGACTCTGAGAGCCCGGGCTAACTGCGCTCCCAAGCTTTATTATTTCGCTGATAGAGACTGCCTTTGTCATCTGCAGCAGTCTGACCCTTGGTTTACCTGTCTTTCAAATGAGCAGAAGAATAATTTCCTCGTGAGGGACTGATGCTGAGCAGATGTTCGCAGAGCCCCTTAGGATCACCGGGACAGGTCTCTCAGTAGAATCGAGGTGGTTGTTATGTAATCATTTTCCCTTCTAGTTTTGATTAAAAAAATGATCCGTGGGCATCTATGCACACGAATGTGCTAATGGGGGCATGCGCCCTGGAGCCACTTCCACGCAGATCAGAGTAGGAGTGGGGTGTCCCCACAGCAAGGCTCTCTCTCAGCACCCCCCCCCCATTACACAAACGGAATACCTGGCGGGGGCAGGGGTGGCGATGTTTTTCCCCCCATGGAGATGTGCCTGACCTTGGTGCATCCCATATTTGTAGTGAAAGGCAGCCTTATTCGCCGTCTGGCAGACTCTAGTGCCCTCTGCTGTCATTTGGGAAACAAACCCTTCTGGAGGGAGTCATCAATGTCTACCGCAAGGAAGAAAAAACCAACTAGTCTGGAACCAACAAAGTTTCCACCTGAATTTGGTTGGCCCTGTTTCGAGTTATTTGGGTTGGAGCACAGGTATCCCCCACGGAAGCTGGGGTGTCTAGCCGGCCTCGGTGCTCACCCCCCAAGATGGAACCGAGGTGCGTTGGAACAGAAAAGCAAACTGACCGACTACCAAGACTCCCAAGGACTTGGGAGAGTGTGCCAGCGCATTTTTGGAGAGATCGTTAAGAGGGTAGTCTTGGCTGGAACAGATAACAGCCCCGAGCTGTCGTGGTCTGAGGGTTACTTATTCATTTTAAAATTTGCTTTAATGTTATGGTTTGTCCATCAGGCAAGGCAAGGACGGTAATTTTGTCCGCAGTGTGGCATTCTTTGCTGGATGTGCCCTCGTCGCCCGTGCCTCTCTGTAACACCTGGGTATGGCCCAAAGATCGAGTGTTCATTTACTCCGTAAGTAAACAGGATATTTGCCCATTAATTTCCACCCCAGTGCTCTAAGCCCCATATAAGGCACGGTTAATATAATCTCACTTCAGATGACACTCGGAGGAGCAGGAAGACAATTTGTGGGGGGAAAGGAATAAGAGGCAGTGCGCATTTAACGCGAATGTTAATATTTACTCGTTGCCACACTTGGTATGTGGGAGACTGCAAAGTCACTAAGTGGGGATTACATCTTCAATTAAGTAGTGGTAGCGGGGGAGTCAGTGATGTTTCACAGAGGGAAACTGCCGAAATCATACTTTAAGGAGAATAATTTTTTTTAAAAGCTACAAAAAAATTGAAATAAAAGCCCGAGGGGAAAAAATAGAGGGAACATTTCTGTTTAGGGAATCCTAATATTTTGGCTGAACACATTATGTAAAATTAAATACTATTTTAAACCAAGGAGATATAATATCTAATTAAGTTTTTGTGGTTGATGGGCTGAGAGAGGATTGTGAATGTGGCATCCATTGAACTGAAAGAAGTAGAAAAATTAAATAACACTGTTCTATAGTGACTTTCACCCAGACATCCAAGCAGACTTCCATATTCCGCTTTTACTCTGCTCCCTACCCAGGACTCACTGAAGGCATGAAAGAGAAAATGAAAATATGCACAATGAGCTCATAAACCTTATAACTACCCCAAGGAGTAGGAATCAAGAGTTGTTAGCCTCATTTCCAAGCTGTGACCATGGTTTCCATAGGGGACAAGGGATTCTCATCCAGGGTCATCCTGTGAGTCCGGGGGTGGAGACAGACCAGAACCACTACCGTCCAGCTGTACCTGGAACTTCTGCTCCAGAATGCTCTCTGCTCTCCAGTAAGAAGAATGTCAAACTGGGATGTGGAGCCTTCTGTTATTAATCAGAATTACCAGGAAGCCCTAAGATTTTAAGGCTATTTGGAGTCTTAGAGGAATTTCAATGTAAAGTGTGTAGAGACCAAAGACAAAAGATTTGTTTTTAAAGGATGTTGTACTTTGAAGACTAATTATTACATTAAGATATTTTCAAATACTTTATAAAATCGTTTAAAAATATGAGATATATTATATGTGATTTTCAATGGGTGATTTTTTTAAACTTAGCTTGAAGATTTATTTATTTATTTATTTTTAAAAAGATTTTATTTATTTATTTGACAGAGAGAGAGATCACAAGTAGGCAGAGAGGCAGGCAGAGAGAGAAGGGGAAGCAGGCTCCCTGCTGAGCAGAGAGTCCGATGTGGGGCTCGATCCCAGGACCCTGGATCATGACCTGAGCCAAAGGCAGAGGCCTAACCCACTGAGTCACCCAGGCACCCCCTATTTGTTTATTTTAGAGAGAGAGCGGCATGCACAGGAGTTGGGGGAGCAGCAGAGGGGGAGGGAGAGAAAGTGGGGAGAAAGGGCAGAAGGAATCTCAGGCAGACTCCCCGCTGAGCATAGAGCTCCAGCAGGGCTCAATCATGACCCTGAGATCATGATCCTTGCTGAAATCAAGAGCTGGATGCTTAACCGACTGAGCCACCTAGGCGCCCTGAACAGTGGGCTTGCTTAAACTGAAATGAAATACCTACAGAATACCGAAAGACAAAGTGGACAAAGAATTCCATGTGTGAAGAAGGCTGAATATTTCAATCATATTTCATTAGTTTTCCCCTTAAATTTACCATCACAGATGTACAATTATAGAACTATCCACTACTTTTTAAAAGTTTAAACTTTGGTAACATCTGTTTTGTATATCTTTCCTAAGATAAATTAAGCAGGGCCACATTTAATATCAGGACGGGGGAAGAACTCTTGGTACATCTTCATATCAAGTTGAAAGAAATTTGGTCAGAAGGCTATTTGAAAGGAGAATATTCAAATTACAATTTGGCGATAAAGAAGTAGTTTAAATAATTGAAAATGAGGAATGAGCTTTGAGAAGTCGCTCTTCGGTGGTCGTTTTTGTTTCAATTGCCACAAGCGAGAAGTAGGTTTTTAAAAATAGATCACCAGGGCAGAGCAAGTGCCTCTGACAGGCACTTGCAGGCAGGATTCTAGAAATTCCAATCATTTAACAAATTGCACCATTAAAAGTCATAATAGGTCTAAAAGCCATTCTTAAAAGAACTTACTAAGTAATTTGACCTACATAATCATCTTGTTAAATTCATTTGATATCATGAGACAGTTAGTGAAATATGCATAGTACATTATATTAAAGAGAAAAGTACCCTTCAATTGGTATCTGATGTGCACTTTGCAATCGCAGCTATTAGTTGTCTATAAAACTCCTAGACATGATTTGATTTGATTTTATTACTGTTATATCATTTTACTTTGTAACGTATAGGGGTGGAGATTACAGGTCGGCTATTGCTTACTAGGAAATATTTAACGAAGGATGTTTTATTTATTAGCATAAAGAGACACAGTGGATTATTGGGCGATTAAAGTGGCGATGTGGCTGCCATACTTGTCAAAAGTACAGCTCTAACTCAATAGCAAGGCGGCAGTCAGTCTCTGAGTTGATCTATGCCTGAGCAAACTGGCTCTGAAGGCAGGACATTGCCCACTTAAAAGGATCTTTGTAAATTTCTATAATTGCGCATTATCAAGAGCAAACAGCAACAACAAACCCACAGAGTGATTTCTCAGTCGTAAGTTTACTTTCTATCTGCCATGAGCCCTGCATTTCATCTTTTGCATTCCTAACATCCCAAATCAATAACAGAGAATGATATTTAATGTTACTAATCTATGTGGGAAACACAATATTTTTACATGAAGTAAATTGAGAAGAGAATTCAATAAAGGGAACAAAGGAAGAAAGGAACTAGCGTTTATTGACTGCCTGCTTTGTGCCAGGCTCTGTGCTAAGTGTTGTACAAAGACTAGCAGACTATCTCATTTAATCCTACAGAAAGCTGCAAAGTGAATAAAGAAATCTTTATTTTTTTAAGAAATCTTTATTTTTTAATTTTGAACTGCACACAGGTTTACTACTTTTTCCCTTTGTTTTCCTTTGGTTTAATGTCACCCAAGCCCACAATTAATACATATCATCAGAACTACTTCACATCTGGCTGGGGGAGGAGGGAAAAGTTGCTAATATCACTTGTCAATGAACACATTTACTGCAATTAGTGTCCATTTTATCTATTCTTAACTCTTGCTCAAAGAATACTTAATCAGAATTTTATATTGCATATAATTACACATAAATATATCCTTCCTGAAATGCCAGCTCTTTGCTACTCAGTGTGAATTTAAAGGAAACTTATAAACTATAAACTGTATCACTTAAATCATCCATTTGTTAATATTTGTTAATTGCATTATTTGTATTTCAGGACAAATTTAATGCTAATTCAAGGTAAAATATTACAGAGTCTGGTTTGTTTTAGGTTACAAGCCAAGATATGGTATAGACCCTTTCTTAATTATTTTACTATGCTACAAACTAAAATTGACCGGGTACATCATAAACCTTCCCTGGGCCTTAGGAGCAGTTTAGTTTCACAGCGCCCTCTGCTGTACTCTGTAAGTTTAGCACTCTTCCAACTCGGGCAGAGAGCTGAAATCAGCCAGGAAGACAACCCAACAGTCAGGGCAGGTGCGGGTCAGGTCCTCAGCCATCAGGGTTCAGAACTTGAATACTGACTGCGAACCCAGATCCCAGCAGGCTTAGGAAACCAATGTGCTTGACGGAACTCCCAGGAATTCTCTTCCCATCTCCATCCTCTCCCCCAAGCTACGGGGGCCCCTGCATCCAGCTGCCTCCACATCAGAAGGGCATTTCATTTCACATTTTGCACTTCTAAGAAGGTAGACCTGTCGTTTCACCACTCCCAGCCCAAACATCACTTACCTCCAGGTCTTCTCACCTCCATTCATGGATCACCCTTCCTTTAGCCCCAGAGCCTAGGAGTTGTCTGTGATTCCTCTCTTTCCCTTCCCTGGCACGTGGCAGGCCAGAATTACCTGAATTACCTGGCACAGGTAATTCAGAAATTACCTGTGAAATGAGCAAGGAGGCAGATAGAGAATGCAGAATTTCAGGGTATTAACTCACCACAGAAAATAAAAAAGCATCTATGAAAGCAGGAATAACGTCACCGTGTAATTTCCAGGTATGTAGACCTACACGGAGAGAGGACAACGCCAATTTACATTTTCCTGTCCATCTCTTATCTAGGTATGATAGGATCCCTTTTGATTCCCACAGCCTCCATCAGGCCAGGTAGGGAATAAGTAAGGGATCTGGTTTTAGGTTTCTAAGGGATAAGCACATTCCTTCCCTGTTCTCTGAAATTGTATCCTGGTTATATTTTCTTGGAGTGGAACTGGCCTGCCGCCAAGGCCACCTCATGATGTATTTCCCATCTTTGTGTAGCTCATATGTGCCCTCATGTGTGGGATCTTTCTACTGCCACTTGCTGAGGGTAATTTTTTCCCTGTTCTGAGAGACCCATGTGGCACCTTTGACCACTAGTGTTTACCAATCAAACTTGCCAATCAAAATTTGACATACTTGCCAATCAAGGTATCTTCCAAATTATCTTGACTAGTTCGATTTAAACAGAACCCATGAATATATAAACTCATAATACACACTTTGGTAATACATAGAGAACTCAAAAAATAAACATCAGCCTAATCCTACCACCCAGGGATAACTTCTACTAACATTTGGATGTATTTTTTTAAATAGAGTTTATTTTTTTAATTTATTTTTTTATTAACATATAATGTATTATTTGCCCCAGGGTACATGTCTATGAATCATCAGGCTTACACATTTCACAGCACTTACCATAGCACATACCCTCCTCTCCTTTTTAAATTATTTTTTAAAGATTTTATTTATTTATTTGACAGAGAGAAAGAGATCACAAGTAAGCAGAGAGGCAGGCAGAGGGAGAGGGGGAAGCAGGCTCCTTGCTGAGTAGAGATCCCAATGCAGGGCTTGATCCCAGGACCCTGAGATCATGACTTGAGCCCAAGGCAGAGGCTTAACCTACTGAGCCATCCAGGTGCCCCTAAATAGAGTTTATTTTTTAGAGCAGTTTTAGGTCCACAGCAAAAGGAAGTGGAAGATACAGAGATTTTCCATAAACTCCCCTCCCCCTCCATAACCACTCCCCCATTATCAACATCCCCCACTAGAGTGGGGCATTTCTTACAACCAGTGAACCTACACAAGACATCACTGTCAACCACAGTTTATAGTTTACATTAAGGTTTACTCTTGGAGTTGTACAAGTCTGTGGGTTTGACAAATGTATAAGGTCATGATAGCATCATACAGAATAGTTTGATATACAAAAATAGCCCTGAAAATCCTCCATGCTCCTCCTATTTATCTCTCTCTTCTTCCTAAACCTCTAGCAACCACTGATCTTTTCATCTTCACGTACGTTTTTGTCTCTTCTCTATGTATATGTGTATATTGATATCACTACAAAAGTGAGCACACACTATGCACACACTTTATTTTCTGTTTTGCTTTCTCTTTAAACTTTTAAAGCTTTATATGGTGGAAATTCTTAAGCATACATAAAAGTCGGAGAGAAAGCTATAATGAATCTCCATCTGCACAACACCTGGCTTCAATAATTATCAACATTTTGTTAATTGTATTTCATCTCTTTCCCTCTACTGGCTTGCTTTTTTTTTTTTCCTGAAATATCTTGAAACAAATCCAAAGAATCATGTCATTTTACCCATAATGCTGAAATATGTATATAAACTGCCTTTTTCATTTTACATGACATCATGAATATTTTTCCGTGTCATTCACTGTGGTTTAAAACATTATTTTTAACAACTGCCAAATATTGTCCTTGTATGTGCCACAAAGCTTTGAGCGCATCTGATTATTTCCTTAGGATATATCTCTATAAGTAAATAATAGGATCAAAGGATACGAGTTTCAAAGGCACCAAAAACTCTGTTGTATCAACTTACATTCCAATCAGTGGGATGTGAAAGGACCTGTTTCCTTGAACCCTTGAGGTATTACCAATTCTATGGGTCAAGGTGCCACTGCAGATAACATAATCTACTCTAGCTGGAAGCCAAGATTTATTACTGGTTATTATAAAATCATTAGAAGATTAGGAAGAGTTGATTGAGCTCCCAAGAATGAACTCCAGAACCACAGTGTGGAGTTGGCTCACCAAGGGAGCCACCTCTGTCATCTTTGGGAAGCTGGGAATAAGAAAATTGTCATTACAGTTGCAAGCTCTAGGTTCCTAATGCCTTTCTCATGATTTACACTATTAGAATGGATGCCCCTCTACCCCCCAACAAAACTGGAATTGGACCCTGGGCCTACTACTACAAATGCCATGGAAGTCCAAATGCCTCTATGATATTACTTGCTAGCAGACACAGAAGAATTATGGTTTGTGTCTTAGAATACTGGTTCTTTTTTTTTTTAAGATTTATTTATTTATTTGACAGAGAGACAGCAAGAGAAGGAACACAAGTGGGGGAGTGGGAGAGGGAGAAGCAGGCTTCCTACAGAGCAGGGAGCCCGATGCAGGGCTCGATTCCAGGACCCTGGGATCATGACCTGAGCAGAAGGCAGATGCTTAACGACTTAGCCACCCAGGCACCCCAGAATACTGCTTCTTATTGTCCACATTTCATATGGGCACACTGCTAGATTGAAGGTAGGTCGTCTGAAAGATTCCAGCCGTAAGAGAGTCTAGGAAATGCGGCAGTTTTGCTTTCCAGTTTTTAGCAGGCAGCAAGTTGTGACACAAAGTGGCTGAATGGAGCTGAGTGAGCCAATCAGTAGTATCTGCTACAGTCCACCCATTTGGCGACACAGCATCTGTCTATAGTCGTTTGTCAATAAATCTTCCACCAAGGGGCGTCTGCGTGGTAGAGTTGGTTAAGAGTCTGACTCTTGGTTTCAGCTCAGGTCGTGATCTCAGGGTCATGAGACTAAGCCCCACGTTGGGCTCTACTCTCAACATGGAGTTTGCTTTAGTCTCTCTTCCTTTTTTTTTTTTTTTCCCAGTTTGAAACCATACTTTATTTTTAATGTAGCTAGAAATCCAATAACTATATAAGCAGAAAAAACTCCTTTACTTTTCCTTCTTATATCATTGTTAGCACAAGAAAACACACTTCTGGTTTAGAAATGATACTGAGTTTCTATGAAAATGAATGTACTTTGTATTTGTGGAACTTAAGAGCACAGGACACATTTTCAGAAGACCAAATTTACTTTTACCCACTTATGGTAGTATTTGCAATGTTAGAATGTACTTAA
>CM052809.1:84052853-84271961 GCA_028533885.1 Nasua narica | reverse complement strand
TGGGGGATATGGTGCAGTATTTAAGAGCTGAGTAAGAACACAATGACTCATAATGCCATCAACCCCACAATGAAGAACCATGGATCTCATCAGTTTTATAATTCATATTGGATCAAGAAGTTTGGTTCCGCTCTATGTATATCAATGAATTCAAACCTCATACTCTCCAAACTACAAAGATGAATAATGTCAGATAAACTCTCTTCCTTCTCCCTCTGCCACTCCCCCTCATGCTCTCTCTCTGAAATAAATAAATAAATCTTAAAAAAAAAAAAGTCCTCCAGGGACGGCTGGGTGGCTCAGTCAGTTAAGCATCTGTCTTCGGCTTAGGTCATGATCCCAGGGTCCTGGGGTCAAGTTCCAAATTGGGCTCCCTGCTCAGCAGGGATCATGCTTCTCCCTCTTTCTCTGCTCCTCTCTCACTCTCTTTCACAAACAAACAAACAAACAAATAAAATATTTTTTTAAAAAACCTTCCAAACAAAAATAATAGCCAGAATCAACATACTTTCTGAATGGACTCATACCTCCTACAAACAAAAATGAGTTTATCCCCAAAAAGAAACCTAAATGTCACTGCATCCATCTTTAAGTGATGTTCATTCCTCTTCTGGTATACCGACATACTGGTACCCTATAATCTAAGTGCTAAATGATAAACTCTGTATTAAGTATTTGAACTTGCTCTGTGTCATGTAGTAAGTGAAAGAGAGAGGGGGAAAAAAAACCAAATAGTATTATGTATAAAACGTGTGATCATGGATCTCATTTCTTCAACTAGTCATGAGATATCCAATACCAGTCAATATTCAAAGACATTTTATAACTGGTTTATTTGATTCCGAATCCAAACATGGCTGTGTGGTCTCATGGGTTTCTTTTATTCAACACAGGCCCCACTCTTCTTTTCTGTGCTTTCATTTGTTGGGGAAACCAGGTTATTTTTTTAAGCGTGGGACGTTTCACATCATGTATTTGGTTGATTGCTCTTTCTTGATATCATCGGACTTACTCTACTATACCCTGTGTTTCCTGGAAGCTGGTAGCTATTCTAAAGACCTGATTAGACTGAATTTTGTTTGTTGACAAGAGGAGCTCATGAGCACCCTTGGGTACTTTCTATTGTATCGCGTTGTCTGTCTTCCTTCAGAGAATCTAAGATTGATCACTGGGTTCAGGTGGTGTGGCCCTGGTCCTTCCACTGTAAAGATTCTAAACATTTCTCCTAATTATATGAATGTTCCTTGAGATCATGAACTGGACCTATTATTTCATTAAGGATCAAGATTGATGATTTGTCTAATTCTACCAAACTTATGAATCACTGTAAATCTATACCTCTGGCTATCTCTCTCTCTCTCATTTTTTTTTTTTAGGAAGAATGAAAGACCAAGTATGTATATAAAATCCTAGATATAACAGCAGACATTACTGTCTGTTATTCCACAATTAAGACTACCAGATTTATCAAATAAAAATATAGGACATCCTGTTAAATTTGAATTTAAGAAACCTTTTTTTTTTAATTTAAGTGTGTTTATGTTTTTAAAGATTTTATTTAGTTATTTGAGAGAGAGCAAGAGTGAGAGAGATCACAGAGGGAGAGACAGAAGCAGGCTCCCTGCTGAGCAGAGAGCCCGATGGGGGGCTCGATCCTAGGATCCTGTGATCATGACCTGAGCCGAAGGCAGATGCTTAACTGACTGAGCCACCCAGGTGTCCCAAATTTAAGTGTGTTTAAAATATTAAAAAAATAGGGGCACCTGGGTCATAAGTTTGAATCCCATGTTGGGCAAAGAGTTACTTAAAAAATAAATAAAGTATTAAAAAATAAATGGAGGCATATGAAAAAAATTTAAGAGTTTATTTGAGGAAAAATCTATTAATATTGGGCAGCACCCAATCTAGCAGATAGAAAGGTGCTCCAAGGAGCTATACAAAATGAAAGACTTTTATAGACAGAAGGCAGTAGGAACAAGGAAGTTATATTAGGGAAACAAGCGGGTTGGTTATTGTAAGGTTACTTTCCTTTAGGGGATGGCAGGGATCCATCAGGCAAATTACCTAACTAGCACTGATCAGGAGATTCCTAATTGACTGGTTTATAAATATGCCATTTCTGGGAGAGCTGAAACTGTAATTAAATTAAATCTTGGTTTGGTGATGAGGGGCTTAGCATAAGTGACTATTTTGCACCTGTTGTCTTGTTTTTAACAGAAATTTGCAGGGTCAGGGTCAGGGTCAGATTAGGGTTAGTTGGGACAGTAAAAATCTGGAAGAGGACAGTGAGAGGAACAGAGAGAAGTCATTAGCTTCTCTAGTCATTAGCACAAAGAGCAGCCAATGAAGAAGTCTATGTAAATCTTTGTGTCTAGTGTTGGCCTAAAGTTGCTGTACATCAACAAGGCAAGAAGTGGGAAATAAAAACTGAATGCAAAGCAGGAGAGAATGGGGACACACTGGAATATAGGAAGACATACTGGAATCCACATCTGTTTTTCAGAGTCTCCAACCTTGATGCCATGGATGACCTGCAGAAGAAGCTGGTGCCCTTTGCCATGCACCTGACCCAGGACACACAGGAACTGAAGGAGAAAATGCAGAGGAGGAGCCAGCAGATGAGGGACAAGGTAAGCCCATTGCAGCAACACCTGGAGCTCCCCCATACTGATCTTTAGGCCCTAATGCTTGCTAGTTTGCTCTCATCTTCCAAATCTCAGGCATGCTTTTCTTGTAACCAACCTTAAACTATGAGTTAAGGGAAGGGAATTCTAGGTTAACATAATTCAAGTTTAGCCAGATTGGCACCCTACAAAACCACCATAGCCCACCTTACCTCTATCAACCATATTTATCTTCCAGATAAAGACAACAGCAAAATCATGCTTCTGGCTAACATGTTGCAAGTATCCCTCATACAATAAAAAGCATGCTAATCTTCTCTCAAAAACAGGATATGAAGACCCATCTTTTTTGCAAAGGATTACTTCCTCTAGCTGAGTCACATTCTACCTTTGATACCCTATAATTTAAACACTGAATTATTGAGTTGTGGTAGTTTTTCATTTAGTTTTATCAATAGGACACAGAACTAAGATGCATCCCAGGAAAATAGCTGCTTTCCACACATAGTCCTCCTTACTCACATTGTGTACTAGTGACCCAATTTCCCTTTGATAGTCAAGATCACTCACCCTAGTCAGTACAAAAACTCTCGTTTTGCCCGAGGAGTCCACAATGGTCAGGCAGCAGTCTCAATTTCCTGTTTAATGAAATCATAACCTCTGGTGGAAGGCTTCTTTCCTTGGTAACTAATACCTCTAGACCAGCAATGTTAAGGGAATGGGAAGCAAAACATTTCTTAGGGATCACTAGGGGTGGAAATGGAAAGGGCTCTTCTCCCATTAACCATTCTTATTTTTACTCCTTGATTTCCACAAATTCAGGCTATATATTAGTCATTGATTTGGTGCATATACTGCATAATGGAGAACATTATTCCAGCCCAACAAGATGTTACCATTTAGCTGAGAATGCAACTGAGTCTTCACAGGCCATCCCACTATTCAATGAGGCCAGATGGACAAACATGGGGCATTGGTCCACTGCATCAGTTCATTTGCTAGGAAGTTCCTTTGTCAGAAGAATGCATTATGGAACACTATGACAGTGAAAAAGTCTGTTAAGTCCATGGATGTTGGTTTTGGTAGAAGCACTGTAGACAGGACAGCAAGTCTATAGTATATAGACTATAGACTAAGTTGGGTGTCTACTCCATTGAGAACAACATGCTATCCCTTCCAATATGGAACTGATCTAATGAAAACAATCTAACATCTTATGACTGGCTGATCCCTTGGGGAAATAGAGCCCCACTGGAACATTGTTTATATTTGCCATTGGCAAGTGGGGCTGTAACAGTCCATATTTCCATGACCATGCATAACCTCCATTTCTACCACTTTGTCCATTTTTTCCCCCAAAAGCTTTCTGAGCAGGGACAAGGGTTGTGGGAGAAAGAGGCTGACTAATGTTGGCATAACAGGTCATCTTGCTCATATGATAACTGAGATTCTTCTCTGTTGAGGTTGTTCTTTGGTAAGCATTCACATAAAATACAAATATCTTCATATCCTGTGCCCATTTGGAAAGCTCTACCCACATACCTATTCCCCAGACCTCCTTGGCACTGATTTTCTAATCATGCTCCTTTCAAGTTCCTGACTATCCAGCCAAACAATTAGCCAGACAAATACCCATGAATCATGGTAGATCTGTCTCCCTGGCCATCTCTTTTTCTAGGCAGAACAAATGACCAGGTGCACTGATTAGAGTTCTGCCAACTAAGAGCATGTCTCTTCTTCACGGTCCTTCAGGGCCACACATGAGTGTATCAGTTATCTATTATGATTTAATTAACACTCCAAAACTTAGTGACTTAAAATGACAACAATAATTTATTTTGCTTGTGAATATGTTATTTGGGCCTTCAGTATGGCTGGCTCATCTGAATTCCATGCTTGAATAGTTGTTTTTTGAAACTTAACTGGGTTAGTCTGGAGGATGGACTTTCAATTCGGCTCAATCACACAGCTGGCCAGTTGGTGCTGGTTGCTGGCTGAGGTGTAGCCAGAACTATAGGCTAGGCCTCTCTTCCTCTCCAAGTAGGCACCTCCACAGGTTGTCTGGGCTTGCTCATCGTGACTAGGCTCCAAGAGTGAGTGTTCCAAGAGCCTTGGGAGTCACATAACAACACTTCTGCCTTAATTCTATTGGTCAAGGCACAGGTTCAAGGGGAGGGTACATAGACTCCACTTCTTAAAGGGGAGGGGTCAAAGTTCTAGAAAAGTACATGGAATAAGACATTATTGCGGCCTTCTTTGGAAATACAATCTGCCATAATGCAGATTGAAAGAAAGGAGCAGCAAAGTGAAGAGAGGACCATGGGTACCTGGGACCCTTGCTCACCTGTCTTCTGAATTTACCTGAGCCCGATCTCATCTGAAAATGAAGTGCTGCTGTGCATGTCTAACTTTAGGATTAGATGAGTGAGACAACACTTGGTAACTTGGTGGCCTGCAGTCAAATGTTTAGTTGCCACTAGTGCCCAGAGCAAGCCATTCTCAAAAGAATAGTTATCTGGAGAGGATGACATAACTTTGCCCCTAAATCCTAAGTGTCTGAGCCATGAGTCATCTATGGGGGCTTGCCAAATTCTCCATATAGCCTTCTTGTGTCCCACAGATACTTCAAGCACCATTGGATCTTCTGGGACACGTTGCCCAAATAGTGGAGGGGCATCACAGCCTGGACTTACTGTAGAGCTTTCACTTGTTCTGAGCCCTCCTGAAACCTGGGAACCTTTTGGGTCACTAAGTAAATATGTTAGAACAGAATGGCCAAATGAGATATACGTTGCCTGCCAAATCCAAAGAGGTTTACTCAGCATTGGTCTTCCTTCTTGGTAGTAGAAGGAGAGAGATACAGAAGTTTGTCTTTCATATTGGAAGGGGTATTTTGAGATGTCCTAGACCATTGGACCCCTAGAATTTCACCTATGATGAGAGGATAGGGAGGTGGAGAGAACTTTTATTTATTGTCCATATCAGGGGACAATAAATGTTCTACTGAACTTAAACCTCTGGCTGCTACTTGGTCACTGACTTTCTCATGACAGATCAGCAGACAAAGAAAAAAGTTATATTGTCAGGAGTAATTGACCCTTTTCCTTCTATAACGAAACAGAGTTGCTTTGACATAATAGAAAAAGGGAGAGACATGTCTGTAACTCAGGGAATCCACTGGGCATCTCTTGAGGCTGCCATGCCTGGTTTTAACTGTGAATGGACAATTCAGGAACCATAGCCTGACAGCACACAGTAAGCAAAGGCTCAAGCCACTTGGGGTGAAGGTCTAGAATGCCCCAGCAGCAAGAAATTCAGACTAATGAAAGTGCTAGCTGAGGTGAGAGGGAATCTAGAACAGGTTGGTAGAAGAATGAGATGATAACTATCAATTACAGCCTCAGAACCAACTATAGAAGAAGGGGCTGTAGCTCATTCCACTATCTCTCTCCTCTTATACATCTCTTTGGCTAGAAATTGTGATGATCCACCCTCCTCAAGAATCACTGGTTTAGATCTAACTTGAAGCACACAAGAATAATGCAAATTATCCATATTCTCCCCATATCCTTTGTTTCCTTTACAATTTTGGGGTACCAGCTCCCATGTGCCTTTTCTCCCAACAGCCAGTACCTGCATCTTTTTGTCTGAGGGGTGCCACCAGATTGCTGGCACCATGGTGCCTTTGGCACAGAGGGCCAGAAGCGTTTGGTAATTTACAATTTCCTCTCCCTTCCACCACCCTCAACACACACACACAAGCACACACCAGCCCTTAACCAATCGCTGAAGGGCACAGGGTTACACATACTCTAGCTCCCTTGTTCGCCATCAGGACTGTGTAAGTCCTTTTTTTTTTTTTTAAGATTTTATTTATTTATTTGATACAGAGAGAGAGATCACAAGTAGGCAGAGAGGCAGGCAGAGAGACAGGGGGAAGCAGGCTCCCTGCTGAGCAGAGAGCCATTGTGGGGGTTCCATCCCAGGACCTTGAGATCATGACCTGAGCTGAAGGCAGAGGCTTTAACCCACTGAGCCACCCAGGTGCCCCAGGACTGTGTAAGTCTTGTCTATGCTGTCTAGAGCTCTCTTGTGGAACTGAGCCAAAGTTACCTTCCATGGCACCGCACTAGACATCACAACCTGGCTTGGCTTCATTCCCTTCCCAACCTACTTCCTCACATTCTTGCCAGCTTTTTCTGGGAGTACTTCCCAATCAATCACCTTTTCTTGAATCCTTGTCTCAGGGCCTGCTCCCAAGATCATCTTGTATTATTAGGAGGTTGGAGTAGGGTTGTAAAAACTGATTTGCAATATTTTTTACCTTTATTATACGTATTGATTTCTTGTGGATACTAAACTTTAGTAACCTAATCCTTATTACCTATTTGAGTAATTCTTTAAAAAAATGTGAAGATAAATAGTTTCTAAGTATACTATTATTCTTTCTGCTCACTGATTCTACTTATACTAGTAGAATACCTCTGCAAAAGAAAATAATATTTTTTTATTTTTTTAAAGATTTTATTTATTTATTTGACAGGGGGAGAGAGAGAGAGAGAGAAAATACAAGCAGGGGGCATGGGCGAGGGAGAAGCAGGCTTCCCACTGAGCGGGGAGTCTGATTCTGATGCAGGGCTCGATCCCAGAACTCTGGGATCATGACCTGAACCGAAGGCAGACACTTAACGATTGAGCCACCCAGGCACCCTGAAAATAATAATTTTTAAAGAGGCAATATTCTTAAAGAGGGGTTAACATGTGGATGGTATCATTGCTTCTTCTAATTATTGTCATATGGTAGGCCAGAAAAAAAATAGGAAAAAATTATCAGACCTAGAAAACAGATAAAGAATTCAAATAGCATGAGCTGGCTTTAGTACAATCCTAATGTAAAGGCATTAGTATTTCCTCCCTCCCTTCCTTTTTTCCTTCCAGTCTGTGAGTTAGGGGAGCATCCAAATGTAACATTAGTTTCTTACCCTTGAGAAACTCACTGTGAGAAAAGAGAGTCATGTAAATACAGTAAAACGCGGTCAAGTTTATTATTGGAAGTCAATGGAAGGAAGTCCCTTCTTCTAACTAGGTTAAGCCTCACTGCAGCAAAATTTCTCCATCCTGAAGGAAGCTGTTTGGGGACATCCTGAAACCCATATACAGTACATCTCAGCCACTTGATTGTCACCCCCGCCTATGGTGGTCCTCACATTTGCTCTCACTGAACTCTGTTCTCTCCTCTCTACAGCTGGAACTCTCAAGCAAGGGCATGATGAGAAAATGGATTTAAAATATGTGATAACAGGGGCATCTGACTGTCTCAGTCAGCAGAGCATGCAACTCTTGATCCCAGAGTTGTGAGTTCAAGCCCCACACTGGGCACGGGGCCTTATTTAAAATTTAAATAAAGTAAAAAAAAAAATGTGTGATAATAGAAGAGTGAGGGGAGATGGCAGTTTAGGCTCATCCTTTGACCTAGCCTCCAATTTTATATTGCACAGTGTTTTCATAGCATCTTTTTCAATTAAATACAGTTCAACTAATCTTTTTTTTAAAGATTTTATTTATATATTTGAGAGAGAGAGAGAGAGTATGAGAGAGGGGAGCATCAAAGAGAGCAGACTCTCTGCTGATCAGGGAGCCTGATGCAGGGACTCAGGATCATGACCTGAGCAGAAGGCAGTTGCTTAACCAACTAAGACACCCAGGCGCCCAACAAATCTTCTTAAGTCTCTTCAGATAACGCCAAAGTGAAATAGTGGGAAGTACATTTATTAATTCAAAGAAAAGTTTTTCAAAATCTCCTTTGGGCAGGTGGACTGAAAATACAGGAGGGTGACAGGGAAGAGGCAATAAGTTCTGACAGATAGATTATTTTTATCCCATCTTATGCATTTATTTAAAATAATTTTTCTTGATTTCTAATAGGTTAACACAGGAGAGAAGTGCTGAGCTAAATGGTCATACCCTTTGTAGAAAGCATAGTCTGTTGACTAATGATCTGATGGCAGCTCAATAGCAGACGCTTAGGAGGCAAGCAAAGGTCTGTCTCTCCCATTTACTACCTATGGTTCTGGAGAAGTTATTTAACGTGTTTAATCCCATTTTCCCACCTGCGAAATGAGGATTGTTATGGGTTGAATTGTGTTCTTCCAAAATTCGTATGTTGAAGTCTTAGCCTTGAATACTTCAGAATGTGACCTTATTTGGGAATAGGGTTGTTGCAGATAAAATTAGTTAAGTTAAAATGAGGTCATACTGGAGAAGGGTGGGTCCCTAATCCAACACAACTGAAGTCCTTATTAAAAAGGGATATTTGGCGGATGCCTGGATGGCTCATTCAGTGAAGAGTCCAACTCCTGGTTTTGGCTCAGGTCACGATCTCATGGGTCATGGAATCAAGCCCTGCATCAGGCTCCACACTCAGCAGGGAGTCTGCTTGAAGATTCTCTCCCTCTGCCCCTTCCCCTATTCATTCTCTCTCTTTAAAATAAAAACATAAATATTTAAAAAAGAGGGTATTTGGACACATACACGCACACATGAAAATGGAGGCAGAGATGAAGATGATGTTTCTAAAAGCCAAGGGACCATCCCTACCAACACCTCAATCTCAGACTTCCTGCCTCCAGAACCATGAGACAATACATTTATATTCTTAAGCCATGCAATCTATGGCACTTCATTACAGCAAACCCTGCAAACCAATACAGAGATTAAAACAGTTCCAGACCCAAAGAGTTGTAATGAGAATTAAATGAGATGATGCACGGGAAGTATTTAATACAGTGATTGGACCATAAAAAGTACTTAAAAACTGGTGGCTATTATTACTGTTTAGAGTAGATTAATAGACTCAACCAACAACAAACATATCTACTGGGACAAAACATATCCTGAAGTTGCCTCTTCAATATTCACTAAATGACCTAGAGGATCCTGAATTTTCTAGCCATGTGCCTTGGGTAGGACTGACCCCTTCCTCAATTCCAGGATAGGTTCTGAGTGGCTTAAACCCTTCACTATAATTCTCCTTCTGTTTCCATTCCCACAGGTACTGGATGACATGAACAGGTAACCTAGGCCTGAGCCAATGATCATGGCATTTCTCAGGCCATAGATGGGGGGAGGGGAGAGGGAATCTGTGACCTAAGAATTAAATTAGAGAAAATCCCTAGACTTTTCTTTGACAGTTTGATGAAGGATGTCTCTAGCCTCTCAACCCCCAGCCCCAGATATTAAAAAAAGTTTGTCTGTGTTGGTCTTATGAGGGAATTCAAACCACGAACAGAGCTGATGAGGGTGGAGCAGAGAGAATTTAAGTTATAGTGACCTTGATGATACCTTATACCACTGTTCATCAAATCCTACCTGAATGCTGCTTTGTATCTTTTTTTCCCTGGCTGGTGTTAGTTTGAGTTGGGTTCTTTTGTGAATGTGGCACATTTAGTGGGCAGGACTTTGTAGGAGAGAAGGAGGAAGTAGCTTTATTCTTTCTCGTCACTTACTCTTTAAACCTACTTGGTTCATGCTCTATTCTCCATCTGTGTGGTATACTGAGCAGACGACTTAGATTTTCTGTCACTTTCAGGTATTAGAATAGTCTCATTTCAGGTGCCAAAAATCTGGATGGATTTAAGTCAAGAGCTTCAATTTCTGGTGTGGATGAAATCTTCTGAAGGCCATGTAGGCTTAAAACTTGTGGGAGTGAAGGAAAAGGGTGTTTTGGGTTGTTTTTTTTTTTCCTATTTCTTCACTATATTCACTCCTACTATATGCTTCCTGCTGCTTCTGGGTGCCTCCAGTCAGGATGGAAAGAAGGGATGGGAAGAAGCAAAGCAGGGTCTAACTTGATGGTGGTGGTTTAATCTAGTATCACTGTCCTCCCGCAGCAGATGCCCAAATGCTGGCCTTGGGTCTCATGGGATGCTTTTATGACTTCACAAACAGCCCCTGATATGGCACAATTGCTGGGTTGGGCATTGTACCCTCTGGTTGACCTTTCAGAGGTCACTCCCCTCAGCATATCTTCATTTCTCTATGAACTGACATGGAGCAATTTCTAGAACAAAAGAAAGCAAAGTGTAAAGAGTGCCCACAGTATGCTACCTTTTGTGTAGTGAAGAAGGGTAAAATACTAAACTATGCATGTATCTGCTCAACAATGCCCTGTGAGCCATGTGGAGCTTAAGCAAAAGGAATATATACACCTTGGCTCTAATGGAAGCAAACTCATAAATATTCTCAAAAATTGCTCCTTTGTTTATATTGTTTTCAGTTGAGAGAATTGCTATGTTTGATCACTTTTATTTTATTATTATTTTTTAAGTAGGCTCCATATGTAATGTGGGGCTCAAATTCATGACCCTAAGATCAAGAGGTGCGTGCTCTATAGACTGAACCAGCCAGGGGCTCCTTGATCATTTCTTTTGGCCAAGTGGTGATCTTAAATAATTTTTAATTAACTTAAGCTGAAGTAAAATTATAGTAAAGTCCGTTTTGGTATAAATAAAATATTTAAATTAAAAATAATGTTGTAATAAAAATAATGTTGTGAGGAGCAACAGTGATGAAAGATGGCAGCCACCATGGGCTGGGCCAATTTATGAAAACCAAATATACAGCTTTAAATGCCTTAAACACCCCAAAACAGCCCCCATTTGTAATATTTATAACAAAAATGAATATGTTTGGAGTTAACAGTTCCAATGGAGTGGTAGACCCAAGAGCCATATTGGTGCTGGCAAAATTGTAGAACCCATATAGCATCAAAGTTGCAAGATGATGTCTAACGAAAACTTGAAATCTCCCTCAGCTGCCTGAAGGACAGTGTCATGGCAATTAATTGAAAAGCAAATACACGGTTCCCCCATTTGATTTAAGCAATCTTCATTTTCCACAGTAGTATATTTTCTAGATACATCTTATAGACTTCAAGGTACTGGAAAGGAAGCTTCCATTCAAAGGTAATTTATATAAAGATATTGTAAACGATACTAACTTTTTGTCCATTTGAAATGTATGTTGTGCTATAAAAACTAAAATAAAATAATGTATTACTCTACCAACTTTTTAATTTTTCAATATTTTTCATCTGCCTTAATGTTTTTGAGGAATAGCAGTCATTAAAAACTACTTAAAAACATGTACAGGGGGTGCCTGGGTGGCTCAGTGGGTTAAAGCCTCTGCCTTCGGCTCAGGTCATGATCTCAGGGTCCTGGGATTGAGCCCCACACGGGCTCTCTGCTCAGCAGGGAGTCTGCTTCCCTCTCTCTCTGTCTGCCTCTCTGCCTATTTGTGATCTCTCTCTCACTGTCAAATAAATAAATAAAATCTTTAAAAAAAAACACGTACCCGAAGGCATATATTTTTTCTTTTGCCTCAGGTTCCAATATCGCTCAGCTGTACGGTCATATTTATTCAAAAATTTGATGTCTTGTCATCACAGATTTTTTGCATTAATTTTTATTTTTAAAATATTGCCTTAAAATATTATATATTTATTTATTTTCAAAGATTTTATTTATTTATTATTTTGAGAGAGAGAGAAAGCATGAGTGGGGGACAGGAAGAGGGGGAGGGAGAAAGAGAATCCCAAGCAGACTTTGCACTGACTGCAAAGCCAGTGCGGAGCCTGATCCCACAATCCTTGAGATCATGCCCTAAGTTGAAACCAAGAGTCGACAATCAACCGACTGAGCCACCCAGGCACCCCTAAAATCTTATTTATTTTGACTACAGATTCCTCTCCGCTTAATTCTGTGCCAAGGTGAGTTCCTCACCCTAATGTGATCTCTGCATCTCAAGTGTGCAAAAAGAAATGCAAAAAACTAATGAGATTGGTTAGGTACAAGCAGAGGATGGGGATAGGATAGAAAGGATAAGGACACCTCTCTGAGCGATTCTTTTCATATATTTCTGACTTGTAGAGCCATGCAAATGTTTCGCATACTAAAAATATGAACAAAATATAATCAACAAAAACGAGATAGAGCCCAAAATGGAATATACACGAAAACCTAACTATATTCAACAACATAACCATACTAGGGGTGACAGCAGAAAAGAACCAACCTAAGTAGCTTTGGGAAAGAATATTTTGACTCTATAAACACTAATGTGCTCTAAAGCCCAAGGGAAAAAAACTGAGCACAAATACTTTACTTAGTAGTTTGTTTTTATCACAGATATGGATTAGCACTCTGAAACTACTTTATGTATATTGAAGCCAGTAATAAATATATTGTGGATAGTGAGAGCCAGGTTTCTCACTGTCAGAGGAAGCAGTTAAAATAAAGGGAAAGACTGAGTGAAACCTATGGTATAGGTTTGGAATTGGAGATATAAACTAATTGTGTGTGTGTGTGTGTGTGTGTGTGTGTACACAGACATACAATGCATGCAACATAAATACACACACACACCCTTACAGATAGGTTACTTTCTACTACCAATAAGCAAATCTAGCACCTATCGCTTGATTTCTAAATACCACTACCCAGTGAGAGGATCTTTTTGCTTATGGTAACCTCAGGCACAATCACTTGCTGGTCCCTTACAAGCCCTGTGGTCCCTTCATTTACTTGCTCATTTTCTTTTCCTTGCCAGAACATGGCTCCCTCCATTGATGCTTCAAGAGTCAGTTCAAATGCCACCTCCTCTGAAAGGACTTCTTACTTCCCCTGCGTTGGACATGAACTGTTTCTGAATCCCAAGGCATGCCATCTAGTTTGTACACTCAATAAAGCTATAATGAAAAAAGAACGGACAGTAGCAGCTGTGGGCATGCAGGAGGAGCCACTGGTACTCTCAAACACTGCTTGTGGAAATGTAAATCGCTACACCCACTTAGAAAAGCAGTTTGGATTTTTCTTTTAAAGTTAAACATATTATTACCACAAAAGCCAGCAATCGCACTCCTGAACAGTTACTCAATATTTTTTAAGATATTTTATTTTATTTGTCAGAGAGAGGGGGGTAGGGAGAGAGTGTGAGCATACACAAGCAGGGGGAGTGGCAGGTGGAGGGAGAAGCAGGCTCCTAGCTGAGTAAGGAGCCCAACGCAGGACTCGATTCCAGGACCCTGAAATCATGACCTGAACTGAAGGCAGACGTTTAGCCGACTAAGCTACCCAAGTGTCTTCAGTTATCCAATTTTTAATTAACATTTATAGTGACACAGATATCATTATAAGAATGTGCATAGTGGCTTTATGTGTAAATGCTAAAAACTGGAAACAACTCATAAATCCTTCATCTGATAAACTGATAAACTGCAGTATATGTAGTATAGAATATTGCTTAGCAGTAAAATAATAAACAACTGATACATGGATGAACCCCAAATTAATTATGCCAAGTGAAAGAAACCAGACTTAAAAACCAATGTACTGTATGATTTCATTTATATGACAATTTAGAAAAGGCAAAAACTATAGGGAGAGAAAACGCATTAGTGATTGCCAGGAGCTAGAGGTGATGGGGTGAAGTTGACTACGAAAAGACTGGGGGATTTTGGGGTGATGAAACTGTTCTGTATATTGATTGGAGTAGTAGTTGTATAACTTCATGCATGTATAAAAACTTGTAGCACCGTACCCTAGAAAAGGTGAATTTTACTGTATATCAATCATCTCTTAAAAAAATCAACCAATAAAACAAAGCTATGGTATTGACCTGGAGGTTTAATTTTCAAGAATACATGTATGTTGGGGCGCCTGGGTGGCTCAGTGGGTTAAAGCCTCTGCCTTCAGCTCAGGTCATGATCCCAGGGTCCTGGGCATCGGGCTCTCTGCTCAGCAGGGAGCCTGCTTCCCCCTCTCCCTCTGCCTGCCTCTCTGCCTACTTGTGAACTCTCTCTCTCTGTCAAATAAATAAATAAATAAATCTTAAAAAAAAAAGAATACACGTATGTTTAAAGATGTTTATCATTTGGGGTGCCTGTGTGGCTTAATTGGTTAAACGTCCACTCTTAATTTCAGGTCAGGTCATGATCTCAGGCTCATGGGACAGAGCCCTGTGTTGGGCTCTGCACACACTCAGCAGGGAGTCTGCTTGAGATTCTCTCTCTCCCTCTGCCCCCCTCCGACCCCCACTCACATACACACACTCTCTAAAATAAATAAATCAATCTTTAAAACATAGCATGTTTATCATTTTATAGTCTACAGCACTGAAACTAAAAACAACCCAAATATCCAATAATGGATTAGTGGATAAATAAATAGGGTACAAGACAAGTGCAAATTAAGTCTACAATCATGTTACTTATCTATAAGATTGGCAAAAATCCCAAAGTTCCACAACATGCTCTATAGATGACACTCTGAGGAAACAGACTGATGGGAATACAAAACTTTACATCTAATATAAAGGGGAATGGACAACATCTAGCAAAAATCATACGCATGGTAGAGCTGTGAGGCTGCTGTCTTCATGTCTGATACTGCAGCTTGAATTCTGCAGGGCAGTCAGTCAGGAAGCATAGATGGATATAAAATGAGAGAGCACAAGTACAAGCCATCTGTGAACATGAGCTGAAATCCATGAGGACAGACCAAAACTGATGCCAGTTCTTACTACCTCCAACCCCGAGGAACTGGGTGTCTCACAGAAGGTGGTGTCCTCGTCACTGAGCTAGACATCCACAAGCCCTAGGAGTTGTAGAAACTGAATGACGATGCAAGGGGAGGTGGGGCAATAATTGTAGGCCTGAATTTTGCCCCCTATCAAACCAGTGAGCCAGTAAATAAGCCACCATGTGTGTTAGCTGCAAAAGGGCCTGCCCCAACCTTCTGGGCATGAAAACCAAAATGGCTGCTGCTTCTCCTCTGCCCATCAAGTTTCATATGAAAATATCTCTTCTCAACCACCCTAACTATAAACATAGGGGGACGCTCGGCCTACTTAAGTTGACCCATTATAATGCTGCCAAAACCTGAAAAAAACACAAACCGATGCATGTACAAGGCTCTTCATTGCTGTACCAATTGCAATAGCACAAAATTGGAAACAACCCAAACGTCCATTAACAGGGAACTGATTATGTAAACTAGAGTATATCCACACTGTGTGGCTATAAAATGGGATGTGAAAAAAAAAAAAAAAGCCTTTACATGCTATGCCATAGAGTGGTGTCTAAGATATACTGAGAAGTGAGGGAAAAAGAAAACAAGAGATGCAAAACAATGAGTGAAGTATATTGCCTTTAACCTAAGAAAATATTTCCTAGTTCTGTCCATTGTAAAGTCCTAGAAAAACAACTAACCCCATAGTAACAAGCCCGTTTCACACTAGAATGTGATCTCTAATACCATTCTCATTAAAGAAATTAGGCTCCTTAAAGAAACGGCTGAATCCAGGTCAGGAGTAGGAAATATGTAAGATAAGCCTAGAATAGTCTATCATACTAGAAAGTACTGTCATTTCACAAAGACATTAAAGCCAATTTCAAGGGGCTTTCACTGACAAAATTTCTGAGCAAGAAAAAAGAATTATGGAGCTAGGTTGAAATATTAGCTATGTTAAAATTCATGTGTACCTGAAGCTGATAAAAAAACTTAGTCATCTTTGTAGATAGGTAAAACAAGTAAATAAAAGGAAAGATACAATCATTTATGGACTATTTTTCAGGGAAACCACATAGTTGATAAGGGAAAGTTCTCCTTTACTGAAGAATTCTAGTTAATAAATGTAGACGGAGTGATAAAATTAGAAATAATGAACAGAGGCAGTGATTAGTCAAAAGGTAGGTGAAAGGAGAATTTCCTACAGGAAGAATTAGGCTGACAATAGCTGAACATAACACGATAAAAAAAGAGACAACCAGACATTACCTGCCTCTTGTCACAAGAGGATGTATTCCTACCACTTATGAAGTGTTGTCAGGAAAGTGAACAATCTGGTGAAGCCTCTACATCACAGCTGTCCCACAGAACCTTCTGCAGTGATGGAAATGTTTTTGTGTGCTATCCCATACATGGCTATTGAGCACAGTGAGACTGAACTGACTTTTACATTTTAGTTAATTTTAACTAATTTAAATTTAAGTGACCACATGTACTTAGTGGCAACCACTAGCCATTTGACAGAGCAGCCATAGATCTGACTGCTAACTTACAGAAAATACAGGGGATAAGGGACATATTAAGTGACAACATGTCTTCCTGCATAACGTGTGTCGACCTTGTTTGCATCCTTATTCAAACAAACCAACTGTGAGACAATCAGGGAAATCTGAACTGGATAATTCATAATATTAGTAATTATTTCAAATTTTGATTTTGATCATAATGGGGTTACGTTTAGGTTTTGAGGAGTTGTTCTTATCTCTTAAAGATACATACTTCAGTATTTATAGGTGAAAATACACACGTCTGGAATTTTTAAACAATCTAGTAGGGGGGAGACGAATAGTGGGAGGGTATATATGAAACAAGAGTAGTTATATGTTGATAACTGTTGAAGCTGAGCGATGGGTATATGGGTATTCATCATAATATTTTATTTTTGTGATGCTTGAAAATTTCCATCACAAAATGTGTTAACAAATGAAGGAACAAATAAAACCTGGAATTAAAAGAATAATATATATGTACATCAAATGTACTATTATGCAACTCTTAAAAAGAAAGCAGTGGGTCTCAAATATCATATCATGGAAAGATAGCTAAGTTACATGAAATCAAGAAGGGAAGTTGAGGAATAATTGCTATGATTTGAATGCTTTTGTCCCCACAAAATTCCTATGTTGAAATCCCAACCCCCGTTGGTGATGGTATTAGTAGGTGGGGTCTTTGGTAGGTGATCACGTCAGGGAAATGGAGCCCTCGTGAATGGAATTAGTGTGCTTATAAAAGGGATCCTACAGAGCTCCCTTGCCCCTTCCACCATGTGAGGGCACAAGAAGTCTGTGATCCGGAGAGGACCCTCACCCAACCATGCTGACACCCTTATCTTGAACAACTGGCCTCCAGAAATGTGAGAAATAAATTTCTGTTGTTTGTAAGCTACACAATCTGTACTGATTTTGTTACAACAGCCCAAATTGGCTAAGAGAACAATATATGAAGTGTGACCCTATTTATGTAAACAAAAAGATGTAGTCATGTGTATATGTTTGTAAGCAAATAGCTGCCATTTTACTGTGCAAGTCTATTTCTTAGAATATATTTACAAAACCACTTTTAGACATCCATAAGGATATATGTACAAATAGTCTTACTGTATCAGTCTGAACAGGCTGCCATAACAAAATACCACAGATTGGGCGGCTTAAACAACAGAAATTTATTTCTTAGTTTTTGAGGCTGGGTTAGGGAGCCTGCTGATTCAGTTCCTGGAAAGAGCTCTTTTCTGGCTTGCAGATGGCTGTCTTCTCCTACATACTCACATAGCTGAGAGAGACAGCAAGCTCTGATGTCTCTTCCTCTTCTTATAAGGACACCAGCCCTATTGAATCAGGGCTCATCTTTATAACTTCATTTAACCTTTATCAGTTCCTCTGTCTCCTAGGCTTTATCAGTTCCTCCTTCTCCTAGGCTCTGTCTCCAAATACAGTCACATTGTGGGTTAGGGCTTCAACATATGAATTTAGGGTGGGGGGGGACACACAGACATTTAGTCCATAATATTTACTAAAGCATTATTTCTTATAGTAAGATTATGGAGATAATTTTAGTGTCCATCAATGCAGGAATGGACGGGTAAATTATATCCATATTATGTACTAGTGTAGGGAAATGTCCTATATATATATATAAACATATATATTTATTTGTATTTATGTGCGCACGCGCGCGTGCACACACACACACACACACACACACACACACATATATATTAAAGTACGTTCCACACACAGCATGCAGCCCAACTCAGGGCTTGAACTCACAATCCTGAGATTAAGACCCAAGCTGAGGTCAAGAGTTGGACACTTAACCAACTGAGCCACCCAGGCATCCCTCCAAAATATATTCTTGAATAAAGCAAACAAATTGAAAAATGCAACTTGAACAATATATGAATCATCCACATTAAACAAAATACAAAAGACCCTCCAACGATATCATCTCTCTGTCTCTCTGTATAAATAGGTAGATAGACAATCTGGAAAGAAAAAAAATCACACATAACTATTAATGGTGACTAACCCTTGGGTATAGGAATGGGACTATGGAAAGAGGGGCACTCTCACTTTTCCACTTTGTATAGGCCTAAATAATTTTAATTTATTTTAAGAAGTGAGCATTTGTTACATTTGTAAATCTGAAAAAATGCAATGAGTAGGTTTTTTTTTTAACTGCTTGATTCCATGAGATATTATCTAGACTAGGTGCTTAAAATATCTAAAAAACAAATGTATTTTTTTATATAACATGAGATATGGTTCCTACAAGGCTCAGGCTCTGTGTAGAGCTGCATTTGAATAATCATGGTCCAGAATCCAGAAAGAAAGTACAAAGCAGTTCCCACTTATACTGGAATGGGCTTAAAGAATACTACCCTCTCCTTCTCCACTCTCCTACAGCTCCTATTAAGACTGTCTCATGCCCGAATCTTTTTTTTTTTCAGATTTTATTTTTAAATAATCTCTAATCCTCTGTTTAGTCCTCCCACCCTTTCTCAGCTTTTCTCAACACTTTACATAGATATCCTTCTAAATCTTAGGATTTTCTCTAGCAATTGGCCATACTCTGCATCTCAAAAGATCCAAGGACCAGACTGGGGAAGACTCTTCTTCAGTTGGGAGCGGGGGTGGGGGGGGTGGGGGGAAACAGCTTATTCCCTTTCACATATTAATTTCACTGATTTCTCCAAATTTAGAATTATGATTCTGCTAATTAATAGCTGATTCACCTGTATTATAGTTTATCTTCCCAACTAGATTGTATTTGGAGGGAAGGAGGTGGGGGCACCGCTCTCACTATTTTTATTCCTTCCACAATTGCTCACATTACTTAATCTGCTGATGTAAACAAGATAAGTAGGGGAATCCTTAAAAACGCACCAGTGTCCAGGGGCTCCAGGGGTGGGGCATCCTCTGTCAAGATGTAGCGTGTTGAGAATAATAATTTCCAGACTCACTCCCGAAGAGTCTAATTGAGGCTTCTGCATTTCTTGTAAGTCATATGTTTTCTTCACAGGTCAGAACAGTCAGAGCAATATTAAAGATTAAGAACTGCACTGCCTCAGAGACTGGACCCACACAAATCCCTCCAAACTCTCTCAAGGAGATGTTAGCATTGGACTTTGAGCTAGAGCATCGTGTCATCCACTTCATCCATTTGGGCACTTGGCCCGTTGTTGTCTCCAGAGTGGGGATGGTCACATCTGCCTCACAGGATCTTACATGGGGACATATTGTGAGTATGTTCTTTTAAAATCGTATGTCTGGAGAGATCAACAAGGCTTGGCTCCTGCCCTGCTCATATGGAAGAGGCTCACTCAGACCCCTTTGGGCTCCCAAATGACAACAGGATGAGGGATTTCGACTTCAGAGATGTTTCCTCAGAAGGGAAAGGGCCATAAAAGCAGTTTAGTAAGTCCGAATAGCAGCTACATCTTTTTTCCCCAACAAAGAATAATCAGTAATCCACTGTTTCTGGCACCTGAAGCTTTAACTTTGGGGAAACAATGAACTCTGAGCCCAAGCCTTCAGGTAAGTCAAAATCCCGAGGTGGTTACGCTTGTCTGGAGGTCTGAGAGGCACGAAGTGATGGAGAAAGGTGAACCGAGCCGCTCTCTGGCTCCCTTGACAACCGGCTCGCCCTCCGTATCTAGTACAGCTAAGGGTTGCCGTCGCCATTTTGCAGGGTGGGCAGCGCAGAATCCTGGCGCTAGGCCGGCCCGCCAGAGCCAGAGAGGACGTGGACGGATTGGAGGTGGGTAGCGCGCGCTACCAGGGGAAAGCACGCGTGCGCACAGGCGGCAGCGGCGGAGGGGTGGGGCCCGGGTTGAAGTGCGCGTGCTCGGTGGGAGCCCGCGAAGTACCTGGAGGAGGTGGGGGGCGAGGTGGAAAGGAGTCGGGTTGAAGAGCGCTTGCGCGGGAGGGCGACCATCCGGGGGAGGGGGACTCCCGAGCACGCGCGCGGAGACGGGACTTGGGAAGCTCTCGCGAGATCTTCACGATGCTATATATGTGCGCAGGGAGCCCGCGTCCTTTCCCTGGTGTGGGTCCGTCCTGCGCGGCTGTTCTGTGGAACAGTAGTCGTTTATCTCCGTCCGCCTTCTCTCCCACCTAAGTGCGTGCCACCACCCCATGGAAGATTCGATGGACATGGACATGAGCCCCCTGAGGCCCCAGAACTATCTTTTCGGTAAGTGCTGGGGGGTTGGGGCGAGGCCGAGCAGGGCCTGGTGGCTTTGAGATTGGGGGGGGCGGGAGTCTTCCTGAGGCCTGGGCTGGTAGAGAAAGCTAGGCACGCTGGACGCCTGAGGGAGGGAAGCGAGGTGTCGGGGCCCTGCAGCCTAAGAGATGGGAGGTTAGAAAAAGAGAGCTGGAGCTCGAATTGGTGGAAGGAGGGGCAGTCCGAAGCCTGGGGCAGGAGCGATCCGAGGCCCGGGGCCTGAGGTAACGTAGAACCAACAGGCTGAGGGTTCGGCTTTTCTTGGGGGCACGTGGTAGAGCCACGGGCATGATTTTCTCTTGGGCTGTGTGATTTCGTAGTCTTGTGATTCCTGGCGGGTGTCTTTGATGGTGGGCCCGGGCTCGGTGCTGGAGGTTGTGGGAGTCCGTGGTGTGGGGCATGGTTTTCCTTTCTGGGGGAAAAGAGTATTTAGAGCCTGGCGTTGTCCTCAGGCCTCAAGAGTGCGTAGTTCTAGGGCCGAGATTCAGCCCCGGTGCCTCGGCCGGTTGCGGGGGGAGGGGAGGCGCGGCCGGGCGTGAGGAGGCCGCAACCGCTGGGAGCACGTGGTTGCCACGTGGTTGGGGGAAGGAGGGGGTGTGGGCACTACATCCGGGTCTACCTGGTCTCTTGTCACCCCGGAGCCCGGCATCCCAGCGCTTAATTGAAGCTCTTGGGCGGGAAACGTGGGGTGAAGTGGCTGGTGGAGCCAAGATTCTGGGAGTCTTTGTTCGGTGCTTAACATCTGTGATGGTAGTTCTCATTTATAGAGCACTTTTTTGTTCTCAAATTGGTAGATTGAGTTAGTCCACTTTGCAGATGACGGTACTGATGGCTCACAACTTAAGTGGCCTAACGAAGGTTGTACTTTTAGGTAAATAGAAACTGGGTAGATCTAAACCAAGACCCTTGCATCTAGAGCTAGTGCTTTACTTATTTTTTTTTAGAGGGAGGCTCTTGAAAACAGCCTTCCGTGCCGCGTTGAGCAAACAGTTCTTTTGAAAAGATGGGAAATGTGTGTAGGGTTGAGTTTGGGTCAGTAAGAGCTAGTAGCGTTTCGGAATCTTCCCCTGTCCTCTCCAGAACGCAGTACCATAGTAGGAAGAGGCCAGCCTTGGTTTTCAGTCTTGATGAAATTGTTGAAGCCCTATCTTTTGTCAGGCTTTGAAGTAATAGCAAATCCCACATTTGTTTATATATCATGCTGAGAATTGTTAATTGAGATAATATTGAGCCATCTATGTACCAGTAACTCTTAGATGGCAATTAAATTGAATCATTTAGTTAAAATGTTATTCTGATGGTCCTTGAAACAACTTGCCTATTGATGGAATGGGAGTAGATAACTCACACAGTACACAGTACATGAAGGCTTTTATTCCTAGACCTTTTAAATAGCCAGGGTTTCTGATCAACTTACACCTTATTTTTGTATTAATCATTTCTATTAGAACTATCCCTCGGATATGTCTATTCTTAAATACAATTTCTGAGCATGATTTAATGTATATAGTTTCTGTTATCTTCAAAGATGGGATATTGATCCCTGTAGTAAGTTTTAGTTCTTTCACATTTGTAGTTTTTCTCTTGTAAATATAAGCTGTTCATGTAGGTGTTCGTGTAACCATTCTCATTTTTTCGATTTGCCACTTGGGTGCTTAGGTAAGTCACCCTTTTTTAAAAAGGATTTTATCAATATTGTACGTTAGACTTAATTACATTACACTTAGTTTCAGATACTGGTTTCAGTTCCAGATTTACTGGATCTTCGAGCTTGTTTCTACCTAAAAATGGTAATAGTAGTGGAGTTGAAAATGAAATAATATAGTAGGAAAGTGGGATTTATAAAGCCATTTGTGGGTGTTATTTGATGTTTACAGGCAATTGTTCAAGAAACCCAGGAAGAGCTACTTCTGCCCTGCCTTTTGGTAGCTAGAACAGTAGAAAACTTGTTCACAAATTAACTGTTACCTTTTGGTTATCTTTCCTTAAATTTTCAGTGTTATTTTTTGTTTTTTGTTTTTTGTTTTTTTCTTAACAGGTTGTGAACTAAAGGCTGACAAGGATTATCACTTTAAGGTGGATAATGATGAAAATGAGCACCAGTTATCTTTAAGAACGGTACTTAAATTTTCCAAAATAAACTACTTTTCTTATATCGGCCTCTTTTTTGTGTGACTTAAGAGTTTTAATTTTTTATAACAGTATTGTATATACATGATAATGTACTTGGCATCTTTACCTCTCAGTTGGTAATCGTGAAGTTCAGTCACACTACTGATCAACTTTCCATATTTATGTAGTTTGTTTCTTTGGCTGCATTATAAAACCCTTTTAGGGCAGTGATGAATCTTTTTTGTACTCCACAGTAAGGCCTGTAACCTTACTGCCTAACTTGTGATAGGTGGCCAGTAAATGTTAGGTGATCCATACTGTGGGTAAGTGATACCTACAACTATGCCATCAAATATGTTTCTATGCATTTGTTCAAATGTATCAAATATTAGAAATGGGCAAGGCGACATAAAACTTGAAGATAATGTACACAATTAGTTTTTTTATCAGTGGTAATTTTATAATTGCTTTGTTTTTTTCTTTGGAGACAAATTTTGGGGGGATTGTAAAATAGGAACTTAAGCTGAAATAATATTTTTTGTTCACAGGTCAGTTTAGGAGCTGGTGCAAAGGATGAATTGCACATTGTTGAAGCAGAGGCAATGAATTATGAAGGCAGTCCAATTAAAGTCACACTGGCAACTTTGAAAATGTCTGTACAGCCAACGGTAAGGGCACTTAAAATTTGGATTATGTTAATGTCTAATTCTGTTGCATTAAAGTAGATGTTCTTTAGCTTACACTAAGGACTTAGAAAGGAGGAATTTCCTTTGGTTCTTACTAAATAGCAGTAGCTGTGTCTTCTGTCACTGGGGATGAATGATCAACTCTTGAACATAGTGGTTTGCTACTTGTCAGAGGTGGAAAAATAGGTTCACTGGTTTGTTCATTTGTTTTATGAGTTTGCCTGTAATGCCTATTAATGCAAACATTTTTCTAAGTTTGTTGTGAACAGGTTTTTATACCATTTAACCTTAAAATTTTCTCCTTTTTAGGTTTCCCTTGGGGGCTTTGAAATAACACCACCTGTGGTCTTACGGTTGAAATGTGGTTCAGGGCCTGTGCATATTAGTGGACAGCACTTAGTAGGTATGTTATTACTTATTAGGCTATTCTCAAGTGCAGTTGCTTTGTTCCCTGTTTGAACTTTGTAAAGAGTGCTTAGTTCTAACACTGTTGTTTTCATAATCATTCACATGGAAATAACGGGAAAAGCCTTTTTAAAAAACTCATTTATTTTACACTTAAAACCTAGTAGAGTATTAGCCTTGGAGAGTCCTTTTTAAAAAATTTCTGTTCGAGGGGCTCCTGGGTGGCTCAGTGGGTTAAAGCCTCTGCCTTCGGCTCAGGTCATGATCTCAGGGTCCTGGGATCGAGCCCCGCATTGGGCTCTCTGCTTGGCAGGGAGCCTGCTTTCCTCTCTCTCTGCCTACTTGTGATCTCTCTCTCTGTCAAATAAATAAATAAAATCTTTAAAAAAAATTAGAAAATTTCTGTTCACTATTTGCTGTTTTTCTAGTAGATCTTTGTTTTTAAATGCTTTACTGTATGTTATGCCCTTTTTTCCTGAGTTTTTGCTTGTTGGTTGAGTTTTAATAGTGGCTAATAAATTTGTTTTAGCTGTGGAGGAAGATGCAGAGTCAGAAGATGAAGAGGAAGAGGACGTGAAACTCCTTAGTATATCTGGAAAGCGTTCTGCCCCTGGAAGTGGTAGCAAGGTTCCACAGGTAGGTGAAATTACTGTGGATATCTTATTCTGGCCTTTAGTTTTGTTATTAAGGCTAGTACTTGTTCATGAGTGTATGGGTGTATATATTTATATGTGCATCTTTTTCCTTTTAAGAAAAAAGTAAAACTTGCTGCTGATGAAGATGATGATGAAGATGACGATGATGACGATGATGATGAAGAGTAAGTAGTAGGCTCGTAGAAGCTTGACAGTTGTATGGGGGGTAGTTTATGGAAATTATTACTTCTGTCATTCTGTGAAATTAATATAATTAAAGGGTAAATGGTCAGTGGTTGTCATTTCGAGTTAAAACAGCTAAATTAAAGAATGTCATGGGATTAAGAGCCTTTACAATGCTGCAGTGTATTGCAAATTCTCAAAAGAATATGCAGTATTTCTGTATTTGACTGGATAGCCTTTTTCTGAGGAAGATTTAGTGAACCTGTGATAACAAGTCTGGTACGTTTTTATTCAATAGTATGTGATAGTGGCTTGGGTAGAAAGAATCTGAATGGTTCCAGCTACATTAATTTGTAAGTTGTCACTTCATGATTTTTTTTTCCCCCTCACAAAGGATTTTGGCTCTTGGTTCTTTGGTCCTTACTGGTAAAATAAGATTGTTCTAAAGAGATTAAGAAGGGGTGCTTGGGTGGCTCTGTTGGTTGGGTGTCTGCTTTTGGCTCAAGGTCATAGTTCCAGAGTCTTGGGATCAAGCCCCCTCCGCGGGGAATCTGTTTCTGCTTCAGCCTCTGCCCCTCCCCTGCTTGTGCACTCTCTCCTTTTCTTGTATTCCTTTGTGAGCTCTCTCCGGTAAATAAAATATTTAAAAAGAGATTAAGATTTTTGTGGAGGATTTAAAATTTGGTTGGAAACAATGTAATGATAGTTTTATTAAACTTGATCAGGCTAAGGTAGAGTTACATGCACACTACAGAATAAAATGCTGTTTGTAATTGGTCTTTCCTATGTGCAATACTATCAATAATTTCTGATAACTTGAACTTTTAATTATCTGTCAGCTTTGTTCCTGAGTTCCCTGGTTGGTCCATATATGTTTATTGGAAACATAATTCAAATGGAATCTAAGAAAGACTGATCAAACACGTACTACTAGGTAGTGATCAAATATGAGAGTTAGGTTTTCAGTAACCGCAACTAGCCAAGCTGGTAGTTCTTTAAAAAGCCTTTTGAGCATGGCAGTGAAGGCAGTAAGTAGGAAAAGACAGAGTTGAATACTTAAAAAAAATTCAAGATTACCTGCTTGTCAGACTTAGAAACAATAGAGTTGGTGTTTCACTGTTAACTACTTTTGAGAATAGTTATCAGTCAGGATTAAAACTATATACCCTAGGAGAAGAATGGGAAATGGACTTAAAACACAAATGAGAAATATGGATGGTATATGTGCTTTGAATTTTACTTAGTCATTGATTTCAAAATACCTTTGTGTAGGTTTACTGTTTATGTCCAATAACCTACTATTCAGTGAGGAAACAGTCCCTTCTAGGAAGGCTTTGGAGTAGGACCCAGTTGTTTTTATTCCGCTTGTGTTTTGAAAGATATCCTGTCTTTAAAATGGGTGTATTTCCAAAATAACCACAGTATAGAATAGTTTGTCTTCTTCCATGTGTCTTCTAAGTTGTCTAAGTTTGGTAGTGAGGGAGAAGTGAAATAAATATTATACAGATGTTAATCAAGGTCCAAATTACTAAGTTTTCATCTAAGGGAAGAAAGAGTGGGTAGTCAGATAAATGTATAAGTAGGGATAGTTAAATAAAACTGCTTGTGATAATTGGTTTTATAGAAATCCTTGTCATCTTGTTTCCAGTGTGGGGAGGAACATATCAGGGATTGGGTTCTAAAGCCAAAATTGACAGAATCACTGTTTAAAATAAAGGACTGTATATATATGTAGCTTTACATGTACTATGTGATATTTGGGCATCATATTAATTTATCCCAATTCTGGAAAGATGGGTGTTTTCTTGATGCATGTAGATGAAGTTGCTTCTGTTTTAAATTTAGAGACTATGTAGTGTGGGAAAGAAAAACATTTTGGTTAGTATAAAAGTTTTTGAAGTAATTAAAACATGAACTAGATTCACTATTAGTTAATATTTACATAGTCTCAGATTAGATTTTTCCCCACCATTCACCTATTTAGAATTAGAATGCAAAATTCAGTGGTTCTTACATTGCACAGTTGTGCAGTCATCACTGTGATTTTAAACCATTTAATTTCTTCAGAAAGAAACCGTACTATAACCATTTATATTCTTCAGCTCTGCTCAACCACTGATGTACTTCGTCTTTTATAGATTTGCCCATTTTGGATATTTTCTGTAAATTGAATCCTACATACAATATGTGATTTTTGTCTTGAGTTAAAGAATCATGCATGTTGTAGCATTACTGATACTTGTCTTGATATTATTTGAGTTGTAAGAGGTTTTTTGTGTTGTGGGACAAGCGCCTTATCAGATACAATTCACAAAGTTTCTCCCATGCTGCTGGTTGTCTTCCACTCTTGAGTTTAAATACTTTGCACAAGTATTTAATTTCTTTATTCCCTTCTTTGTAATTGAAGCATAGTTGACCATACAGTGTCACATTAGCTTAAATTTTTATTTCTTTTGCTCCTTGTGCTTTTGGTATTAGCCATTGCCAACTTCTGAAATCTTTACTATGTTTTGTTTATTCTGTTTTGTTTTTGTGTATGGTGTAAAGTTAGGGGACCAACTTTAAATTCTGCATGTGGGTTTCCAGTTATCCCAGCACCATTTGTTAGGCTTCTTTCTCCACTGAATTGAACAGTCTGATCACTGTTGTCAAAAATACAGTTATTATAAATACATGGGTTTATTTCTGAACTCTCTTTTAGTTTTATTATTGATGTATCTATCCTTAAACGCTGGTAAAACACAATTTGATTTCTGTTGCTTTGTAGTTTTTGTGGGTTTCTTTGAAAACACTAGGTGAATCCTCCAACTTTGTTCTTTTTTTAAGATTGTTTTTGGCTGCTTTAGGTTCTTGAATTTTGATACAAATTTTAGGATCGTTTTCTACAGAGAAGCCAGCTGGGATTCTTTTTTTTTTTTTAAAGATTTTATTTATTTATTTGAGAGAGAAAGTGAGAGAGACCATGAGAGGAGAGAAGGCTAGAGAAGAAGCAGGCTTCCCGAGGAGCTGGGAGCCCAGTGTGGGACTCGATCCCGGAACTCAAGGATCATGACCTGAGCCGAAGGCAGTTGCCGAACCAACTGAGCCACCCAGGCGCCCGCCAGCTGGGATTCTTAGGGACTATGATGAGTCTGTAGTTTACTTTGGAGAGTTGTCACCATAGAATATTTCTTCTGATCTGTGAACATAAGATGTGTTTCTATTTATTTTCTTTAAACTACGACCTCCAATTTTTTTATTTCATTTAACTGTAAAAGAATACAATATTTACAATATTTTTTAAAAAAGATTTTATTTATTTGACAGACACAGCGAGAGAGGGAATACAAACGGGGAGTGGGAAAGGGAGAAGCAGGCTTCCCACCAAGCAGGGAGCCCAATGCAGGGCTCGATCCCAGGACTCTGGGATCATGATCTGAGCCGAAGGCAGATGCTTAACGACTGAGTCACCCCAGGCACCCCAATATTTACCATCTTAACCATTTTTTTAAGTGTACAGTTCAGGAGTGCTAACATATTCATATTGTTGTGTCATAAATCTTAAACTCTTTCATTTACTAATATTGAAAATAATACTCATTGAATGAAAACTCTTTTCCACCATTCTCCAATCCCTGGCAACCACCAATCTACTTTTGGGTTCTAAAAGAAGTGTAAAGATGCCTCATTAAGTGGACATGTAGTATATGTATTTCTGTGACTTTCTGTTTCAGTTAACAGTGTTTTCAAGGTTCATCTGTGTTTAACATCTGACAGGGTTTCCTTTAAAAGTGAATATTCCAGGGGCTCCTGGGTGGCTTAGTCGTTTAAGTGTCCCAACTCTTGATTTCAGCTCAGGTCATTATCCTCAGGGTCCTGAGATCTGGAGGGCCCTGTTCCTGCTTGCTTGCTCTCCCTCAAATCTTACCAAAAAACCTGAGTATTTTAGTGATAACTATCAGAATAGCCTGACTATTCCATTAATTGTGTATATATCACATTTTTTATGTATTTGACTGTTAATTGGTATTTGGGTTGCTTCCACCTCTTGGAAATTGTGAATAATGCTGTAATGAAGATGAACATGCAGATACCTCTTCGAGATCCTGCTTCCATTTCTTTTTGTCAATCCCCAAAAGTCTGAAAGTTCTTATTGTCTAGATTGACTAAACTTGTTAAGTTCATCCAATTTCTACATCATTTTTTGGCTTATGAATGCATTGAATCCGTAATAATAATTCATTTCATTTCTAGTGATGATGATGATGATTTTGATGATGAGGAAGCTGAAGAAAAGGCTCCAGTAAAGAAAGTAAGTAGGAAACAATGGTATGAGGTTGTCAGAAATAGCTAATAACAGAAATGATGGAAATTTTATAGTGCTTTTCACTTGTTTTGTAGTTAATGAAAGCTGACTTCGTAGGAGTTGATGATCTCATACATAAATTAGTCCTGAAGGATTGTTGTCCTAAAAACTTTCCTAGTAGTGCAGAATGATCTATTTTCTTTATCCTTGGGGCCTTCTCCCACTTTGCTAGTTCTTTTCCCTCTTGTGTCAGAATGACTGTTTTGTCTTAGCCTGACTGCTGCATATGCGGTTTTAGGAAAGTTTTATTTCCCTATGTAGGAGGGCATTGATTAATTTCTGCTATGTAGGAGGGCATTGATTAAGATTGATTTCTAATTGCAGTCTATACGAGATACTCCAGCCAAAAATGCACAGAAATCAAACCAGAATGGAAAAGACTCAAAACCATCAACACCAAGAACAAAAGTAAGTGGCAACATACACATAAACATACACATTGCATTAGTTAGAAAACTACAAAGTTCTCCTGTGGAAGAAGCTAGTCTGAAATTTGACATTTTTTGGAGAACCCTTGTAATTGGTATCTTAAAGAGCTAAAGTGTGCTTGTTGGTAATTGTCATATACGTATGACTGCTGGCATTTTAGTGGAGGAGGATGCCAGCAGAAAGATTTTTATTGCATTACAAACAAGTTGTGTCATAAGGAGTTTTTTTAAAGGATTATTTTATGTCATGGTGTAGTTTTTCAACCATGGCTGTGTGTTAGGATCTGATAGCTTAAAAGAACCACAGTACCTGGGCTTGGAGATTATTAGAAGCTACAGGTTGGCCCTCAAGCATATCAAGCTGCATTTACTTGCTTCATTCTTGGGGCCTTTGGGTTTCAATTATGAAAACCTTTAAGTGTAGAGCTGATCTGGTGTTGAATTATAAAAGCAAGCTCAAACTATTCCTGTTCCTTTTTTAAGGGATGATAATAAGTATAAATAATTGTTCAGACATTAATTTAAAATAACAGTGCAACTCTGGTTGTGTACATTTTACAAAGGATTATAAATAAGAGGGATTTTCTTGAGAAAAATCAGGTAGGGGATGGGTCTTAAGAGCTATACTCTAAGGACCTTTCGAAAGTGAACTTTTTTTCCCCCCAGGGTCAAGAATCTTTCAAAAAACAGGAAAAGACACCCAAGACACCAAAAGGACCTAGTTCTGTAGAAGACATTAAAGCAAAAATGCAAGCAAGTATAGAAAAAGTGAGTAAAAGGATCTTTCTTGAAAAACTACATAGGTTTATTCCTCCTTCTGTTAAAATAATACCATTGTGAAGGCTTGGAACTAGATCATTCCTTATATTTTTTATTCTTTTTTTTTTTTCTTGATATACCTGCCCCTTTTGTGATTTTTGTTTCGTTTTCAGAAATGGATTACTTGTTTTTTTACATTTGTTTCTAGTCTACGATTTTTTGTGTGTGTACTTAAATTTATGTGTATTTTAATTCTTTTTAATTTATAAATGTTCATTAAATGTCAATTTTTACAAAGCAAATACTACTAGCAAGAGGCAAAATTTTAGCAAAATATGTACAAAAGTGAAAAGCCTTCGTGATTAGCAACTCATTGTAAAATCAAACCATGCTTTTCCACTTACCTCCTTTAGAAATAATTTATGAATTATTTTTATAAAAGAAATATAATTGGATTTAAGATTCATTCTGACCTTAAATGTTTGCTGTGGTGAGTGCTGTGAATTATGTAAGACTGATGATTCACAGACCTGTACCCCTGAAACAAATAATACATTATATATTAATTAAAAAAAAGTTCAGTAGTTTCCTTTGCTTGATTTTTTTGGTTGTAAGATGCTACAGAACCAGCAGAGGGCGTTTGAGTTTTATAAAATTGCAAGCTACTGGAAAAGTGGAGACAGTCTGGTTGCCTGGTGGTGTAGCTAAAAAAAATACTCATGACTGACTAGTCAAACATTTTCCAGCAAATTTGAGTCTTTTCTATTTTTATAGTAAGATATTGCTGGTTAATATATGTGATAATATCTTGAATCTTTGATATGCTTACATTTAGTTGGCTTTTGTCTTAGTGGAAATGTGAGAAGAAATTAGCTCTCATCCTGCTGCGTATTTGATTGGGGAACTAAACTTCACCTTAATGCACTTGGACTTGGAGAGTATGGAATAAACAGTTTAAATGTCTTGAAACATTTGAGAAAAGCTATAATTCTGTGAGTTGTAACACCCAGTTAGAGTAAAAGTGGGATGGTGAGGAAAAGTTGCTGACTCTCCTTAACCCATGTTTTTCCTGTGCTTTCTAAGTTTTACTTGGCTTTGGTAGATTTCCCTGTGCAGTGAAGAGTCAGTTGGGAAAATAACATTTAGAACTAGAATGTGTTCATTTGTGCTTTGGTGCTACTGTATACTTTCTAGCTTCTGGTATCACGGCTTTATTTTTATTCCTTGCATACAATGCTAAAGTGACATTAGATTCCCCCCCCCCCCCCATTTTAATATGGTACTATCTCCTTGGTTTAATTACAGGCGAATTGAACAGTCCTGGGCACTACTGGTAAATTAAACCCAAAGCTGGGGAGAGAGGAAAAGGAGAGACAAATATAGTCCATACTGACTGTCATCAACAATCCAGACTGAAGTCTCAAATTCCCTTTCCTGATTTGTCACCCACCCACACCCACTTCCAGGCTGGAAGCAAATCTCATTCTCGATCTCCTAAAGCACTTTTCTTTTGACTGCTGTGATTCAGTGACCCGTACACTTGGCTTTCTATGATGTGTGCATTTGCCTCACTTTTGACGATGTTTCAATCACTTTTGTATCTCCCTAGCTGCTCAATAAATATTTTAATGAATCAAATAAGAATGTATGTGACAATAATTTAAAAAATGGAAATTACAGTGAAGTTTATTTTCTAGGTTATAGAGGCAGTTTAAGGATCTTACACTGTATGTCTGATCCCTAACCTATTTGTGCCATGATTCCTTTGGCATTCTGAAACCTTGATCTTTTAAAATGCGTAGAAAATTCAGGTTAAAGGAAAATTAAAATTAAGTTATCAAAAGAGGAAACAAGGATATATTTAGTGTAAATAAGATCATTCAGAAGTAGTGATGAACATGAACACCTCAAGGTATTTGCAGTAATTGCTATGTTTGAAAATACTTGATGAAATATTTTGAAAATAATTTGGTGTTCGTACTATTAAGAATTCTTACCTATGTCCATAATTGATGGAGGTTCCAAGTTACAGTTAGTGGAATGTGGGACTAATTTTGCCCCCCAGTCGATTTCATAAACATCCTGAACTGACTCCCAGGTTAGCATTGTGCTGGACCTAGGTTCTTAGTAAGTATTAAAGTGATAGAACAATTTTGATTTCTTTGTATATGGTACTCAAAAGGGGGTATACATTTGTTTTGTACTTGGTTCTGGGTGGTATATAATAGGCAGTCAGTTGACATTTGAGTGTCTGAAGAATCTCAATGTAGCTTATCTTTTAGACAAAATATATTGTCTAAAATTGGAGAGAATTTGAAACTTTGATAAACTTAACAGTATGGGAATACTAGGAAAGACGTAGGTTTTTTCCTCTTTTTTAATTTAAATTCAGTTGATTAACTATTAGTTTCAGAGTCTGTAGAATTCAGTGATTCATCAGTCTTATATAATACCCAATGTTCATTACATCACATGCACTCCTTAGTGGGAGACCTAGGTTCTAAGTCTTGTTGCCCAGTAGGTATTTCTGGGCCTAAAAACAAAGTATTAAAATGAAAGAATTGAATGGATATGAAATGAAACAGTGATCCATGTAAATAGCATGAAAATCTGAGGAGTTTCATAATACCTCAAAAACAGTGTTTCTGTACTTACCCTTAATAATGCTTTTGTCTCCTAGGGTGGTTCTCTTCCCAAAGTGGAAGCCAAGTTCATCAATTATGTGAAGAATTGCTTCCGGATGACTGACCAAGAGGTAACTGAATTTTCAGGGCACATGACCAAATCCAAATATTTATTGTGATTTATTTATGATTCTTTTAGTTTCTTTAAGTATTGGCTTCTTTTAAAAGGTTCCTAACCACAGACAATAAATACTTCAGATTAAATACAGGGAAAGTTTGAAGGATTTAGTTGGCAGAGATTGAGAAGATAACTTTTCAGTACATTTTTCTCAGCTTTTTATATAGTGGATAAATTATCTTTGGTTACTGAACTCATTTTTACTTTTGGTGCTTTGTTGGGTAAGGAATATTAGTTTGAGTCATCTGTTAAGTTCTATTATGTGTTATTAACAAATAGGAACAATATTTCTATATTTAGGAACAATATTCCTATATAACAACTTTACTATTGTAGGAACAGTAGGAAAAAACATGCTTTTTTTTGGTCTTATTTATGGTTGCTGACTCATAAAGGAAAGTGTGAAAACAGGTAAGGTTGCTAGGCGTCTTATATATACAGAACACTACATTAAATGGCTTTTGTCAAGAAGCCCTAAGCCTCAACTTTTTTCAGTAAATGAAGAAATTTGTCAGTTTGAGTTAACTTTTTGCCAGTTATTTAGTACTTAGGTGGCAGTACTATTTACGTCCAGTTTGAAACCCATTCAGTATTTCAACACTACTATTTGTGAGGTCAGCCTTTATTGACATGGCTGTGATGATGGAATTCAGTCTTACACTCTATTGGTTGTTACTCTGTGTATTTGAACCCCAATGCAAGTGTGAATTTTCTGGATAGTGGACATCTATTAAAAATTTTGTGAAACTGCAGTATGCAATTGTTACTTCAAGATTGCTTAGTAGAAAGTAAGATGTAAACCAGCATTTACTAACAAGGAAACATAAAACAAATGATTTCTCCCACTAGTACCAAAGAAAGTGGTGAAATAAAACTTGGGTGATTAAGAAAAATTCAGGGGAAGGTAAAATAATAACTAAAGTTGTAAAGGACTTCGACAGTGTATTAGTCTTGGCAGCTGAAATGAATGAATTTCCTGCTTTCAGAAGTATTTTCTGAGTCTAAAACTGAAAGCCTATTCTCAAGTGCAAGGATGAAATTTCTTTAATATTAAAAAGTTCTGTTTACTGTTATAGAGATTATCGAAACTATAAATATGTCTCACGTTTTTATAGCATACTTACAGACACAGGTCACAATGTATAAAACTTTTTTTTCATTGTGCAGTTTTTCTAGTGAAAAAGAGTTGCTTGTGAGGATTTGGCTAGTAAAATCCCTCCCAGATGGGACTTGAGAAATATTAGCAAATCTTTGCAGACTCTTTTGAATTAAGAGTTAATGAAAACATACTGCTTTTTGTGGAGAAAGAACAGATACATTTTGGTGAATGTTTACGTCAAGATAGAATATTTTTTACTCAAAGCAGTGATGATTCTACAAAAGGTATTTGCTGTCGTCCTATTTTACATAGTACTGCCCAGGTGGCATTCAATGTTTCTTTTTTTTTTTTTTTTTTTTAAGATTTTATTTATTTGTTTGACAGAGAGAGATCACAAGTAGGCAGAGAGGCAGGCAGAGAGAGGGGGGAAGCAGGCTCCCCGCTGAGCAGAGAGCCGGACGCGGGGCTCGATCCCAGGACCCTGAGATCATGACCTGAGCCAAAGGCAGAGGCTTTAACCCACTGAGCCACCCAGGCGTCCTCAATGTTTCTTTTGACTAGAGTGTCATGAGATTGTTTTTAAGCATTTATATTGAACTGAGGGAGGATTTTTGTGAGATTTACTCACATTCGATACTCAGTTCCTTTGTGTTTGAAACCCAGTGGCTGTTGAATAATGGTAGTTGAGAGAATCCTACTATTTGAAGCACTGAAATCATACCTTTTTTTTTTAAAGATTTTATTTATTTATTTAACAGAGAGAGAGAGAAAGAGAGAGAGATCACAAGTAGGCAGAGAGGCAGGCAGAGGGAAAGGGAAAGCAGGCTCCCCGCTGAGCAGAGAGCCCGATGCGGGGCTCGATCCCAGGACCCTGAGATCATGACAGCCGAAGGCAGAGGCCCCAACCCACTGAGCCACCCAGGCGCTCCCTGAAATCATACTTTTGAAGAAAAGACTCCAAATGTTCTTAGTGACATTTTTAAATGGTTCATTGAATAAAGCCTATGTTTAGCAGTGGGATTATGTAAATTCAGAGAAGTTAAAAAAACTTAAGTGTACTCCATTGCTTTAAAGGAATTTGTTGGAAGGCTGTAGAGTTGACAAACATCAAGATTATTATTTATTTATATTTTAATTTAATTTTTAAAAATATTTTTTTGACACAGAGATCACGAGTAGGCACAGAGGCAGACAGAGAGAGAGGGAAGCAGGCTCCCTGCTGAACAGAGAGCCTGATGCGGGGCTGGATCCCAGGACCCTGAGATGACCTGAGCCGAAGGCAGAGGCTTTAACCCACTGAGCCACCCAGGCGCCCCATTTATTTATATTTTTGAAGGTTTTTTTCTTAAGTACCTCACATCCATCGCAGGGTTTGAACCACAACCCTAAGATCAAGAGATACAGCTCCACCAGCTGAGCAGCCAGGCATCTCAAGATCCCTTTAAATGCCAAATTCAGATCCAAACACTCCTCTGAATGAAATTCTGTCAGGCAGTTGATTCAAAAGCCTGTTTTCATTTTAAGATCTAAAAAAAAAAAAAAAAAAAAGATCCCTTTAAAAAAGAACGTTATCTATAAATAGGAAAAGAAATGTCAACTTGAAGTGGATAATTAATAACTACACTTAACCAATACACTCATTTGAATAACTATTATTTTACGTAAATGTTAATACTAAACCAGCATGAGAACAAGTACAGATTTCATCATGTGTATAAATGTTTAATTGTGTTTTGCATTTTTACGTGCTAAATCTGGCTGCCCTGAAGCAGATGACATTGGCCGAACTGGCTTCCCTACTCTTGCATTTCATTTATCTAAGCTGTTAACATAGGTACCGGTACCATTGACTCTGCTTACAAAGATTCGTTATGATTTTATGTTTGATTTGAAGTATTTGAAATAAATTATGTCTGAGTATAAATTTCCTTGAAATCATTTCTTAATTATGTAGTTGAACCTTTTTGGTGGTAAGATGAAAAATAGGTATGTTGAACTGTACAAAGAGACATGGTTTAATTTATTGGTGTCTCTGAAGTGTTGTGGTTCTTTAACTGCATTTCTTTTTTTTCCAGGCTATTCAAGATCTCTGGCAGTGGAGGAAGTCTCTTTAAGAAAATAGTTTAAACAGTTTGTTGAAATTTTCCGTCTTATTTCATTTCTGTAACAGTTGATATCTGGCTGTCCTTTTTATAATGCAGAGTGAGAACTTTCCCTACCGTGTCTGATAAATGTTGTCCAGGTTCCATTGCCAAGAATGTGTTGTCCAAAATGCCTGTTTAGTTTTTAAAGATGGAACTCCACCCTTTGCTTGGTTTTAAGTATGTATGGAATGTTATGATAGGACATAGTAGTAGTGGTGGTCAGACAAATGGAAATGGTGGGGAGACAAAAATATACATGTGAAATAAACTCAGTATTTTAATAAAGTAGCACTGTTTCTCTTTCTATTATTTACCCTTCTTGTACTTTGTCAAAGTAATAAGTGTACATAGTTAAAAATGTCAAATAATATTCTAAAATCCCTGCCCTACCCCTCCAGATAGTTCTGCGTCTCGGAGTTAACTCATCTATTTTTCATCGTGAGCATTTAACGTTTAAAACTTCCCCAACTCTTAATAACATAATCATGAATATGCAAGCATGTTTCCAAGTGTTCAAATCACCTATCCACTTTAGCCCAGTTTTTACTGGTAAAATCTGGCATGTTGAACACATTGCAGCAACTTTTCTCAACGTGGGTTCTTCATCTAAAGGGGAACAGAGGATGAATTCTGGTGACGGTTTTTTCAATTTGCCCAAAATAGCACATAATTTACACATTTTTAAATCTATAGGGAAAAGATTAGTTTATTTCATGTGGTGGTTACATGACATTCAGGAGCTAAGCCTTGGCATCTTTTATCTGTTTTATTTACCCTTTGCCAATTGCATGATGGTTGTGGTTAGATTATTACTCTTCTTCCTCTCGTTTTGCTGTGGTGTCTCCCAGGAATTTGCTAAATACATGGAGGAAGTACTTTCTGATTACTTTTAACCTGAAAGTCCATTTTTGACATAATTCAGTGCTGCTAAATATTAGTTTTAATTGTGCCCTTTCCGGCTTAGTCTGTTGCCATTTTCATGTGTTCTTTTGTATGGGACCAGTTTTCCCGAGAACTGGTTAAGATTGCCCTATCGCTGGTTTCCTGAAATTTTATAATTTGTCTTGTTCTGGGCCTTGGGAAGGCTGGGTCTGTTTGTTCTCCAGGGAGTCTCCAGTTTGGGGCCATGTTCTTGGGAGATTTTGCTCTCCTGCTAAGAGTCTATCTGTTCATGGGCCTTTGGTTTGATGCTCGTGGGTGTTTTTCATGTTTCCTTTTTGTTTTAACTTTAGGAGAAAGGATTATTATGTCTTCAAATTTGTGTTGGTTTTATTAACTTTGAAATGCTCTTCCTTGCTGTTTGGGGGACCTATTATTTCAAGTTTGAAGAAACCCTTTTCATCCCATGCATTGTTTACTCATTTTTGTTTTTACCCTCTGTCTTTTATATTGATGAGAAGGATTGCTATCTTTGAGGCTGTAGTTCTAAATACTTTGATGGGAATGAGCGGGTATCAGCCTTTTAATCTTTGGAATGGTTTTGGTAGAGCAACCTTATTTTTTTATTTTTGCCTTTTTAAGTAGGCTCCATGTCCAACATGGGGGTTGGAACTCCTCCCGTCCCTGAGATTAAGAGTTAAAAGATGCCCTATGGGCTGAGCCAGCCAGCAGGCATTCTCTGAGAAACCTTAACTTAGGAGGGTGGGAAGTGTTGGTGCAGTACTGTCTTTATACTTTTTAGGCTTCAGGTGTCTCTTCTAGACATTTACTTTAGGTTTTGGTTTTCTTCATTGATAATGCCATTTCCTTTCCAGGGTGTCTGTCCTTGTAGTTTGTCTCTTTTTATATTTATATCTTATTTTTTAATGGAGATTCAGTTGGAAATGGCAGATGTTCATTGTTCTTAATTTCACTGGAAAGTACCTCTATTTTAAAGGATGTTTTTATGCTTAATGTTTAAAAGATCATCTGCTTTAAATTGATAGGATCCCAAAATGCTTAACCTGCACATTAATTTGAAAGTTACTGGTCTTAAATAGTGCCACAGAGTGCTACTAAGAACTAAATACATTAAAGTTGAGTCATTCCTTCCAAGAGAGTGTAATTAGTTACTTAAAATGCTCAGAAGTAGAAGTATACTTAGATTATAATGTCTTAACCAAAATGTAGGTCTGATATGTTTGGAGTTACTTGTGTAGAAGTTAACCCTTGGGTTTAGCCAATGAGTACTTAATGTAGCAGGAAAACCAAAAGGACTTCTCCCCATTCTGAGGGCAAGCCATTGGCCTTATCGGTTGGTGGTCTTGTTTTTGCACGTTCAATAAAGCTGATCAGATCCATCTTTGTAAAAGATTCCAGGTAGGACATGTTTTCTTGTGCCTCCAAAGTCACTTAATAGTGCTTGGTACTGGACCTCAGCCAACAAAATATGTTAATCTGAAAATTGAACTCCTAAGCTTGTGACTAGAAATTCTTCCTTTAAAAAACACTTGTGAAGAACAAACTTGGGCATACTTAGATTGGGCATACTTAGTTGCTAAAAAATACAATTAAAGGTACTTAGGGAAAACTAACAAATTTTAATCAAAGCAATTTTAGTTTTCTAAGACTAATAAGGAAAAAATTCTTTTCCTTTGTCCCTAGCACTAATTTTTTTATTTTTAAGATTTTATTAATGGGGCACCTGGGTGGCTCAGTTGGTTAAGTGTTTGCCATTGGCTCAAGGGTCATGATCCCAAGATCCTGGGATCAAGTCCTCCTGCATCTGCTCTAACAAAAAATCTTAAAAAAATTTTTTTTCGGAGTGTATAAGCAAGGGGCGCTGCAGGCAGAGGAAGTAGGCTCACAGCTGAGCAAGGAGCCCAATACAGGACTTGATCTCAGGACCTTGAGATCATGACCCGAGCTAAGGGCAGACACTTCACTGATCAAGCTACCCTGGTGTCCCCCTAGTACAAATTTCCTTTTTAAAGATTTATTTTAGAGCGAAAGGGAGAGGGGGCAGAGGGAAAGAATCTAAAGCAGAGTCCCTACTGAGCAGGGAGTTTGAAAAAAGGGACTTGGTCTTAAGACCTTCAGATCATGACCTCAACTGAAATCAAGAATTGGCCGCTTAACTGAGCCACTCCAGCACCCCTAATCTTGGTTTATAGTAGTAGAGGGACCTGTAAGAGAAACCTGGTATATTCTCCTTAGTTTGGGGAATTTATAGTATGTATACCAGGAATAATAATTATTTAAAGTACTTTGTTTTTAATTATTTTATTTTTTTTTATTTTTTTAAATTAATTTTATTATTTTTTTTATTTTTATTTTATTAACACAATGTATTATTTGCTTTAGGGGTACAGGTCTGTGAATCATTAGTCTTCTGTAATTCACAGCACTTTTTGATGGAATAACTATATTTCCCTTTCTTAAGCCAGTCTCCTAAATATGAATGTTTAATGGCCTAGTTCTTTAGCAATACCATTCACAATTTGCAGGCATTTTCTTTAATATCCCCACTTATATTGCCTCTGTACCTGACTTTTTTTTTTTTTTAAAGATTTTATTTGTTTGACAGAGATAGACCGTGAGATAGGGAACACAAGCAGGGGGAGTGGGAATGGGAGAAGCAGGCTTCCCGCCGAGCAGGGAGCCTGATGTGGACTCAATCCCATGACCCTGGGATTAAGACCTGAGCCGAAGGCAGATGCCTAACGACTAAGCCACCCAGGTGCCCTATACCTGACTTGAAAAACAAATATTTTGATGTTCTGGTTTTTTTGTTTTTTTGTTTTTCTTATTTGACAGAGATCACAAGTTAGGCAGAGAGGCAGAGAGATCCCAGGACCCCGAGATATGACCCGAGCCAAAAGCAGAGGCTTCAAACCACTGAGCCACCCAGGTGCCCCTGATGTTCTGTTCTTTACTGATTTTCAGAATGACGGGTTGATGTTCTAGCAACCTCTAAAAGTAGTGAGTTTGAGTTAAGTATCCTCTATTCAGATTTTTTTATGTATTGGTATTTTGCTCTTAGGTCTTTTTTGGCTGATGGAGTCCCCTTCGAACTTGTTGCTACCATCACAGATTCTAGTAGTCTGATAAGTGTCTTGCTTTCTAGTGAGAAAATTTTCCAGATTCATCTTCATTTTCTTTCTCAGACCTGAAATCCGTTTCTTGTAAAGAATGGCAGGGGCTCCTGCGTGGCTCAGTTGGTTAAGCATCTGACTTTCAGCTCGGGTCATGGTTTCAGGGTCCTGGGATGGAGTCTTGCATGAGGCTCCCCACTCAGCGGGGAGTCTGCTTCTCCCTCTCCTGCCCCTCCCCCTGCTTGTGCTTGCTCGCTCACTCTCTCTCAAAATCTTGTAAAATGAAAAAGAATGGCAATTAGGAACTGTCTGGGTGGTGCTTATTAGCTTCACTTTATGGATGATCAGATCAGACCCTTCGGAAAAGCAACGGAGTTGTCAGCATTTAGAGGGCAGTGAGGGCACTTGTTGGGTAACTGAGGGATGCTTCTCTTCATTTGATACCTTAATCATGTAAGGTTGTTACCTTCAGTTTCAACCACAGAACAAAATAATGCCATTTGGGGATAGCAGATCGGCCTGTCTAAATGGACCTATGCAAATAATAATATGAGGTTTATAGTGTCACAGCTGCACAAGCTACTATGGTCTTGACAACCAATGAGGGAGAGACTCGCAATGAGGGACAGAAATAGTCTCAGGTGTGGAGCTTTCGTTGGAGATGGTCTAAGAAAAGTTGGGGGTCACGTACACAGCCTCTGAATAAAAGGTAGTGTGGTCTGGGCTCTGCAAGTAAAAGGAAGTAAAAGTTTGGTTTTGTTTTAACTTTTAGAAATTCCAGTATAGTTAACAATAAAGGGTTAATGTTATTTCAGAAAGTCTAAGGCTACCTTCCAGCCAGTTCTTGCCAAAGAGCCAGTTGCTCCCTGACTCATGCATTTGGCAGTAGAGGTCCTATTTAATGCTGTGAAAGTTCTAAGAGCTGGTTCTGAGAAAATTTTAGAGCCTCTTGTGTACTAAGGGTCTGTGTACTCCTATTGGAGGCTTGAGGCCTTGTTCTGTGTTCTTAGGCTGGAAGTTCTCCTGTCTTTCTGTATCCAAAATACTTGTATTCTACAGGCTCTCTGAATTTTGTGAGTCTTAAGTTGGAGAAAAGTGGAAAAGAAATGAGAGTTGCTGTTCTGTATGTTACTTTCACACTTGAAAAAGATAGGAGGAATCTAAAACATTTAACTACATACTGTGTCCCAAAGTTCTAGGTGTTTAGTCAGTAAGCAAAAACCGTTAACTGCCCTGTGGAGTATACATCCCATTGCACTAGCGGTCAATATACATACTCAACTCCCTTTAGATTTTCAGTTCCACGTAAGACAAGAGGGTTTACAGATGAGAATCTGCCCAGGAAATTGTAAGTTTACTAGCTGACAACTGGGAATTGGATGTAGCACACAGCCAACCATCCCAAACTACAGTTGCCTAGACTGGTGGTCATAGCCTTCTCCTTGGTCTCCCAGCTGCCATAGTTGAACCATTCCAGTTCATTCTTTACTTTAGCCCCTGTGATAAGCTTTTGAAAATAAAATTCATTTTGACCATTAGTTTCAAAGCCTTTGACAGACTGCTAAACAAATTAGTATATCCACACTGTTGAGTACCACTTGGTAATAAACTGATAAAAGCAACAATGAGACTGACTCTCAAAAACATACTGAACAAAAGAAGCTGGACACAAAATAGCACATAATACATGGTTCAATTTATGTTACACTAGCATCTAGTGCCAACAAATGATCATCTGGGACCAGCAATGGCTGTGGGGGGGATGCCTTAGAAAGGTATTTACATAGATCTCTTCAACTCTGAGCACACTTAAAACAGATGGGCTTAAAAATTGTATATTAACAGTGCCTTTAAAAAGACTGGCTACCTGTTGGCTTCTGAGAGCCTATGAGACAGGATCAAGCATTTGCCTGTTTTTACCCTGAACTTTTGCTATTCACCCCTGGCTAATCCTGCCTGTTACCTAGCCTTTTTCTACCTGTAGGCACTTGATGTCTTCTGCTTGGAATATTCCTTTGCATGGCTAGCTCTCCTCGCCTTTGTGGCTTAGCCTAAGTATTACTAAGAGGCATTCTATATCCCATTGGTTTTCTTCAAAGCACTGATAAGCTAGAATTTATTTCTTGACATCCCTTACTTATTGCTCATTTTCCCTAAAAGTGAAGTGGCCTTTTTTAAGCAGATATCTGTCTTCACCCATGGCCTGACAGTAGGGTGAATTAATCGTGATTGGATGAATCGCCGGGAAATGTCTACCAAATTAGTGGTACATTAATATGAATGTGTCAAACAGATAGGAAAACTTCATATAAAAATCGTGTATAGTAAGTGAATAGATATGTGAAAACTAGATTTGAGATGTAAATGGTAAAAAATGTGGTTAAATGACAAGTTGGAGTCAAGACATCCTGGTTGGACACCTATTGAACTGTAAGTTGCGAATGATACTGCCTCCCTACTTCATGAAATCATAAAGTGAAAATCTGAGAAACCTAATTATAATTATTAATAACGGCTAAAACCTTCGGAGCCTTTATTATGTGCCAGACTCTGAATGACCTCATTTAGTAACTGAAAACAACTCTTGAGTTGTTACTGTTCTTAGCCATGGTTGTAGATGAGGAAGCAAGAGTCTCAGACTGTTACTTGTTGGAATTTGTAGGTAAATGTTGGAGGCAATATTCAAATCCAGGATTTCTGACTCGAGTTCATGCTCTTCAGAACTGTTCTCTTGACTGGACTTTTTTGGTCAGTCTTTATTTGGGTGATAGTCTTATTTGTGAGGTTGACAGATACATTTTATGTGAACATGGAAAAAAATTGCAGGCATTTTACATAGAAGATAGCTATATACCCATTCCATTTAAAAGTAATAGAAAATGATGATATGATAAGCAAGACCAATCCTGGCAATGAGAATGTCTGGCCCAGCCCTTCACACAGGAGCTTTCCCTGTCACCCAGCACCTAGTTTTCAAAAGGTTTTCTGTATCTAATGCTGAAACAGAGGCAACCTGGTTAAGAGCCTCAGCTTTGAACGGGAACTTCATAAAAGCTTGCAGAGAGGGCTGGTACAGTTATTTCCTGTTTGACAGCAGCTACCTGAGTTTATGCTCTAGTAAAATGGGATTACCTACCATTGGCAATGACACCAGGTTTTTAACCAAATAGTGTGGATTCCGGAATTTGGCTTTTTGAGTTTGTTTCCCACTATGACCTCTCCCTTAGCATCAGGGCCAAAGGACAGCGGTTCTAGAGAGGAGTCAATTGCATATGACAACACCTACATTTTGAAGTTGGGAGTGTTGCCTATGAAGCGGGGAGAGGCGGAGAGAAGAGATATCCTTATTGGAGTTCTGGTTAAAGGAATTAAACTGCTTAGTATGCAAACGGAAGCAAGTCTCAGCCAGGTGGCCAGAGGAGGGCCTAGAGTGGTCGCTGACCAGAGTTCTGGTTGTTCCCTGAGGCCCTCCCGGGCAGGGGTTGCAGTGACGCCTCGGGGCCGCTAGGTGGCAGCCGCGCGTTTCCAAAGCTGGCTCGCCTACCAGAGAGCCCAGCTGGGAGCCCGGAGAACAGACCGAGAGCTCTGGAGGGGGGTGATGGGGAGAGAAGTCCTGGAGACACCCCCCTCCCCTCGTCCCCTGCAGCGGCAAGAACGGAGAGATCAGAAGGGGTCTCACTTAGAGTGCCAGCCGTCCGAGAGGGCATCTGGGACACTCCACGGTCCTTCGTGGACTCACAGGGCAGGCGAAAGCGAGCCCCCTTAAACGGAGCCGCCCCGGGGGCTGGGCCTGACCCGCCCCCTCCCGGCTCCCCACTCAAGCGCTAGTGGGTGTGAGTGAGTGCTAGTACCAAATGTGGGTGAGTGAGGACGCTCCTCACCTAACTACGTTCTTGGGGACCTACGCCTTCCCAATTCGGGCAGTATTTGCGCCGCCGCGGCGCTGGTCATTGCGCCTGGGCGCAGAGCTCCGACGGCTCCCAGCGCTCACCAGCTCCAGCCTGGCGGGCTCTGCCCCTTCGGAGCTGCTGGTCCCGTCTCCGAAGAGTCTGAGCGCCTCCCTCCAGCCCGGAGCCGCCAGGAGGAGGAGGAGGCGGCGGTGGAGAGGCCGCGGCAGGCAGGCGAGCTGGCTGGGCCGCCTTTGATGTGGGCGCGGCGCACCCAGCCGAGCTGAGCGCCCGTCCGGCCGCGCCCCGAGGGGGGAGCCCCCGGGCCCCGCATCCTCATTGTGCCGACTCGGGCCCGGGCCCGCCCCCGGCCCCCCGCCCCCTCGCCGCCCGCGCGTAGAAAACGCCCCGGCCGCCGCCAGTGGTGGGAGGCGGCGATGCGCACGGCCGGAGAGACGCGGAGGAGGAGACATGAGCCGGCGGGCGCCCAGACGGTGCGGCCGTGACGCGTTCCTGCTGCAGCCGCGCGCCCCGGCTCTGGAGCGCTGACCTCTGGTCCCGCACAGCCCCGCGCCCCGGCAGGAGATCGCGCCCCAGCTTCCAGCCCCACCGCGCATGCTGCCCCCGGAGTGAACCGAGCAGCCAGCCTCCCGCGGATGCCCGGACGGCCGGCCGGCCAGCAGTGAGCAAGCTGCCCCGCACTAGCCGGGCGCCTCCTGCACAGCGGCGGCCACCCCGTAGCCTCCGCGCCAGCCGGGAGGGCGCAGCGCTCGGGAGGAGCCGCGCGGGGCGCTGATGCCGCAGGGCGCGCCGCGGAGCGCCCCGGAGCAGCAGAGTCTGCAGCAGCAGCAGCCGGCGAGGAGGGAGCAGCAGCAGCGGCGGCGGCGGCGGCGGCGGCGGCGGAGGCGCCCGGTCCCGGCCGCGCGGAGCGGACATGTGCAGGCTGGGCTAGGAGCCGCCGCCTCCCCCCCGCCCAGCGATGTATTCAGCGCCCTCCGCCTGCACTTGCCTGTAAGCGCCCGCGCGCGGGGCTCCCTACCCTGCCTGGTCGTCTGTCCGTGTGCCTGTGACTCTGTCTGCCCGCCCAGCCGTTTGTCTGACTTTCCGACTGCGTATCCGTCTGTCTGTCCGCGCGCCCCTCTCCCTCAAGTCCCACTGACCACCTCTCCATCTCTCTCCCGCAGGTGTTTACACTTCCTGCTGCTGTGCTTCCAGGTACAGGTACGTAAGATCCTGACTCTGACCTCCCCTGCGCCTGCCTCGCGGTACAGGTCGACCCCCCTCCCCTGGGCCGCGCCCCCTCCCTGTGTTCCACCCCTACTGGGCGCCGAGCCCAGTGCACCTGTTCCCAGGGCGCCAAAGGGCGGCTCCGCGCGCGCCCAGCGCCGGCGGGGGACCAGCCAAGGGCAAGGGGCTCTGCTGCAGGGCTCAGACTGGCGCGGCCCCTGTCGGCCTTGGCTGGGAGGAGATCCTCGGAGCCAGCGGACTCAGCCGCTGCAGTGTGCCCCGCTCCAAGCCCCCTACCCACAACCGGCGAGGAGTTGGGACCTGGGGATTTTTTCTGCCAACCGTCCCTTAATATCTCCGCTCGCTCTTCCAAACAAAAAGGCTCCTTAGAGCCGAATGGATTTTGAGTCCAGGGAGAAAGCTTCAGTTGTAAATTACTCTGTGGTTTCAAAGGCGTTTGCAGGGGAGAGAGCGAGAGCGAGCGAGCGAGAGAGAGAGAAAGAGAGAGAGAGAGAGAGACAGGTCTAGGAGAGACTCAGTGAAAGGTAGCAGAGATGGGCGCTCCGGCTGAGAGGCCATTGCCCTTGAAGCCGCTCCGGAATGGGCCATGCTCCGCACACCCTCGTCCAAGGTGGTGCAGCCCTCGGCTGGTTCCCCGCCTTGCTCCCCGCTCGCTCTCCGTGAATCAGAAGAGGGCTTGGCGCTCAGCCTGGAAAGCACTTGCTAAAATCTGATCTGTTACTTCAGCAGCTTTCAGACTCGGGAAGGTCTTGGCACGCAGACAGTTGGAACGCTCTGGCTTCCAAAGCCGTGGAAATGAAGGAGGGGGGGCAGAGAAAGAGAAGAGGGAAAGAGGGAGCGACTTCAGCCCCGATTAGAACCAGACCAGGGCTGCCTCGCTGTGGTTGGGGGGGTGTGCAAAGGAAAGGGGAATAGGAAGTGCCAGCTGCCCTAGCCCCCCCACCCCTAGAGCTGCAAGGGAGGGGCCTTCGGAGGAGCTGGATTGGGGCCAAAAGAGATTATCTGCCCCTTCCCCCTCTGGGTTGAAGGCAGGTGTCCTCACAGGGTTAGAGAGGATGCTTAGGCTTTAGCCTTTTGGATTCCAGAAGTGCCCCAGAAGAACCTTGAGCAGGGAAAATGGTGGCTCTCCCAGCTTTATGGCCTAAGGAAGGGTGTGTGTGTTGAGTGCTGCTGAGACCCAGCAGCCTCTTCCAGTGGTTGGTACGGTGGCGGGTCTGCTTACCTCCCCTTGCACTCCTGGGAGAGGATCGTTGCCATCAGGATGGACAATGGGCTGGGGGAAGCTAGTTGGGGCTGGGGGCTGTGAGGATGGATGGACGGATGGACAGACGGACTGATGGGTTCTTTCCTCCAGCCTTAGCCAGGCTGAGGTCCCCAGTGACTCCTTGAATCAATATAACTGGAGTCAGTAACTTAAAACTGGCTGTTTGCCAAAGCAGATGTGACCCTGTGGTGGCGGGGGCAGGGGTGGGGAATGGAGGGTGTCAAAGAGAGAGGCCAGTGCCAGGCATAGCCTGCCTGGTTTGCAGCTGAGTCCCCAAGCAGAGGGCAGGCCCCGAGGTCCTTCCCGGGGATCTGCTTTCCTGCCCTGGGTGAGAGCCCTTTTCCTGCATGTTGCACCTGGGGATGGGGGAATGCTGCGATGGGCATGGAGGTAGAGAGATCTGTGGACTTCGCTCCAGCTTCCTGCTGCCTGCTGCCTCTTGGTCCCTAAGGCAGGGCCCTGGAGGGGTTGCTGCGTCGTCTTTGTGTTCTCTGTGGAAGCACGAGGGAGGGAATCCGCATTCTGCATTGCACCCCGACCCCCCCCCCCCCCCACTAGAGCCAGCCTCTCAGGAAAGAGCTGGGTGGTCCTTCTGGGTTAGGACTTCAAGCAGGTGATGGAGCCTCCTCTCCCCCCTCTCTCACCTCTTCCTTTCTTTTCAGACTTTCCCCGTCCAAACTGTTGTAAGACTGATGTGTTTAACCCATGGTCCAAGTGCCCATAGAGTCTCTAAGGATGGGATTCTGAAGGAGGCAGGCCCCTGATAATGTGGCACCAAAATGTGCCCCAAATGTGCCCATGTTTTCGAGGGGGCTCTCAGCTCCCCACAGATTTTCAAAAGTGCCTACGATTCCTAAGAGATACAGAAGGCAGGCTCGTGTCCCCATTATGGTCTAAGAACAAAGGTGGAGTGGCCATTAGGGGTAGAGATGAGGGGTGGGCCTCAGGTGTTGTTGCCGGGACTGTGAAGTCTGCTCCCTGCTGAGGCGGCCTTGGGCAGGCAGAGGGGAGAGCTTAGATGGTGGGGGGGCGGGGGGAACAGGACGTGGGGAGCAGGGGCTGGGAAGGCCTCCCTGCGCTATGGGAAGGGCTCAGAGCTCTGCAGCCTCTTGGTCTGGGCCTGAGCCCCCGCCGCATCTTTCCTCAGTTGTAGACCTCTGTGAGCCTTAGCTTCGTCATTTGTGGAATGGGCGGCCTTGAGGCTGAAGTGGTACATGATGGGTGGGGAAGAAGGTTTGGAGATTCTCATCCACCCAGGAGGGTACTTGATTCTGCTGGGAAATGGATATACCTATTACCTTCCCATCCCCACCTCCCTGGTTTGGGGGACTGCTCCAGTCTCAGCAATAGAGTTTCTGGCCTCTTCCCTTCTCCCCATCCATCGGCCATTAGGCCCAGAATGGGCCCCCACCTCCAGCCACATTTTCAAGAGAGCACAACAGTCAATGCCAGCCTCTGCCTCCCCCCCTCAGCCCCCCATGGGGTGAGCCGTCCCCCCCGCCCCTGCTGGCCACCCCAGGAAGCAGGAAGCTGGGAATTTAATAAAATCCCTTCTCCACACGACTTGGGACACCGCGGATAGCTCAAATCGGAAGAATTTTAAAAATTTCCAAGGGGAGCAGGCGGCGTGACCAGTAAATTGCTTTTCTGCACTTGGCTGAGCGCCGACAATGACACCGGGCTGGGCCTTTCACGCAGCTTGGCCGGCACCTGCCTGACATTGTTCCTACCGCCAGGCTCGGCTAGGTCCTGGCCTTCCCCAGACAGCCCAGGCTTGAGGCAGGCCGGGGAAGGGGGGCTTCTGCCACCCACCCGCTGTCCCTCCCACAGCACCATCCCTCTCCCAGCACCCGGTGTGTTCAAGTTTTGAAGTTTCCTTCCACGCCCCCTCTTGACCTGACCACCCCACACACCTGGCTTCCTCTGGGAGGTTTAGAACCCTTCTTCTAGCTGCTGAGAATAGGAAGGCCAGAGACACAGTCCTTTGGGACATGAGGAGCGTGGGGAGCTGTCCTATTGGGTAGCACTTTGAGTTTCTTGAGGAGTGACATCATCTATCTGTCTGTCCAGCAGGTATTTGTTCAACAAATACCTGCTGGAACCCTGCTTCTTGCGGGCTCTGAGAACAAGACTAGTCAGTTCCTGGCCTCGAGATGTTGAGGGGGGTTCCTGTGATCCTGGCTCCCAAGACGGGCAGGGGGGCGGGATGTCCCGCTTCTGTCCAAACCAGCCAGACTCCAAGGCTCTTGCATCTAGACGCTTGTTTCCTTCTTCCTGTCATTCTTCCTCCTGAAGTCGGTGGGGTAATATTCCTACTTCACAGCTGAAGAGACCGAGGCACGGAGCGCAGAAGGGATTTGTTCAAGGCCAATGCTAAGACTCAAGACTCCGGATTCAAGGTCTTGTATTCTTTCCACGACACCAGACAGACTTCTTCAGAAAGAATACCCGTGGGGAAATGGGGGTTCCAAGGGGCACGCTGGGGTTTCTCAGTGAGAGCTTCTCCGTGGCTTCTCACTGATAGGGTCTCCATGGTGTGGATGATCAGAGCCCGGATGGGTGTCTCTGAGGGAGGGCACCTGACTCGGAGTCTGCAGGCCCGGGTTTTCCTACTACGTTCTGGACTGAAAGGGTCCCCAAGCCAGAGGTGGGTGTTTAGGAGGGTAGGACCTAGGGGATTCAGTACTCCCCCTCCCCCAGCTTCATTCCCAGCAGGGAAGGGGAGGGGGCACCCTGCCAGCATTCCTGTAGTCTGGGAGCGTCACCCGCTCTGAGATGAGGAGGTAGGTCGTATAATATCTTGTGGTTGGCTCCGCCGGTGTCAGCAGGCGTGGGGTAACTCTGAGGGCACATCGGGCCCCCAAAGGGAGATGGAGGGCGACGGGGAAGAGACTTCCTAGCCTCAGCAGGACCTTCTGGTTCCGATGTCATCCTCTAGCAGGAGACATGGAGGTGTGGGAAATCAGGGCACAGGCCCATCAGGCCGACAGCAATACTTAGAGCCACCACCAGGCACGGTGTCCTTGCCATGTGGCAAGCATGCGATGAGGGAATTCTGCAGACAAGAGAGCGAGGCTCAGAGGCATGACATAACCGGCCTCCGGCCACACAGCACGAGAGAGGCAGAGCTGGCCTCGACTCGGGGTCACCCGGCCCCAGGCTTATGAAGCAGCGGTACGTGCCAGCCTCGTTCCAGTGGTCGCCCTGATTTATCTTTGCCGTATGACCTTGAGCAAGTTACTTAACCTCTCTGGTCTCAGCTTCTGCATGTGTAAAATGGGAGGAAAACAACCAACAGAATGACCCCTGCTCCCGAATGGTGGGGAGCAAGGGTCAGGGCACCGGCCTCTGTGTCTCTTGTTTGGGGAAGTCTCCCTTGCCCCCGTACCCATGTCAGTGTGATAAGCTCCCTTCCCCAGGGCCCCGTCACCTCCTGGTGACCAGGACAGGGGAGATGTGGATGGCTTCCTCTCTGGGGGCAGCAGTTCTCTGTTCCGCCTCTGTGTGCCCCATTTTTTTTTTTTTTTTGCCGGGCCGGGTTGCCGACCACTCACAAGGACTGTGGCCAAACACTGAGGGATAGGGCAGTGCCAAGGGCCTTGCCAGGCTGCTCCGGGGAAGGGGGAGAGCCGCCGGACCTCAGAGAGGGCTGGGGCCTGTTGTCTCCGCCTTGGGCCTGAGGATGGGAACTTGTTCTGGAACACCAGTGGGTAAATTGGCCCCTGAGGCTTTAATCAGGCTTGCCGGTTGGGACCGGGAGATGTTTGGGGATTATTGCTCTCATATCTAAATGGCACAATGCCCACAGGTCACTTAAAATGCTGCTGTGCCAAAGATGGGTCCAGGGACAGGCCTCCTATGGACCACCGAGCAGAAACGCTCCCAGGACCCTTGGGATCAGTCCTGGCTTTGTCACTGGCTCATTGGGTGACCTCCCCCTCTGAGCCTCAGTTTACACAGCTGGGTATCAGCGAGGTGAGCTAGCCAACTTCTGTCACCTTGAACGCATGGGCTTTAGGGTAGGAGAGACCTAGGTTCGAACCGTGTCTGTGCTGCTGGGCAAATTTCTTAACGTCGACCCTTTGCAGTTTTCAGTTTTCCCCATCTGTCAAGTGGGTTGGCGAGCGGGACTCATGTCTTAAGAGTCACTGTAGGGCTGAGATAACGCACACAGAGTGGCCAGCCGTGGCTGGCACTCTGGCGATAACCGAGTGACAGTAGCCATTGGGTCCGTTCCTGGCTCCACACACGTCAGGGGCGGACTGCTCTTCCGGGTGCCGAGGAAGCCTGCGAACGATGTACTCCTTGCATCAGTGGCCTCAGGGCTCCTCTTGGCTAGGTTCCGAGCCCAGCCTTTGGACTTATGTCTGCACCCGAGCCTCACTGCACCCCTCCCAGGCTGTGTGGCTTTGGGCAAGATCCTTAACCACTGCGAGTCTCTGCCTCCTCGTCACGTGGGAAATAGGGAGGATAGTACCACTCCCAGGCCTGTTGGGAGGCATAATTGAAGCCTTGTCTTGGGCCAGGTATGCAGTAAGTGCTCAGTTATGATGCTGCTCCTCATTAGCCATCAGCAAACATTCATAGGACACTTGCTGCATGGGTGGCCTTGGACTGGGTTTTGGAGGGGATGCCAAGAAGGCATCCATTCAGCATTTCCCTCAAAGCATTCCCTGGGAAGAGATGACTGACACTTTAGGCAGCTTTATTTGCCTCCCTCCCCGCCATTCCACCTCTGCCTCGGAACCCCTTTGGACCCTGTCACTGTCGCATGACCCAGTGTGTTCTCCATGGGGCTCACAGGGTTGCACAGGAGCTCGGGCTTGGGGTCCAGCCCACCAGATCGCACGCTGCCGGGCCACTTCTGAGTCTCACGACTGAGCAAATTGCTTGGCCTCTCTGCGCCTCCTTTGTCATGTGGGCATTAGGGTAGAGTCTCCCTCTTGGGGTTGCTGTCGGGGTGAATTGTGGTCACCCCAGGGGAAGTACTTGGCACAGCACCTGGTTCATTATAAGTGTTAAGCAAATGGGAGCTGCAGTTAGGCATTTGATTTTGGTGCATCTGGAAGCCTGTTTGCCCAGCAGCTCGTGGTTCCTGGAAGTCAGGGGAGGCTGGACCCATCCTGAGGGCCCCACGGCACCTGGCATGGACCTGGCCAGCAGGATGAGTATCGAGTCAGTGAGTTGGAGGGGCCCCAGCTTCTCTGGGGCCAGGCACCTGCGCTCAGGCCCCTTCTGACACCAGCCGTGGAACGAGGGAGCGCAGGACCTATGCCAGCCCTTAGAGACTTGAGAGAAACCTGAGGGATCTGTGCGGGGGGACAGGGGCTCAAGGGTGTCATGGGTACCGTAGTGAAGGGCTGTGAAACCCAACTGGGGGCCGGAGGATCTGGCCAGGGAAGATGCCCCGTTTGAATCTTAGATTAGGAATGAGCTGGGCGAGGACACTGTGAACCTGTATGTGTGTGCGTGCGCATGTGCGTGTACCTGTGTGCATGCATGTGTGTGTGTGCACGCGTCCGTGTGTGTGTGTGCGTGCGCATGTGCGTGTACCCGTGTGCATGCATGTGTGTGTGTGCATGCGTCCATGTGCGTGTGTGTGCGTGTGCATGCCCGTCTGTGAGTGTGTGTGTGGAAAAGCCATTGCAGGCACATGGGGCATCGCTACGTGGAAGCAGGGAACAGTCTGATATGCTCAGGGGACTCCGAGCCAGTCTGAGCATCGAGTTTAGGAATAGGTGGGTGTTGAATGCTGGAATAAAGGGCTTGTTTATGATCTTGTAGGCATGCTGGACCACTCCCCACCCATGTGCGTTGAGGGACAGGGAATTGAAGCAGGGATTGGTGGGAAGGGCTAGAGAAAGCAAAGAAGGGAGCTCGAGTCTTGAGGGGTCCTGCCTCCTTCCCCAAGCTGGCTTCAGGCTTGACTGCCAGGGGCACCCATATTGACGATCTGTCCGGGGAAGGCTGACGTGTGGGGAGAGGGGCTCCTGCTCAGCCCCTGGGGTGGCAGCACCTCCCTCCCATGCTGGTGCCTCAGCCCTGCCAATCAATACATTGATAGCCCTGGAGCCTCGTGGACAGGCTGGGGGCGGGGGAGGGCCCTTTGCAACGTCACTGTTCTGGCTGGGTTGGGTGTGGGCACGATGACAGGAGAGAGGGGAGAAGCCTGGGGCTAAGGGGTGAATGGGAGCTTAACTCCCACCCAGGGGTGCGCTTGGCCTTCCCCCTCCCCTTTCTGTGCACAGGCGCCAGCTGGGGGAAATTCATGGGCTCTCGAGCCAGAGACGGGTTCAGATCTTGGCTTGGTTGCTTTGTGTACAACATCATGGGTAAGCCGCTTGACTTCTCCGTGTCCCCCTTTGTCACAGAGATGGTCATCGTCCTGACCTGCCTAGGTTGTGTGAGGAGAACGGAGTCCACGCCTGTCACGCGCTTAGCTCAGGCCTCGCGCAAAGCAAGTGCCCAGCAAGTGGGAGCCAGTGTGGGTCTCACCCTCTCAGATAATAATCCCGAGCGCACTGGGGCTGGCAGAACTCCTGGGCCCGAGTCCAGACCTGCTCTCTAGGAAGAGTTTGGGGAGCTGCATTTTGGGGTGGAGAGCGAGGCTGACTTTATCAGGGACTGCTCCTGGAGGGCTGAGCTGAGAATTTAGAGAAGCTCTGAAAGCCCTCGGTGGGGCTGGCCACACGGCTGCTGGAGAAGGAGGCAGGCGGTGGTGGAATGTGGCCGGAAGTCTGTAGGCTGCCCCTCGGGGGACCGGGGAGACCCTCCCTTTCTGGGCAGGCTGCCTGGAGACAGGGGCATGGCTTGTAGGAGGCCTCAAGGATGGGGACCTGGGCGGGAGGGGGCAGTGTGACCCCATCCTCCTCTGGAGTTAGGGGGAGTAAGCTCAAGGCCTTCAGCCCTTCATGTTTAATTCCTGCTCCAGTCCCTGCCCCAGCTGTGGCTTGTGGCCAGAACGGTGCCATCCTGAACTGAGGGAGGGGAGGGGCGTGGAGAGAGGGGAGAACGAAGGCAGGCGAGGGTGAAGTGCTGGAATGCTTGCGCTCTGGGCTGATGGGGATTTGAATCTTGATTCCTTTGCTCACTAGCGTGTGACTTTGGACGCGCGAGGTCACCTCTCCAAGCCTCAGTTTCCTCGTCTGTAAAATGGGGACTATACTCGAACCAACTCATGGGGCCGCTCTGGGAATTACATAAGGCAGTTGACCTCAAGCGGTTCTTAAGGCTCAATAAGCAGTGACCGTTCAGAAAACAAAACACAAGAAAAAGGGAAAAGAAAATAGTTGTGGCTGTCGTTCCTAATACCGTCTTTTTCTGAGATAAATAGGATATGCAGTCCCCATTCCGCCAGTGAGAAAACCGAGGGTTAGAGAAATCAAAGGTCTGGGCTGGAGCCAGACGACCCCAGAGGTCAGTCAGTGCGGTTCGTCTTGCTGAACGTGTGTGGTGTGTGTGCCAGAGTGATGCGTGATGAGGAAGGTGGCGGTGTGGCCCAGGAAGAAATAGGAGCCCCCAAACATGTCTTCAGAGCACGAGTCTGTCGGCGAAGCCGAAATCTATAGCCAGACGGAGCAGGGGCGGCTGATGGATACCCCGGTGGGAGGGGACCTGGGTTGATGTCTGGGAGCTGGCATTGAGATCGCCCCACTCTCTTCCCACCCCATGGAAGGTTCCCCCCAAGGTGCCTAAAGGAAGAGGTGCGGAAGGTAGGAGAGGCTAGAAGGTGCGGGACCCCGAGTGGGCACCGTGCAGTGGGGAGCCAGGCCGAGTGGACAGTCAGAACTGGCCTCACCCTGAGTGTTAGAGAGCTGTGCCCACAGGGAGAGACTGCGGGCCAGGCCGAAGGCGGGGGGCTCCGTCCCACTGGGCGCCTTGTCCGTGCCAGGGCCTGGGACCTCGGCATACCCCGGGGGAGATTTGAACCTGTCAGGCCGTTGCTGCCTCTGTGCCCTTCCTGGATTGAGGAGGGAATATTTATTTCCACCAGAGCCCAAGGTCTCAGGGCAGAGAAGGAGCTGATAGGGGAGGGTAATGGGGGTCTTGGGCTGCAGGGGGACCCCACTATGGTCCATCCTGCTGCGGGGAAAGCTGCTTCGACCCAAAAGAGAAGCTGGAATGGGGGGGAAGGCAGAGGGACAGAGGTGCCTTCCTTTGCCCAAGGACATGCCCTGGATGTGCCAGGCTGCTCACCTTGTGAGAGCCGCAGTCGTCTCATATCTCCTTCCTGCGGCTTCTCGGCACCCCAGGTGATTGTGCCCCTGGCAGGGGGTTAGCCCGCGGACAGCGGCTTTGGCTATTCCAGGAGGGCCTGGAAGACAGGCCCCCTCTCAGGCCAAGTGACCTGCCACCCAGTGAGCAGGAAAGCAGGAGGGAGAGAATGTTCCCGAGGCCGACGCTAGAGCTCCGCTTGCCCACGTTCCAGCTGTGTAGCCCTGGAGAAGTGCCCCAAAGGTCCAGCCTGCACAGTGAGCTCCGACGGGTGCCCACGTCCGGGAGGGGCTAAGGACGTACCACGTCTAGAGGGCTTCCTAGCAGAGCGCCTGGAACGGAGGGATGCCCAGCAATTGAGAGCTTTCAGAACACCCCATTGCCACCCCTCTGGGGGGCCCTCTGCTTGTCTGGGCAGTCAGTGCTGCGGCTGATTTTGGCCTGCAGGTCTCCCTCATCTGACACTGTCATTTAGCAAACGTTCGTCGGGCACCTCCTGGGGCCAGAGCCGGAGACCCCAGGATGAGCCGGACAGGCTGCAGTCTGGGGACGATAAGCCATTCCGGTAGGGTCTGGAGACCCTATCCCAGCTGGGGGTTGTGGGCAGGAAAGGGCCTCTGGAGGAGGCACCTGAGGGCAGGACAGAGGGGGCGGAATGCCCTGGGCAGGAGACCTGGCCTGTGCAAAGGCCCGTGGCTCCCTAGAGGTCCTGCCCGGGAAGCCCAGGGTCCTCTCTGCCTTTTCAGAAGGATGGAGTCTGTTTATGTGTCAGAGGCCACCGCTGCTACCTCCCTTGGGAAGGATGTGACCACAGAATGTGGCTTAAATGGTGGAAGCTGGGCAAGATGGATTGTTCCCCCCACATCCTGGGGAAGGGCCACCGGATAGCCCCTGCTGACCCTGGGTCACCCGCACTGCCTCTGTCCACTGGGCCAGGGAGAAAATCGTTAATGGGAGGCTGGCTTCTAGGGCAGGGCAGCTCCCCTTGGGGCCCCGGGGTAAGGAGATTGGTTTGACCTCGGGTCGATAAGGTCTCCTATGAGCAGGAGGAGAGTTGGAGGACAGGGAAGGAGGCTGGAGGCCTGCCCTTGGGGGAGGGGACGAGGCCAGGCTGTCCCAGGAAGTCATTCCAGGGAGGTCGAGGGCCATGAGTGTGGGGTTCAGGATGCGTGTCCACCAGGTGTGAACTCATGGGGCACGGAGTTCTTCCCTCCCTGAGCATCGGGGTGTGAGAGGAGGTGGGTCCCAGGTGTCAGACCCTGGCTGTGATTTGGTGACAGGGGCTGGCCATTGAGAACAGTGGCAGTGAAGGCTGTGCACCTTTGATGGGCCAGCCGCCAGGCCCCGCACCCCCGGCTGTGTGGCTCGAGGCAACTGACTTAACTTTTCTGAGCCTCGGTTTCTGCGTCTGTTAAGCGGAGGGGAGACGCCCTCCCATGGTGCAGGGTCAGAGGTGTCTTCCCAGCCTGTGATTGTGTGCAGGGGTGCCCCGTCTGCAGGGCTGGGAGCGTGGTCTGCCTCTATTTCCAGACAGGCTCTGTCTGCAGGGCTTCACCTCTGAACGGGCCCCCGCGTGCTCTCTTGGTTACGCCTCCCGCGTCCTCGCGCTGTGCTGGGCACTGTTCTAAGACTTTCTGTGTTTTGTCTGTGGAGCAGCCCTGGGGTGGGTGCCATCGTCACCCCTCTCATTTTCTAGGGAAGTCCGGCTGGGTTGGTAACTTGCCTCGGGACCCTTAACGAGGGAAAGGCGCACCCTGGGTTCTGACCCTGGGACCTCCTCCTGATTGTGCAGGTGGGGCAAGCGGGGCCCAGCAAGACGAGACTGGAAGAGGGGCTTTGGAGCCATAACTGGGGCTGACTCTGCCATGGCTTGTTCTGGGACCTTGCCAGTTTAGCTTTGGGGCCTCAGTTTTCTCATATGTAATGTGGGATAGTAGTTCCACCCTGAGGATGTTAGGGAAGGATCAATAATGTGGTCCAGCCGGAGTGCCTGCGGGGTCCAGGCTAGCAACAGGGGACATGTGCAGGTCAGCTGGGGGACAGAGACCTGGGCTGGGCACAATATAGCGAAGAGGAGAACATGGTCCCTGCCCTTGGAAGCTCACGATTGAGAGGTGAGACAGATGCTTGGGCAGCCCTGGTCCCAAGGGCTCTGCAACGGGCTGAGTGGGCTATGCTCTCATGGGAGTGGGGTCCTGCCTGCCCAGCATTACATTGGACCTCGAGGGCACGCAGAACGAACCAAGAACACTGTCTGGGCTTTGAGAATTGTTCAGCTTTATGGTAAAGATGGGACGGGACAGGCATACATTTAGTAGGGCCTAGGAAAACCCAATTTAATAGTAAATAGAATGACAGGACTCCACATCTTTCCAATGTTCATTTGTCCATTCATTCATGCATTCAACAAATGTTTGAGTTTCTACTGTGTTACATGCTGGAGATATAGCCGCAAACAAGAAGGAGACAGCCCCAGCTTTCGTGGTACTGCCAGTGTAATGTTGCGGGGAGACAGACAAAAGCCAGAGAAGTAGATATTATGTCAGATTGGTCTACATTAGAGGGAAAAAACAGCATGATAGAGAGACGGAGAGTAGCGGAGGTGGGGGGTGCTTCAGAAAAACAGTTGAAGAAGGTCAGTCTCAAGGACGTGACATTGAGCAGAGACCCCAGTGAAATAAAGGAGCCAGAATGTAGAAATTTGGAAAAGAACACTGAAGCCAAGGGAAGAGCAAGTCCAAAGGCCCTGGGGCAGCTGTGTGTTTTGTGTTTGGAATGCTCGGTGGCATAATAAGGCAGCCAGCATAAGCAGGGATGACGAGTAGTAAAGGATGAAGAGGGGCTCATCCTGAAGACCTTGAGGCCGTGGTGGGGACCTTTGTCTAAATGTGGTGGGAAGCCCTGGAGAGTATGGAGGGGGGGCATTACTCAAGGTTTGGTGGAAGCCAGACTACAAGGGGAAAGAGTGGGAACAAAAGGTGGGTGAGGAGGTGGCTGCGAGTTGTCCAGGGTGAGAGGTCAGGTTCAGGAAGGGAGACTGGGGAGATACATGTTGGCATAGCCAGGGACAGCTTCTCGGAGGACGTGGTCACCCATGAACTAAACCTCTGGGGATATGGGGAGTTTTAGTGGGAGATGCAAAACGAAGTTCCCTCCAAGAGAGGCCAGGGATGAGGGCAAATGTCAGCTGAGGGTGGGGGAGCGTGAGGACTCCCGCACGGGAGTCATGGAGAGGAGGGCGCCCGGCATCCACTCCTGGGGACGAGTGACTGTGGATTCTGGCCCGTTCCTTCCCAGGGTGACTAGCCGGGCCTCTGTCCTTCCCTGCTGTGCACCCAAACAGCAGCTCGATGCCCCCACCCTTCTCCCCTCTTCATCTTGATTTTGATCCTTTACTCCCCACTTGCTCCCTTGATCCTCACGGCCCGTCTGGACTGTAATCAGCGTAGGAGCTCGGCTCTGCTGTTTCACTGAGAAGGCGTCTATGTGCCCAAGGTCACAGGAGAAACCTCCGCTCCGTGCTTCTTGCTTTAATTTGAGGCTTTGGTGGAAAGGTAGCAAGCTTTACTGTCCAGTAGACTGAGGCCTGCTTCTTAGCTTCGCTAAGCTTTTCTTGGCCGGGCCATCGTGGGCAACACGCTTCCCCTCCCTGAGCCTCGGTTGCCTCATCTGTGCAATGGGGACGGTAACTGAGCCGGTGGGGGTCAACGCCGGGGCCCGGTGCAGAGCCCGCAGGGAGCGTGTGCACGTGGCTGCTGCGTGCAGGGCCCCCGGGACTTCCCAGGTAGACCACTGATGCCGCTCTCCCTGGCCAGGTGCTGGCGGCCGAGGAGAACGTGGACTTCCGCATCCATGTGGAGAACCAGACGCGGGCTCGGGACGATGTGAGCCGTAAGCAGCTGCGGCTGTACCAGCTGTACAGCCGGACGAGTGGGAAGCACATCCAGGTCCTGGGCCGCAGGATCAGCGCCCGCGGCGAGGACGGGGACAAGTATGGTAGGTACCAGCCCCTCCTCCCTCCCCCAGCCCTCAGGCTCAAATCCCAGCTCTGCCCCATCCTGGCTGTGTAACTTGGCACCCAGCACAGCCTTTCTGGCCCTCAGCTTCCTGGGCTGCAAACGGCAGGTGCGGTCATGTCTCCCCGAGAGCATTGGTGGGAGTGCTCACCGCCTGGCTGGGAAAGGCCAGTGTTCCTGGGTATCCGTGGCTTGCCCCGGCACGGCCCAAAGCCAGTAGCCACTCCCCATGGCATTGCTTCACCAGCCCCGGGGTTCAGGCGCTCAGAGCAGTGGGAACCTCCGGGGAGCGCTTTCTGGATGCTGCTGGCGGTGCTGGAAGCCCGCCTGGTGTGAGTGTGGGCGCACATGGGTGTGAGCACGAGGACGTGCTCTGCGAGCTTGAGCTCCTACACCTGGGAGGAATGGTGCTCCCGGCACCTTGGGCTGTGGTCCCTTTGACCTGCCCTTGACCCTGAAACCGCCCAGCCCTCCTCTGGGATGTTTGGGAACCATCCCTCACCTCATGCTACCTCTGCAAGGGGGGGGCGGGGCGGGAGGAATGAGACACCCTGACTCCCGTGCCGCCCGATGCCCCTGGCTCACAAAGACCCTCAGCAGTGAGAGGGGCAGACAGGACTCTGCTTTCCCAGAGCCTCAAGAGAATTTGGAGGACCCTGTCCCACGGGTTCTTGCCTCCTTAGGCCAGGTTCTGGGAGGTGTCCCAGGCCCCCCGGCCTTGGGCAGGGGAGCTGGGGCTGCAGGTGGCTGCACGGTGCGGGGCTGGGGCTGGGGCTCGGGTCCCGGGCGTGCGCTGTGGGCCTGCCAGCCTATGCTCTTCGGGGACGATGCCCCGCTTGCCCGCCGGCCCCTCTCGTTGCAGTCAAGACATGACAACAAGACAAATAATTTCTTGGACCTTTTATCTTGGACACCATTTATTTTCCCTCCGCCCCAGGGCAGGACTGACCTCATGGTAGGGCCCAAGTGTGGCAGCTGCACCGTCACTGGGGGCTGGGGCAGGCCAGGCCGGGCAGGGCTGGGCCAGCCTGGGCTCCCCGTCTCCAGGCCAGCTGCCTCCCTTCTCCCTGTGCCATCACTCTTTACTGCCTCCATTCCCCTCCCTCCCTCCCTCTTTTCCCTTCTTCCTTTCCCATCTTGCTGCTGCTGCTTTTCTCCCAGTCCTTCCCCCCTCCTTCCTGGTGCTCATCCCTTCCCTTCTTTGTGTCTGTCCATCTCTCTGTCTCCCCCTCCCCACTATCTCTGTCCTCCCTGCCTCCCTCCCTCGGATCACAGCTTTCCAGTCCCTCCTCCCCACCTCTCCCAGGTCCTCCGCTGGCCGCCTCTCTGGGGCCTCTGTCTCTCCGTGCTCCCCGCTGTGCTGGGCAGACCCAGGTGGTGCTTTTCCCTGGGATCTGCTGTCCAGTTGCTGCCAGGGAAGGGGCAGCTGGCTGGCCGGGGTGGGAGGGAGGTGCCCTCCTGGGGAGTCCCAGGAGCTCTCACCGGCCCCTCCAGGCTAGGAGAGTACAGGGGGGTCAGCCGCTGGTCTGAACCATCTGTCCATGCTCTGAGACAGGAGGTGGGAGCTCGGGAGGGAGAGGAGCCCAGAAATGGCCACCCCCTCACTCCAGAAGTTACTTGCCTCTCATTTCCTCTGCCTCAGCCAGACAGAGACGAAGGGAATCTCGAATGCCGTGTGACATCAGGCAGGCTCTTTGGCTCCTCTGGGCCTCAGTTTCCCTTCGGTACCATGTAAGGGTTGGACGACAGCAGTGCTTCCTGAACGTTAACATGCCTGGGAATCACCAAGGGATCTGGTTAGATGCTGACGTGGATTTGGTGGGTCTGGGGTGCGACCTGAGCTCTGTGCTTCTAACACGCCCCCAGATGGTGTGGGTGGGCCACACTCGGCGCATCCGGGAACTAGTCCATTTTGGCTTCTCCAGCCCCACAAGCCCCAGACTGAATCATGCTCTCTCAAGGAGTATGTTTATCACTCCTCCAACTCCCCCCCCACAACAGCCGGGGCGGCATGGGGCTTTGCTGGCCGCTGAGGCTGCTTCATTTAAGTGTCGCATTAGAAACGCAGATGAGGCAAAGGGACCCCATCTGTGAGCCCTGGGAGAGGAAGTGAGACAATGGAGCCAATTGAGGCTTCCAATCTAGATAATCAATACAAATATTATTGGGAGGGTGATTTATGTGGCCAAGCCAGCCTGGAGGATGGGGCTGTGGTAGGGGCCTGCCCTGCCTGTGGGGGATGGGCAGCTAGGAGTCCCCAGTCAGGCCAGGAACCCCCTCCCCACCCGCCACCGACAGTCCCTCCTTCTCAGGACTCTGATGCAGTCTGAGGCTGCCGTCATAGGCAGTTATAACGTAGTCTGGGAACCACCGCAAACGCCAAGTATAAACAGGGGCCCCAGAAACACCTGGAATCTGGAATCCCGACAGACACCCGGAATCTCAGACTCGATGGCATCCTGAGGTGTTAGGCTCGGGGCAGGCACACGGCGCGGACCCACTTTAGTCCCTGGGCCAGCCTGGGAGCTCTCGGCCTGCCTTACATCTTCCCATCCATGAGCAGTCTTTGGTGAAATCTGCAGAGATGTGAGCCGGGCTCCCACAGCCCGCTGTTCGGCAGGAGGGTCTCCCCAGGGCTCCCCAGAGCTTTCCCAGAGCCCTCTAGGATGCTAAGGGTGGGCTGGGTGCTGGAGGGACAGTGTGCTAGCCCAGGAAGCTGAGGGTTCAGGGAGGGGGACCACTGGCGGGCCACGGCTTGGGGTAGGGCCCCCCTGCCCCCCTAGGATGGTTACATCAGGCCCTCCTCTTCCCACCCTTGGCCCCGGCCACCTCTGTCGGCCACTTCTGTCATGTAGGCAGTGGCCCTGTTGCAGAAACAGCCCCAGGAGGCGGGACACCTGGCTCTTGGTTGCCGCTCTGCCACCAGGCAGCCCGCGGAGCTTGGGGCAAGTGTGTCTGGCTCTGGGCTTATTTTCTTCCTCTGCCAAGTGAGGGTGAGAAAGGCCCACTCCACCTGCTGCCTGAGCCCGGGGTGTGGAGGCACAGGTCCTCCTGGCTGCGGGAGGCCGGGCTCCCAGCGCTCGGGAGTGGGGAGGGACCCTGGCGCTGGGAACGGTGGTGTGGGGGGGGCAGCTCTGCTTTTATAAGCAGTGTGATTGGATATTCTTCCCAGTTGTCATTTGAAAAAATGGGTTTTTTACTTCAGAAAAAAAAAGATAAAACCTCTCAAATAGGGCCAAGCCTCCCAGGCCTGGCCGTGTCTGGAATAGCCACGGGAGGGGCTGTGTCAGCCAGGAAGTTGATCTTTGAGGGGATGAGATTGTGGACTCCGGAGTCGAATAAGATTTGAACCCAGCTCCACCACCTGTGGGCTGGGGATCTGGGATCGGAGTTAGCCTTTCTGATGTTCTTTGCTCTTCTGTGAAATGGGGTAATGGAAATGAGAGCATCTCTTATGCTCAAAGATTATGTGTGATTATTAAAGCAAAAAAGATGAAGAATAACTACTTGAACTCATTGCTGTTGTGTGGGTGTGGGGGTACCCTCACGGGCTCTGGTGGAGGTTCCCCTCTCAGGAACTGGCTCCTGGGGCTTCCCGAAGGGGCCATGTCTCTCTCACATCCGTGGGGCCCTGCCACGTGAGCTGCAGGCCTAAGGCCTCAGCGCGATTCCGAGCAGTGGGTCTGGCCGCCCTGGCTGCTGTTGGGCCCGAGGAGGCAGGCTCTCCGGACCTTCTTGCTGGGGGTGGTCTGATCTTTTCTCAGTTTGAGCTGGGGTCCCTCACTCACTCGACACAGAATTATTGAGCCTCGGGGCTACAGTGTGAGACACACCTGGTCCCCGCCGTCACGCTGCTCCCGGGCCAGAGACCTTGCTCTATCTCCGGGGCCGACTCTGAGTAGAAAGAGTCTCGTTCTCTAACTTCCAGTCGTGACCTTGGGTCCTTCTCATTCCCTCCCTGAACCTCGGCTTCCTCACCGTTCATGCGGGGCTGGGGGCGGGGTGTGGAGTTAGCACTCGGTGGCTTCCTTGAGAGCTCAGGCGTGGATTGTCTGTGAGTCCGGCTGTGGTACAGCCGTGTGGGGTCAGCAGGGGTCAGCCCGGCCCAGCATGGGCCGGCACCTTCCTGCTCCGGCTGGCCCCACCGAGAACATGAGCTCCTTGAAAGCAGTGACCCTTCTGCACGTCCCTGTGTCCCGTACAGGTCTTGGCAGAAAGCAGGTCTGCACTTAAAGATTGCTGGGGGAAGGGATGAACTAACTACGGGGCAGCTCCGAGCATAACCAGGGACTGACTTGTGTGGTTCACGCAGGAAGGTGTGGGAGGCATTCCAGAGCTTTTGCTGAGCAGATGACAAGAGTGGGGGGAGTCCTCTGGTCCCATTTTCCTCATTCCGGTACCTGCTGGAGGGCTGTGTTTCCACAAGGAGCAAGGGCTGGTGTCGCTGACGCCGCAGAGACCCCCCCACTCTCTGAGTCCGATGCCCCAAGTAAGACGGTGTCACTCCACTCTCTGAGGCACTTGTCTCTCTGAAAATTGAATCCCAGTTCTTGGGGCGGCCCGGAATGGCCCGGCTCTTGACCACTCTAGCCTCGCCTCGCCGCCCTCTTCCTTGCCCGCTCGGCTCCGGTCCCCCCCACCAGCCAACATGCCAGGTGTGCCCCCAGCTAAGGACCTTGGCTTTCACTGTTCCCTCAACCTGAGGATGCTCTTCCCCCAGATAACCTCACGGCTGGCGCCCTCATTTCGCTCAGGCTTCTGTTCAGTTGTGTCCTTATCAGAGACTTCCTGTCTCCGTCTCCTCATGGGCAGATTTTTCTTCCTAGCATTTACTGCTACTATTCTTTTTTTTTTTTTTTTAAAGATTTCATTTATTTATTTGTCAGAGAGAGAGAGATCGTAAGCAGGCAGAGAGGCAGGCAGAGAGAGAGGGGGAAGCAGGCTCCCTGCTGAGCGGAGAGCCCGATGCGGGGCTCGATCCCAGGACCCTGAGGTCATGACCTGAGCCGAAGGCAGAGGCTTAACCCACTGAACCCCCCAGGCGCCCGCTACTAGATATTCTATGATATATTTAGCCTTTCACTCCCTGTCTCCCCTGTTAAAATGCAAACTCCTTGAGGGTAGAGGGCTTGTGTCTATTTTGTTCGCTGCTGTATCTCCATGCACAGAGCCGGCTGCCAGCAGGTGCTCAATGCAGGCTTGAGCCAGTGCCCGCGTGGACGAGCCGTGTGTGCGTCTGAGAGTGCTCCCCCTGGGGCAGGTGCCCGGCACAGAGCTCAGGCACACAGTAGACACTTGGCAGATCGGTGCTCCCTGCCTCCTCCTCTCCCTCCTCTCTTGTCCTCTCCTTCCATCCTTCCAGCCTGCCAGCTCTGCATCATGCAATGGGGGATACAGCGAGCAGCAGACCTGGCTTCCCCTAGGGCTCTCGCAGCTGGGAAGAGGCATTAAAACCCCTGCCCTTTGAGCTCATGTCCCATAACTTCTGTCCCCAGTGAGGAGTGGTCACCCACACCTTGCTGACTGCGCAGTTGAAATGGCCACACTAGAGCTATGGCTAGGATTAAATATAGCTCCTGATCAATCCCATTGATTTTTTTCCCCCTCTTCCTTTCCAGCAAACCCACGTGGCCTGCAAAGAACCTCCTTGGGGGACTTTAGGAGAAGGGGACTTTGGGAGAAAGGCTGTGTATGTGTGTGTGTGTGTGTGTGTGTGTGTGTGTGTGTGTGTGTCTGGAAACATCTCCAGAAAGCGTTTCTTCTCTCCCCCCCGCCCCTCGCCTCCTCCCCACCTGGTCCACCTTCGGAGGGAGGAAGGGAGGACTGATTTGCGCTGACCTTCCCGTGCCTTTGGTGGCAAGGACATTTCCTCACTGGAGGACACCTGGAGAGTGGCCAGGGGCGCAGTCAGCACTGGAACCATAGTGGCCCGCCAGCTGCTGGTCGTCTCACCCAGGGCCGGGGGGGTTTTGGCTCCCACACTGTTCCTGCGAGTCTTGGGTTGGTGGGGGTTGAGGCTGAGGCTTAGGGGGAAAAGAAACCCCCCTTCTCCAGCTTTGTTCTCTCGGGCTTCCTCCTTCGGTTCCTGTCTCCTGTGTCTCTCCTTGCAGTGTGTCTCTGTCTGGTTTTTTGGCTGCCTCTCTGCGTCTTTCCCTTGTTTCCTATGCTTCAAACCAAAAGTCTTCAAAGTGAGGCCCTGGGTCGCACGCTGGGAGGTCCAGCTAGGGAATCGTCCTGGAATCCGTCAGTCAGTCAATGTCACCTCCTTTTTCTCTGCCGTGACTGGCCTGCAGGATGTCTGTCTCCTGCTGCTGCCTTCCTCAGAATCTATGTCTGTCTCAGACTAGCTCTGGAGTTACTCTGGCGGTGTTCAAATCCCGGCCCTACTGTGTGGCTCCAGGCATGTAACTTATCTGCTCGGTGCCTCAGTTTCTTCATCCATCAAAAGGGTGTTATAGGTATAGGATTGTGAGGATCTAACGAGGCATTGCGCATGCAGACTAAGCACCGTGCCTGAACGATGGAAAATGCTCAAGTAAGTATTCGTTGGGACTTTCCAATTATCGTTGTTACTTCAAGCACTTGGGGAGGAAAAAACGGTAGCATGAGTTTTTTATAGAAACGGCTTTGTGGGCATCTCTACCGGTAGTTCCCCTGTGTCAGGAGAGTGAGGTCAGAGCAAAGACCTTCCCTGCCTTTGGTGTTTACTCACTTACTCCCCCAGGAAAGGGCCTGATGCAGAGGGAAGATGAAGGGAGCAGTGGACAAGATAAGACCCGGACTTCTGGGCTAGCCTGCCTGGGCTTTAACTCCATCACTGGCTAACCTTGGGACTCCGTTTTCTCACCTGTAACATGGGGGCGATAAGAAGTTCTCACCTCATGGGATTATTATGAGAGTACTGTGAGTGACAGAATGTATATAGAGCCCACTACATCATAAGCTCTAAATGAATGTATGTTACTGATAATATTTCTAAAGGGGCGGAACTGAAGGAGGCCTTGGAGGTCACCTAGCCTGGCCCAGAGAGGAACAGGGTTTTCCCCTCTATCACACAGCAAGTTGGAAGATGTGATAGTAATCCTGCGGCTGGGGACAGGTGGGTGGGAGCTCAGAGTTCTAGTGAGTGGGAGAAGTAGCTCGGGGAGCACGCCAGTGGGGAGCGGAGTGGCTAAGGGCCTTGACTGTGGACTCAGACTGGCTCCCAACATCTGCCCTGTTTTGACCAGCTGTGTGCCCTTGGGCAAGTCCCTTCACCTCTCTGAGTCTTATTTTCTTCAACTCTTACCTTAAATAGTGTTACTCATATCTGCTTCACAAAATCCTTTATGCATTTACTAAAATTTACTTCGTGGCCATTTCCTGTGGGCCAGGTATGGGCTAGGTGCTGGAAATCACAGTGGTGTATAAGACAGATAAGGCCCTGTTGTCGCAGAGCTCACCTTCCGGTGGAGAGAGACAGATGGTAAAAAAAGGAAGCTGGCATCTAAAACCATCTGGAGGGGCGCCTGGGTGGCTCAGTGGGTTAAAGCCTCTGCCTTCAGCTCAGGTCATGATCACAGGGTCCTGGGATCGAGCCCCACATCGGGCTCTCTGCTCAGCGGGGAGCCTGCTTCCCCCCCCCCTCTGCCTACTTGTGATCTCTCTCTGTCAAATAAATAATTAAAATCTTTAAAAAAATAAAAAAAATAAAACCATCTGGAGAAGAGCTCTAAGGAAAAACGGAGCAGGGGATGGGTAGAGTTAGACTAGGGAGAGTGGTAGGACATGGGACAGTGCAGCCAGGAAATGAGGAGGTGACATTTGAGTAGCGACTTAAGAGAAGAAAAGCCTCAGTGGGAAGCTCTAAGCAAAGCAGCCTCCAGGTGGAGGGAATAGCAAGTGCAAAGGCCCTGAGGCAGGAGTATGTCTGGTGTGTCAGAGAGGAACAGCAAAGAGGCTTGTTGGCCTGCAGATTGTGAGTGAGGGTGGGAAATAGGAATGACCAGTAGGGGCCAGAGCATGTGCCCATATGGGTCCCCATGAAGTGGCTAGATTTTAAGTGGGTTGGACATCCCTAAGAGGCTTTAAGCAGGAAAGAGATAAAATTAATTTTGTATTTTTAAAGGCTCACTCTGGCAGAGGGAGGAGGCTGCTGGGTTGTGCAGTCTGGAGGGGATGCCTAGAGAGGTCTGATGACGAGGGGAGCCAGATAACGTCCCAGACTCCTCCTGCCTGGCCTGGTACAGGCCTTGAGAATGGAACTGAGCCCAGACGAGGTTTCTAAGGTCCTGAGAGTCGCGTGTTGGGGGCCTGGGTCGCGGGAAGGGGGAGCGCGATGCTGTGGCTGAGGTAGGCTGTGGAGCAAACCTGGCCTGGATGGGTGGGGTCTTTCTCTCCCCATCTCGCTCGCTCTCTCTCTTTTTCTCTCTCTTTCTGAGAACTGCTGCTGCTATTAGTCCCTGCAGACTTTACATAATTCTGGCCCCGCTCCCTCCTCATTATGTCATGCACCCGAGTGGAGTCTAGGTCACGGCAAGGCCTGCTGTGGTCGGGAGGAACAGACTTCTGGCTCCCCGGCGTGGCATCCAGAGCAGACCTTCCCCATGCTGGGGTGAGGGCAGCTAGCCTGGTGGGGTGGGGGTGGAGCCCAGCCCCAGCCTAGGCCCTTCGGACGGCTCAGGCAAAAGCCAGGGCTTGCTGTGGTGGGCTGCGGCTGATGAGAATCAGGGGCTTGGGGTGGCAGGGAGCTACATCTCCCCAGACGTGGGGCCCTTTCCTGATGCCCAGGCCCCGGCAGAAAGTCAGGCAGATCTGATGTCAGCCCCCCCTGCTGGGTTGCTTCTCTGAACCTCAGTTTCCAAAACTGTAAAATGAGGACGAAGCCACCCAAGCTCAAGGCGATGTGTGAATTTCAGTGGGCTCACATGGGAGTCAGAATGCTAGGAAATGTTCTGAGGACAGAGATCCAGGCATATGCTGAGAGAGGGGCAGACTTCCTCTCAGACTTACTTGGGGTCTCTTGGGCCATAGTCCTGGGGCCTGACCCTCTTTCTCCAGTCTCCTATCCCTACCCCTCTCCTAGGCTCTGCCTCAATCCCAGAGAGAATCAGAATAGGGGTGAGCCTCCTCCTCTCCTTGCAGGGGACTGAGGTTCAGAGGGGTGATGTGCCTGGTTCAGGGTCACACAGTCCAGCATGGCAATACCAGAAATAGAATCAGACCTCACGAGTCCCAGCCCAAGGCATGTTCTGATGCACTTCGCAGCGTGGGACACCCGTGAGCCTGGAGGGTGCTGAAGAAGTTCGGGTCAGAGGGCATGCCCGGGGAGACAAGTTTGGCTCTACTTTTGCCCTTTTACACACATCTGATTTTTCCCCACAATGCTGTGTGTGTTTAGGGGCAAAGAGTTTCGTTTTGCAGTTACTATGAAACTCCCACAGCAGTTACTTCCCTCGCCTGGTCTCTGAGAACAGGTGCTAGGCCCTTTCTGCCTTCCTTTTGTGGAATCCTCACAATAACTTTTGAAGACTAAGGATGATTATACCCATTTTACGGGTGAGGTAACTGAGGCCCAAGGTCACATGGTTGGCAAGTGGGGCCAGGGATTCATACGCAGGTCTGTGCATTCCAAAGCTCTCGCCTTTTCCATCTCAGGATGGGAGACGCTCCTGAACCCCACGACCTCCATCCTGTGTGGGGCCTGAGCTTTTCTGGGGCTCAGAAAGCAAGCCCCAGGCTGCTCTGATGTTTGGAGGGAGTCTCCCCAGGGAGAGCTACAGGGAATTTGAATTAAAGGGGAGCGGGGAGGTTGAGGGGCTTGTAACCCTCTATCTCAGTGTTGCTTAATATTCTTGACTGTGTTTACTAGGGATGGGGGAAGGTGGAGAGAAGAATGTGCCTGTTTCTAGAATTACTGAATTCTTGTTAGATCTTTAAATTTTATGTAAATTCTTCTTATTTTCCTTGGAAAGGTAGGGTATCATATTTTAATTAGTAGTGTCAAAGGAGGGCTAGATTAATTATTGGAAATCCTGAGTTCCAGATGGTTTTAATTTTCACAGCAAGGCACCAGAGTATATATTTTTAAATTTTTTTATTAAAATCATACCTGGTGTATTTTAGGGGCACTGAGGTACACTCTTTGTGGCTCCAAGGATGCTGTATTTAGGGCTATGATTTTTGTTATGGAGAAGCAAGTCCCTTGTCACTGAAATTAAAAGTCTGTGGGTGAGGGAGGGGCAGGTGCTGGGAAGCAAAGGGTCAGAGATAGGAGGGTGAGAATAAGGGGGTCATAGGCAAAGAAGGCAGCAGTGGGGGAGGAGGTGTTGGGGAAGGAACCAGGCATAGGAATTTCAAGGCCAGAGAAGAGAGAGAGCTCAGAGAGGGTGTGTGGCCTACCGAAGTCACACAGCACCTTACTGGGGAGAAAAATTGGCAGAGGGACAGGGAGGGGTCTGGACACAGCACATCAAGGGACAGTCACCCTTTGACCATTTGGTGCCCTTGCTCAATGAGGGCTTTGGAGGATCAGCTCTGGACACCGCCCTCTCCTAAGGTCCTAAGGGAGGCTCTATGGAGAATGGGTCATTTAGTTGGGGTCTCCTACTTTGAACCAGGGAATATTGGGCCCTGACTGGGACTTCTGGGCTCCTGGAAGTTAGCTACATTTCAGCCTTGGTGGCCTTGATTGAGCAAAGTAGAATATTCTGAAGATAGCCTCCATTTCCGGGGGCCTTAAACCTCCCCTCTCTGGGCCTTCCCCACTTTGAGTGGCAAAGGTGTGGCATGAGGAGGGGACATAGCAGAGGTTCTAGATGTTTGCCCTGGAGGGAGGGGCCTTTGACCTAAATTTTGGAGGAAGTAGCTTGATGTCCCCCGAGACAAGGTGTGTGCGTTCCCATGCAAACTTGCACACTTTTTTCTGTGCCCTCATTCCAGAGACTGCTACTTCTGTGCTACTTATTGGTGGCTGTGTGTCCTCTTCTGGGGAACAGGGGTGAGGGGCTGGTGGAGTGGGTGATGAGGGGAGAACACGCTGGTATTAAGCCACAAGGGGCAGAGCAATCCTCCAGCTGGAGCCATCAAGGTCCCAAGTGGAGTCATGAGAGGCTGGGGGTGGAGAAACTTTCTCTGGCTGCCTAAGGGGAAGGGTCCTCCAATGAGACTGTTCAAAGCCTTCCCCAAGCCTGATGCTGGAGCAGTGAGGGGCTCTAGGGACAGGGACAGGGATGACGTCACTGAGCCTTTCCGCCAAGTTGTTGCCCCTGGTAAAAAAAATGTGTCTTTTTCTCCTTCTGCCTTTCCAAGCCCAGCTCCTAGTGGAGACAGACACCTTCGGTAGTCAAGTCCGGATCAAGGGCAAGGAGACGGAATTCTACCTGTGTATGAACCGGAAAGGCAAGCTCGTAGGGAAGGTGAGTGATGGTCTGGAATCCCCACGGTATTCAGGAGGGTTCCCCCTTGGACCCAAACCCGGAGGCTGGCGCTCAGCCTGGCCTCCGCCCTCAACTCAGCCCCCCGGGGACCTCGCCTTGGTGCTGGCAGTTCGGACCTCCCATGGCCCTAGGCCCTAACCCTAACCCTAACCCTAGGTTGGGCTTTCCGGCCTCTGTCCCTGGAGGCCTGGCCCCCAAACCCTCTGTGCTAGAGACCCCTAAGCCCCACCACAGGCCTCCGCCTGCCACCCAGAAGGAAACCATGCCATTTGGAGCTGCACACAACCCTCAGATCAGGAGAAACTCTGGGTAGCTGGGACAGGGTGCTCAGGCCTTGTCAGCCCCAAATGGAAAACAAGACTGGTGTGTGTGTGTGTGTGTGTGTGTGTGTGTGTGTGTGTGTGAGAGAGAGAGAGAGAGAGAGAGAGATTCTGACTGTAATCTCTTCCTTTAGCCCCTTCTCTACCCCCACATCCCAGCCTGCCAGGCTGAGGTGTCTATGGCCATGACTTTGGGGAGCACTCAGGGTCCCGATCTCTCCTGCTGGATATGGACCCCGAGAGGCTCGGGGCTCCCTGCCTGCGTGCGTCTGCTGTCTGAGAACAGGGAAGTGGCAGGCCAAGGGCTGGGGCCACAGCATTGGTTGAATAATCGCCAGGGGTTTGCAGAGAAATACAGCGCCTCCTGGGCCCCACTGCCTTCTCAGCACTGGGCCTTGTGGTTCTAGCATTTCAGGAAGATTTTATTACTTTGGCACAGTCAACAGAGCTGCATGAAACAAATTAGGGTGGGATGCGGGTATGGGGGCGTGGACCCACATGGGGCTCTGAGTTTCCACCGGTGCTGCTTCGTGTCCTCCTTTTTTCGTTGGTGTGCCTGTCTGTGAAGTTCATACACTTGCTTCCTTTGGGTGCCCCAGTGGAAGGTATTGGGGCGGTAGCTCCAGGGTGCTCATGTTGTGTTTCCTTCCCTTTGCTGGTGCCCTACTGACCCCCTATATCTAACTTGCAAAATGGTTCCGTTGGGCAGATGGAGTGAGGGGTGCAGGGTAGATCCTGATTCTAAGGAGGATGGCTCTTCCTACTTGGAGGCAAAGCTCTGGCAGGTGATTTGCATTTATTACACCGTGTTCGGAGGAGGAAGCAAGCCCCAATTCCTGTTTAAGCCATGGTTTTGTTTCTCAGAATCCCCTCTTCCCCTCCTCCACACCCTAGTGGCCCTGGAGAGTACAACAGGTCGAGCCCGAGTACCTTTACTTCTTATTTGTTAATGATAGCATTATCATTATTCTGCTAATTGAGCACCTACTTTCTGCCAGGCACTGTGCAAAATACTCCCAAATAATCCCACGACGTCGCTACCATCCCCATTTCGCAGATGAGAAAGCTGAGGCTCGGCCCGTCCCAGGCACTTGTCCCGGGTCCCGCACTAGAGCGGCGCGGGAGTCCAAGCCCGGCTGGAAGGCAGAGGTTCCCGCCGCACTGCCCACGCCCACCGAAGCTTCTCAGAGAGCACAGTAATAGTAATCCGCCGAGCGCGGCCCCGGGACGCCGAGGAGTGGTTTTAATTAGTGATTCACTTTCCGCGTCCCGGGGCGGCCGGCCGACCGGCCGGCGAGGGGATCCGGGCAGGGGCGGCGGGCGGGCCGGGCGCCGGGTCCCCTGGCCTGGCCGTGCGTTTCCTGTGGCGGCGCGGCCCGGCCCCGCGTCAAGCGCTTTGTTCTCCTGCCCGCCCGGGCCGCCTCCCAGGCCCGACCTGCCTGCGGCTGGACGCTCGGCTTCCTTTCCTCGCGGCTGCCGGGGGGGCGCGCAGCAGCCCGCCGTGCCCGGTGCCCGCGCGCCCCCCCTCCGCCCTGCGCGCTTCCCGGCAGCTTGACCCCAGGAGGGCCGCGCTGGGGTCAAAAGAGCAGCCCCGCTCCCCGCCGCCGGCCGCCCACCGCCCGCCCGCCCGCCCGCCGGCTGGCCGCTGAGTCACCGCTTCCACAGGAGCCGGCTCCGATTTCCTGCCCCCTCGCCCTCTCTCCCGTCATTAATATTGGGGACGGTTCAGCTGGCGCGGGCTCCACCGGGCTCGGCGCAGCCCGGGGAGGGCCCCCTCCTTCCCGCTCCCCTCGCTGCAGCCCCCGCAACCCCGTAAGGGCGCGCCTGGGCTGGCCCCGGGGGAATCCAAGGAAGGCCCCCAAATCCACCTGCCCCAGGATGGCCCTGGACAGGCCCCCTGTTGCATTCGGCCTGGCCAGCTCCCCTCACTGCCTCTGGCCCTTGTAGCTAGAAGCCACAGGCTTATGGGGTGCTGTTTCATCACAGCCTCCCAGGCAGTCAGGGCCCAAGGTCTTGGGGTTACCTCCGTGTTCTTCATTGTTGCCAGTGCCTCTGTTGTGGCCTCATCCTTTCACAGGAACTGTTGCCTCAGGACTCCCCGCCTCAGGCTTTTTGCCTTTGCCCACTACCCACGGTCAGCTCTCTAAAGCGCATCCCCTGTCTTCCACCCCCAACCCCTCTCCAAACCTATCCCCGGATGGGCCCGCACCGCCTACCATCTACCAGAGAAAGGCCACACTCGCTGGGGAGACACAGGGCCCTGAGGAGCCTCCCTGGCCTCACAGCCCTGCCACCTATCCTCAGGTTCCCTGAGCCACAGACACATGGCCTTGCCAACTGCCACCCTCTGGATGGGGCGCTCGGGCTTTGTACTCGTGGATTGCCCTTCCCCCTGTCCACCTGCCGGAAGTCCTGCTCGGCCTTCAGCAGCTTCTAGCTCCCCCAGTCCCTCACACAGTCCTCTGTTGCCTGTGCTAACCCGAGTGGTCACTGTTTGTCCCTGTGCCTGCATCTCGCAACCAGATCGGGAGCGCACTGGGGGCTGATTCCCGATCCATCCATCCGTGCTCTGGGTACCGGGCCAGAGAGCCACAGGAGCACCAAAGAAGTAGAAAAATGCTTCTTCCTTTCTGAGGATTGTCTTAACCCACGGCCAGAATTATTCATGTCGGGCTGGGCCGTCAGGTGCCCTCACTGCTGAGCCTCAGTGTCCTCATCTGTACGATGGCAGCGATAATGCTGGCGTCTGGTGGGCATGACAAATAGTCATTCAGTTCCTCTTTGAAGCCAGGCCACGAAGTTACTCCTTCACCTGTGGGAACCCTTAACCTCAGCTCAGACTCTGACTCCTTGGGAGCTTTCTTGGGTGGCCTTGACCCTGGTGCCAACCTTGCACTTCTTTGGCCCCAGCAGGGCACATGCGTCGAGCCCCCAAAAGAGCCTTTTCAGATGTTCTGGGCCCCCAGCTCTAGCTACTCACTCCTCTGCTGCACTCTAACAATCACAGACCGGAGCTCTGGCCCGAGCCCCTACATGCTCAGGGAGTCCCCCTTCCCTGTGCCACCTTTCTGGACCCCACCTGCATATGGCCCAGGAGGGCATGCATCCTTTCATTCCCTAAACAGCTGTTGAGTAGGGAGCACTGTGTGCTAGGCATCTAGCACAATCTCTGAATATTCAACCCAGATCGATTATTTTCTCATCTGCCCCCACCTGACTGATCACTGGTGACCCTCTTTGGGGCAGCACAGGGCCCCAGACCTTTCAGGGCAGAGGGGTCCCTCGCCCACCACATCATCTTTGTGAAGACTGCTTTGGTTGTAAATGACTGAAGCCCAACTCAAAATGCCTTGAGCAAAAAAAGGAATTTGGGGGCTCACATAACTACAAATGTCCAGGGGGTAGTTCTAGTTTCAAGTAAGACGGGATCTAGGGGCCAAATGATGTCATCAGGATTCAGTCTTCAGATCAAAAAGAAGGAATAGGACTCCAGTTTGGAAAGGAGGCGATTGGAGGTTGGAGGTGGTGGAGTGGGGGAGAGATGCTCAAATTCTACTTAATCACCAAAGTTCTGCGATGGGATATTCACTCACTCTGTAAATACTCTCGGTCAGCCTTGCCCGAACCTATTGTGTCAGCATTTTGGGGGTGAGTTTCAAGCGCAGGTGTTTTTTTTTTTTTTTTTTAAATCTTTGCAGGCAATAAGCAGGGTCAGAGAGGTAGTCAGGAGCAGAGGTGAGGGTCAAGCCCAGGTGTGGCCTGCCATTAGCTTCGGATCTGCTGTGTCTGAGCTCACGGGGGGACCTTGTGACCATCATGGGTACCATGGCTCCTCCCAAGGGGCTCCCGAGCTCTGAGGTGCTGGGAATTCCAGCCCTCATAAGTGCACCTGGACACGTACAAACACAGGGCCAGGCACTGTGCTCGCACCTTGCACGTCTGAGACCTTGCTTCATGCTCATGGTGGCCGCGTGGGCCTGAGGAGGGGACGTATCTTTGACAGGCAGTGCCCTGCCCTCTCTTCCACACTCTTTCTCCTGGACCTCTCTGGAACTGGACAGAGGCGAAACGAGCTACAACTCTGCCTCTTAGAAGCCCCGTGACCTTGGGCAAGACGTTTTGCCCTCTTTGAACTCTGTTTTCTTCTAGCAGGGAGAGTTTACCTGAGCAAGTTCAGAGGATTAAGTGAAATAATGCACACGGAAATGTCTGGCCTATAATTGACAAGCAGTAAATGCTGAATGAGTGACTGAATGAAAGAGTAGGGCGACCAAGTGGGCCAGGCCGGGTGCTCTGGTCCTCTGCCTGCTGTGTCCCTTTCTCAGCACACCTCTAGGAGGGCCTCCCCTAGCTCATGACGGTCTCTGGGACATTAGCGAGGGATCCAGGAGGCAGCATCTCCTTTCTTTCAGGAGAAGGCCTTTTGAGGGGTCCCTGCCACCGTTTCTATCCCAGAACTCTCCTTTATTCAACCACAGATGCTCTGGGGGCCCGAGCCCTGTGCTGAGCCATGAGGGCAACCGACAGGTGGTCCTGACCTCCTGTGCTCTTGGGCTAATGAGGAGGCAGGCAGGTATGGGATTGCTCTGTTAGGCGGTAGGAGAAGGAATGGGTGCCTCCTCCTAGATGGAGTATGTGAGTCCAATAAAACCTGATGCTTGAATGGACTCTTAAATGAAGAAGAGGACATGTCCAGGGAGATAGATGGCAGTCAAGGAAAGCTTCCTGGAGGAAGGGGTTACCGAGCTTGACCTTGAAGGATGAAAGCAGTTTTCCAGGTAGTGGCAGGTATTCTGTGGTGGGGAACAGTGTGGTGTAGGCTTTGTTCAGTTTGCTGTGACTGTTCTATTGAGAGTGACCAAGGGACCCGAACTCAGGTTGGGTAGGCAGCTTCCGGAATTATCCATGGGGTAGGGGTGGGGCGGCCAGACACCGCTCCCTTCTCCCTTCTGCGAATTGCCTTGTACACATGCCCCTCTTCCCTCACCAGAGTCCCTCACTGCTCACCCCCCGATAGACACTGTGCTCTGGGCCCCGCGTGTCTCCCAGTCCCACCTCCTGCCTGCTCTGCAACCTCCTCGAAAGATCTCAGCCTCCAGAGAATGTTTTCTTACCCTGCCTGTCCCTTTCTGCAAAGTTCAGCACTTTGTCTGCAGGGCCCAAGCTTGCCCTCCACTCGAAGGTGAACGTTCCTGGAAGCTCCCGCCTGTTTTCCACTTCAAACAAAAGGCTGGAGCTCGCACCTCGGTCACCACGCACAGCCAGACCGCTGGGCTTCCAACTTGGCCGGGCATCCGTCCGTAACGAGGGGTGGGCCCGGCCTAAATTTGGAGATGTTAGCTGGAAACTCGAGTGCTGCTCATTCAGGCCCTCCAGCTTTGTGTGCTTCCCACACTGCTACATGGAGCCATTCGACTGTCTGAGGGAGAAGGTTCAGAGCCCTGCCTCCCACCGTCCTTTGTCCAGATCCGATCCACGGAGGGGGGCCGGAACCCATCTGAATCACCTGCTCTTCTGAAATAATTCAGCAAGGTCCTACTGTGTATGGGGCTCGAGTATAAGGATCACTCCTCACAACAGTTCTGTGACGCGGGGTCACTGTCCCGGTTTGGTAAGACGAGGAATGCGACGTCTAGAGAACGGAATTAACTAGGCCGAGGTCACATAAGGAAGTGTTAGAGTTGGTTCAGCTCCTGACTCCAAATCTAGTATTCCTTGCCCGGCGTCCCTTGTCTCCTAGGGAGTTCACACATCTGCTGGGGAGCCTGAAATCTCAGAACCAAAGCCATGGGCTTTGGAGTTTGGCCATGCAAAAACTCTCATTCTTGGAGGTCCCCCCCCCTCTTCACACCGAACATTTAAAATACACCATATCCCCCATTAAATGTTACTTGAATTTAACTCTATTGCAGTGGAGTGGCGTCGCAGTGGTGTAGTTGACTTCATATCAGGTTTTGTGCACATCTGCGGGGACTCCTTTCTATTGCAGGTGATAGAAAATAATCTCTACTACTTTAAAGGAAATGAGATATTATTGGCGCACATCACCGTGAGGTAACGAGCTTCCGATACTGCGTGGTCCAGAGCCCAAAGGATGTGACCAGAACTTGGTTTCTCTCATTCCTTTCCTCTTGGCATGACTTCCTCTGTGTTGGCCTCGTTGTCAGACAGCGTTTCTCCTCATGGTGGTAAAATGGCTGCCTTTGCTCCAGCCTTATGTATTCCTCAAGTTTAAATCAGCCTATGTTTTGGGGGATTAAACAAGGGTTTTGAGGAGTACTCTGATTGGATGGCTCAGGCCCCATGCCCAGCTCTATACCAGTCATTGGAAATAATGTTTTATTAGCCAGGTCTAGGTCTCTTGTTCTAGGAGAGTTGAGGTGGAAGCCCCTGGCTGTAGGGTAGCAAGTGGGGAAGGGACAGATACCTGAATGATAATGGGAATCTATTACCTAATTGGCAGGTAGGGAAGGAGGCAGGGGCCAATATGACAAGTCCATTCCACAGATCCAGGAAGTGAAATTACTGGGGACAAAACTTGGGTCAGGCCCTCTCTACTGCCCCAAGCCTCTGCCACCTACCCACACCCTGTCCACATAGCTCTGCCCCTCATACCCGCCCTCCCCCTCTCACCTCCTCCTTTTCTTGCCTCCTACAGCCTGATGGCACCAGCAAGGAGTGTGTATTCATTGAGAAGGTCCTGGAGAACAACTACACAGCCCTGATGTCCGCCAAGTACTCTGGCTGGTATGTGGGCTTCACCAAGAAGGGGCGGCCGCGGAAGGGTCCCAAGACCCGGGAGAACCAGCAGGACGTGCACTTCATGAAGCGCTACCCCAAGGGACAGGCAGAGCTGCAGAAGCCCTTCAAGTACACCACGGTGACCAAGAGGTCCCGGCGGATCCGCCCCACGCACCCCGGCTAGGCTGGCCCCACCGCAGCCCCCCAGGCTGCCCCCCCCCCCCCGCCCACACTCACACTCACAGAGAACTGCATCAGAGGAATATTTTTACATGAAAAATTAGGAAGAAGCTCTATTTTTGTACATTGTGTTTAAAAGAAGACAAAAACTGAACCAAAACTCTTGGGGAGGGAGGGGAGCGATAAGGATTTTATTGTTGACTTGAAACCCCCTGTCTATGACAAAAGACTCACAAAAAGGGACTGGTGTCAACGTACAGGTGCTTGTCTCTCTCTAGGACCAGACAACTCTAATCTCGTCCCCAGAGGAGGATTTGAATGAGGAAAACGACACTCTGAGAAACCAAAGTCCTTTTTCCCAAAGGTTCTGAAAGCAAAAAAAAAAAAAAAAAAGCAAAAAAAAAAAAAGGAAAAAAAAGCAAAAAAAAAAAAGAAAAACAAAGAGAAAGTAGTACCCATCCCCAGACTCCCCCTCTTTCCCAACCCCCTATCTCTGCCCCAGACTCCAACAAAAATCGCTCTCTGGTTTGCAGTCATTTATTTATTGTCCGCTGCAAGCTGTCCCGAGACACCGCGCAGGGAAGGCGTGCCCCTCGGAATTCTCGGCGCCTCGACTTCCGACGACAGACGGCCTCGTCCAATCAAGTGACCCTGCCTTGCTCGCAGTTCTGGAGGATGCTGCTATCGACCTTCCGTGACTCACGTGACCTAGTACACCAATGATAAGGGAATATTTTAAAACCAGCTATATTATATATATTATATATATATAAGCTATTTATTTCACCTCTCTGTATATTGCAGTTTCATGAACCAAGTATTACTGCCTCAACAATTAAAAACAATCGACAAATTATTTAAAAAAACCCTGAGGTGAGTGGTGGTGGGGGGCGGGGCTCAGGCAGGGCCGGGCCCCTTTGTGTTTCATTCCTCTGGGTCTGAGCTCTCAGACCTCCCTCATTCATTCATTCACTGATTCCCTGCACCGCCCTGCTCCGCGACCTGCTCCAGGCCCTGAGAATGCAGCCTTAGACCCAGGGATCTTTGCTTCTGGACATCCCTGCCCTCAGAGAGATTACATTCCAATGAGTCATTGATTGGAGAGCTGATTCAGGCATATACGTTCACAAACATTTGCTGGCTGACTCCTGTGTTTTTCGGGGGCACTGGGTAATTACTGAAAAACACACCAAAAACATGCCAGCCTCTAGGGAACTTCACTTAGTCACTGATGCATTGCTTCATTCATTCATTTATTGATGGAACCGCTCATTCAACATATATTTATTAGGCACTTAACTAAATGCCAGGCACTGTTTTAGGTAGTGTGAATTCATCAAAGAACAAGACCCCAAATCACGCTGCATGGAACTTACAGTCTAGGGATTATTGCTCAAGTCATTTGTGGAGCCACATCTGGATTTTGCCAGGCACCGGCTGAGCAAGGCAGCAGTGGCCCCCTTCTGTGTCTGACGATAGCGGGGGCAGAAGGCCCAGGTCAGCTGGAGACCTGGGCTTTCTCTCCTTAGACTCTCATGGGTGGGAGTGTAAGAAGTCTGTCTGCCTCTTTAACTCCCAGGGGCCCTTTCTTCCAGGGCTTCCCCCAGACCTGGCCAGGATGGAGGGGAGAGGCCAGCTTTGTCTTGGCATGGGAAACACATTGGGCAGGAGGTTGTTGACTGAAGAGGAGGCTCCCGCCTGTGGATTCTTATCCTTATCGCTGCTGCTATCCCCTGCTTCCCTTGAACCCACCTCCTGCCAAGACTGGCCAGGAGAAGTCCCCAGTGAGGCCCGGAAAGAGGAAGGCAGGAGAACCTTCTCTGCAGAGGGCTCCTGACTGAGCCGGCGCTTGGCTTCTGACCTGTGCGCTCCATCTGCAGCCCACCTCCCAGCTCGGGCCAAGCACAACTCTTGGTTCTGTCCTTCCTCCCTGCATTACGAGGGTCTCTCTCCATCCCCGGGCCCCGTCCCATGTGTCACAGCACATTGGCTTGGGGCTTTGTGAAGCCCTTTCAGGTGCACGATCTCATTGTCACCTCCGGACATCCTGCGAGGAAGATACTCTCATTATTCCCAGTTTCTAGATGGAGGAGACTGAGGCTCGGAAATATTTAGCAGCTTCCCCAAGATCACAGAGTAAGAAAGCTGGGGCTGGTGTCCACATCCTACACTGTACAGGGTGGAGGCAGCTGCCACTTGGTGAGAGCCTCCTGTGTTTCAGATGGCCTGCTGGGGACTTACCACAGCCTGCCTGGGCCTCTCTACGCATCCCGGCGGGGGACGTGGGTGCATTAGACGGAGGCTCCCAGAGGCCATCAATGTGTCCAAGGCCTCAGTGAGTGGGCGACTGAGCCCGAGACCCCAGGGGTTGTCATTTACTGCGCACCTACTGGGTGTCAATTCCTTTCACACTGTGTCATTTAATTTAGGCAATAACCCTATGAGATGGGTGTGCATTACCTTTTTCACTGAATGTTTCAGAGACGTGAAATGACTTGCTCAAAGCAATTCAAGCTGGAAAATCGTGGAGTCAGGACTCAATCCATCATTTATTTATTCATTCAATCAATATGTGTTTAGTTTACTCTGTGCCACATGCTGTTCTAGGGGCTGGAGACACTGCAGTGGACTGAGCAGAGCCCTTGCCCTCGTGGAACTTACATCGCATTGGGGAAAATCACAATAAACCCAATAGGTAGAAGATATGTCAGATAATGATAAATCATAAAATAGAGGAAAATAAAATAGGATGAGGGGATAGAGAGGGATGGGCTGCTATTTTAGAGTGCTCAAGGAAGGCCTCTGGAGTGAAAGGCACAGACAGACACTGAAGGGAATTGCATTCTGGACAGAGGGAACAGAAGGTGCTAAGGCCCTGAGGCCTGTCATAGAATAAAGAAGGGCCCAGAGGATGGAGCATAGTGAGTGGGGGAGGAGAGCTTTGGAGGGGGGCAGAGTTTTGGAGGGGGCCAGACCATCATTTGGGTTTTTATTCAGAATGAGCTGGGGAGACACGTGTGATATATCTTACATTGTAAAGGGACCATGCTGGCTTTTGCGTGGAAAAAGATGGCAGTTTCCAGCCTGGGACTGCCCGATACCATAAGCTGGGCTCTCACCCCGGCCCTGGGCTGCCTGCTGCTACTGGCTCTGCCCACCCCCTCACAGGTTGCGGGCGCCTCCCACACCGGGCACCTGGCCTTTGCTCCAACTCATGGAGCAGTGAGGCTGGCGTTCTCTTTTCCTGCCCCTCTAGAGACTCCCTGTCTTTGGAAGATGCGGCCCCAGCTTCTGTTTACTCTAGACAGGCTTCCTGGACAGTTCCTGGACAATGAGAAATATGTTAATGATAGGCACAGCGGACTGGCGGGAAGAGTTCCCAGCCACGGATGATGTCTTAGGAGGCTTGCTTGATGGAGGAACCAAGTGAGTGTTTCCACAGTCTAGCTGAGTAGGGAAACCTCTCAGAGCACTTATTCTGTACCAAGTGCAATCTTACTGAATCTACCCGACAGTCTTCAGGGCACACGTTTTGAGCCTGACTTTATAGAACAGGCTCTGAAAAGGGGAGTCACTTGCTTGAGGTCCCCCAGATAGTCAGTGAAAGCACTAGAATTTGAGCCCAGGGCGTCTGATCCCTAGGGCTTGGAGCTCTTGGCACCTGTCCAGGGTTTCAGTCTTTCCCACTCCCGGCCCTGCCTATCCTGTCTTGGTGTCCATCATCTCCAAACCCACCAGAGGGAGGAGGCAGATAGAGACCCATTCCCATATCTCTGATGATAGTTCTTCTCCTAACCCCTGGACCCTTTCCAGGATGTCAGTGTCACCGAGGGTCCAGGGATCTGGGACTGAAGGCACCTGAGTTTATTTTCAGCTTGGCCACTTGGCCAGCTATGTGACCTTGAACACTATCCCTCATCAATCCAATTGTTTTCACCTTGCAGGACTGCCCATGTCATGTTCAAAAGAGATAGCAGAGCATAGTTGGGGATTATTCCTGCCCAGCAAGAGCTGGAAGGCACCTCAGCCTTCTCTCCATTTCCCTTCAACCTCATCACTTTAGCGAGGAGGCAATCACAACCCAGATGGGTAGAGCGACCCGCTCCAGGGCACTAGTGAGTTAATGACAGAGCCCACTAGATGACCGATGAATAGCGATGATAGTGACTCATAGACACAAGGGAGTGCGGCAAAGGGAGAGGAGTCAAGGCTCTTCTCGGGAGTTCAAGGGCCAGTTCGGTGGCTGGCCAGGTCCCTCTTAACATCTTTCCTGTATCTGCTTCTTGACCCAAGGAAACAGAGGGCAAGGAGGAGAAGGCTGAGGGTTCTTGGTCCCAGACCCTACCCCTCTGCCGTTCACCCCACAGTGGCACCGTGCCACCAAGTGCCACAGTGAGTAAAGATGGAGCCTTACCTAGCATTTCAAGGAGTCGACATGCCAGAATAGTGGGGCTGGCCCCCAAAAGGGAGAGAAATGGCTTTGATGATGAGGGTACTCTCTCTACCTACCTGCCCTACATTTGGGCATTGTTTGGATTCAGTCCCCTCCCTCCATGGCCACCCATTCCCTGACCACTGGCACAGGAGAAGGAAGTGATGTTTATTGGGCACCTACTCTAGACAGATCCTTATGATCATAGCTGTACACACACACCCTGTTCAGGATAGCTCCTGGTGCAGAGTGAGCTCTTGGTACCCTAGCAATGACCGGGATCTCATTTGGCTGGTACAACTTGGCAAGGTAAGTGTATTAGGAGGCCTTTTTTGTAGATGGGGAAACTGAGGCCCATATTCGAATGCTATTGGCCCCAGGTTCCATGGTAGAAAGTGACAGAGATGGGATTCAAACCCAGGCTTCCCCCATCCCATTTTCCACTTCCACACTGTTCCTCTTCATCCCTTTGTTGGGGGATAAAACCCCAAAACTTGGGGCAAGAGAAATAAAGTGCCCCCCCCAGGTGGGTGGGGGGGACATGAGGACCAGGAGAGGCTGCGTCTGGGGGTGTTCCTGCCAAACCACGTGAGCCTGGGCAGTGGGAGGCAGTAAAGTCCCAGGCTGAGTGCAGGAAGTTGGGGGGAGGGTGGAGATGCCCTCCTGGATGCCTACACAGCTGGAGCCTAACAAGACGGGCCTGGGGCTTGAAAACCCTATAAACCCTATAAACAGGCAGAGCCCTCCCTCTCTAGGCACAGGATTGGGGCTTCCAAAGAAACAATAGTGAATTAGGTGCTAAAGATGTGAAGGCTGCTCCCCAACCACGCAATTAGGTAGTGGGTCTGTTACAAACATTAGGTGGGGGGGGGGGGTTGGGACCAGATGTTGGTGAGGCTCACCCTCGGCTGTCCCATCCCAGAACCGCCTGGCCTCCTGGCTAAGGTTGCCAGCTCTGAGAAGGAGGAGGGGTGGCAGGGAGTCCCATTGTGTGGCCCCCTGCAGGGCAGGCCGGTAATTAATCAGACCCCAGCCCCCCCCTTCCTCTGGTAGCTTCTCGGACCTAATTAGCACTTGCTAGAATTTTTGCCTCCCTCCTCTGCTTGCAGACAGAGCTACTCTTTCGAGGTTCCAGTCTCCCAGGCTGACGGCTCTGAAGCTGCCGGGCACAGAGGTTGCCCCCCAGAGGCACTGGCTGATTTTAAAAGATTGTCTCATTTGTCTGCCTTATGCAAGGCTCACTGTCGTGTATTGAGCATCAGCTTTCTGTGGGCGTTTACCCACTTCTCTTCTTTAATTCCCACCGCAACGGCCCCAGAGAGCTATTTTTATCTGCTTTCTACCAACGAGGAGACCGAGGCTCTGAGAAGAGAAGTCACCTGTTCAAGGTCCCCTGACTCCTGAAATCCTGCACATGACCGTTATTACACCACACAGCAGCCTCCCGAGGCTTTGGGTCACCTTCGTTTTACACAAGGACAGAGGAGCAGAGAAGGGACCTATTCAAAGCCGTGCAGTTATTAAGTAGTGAAGCCAGGATTTGAAACTAGGTCTGTTGTACTCTAGTATCTTACGTCTCCATTCCTCCCAAGTCTCTACTACTTTCCTGGTGTTATTCGGGATTCTTTTGGTTACAAGTGGCAGAAACACATGAGGACTGACTTAACCCGATAAAAGACTGTATTGGTTTGTGTAACAGAAATGTGTATAGGCATCAGGCTTCAGGTAAAGCTGGATCCAAGTGCACGGTCATCTCTCTCTGCTTTCTGCTGGGTGGCTTCATTCTCAGGACAGCTTTCCCTGTATTTGCAGGCTTACATCCTACTGGCTTAATAAACTTTAAAAGGAAGAGAACACATCTTTCCCAGAGGCTCCAGTAAAAGTCCCAGAGCTGATTCTCATTGGATCAAATCTCTCTTGCGTATCCTCTTACAACTACTGTGGTTGGAATAGGAAGCTCCCCTTCATTCCATGATCTGGAGTTTCACTGGGGGGACCAAACAGTTTAAGTGGCCAGGTGTAGATCATGGGCTAGCCCCTGGAACTGGTGTTGGGGAGACCTGAGCCAGTCCACCTAACCATGAGTTCTGCGAGTCGAAGAAGGGGTGGTTTCCCAAAAGAATATGGCACCGTTCTTACCAGAAGAAAAGGGGCAAAAGCAAGAAACGTCTGTCTCAGTGCTCGTCCACTTGGACGAGCAAGGACTTTCCAAGAGGTCCATGGGTACAATCATCTCGAGGAAATCAATTTACAGCTTCTCGACTTTCCTGAGTGCTTTCCCCTAAATTGATCTGCTGGAGAATGCTCCCGTGGCTGGCAGGTTCTCCTTCCCACCACTCTTCCTACAAAGCCCCTTCTCCACTTTCCAGTAAAAGATGCACTCCTCACCCCACCTGCATCTCACTTTGGGCATTGCCTGGAGTGTAGGAAACTCCAGATCATGGAATGAAGGGATGATAGTGTGGGGATGGGGCCATACATTTGTGGAAAGTCCTCATGCTTTTCTCTGTCTGAATATTGGTCTATGCTATCACAGGGCAAATGGTGCATTAGTTTTGGTCCATGTTGTGTTATTCTGAGTGCAGGTATATTGTACTGGGATGTACTGGCAACTTTTCTTTAATTACTTTGCCTCATTTATTCCCCAAATATTCTGGAATTCACTCACTACAAAAGAGTGTCTTGTGAAAGGAAAAGAAATATTGGTAATGGAAGGAACTCATTCAGGGAACACAACTCCTGGAAAAGTCCCATTCCTTATCTGCTCATCTATCTGTCCATCTGTCTATCTACCCAGCCACTCATCCATCCACCTATCTGCCTATTTACCTATCTATCCACCAAGCCATCTTAGAATAACAATATTCGTGATTTGGAAAAAGCATCCTGGGACCTACAGAGTCTGGGCCAAGTACGTCTTGCCGTGATGCCGCTATTCTCGGTAATGGGAAAGAACTTGTTGTGTTTCTCATCCATCCTCTCCTTGGTCGGTGGAAAGCATTTTGCCCCATCAAAGGAGGAGGAGGTGAAATGTTCCACACTTACTTCCTCCAGGCCATCTTTGAATAAAATACCTTGTATCAGACAGAACTTATTGTTTTATATGTTTTCGAACATTTGTTCAGACTTGTAGGGGAAATATTTTCATTTAACTTCAGCAGAAAGATCCCCAGCTACTGTCAAGCCACATTTGTTTTCTACTTGGGTGGAAACCTCTTATTTGCTGTCGCCTGTTCATTTATTCGTTCTCAGTGTGCATTTATTCGATTTAGATGAATTTAATCGTGCACAACAGGGATTCTACTGAAAAGATATAATTATCAAAATTACTTAAGGGTTTCTGAGTAAAAAAAAAAAAAAATGTGAAGACCCACCCCGTTCTAGTCCAGTGCAGGCACCTGTACGTGCCACACCCGCCCAGAGACTGCAGCGTCTCAATCTGGAAACGCTGGCTCGCTTGCCTATCTTCTGCAGCTGGGAGCACAGAGGAGCCACAACACAGTCCCCTGGGGGTACCCTAAGAGGCAGCCCTTGAGGAGCTCACAGGTGAGTGCTGCGAACAGGTGGACTATAATGCAGCAGAAGGAGAGCGTATAGATGGAGGCCCGGAAGTTCTGGATGCTCAGAGGAGGAGGGCATGAACTGGTTAAGGGGTGAGGGGTCAGGCGGCTCTGGAAATCTGAATGGAGGTTTCCCTGCAGAACAGGGAAGGGCAGCCCAGGCAGAAGGAAGAGCACGTGCAAAGGCAGAAAGGTGTAGCAGGAGCTGGCGATCGGGAGGCAGGGTGGTGGGAGGTGCAGTTGGGAGGGGAGAGAGGCCAGAGAGTCAAGGCAGGGGCTTTATTCTTTTAAAGATTTATTTACTTATTTGAGAGAGCGAGCGAGAGACAGAGAGGTGGGGGGTGGACAGAGGGAGAAAAAGAGAGTCTAAAGCAGACTCCGTGCTGAGTGCAGAGCCTGACATGGGGCTCGATCTCATGACCCTGAGATCAAGACTTGACCCGAAACCAAGAGTCAGACACCTAAGCGACCGAGCCACCCAGGCGCCCCAAGGCTGTGGCTCTTGTAGGCCCCCATTTTTGCATGACCGTTCTGCACTGCGCATGTACGTCTGTGTTCACCCTCCCCCCGATGTGTACATGTGTGAACAGTCAGTCACACTCGGGCTCAGCCAGTGCACACACCAGCACTAACAGAGCGCCAGGCCATGGCTCCCTTCCTCCCTCCTTCCTCCTCGCAGCATTTTCTGAGTGCCTACTCTCTACTGGATTCCTTGGAGATAAAACAATGCATCTGGCATAGTCTCTGCCCCTGCAAGTGTTACTGAGGAGACAGACCATTAACTGTGACCACACACTGTGACAAGTGACACAAGGGGCAAGCATAGCACAAAGTGGAAGTCTGAGAAGGCTTCCCGGAGGAAGAGTCATGGAAACCCGAGATCTGAAGAATAGGAAAGCGTTGGCAGGAAGAGAAGGGGGGAGGAGGAGTAAGCATCTTAGACAGAAGAGGCAGCATGTAACAAAAACCTGGCTGGAGAGAGGATCGCTTCCAGAAGAAGCCAGAAAGGAGCCAGGAGAGGATTTATGGTTTCAGTGGAGGAGTGGCATCTTGGTTGGCAAAAATCGGGGGATGTTACCAGAAGATTCGCCTTGGGTTTCTGTTTTGTTGGGGGAGACCAAGCTGATGGGCACTGATGGTCTTGGTGGGTCTCACACCTTCCTCAAGTACCTCCAGGGGCTCTGATGACTTAGGTGTGGTCCTCTTCCTCCTGGATATCACCTCGTGGTTTGAGTAGCCATTGAGCATAGTGGCCTGCATTGGTGGTTCCCAACGAGGGGGACTTTGTCTCACAGGACGCTGGGCACTGTGTGGAGATGCTTTTGGTTGTCACAACCAGGTGGCTGCTACTGGGTCGGGTCCCAGGAGGCTGCTGAATAAACATCTCATGATGTATAGGCCAGGTCCCACGACAAAGAATTATCTGGCTGCAAACGTCAGTTGTGCTGAGGTTGAGAAAACTTGGCCTAGATCCGTTCTTTCCGGAAGGTGGCAAAACAGTGGTTTTTCTAATTCTCTGGTTTCTGCTGTGTTTATTAACCGGGATTCTCCTATGAACCGAGAACTTTCCCCCATCAACTATTCAGTTACCCCAAGACGTAGTTCTTCGAGGAAAGGCAGGTAGGTCCTTGATTCTTGCTCTTTATTTACCACTTTTCAGACTAATTCGTTAACTGGCATCCTCAAAGATGACCAATGCATTTTTTAGTGTCACCCTGGGAATTATTAAAAACCGAATTAATGTTCTTTCCATCCATAGCAGTCATTATTCTTTTCGAAGGTCAAGTTCTTCCACCTTTGGCCAATGAGTGCTCCTTTGGTGGGGGTGGGGGTGGGGATGAAGGTGGGGGGGAGAACTTTTGTGTTCTTTTGTCATGGCCCCCAGCACGCTGAGGGCTTCCTTGCTTCCTGGTGTGACAAGATGTCCCCAGTTGGTCTTGCGATCCCCCCACCCCCCATCAGCTCTTTCTTTCAGAGCCTGGGTTCATTTTAGTGGAGCATGTCAGGGCTCCCAGAGGATGGACCCAGAGGGTTCCTACGAAGCTGTAAGCACAGTGCCTGGGTCATAGCGCTCATCTCATGCCCTGGTTTTGAGAACAGATTCTCTGCCAACTTGCTGCAACTCCCTTGCTTCCCTCCACCTCCAGTACATTCCAACCCTTGCTCTCCGTACCTCCAGACAGGCTAAGGTGGGGGCCGAGTGCAATGAGCGTTCAGGTTCCCCAGGGGAGGTTTGCAAGTAGTGGCTTTGTTGGGCAGAGGGACCTGCCAGCCAAGAGACCTCTCCGTTAAAAGCCAGGGTAAGGCCGAAGAGAGGAGCAATTAGCTAATTCAGGAGTCAAGGCCTTGCTTTTGTTTTCACTGTCAATTTTAATCCCGCCATAACCTTTGACCTAAGCCTTGGGGCAATTAGTGCTTGCTAATGAAGTGATGGTAGGTTTGAACTTCTGCTTTCCTCCCCAGGCTGAGTCAATACTTTGTACTCCAGCACACGTAATTGAGGTAAAAGGGTTTATTTAAGCTAAGGAATGATTATTTCCCACAATAGCATCTCCATCCCAGCTAGTGAATTGGCTTTTCAGGCATCCTCTGTTTTGTCCGCAGCCGAAGCCTGTATTTTACTCACTGCTTTGTCCTCTTCTCTCCCTCCTCCTTGCTTCTCTCTCCCGCTCTTTGCCCTCACAATTGAATTCAGTAAATTCAGTGTAACTAGCATTCACACTGCAACGTCGTCAGGCATTAGGCGGGCCCGGCCTTTAGATCCCCGTGCAATTCTGGCCCAGCCCAGGAGGAGCTCACAGTTCAGTGACAACGACAGACTCATACAAAGATAAGTTACAAATCATGCCACATTGCGAGGGCAGAGTAATCCAACAAGTCTAACGGAAGGAGCTAGATGGTGTGGAGTGGTCTTTGTGCAGAAGAGTCTAGAAGGGGAGGAAAAGAATGGAAACATTTGAACCTTTAGACACCAGGACCAAAGAGGGTCTTCATCCAAGTGCCCTGAAAGGTGGTTATTTAAAGGATTTGAAAGAACGGTTTAAAAGAATGGTGGCAGACTTCTCACTACAGAAGATAGATTTGGTTCTTGTCCCCTGCTCCCCTGTGGGGTTGTGTACTTAAGAGAAGCCTTGTGTCATCTTCAGCCTCAGGGGCTGAGTCTTAATTCGTCAAAGCCAATGGTGCTAATTGCATTCCCTTTCCTAGTTTTTGGCTTAATAAGGGGCATGTGACTATAGTCTGGCCAATGAACTATGAAGGGAAGCGGCGCTGAGGCATGTTTCTAGGGAAGTTTCTTAGCTCTTGTAAACATACATAAGGAAGTCACCATCCTTTCTCTGAGTCTGGATTTTGGTGAGGATGTGGTGCCTGGAGCTGTGGTAGCCACCTTGCAACCACGAGGACAACTAGCTGCTATATGGGTGATGGGAGAGCAAAGAGATGGAAGAAAACTAGATCCTTGATGCCTTCATACAGCCACTGTATTAAGCCATGTGGGGCCTTCCTTGAGAATTCTGTCTGAGAAAACAAAACATTCTTGTATTTAAGTCCCTTTCAACTGGTTGCTGAAGGCTTCCCAAGTGATACAGAAGAGGAGGGAGAATTTGAACAATGTGTCCCAAGGAAAGGGAAAGAGAATTTCAGGAAAAGGCATATAGACAAAGGTGCTGAGAAAATAAGAAATGATCACAGTAAGTGTATGGAAGGCCCAGTTCTCAGCGGGGAGGTAAGATAGGGTTTGGCCATGTTAGGCAGCACCCTGTGTCCTCCCTCTCTCTATGCCCTCTGTCCTTCCGTTCCCCCTGAGGGGGTCCTCTTCTTTATCCAGTCTCCTTTCCAAATGTACCTGGGAGGAAGAAGAAGTAACAGCAATCTTATTCTTGATATAAAACATGTATTGAGTGTTCACTCTGTGCCAGGCCTTGTTCTGGGCGGAAGCGAACAAGATGTGATCCCCTCTGAACGAGCTCCCAGTCCAGGGACAGAGACACAGACAGGAACTGGTGATCCGAAACGTGTGATTGGTTTCAGGGGAGAGCATTGTAGATGGCTCGCAGACTAACATCATGTGTGAACATTAGCTTTTTATTTGATAGTTATGAATTTATTCTGATGATCAATTTCTGTAGATGACAGAAATAAAAATTTTCCTTTAGAACATATTAAGGAAAGAAAATGAGTTAATTTAGGAAACGAGTTGGTAATGTTATAAGTGGTGTGTGGATATAGTAAAATTTATGCAAGAATTAATTAATGTGCAAGTGCGTGCATGTGCGTGCACGTGCATGTGTGTAATATGTTCGCACAGTCTTTTTCTCTATCATATAAGAATGGACCTCTGTTCTTTCAGGAACCACTGTTTCTGTGCTGTATGTGGTTTCTCTGGAAGACACCAAGTGTATACGACCTTCCCTGCTCCTGCTGTATTCAACCAGTCAGGATTCTTCCAACCATGAAAAGACCCTCTCTAGTGGCAGGATGCTATCAAACTTGAGGCTTGGGAGCTGTTGGCCTACTCCTTGCCCCACCAAGGACACCGACCTTGAGTGATAGAGGCAGGCATAGAAAAGGAAAAAGAGCAGATTAGGTCGATTCTCATTACTCATGGTCGTTATGTTCTATAAATTGGCCACAAACTGAATTAGTGACCACTGAACCATTGCTCCTAGGGGAAATACAGGACAAGGTTCCTTTGAGCCACGGTTGTGACATTTTCATTAACTCATCAATACCTAACCTTGTTTTATTTGTGTTTCGGTTTAAAGACACCTTATTTAATATACATTGCTGATCCATTGACATTAAGCTCATGGTCAGCAACACTAGAACTCATGCCTGAATGAAGCTGATCTAACACATGTGTTTTTTCTATAAGGCGTATCCCAGCCTTCTTGCACTTAGGATCGCTAGACAGCCCTTCAGAACTATGGTTGGGGACCATTTTCAATGGCCAAATCACCACCAAAAAGCACTAAAATGAGAAAGATTTTAGTAATTTAGGTAATAATTTAGAAAAATTATTTAGGCACTAAATAGACAATGACAAGGATGCTTGTTCAGCTTATGAGAGTGGAGATGAGCTGGCCTCCTTCTTTGACCCAAGCTGAGAATGTGTGTGTTGGATGACTCAAATTTTTCACCACTCTGCACATATCCATGAACGACCATGAAAATGCTACAAACATTGATTTGGGGGTTGCAGATAAATTTTAGCAAGGAAGCGAATTCACATATGCAGAATGCATGAGAAATGAGAATTGACTGGAAGATAGAGAAAGAGTACACTTCCCGCTCTGGTGGAGGTTTGAGTCACTGGTTCTGACTATTTCTCTGCTCTTCTTATGGCCTGAATATTCCATTTTTGTTTGATTATGTGAGATATTTCAAAGTTCTTTTTACATCCCCACCCCCTTTTGTTCTACCCTAAGATGATTCCATTGGAATTCTGTTGCTTACCATCAGAAGAGTTCTGACTTAGTAGAGAAAACCCTCGGCACATAGTAGGTCCTCAGTGAATGTGGTTCTTTTCCTTCATGGAATGCAGGGTTGGCTAAAGTAACCAGTGAATGGATGTCACAGGAGAGGCAGTGATGAGGAGAAGGAGGCTTTATAATGTGAAAAATAGGGAGCAACATATTTCCAACTTTTTTACCCTTTGCAGCAACAACCACTTCTTGCCATGTTCCAATACAGATGGAAAAGTCACTGAATTACAAGCCCAGTTGCAAGCTATTTTTGGTGGAGTTGTGGGGCGTGTGTGTGTGTGTGTGTGTGTGTGTGTGTGTGTGTGTGTAATGTACGCATTGGGATTCTTGGCCACTGCCTCTGTTTGTATCAGCTGTCAGCAAATCAGAGGCACCATACACGTTTGTCATAATTCATTACATTAATTAACCACGTTTGAGAACTGGGCTCAGGCCAGAGGGGATGCGGGGGAGGGAAGCCTCCACATTGTTGTGTCTGAACCTCCTGGGTCAGAATTTCCACGGTTTGATGGGCTGCCATCGCCTGCACATGTGTCCCCTGACACTTGGACCTTGATGAAATCATCATGTTTACATCTCTGAATATTCCCTGCAGATGATGCCCGTGGCGGGAAGCCAGAGGCAGAGAGCATCCCAGAACTTGGCTCTGGAGGCCCATCGCTGTACCCAAAAGAGTTTGGAATTACCCTGACGTCCGATACCAGACTGGGCATCCTTCTCTAGCCCTTCCCTCTCTGGCCAGTTCCCTGGGCAGGCTGCCCGGCCTACGCCTTCTGCAGGACAAATGGCGTAAGCTGTACCACTCTTACTCAAGACCCAGTGGGGCAAAGCCATCTTCTCCTCATGCCCCCATTGCAATAAGTGGTGCCATTGCTGAACCCAGCCACCAGACTTGGACCCTGCAGGTAACTCTTGACTCTTGCCACATCCAGCCAGCCTCCATATCCTGGTGGTTCCCTTTGTTACCATCTCTAGGGTCCTTATACTCTTCAGTTTTGCTTCATCACTGCCCTGTCTGGGCCTCTCTTGCCTCTTATCTGGACCACAGCAACAACCTCATCTCTGGCCTCCTCTTTAACTCTTTCTCCCTTCCATCTTTCCTGCAGGCTGCCATCAGAGTGACTTTTCTGAAATGCAGATTGAAGCACATCACCCTCCGGATGCTTTCCCATTGACCTTCGGGTTCTTTAGAGTGGCTTACAAGGCCCTTCCTGAGCTGGCCCTGCCAATCATTGATTGCTGTCCATTTCTAAGCCTTATTCTCTGGCCTCTCTATCAGTTCTACCAATAGATTTCTTTTGCCCAAGTTAGTTTCTGTTCTGTGCAGCCAAAGACTTTTGAATCATCAAAATTTCCATTTGTTCCATATGTGAGATTGAGAGCAATTTTTTTTCAACAAAAATATCTTCTGTTCTTACTATGTACCCAGTCACTGGGCCACCAAATGGTATTCAGCTATAGTCTTTCTTCTTAGAAACTAGGCCCTTAGTGATATCACCTAAGCTACTTGATCAAACCTTACCTAAAGCGAGAATCAAAAGTTTTCCAGTGTCTTCAGTCAACAGATTCTCCTTATTCTAGAAATTTTCTGCAACTTCTGAATTTTCTGCGACTTTCAACTTGACACGGACATTGAAACACAAACGGTTTTGGGGGCAAGGACAATGCCTGCTTCATCATGACCCTGATTATCTGCTAGGGCGGACTTTTATTTGTATTATACAGAGGAATATCCTCGGTTTGGTGATGAGAGTAATTTCCCTCTGCACATTACTTATGATTTATAAAGCACTCTCACGTCCGCTGTCTCATTTAAACCTCTCAACAATCCTGGGAAGCATAATCATATCACTTTCTAGATGACAAGACTGAGGTTCAGAGAGGTGACAGGCTTGCCCAAGGTTATATGGCTAGTGCTTAAAGAAACAAGGCTAGTGTTTAAAGCCTGTCCTCTGATTCAGAACTTGTAGATCTTATATTCATGCATTCATTAATTCATTCCAGAACAGCAAGAAAGATTAAATGCCTACTACTTCCAGGGATCTTGCTAGGCTTTGGGAAATACATCAACAAATGAGACAGAAACCCTGTTCTTAAGGAACTTACTGACTCACAGGAGACACGGGCGATGGAGTGATGCATGATGGGACATCTCTTCATTCCGAGGCCGAAGAGCTGGTTGGGGAGCCACCACTGGAGGAGCCCCACTGTTCCCTTGTCTGTGCCTGTCTGGGTAAGATTCACATAGCGGGCTTGGGTGGGGTTGGGAGGCAGGTTGGAACAGATACAATAGACTGTGAGCAGTGGAGAATGGAGTTCTGCAAGAGGAAATTAGAACTCGGTTAGGAAGGGGAATAGGAACAACACATGTCTGCACTAATTCTGGACACTCCAGACACTTCCTGGATTCCAGCGATTTCGTCGAGAGCCACAGTTGCTACACTCTAGTGTTTCTGAACTGATCTCACAATTTTGGACATGAGATTTTTGTTCCCTTCAGCCCTTTTGACTTACTTTGCAACCGTCTTCTATGAACGTCACTAAACATTTTCGGGAGAAAACAGGCTGGTGAGGAGGGCATTTTTTCCATCATCTTCTGCAGTAAGGTCAATACCTGCTGTATCCTCTCAACCCTTCCCATGATGAACTGGGCCGGGCATGCTTTCCCACTGCACCCAGATAAAGATGCAGTACAGGTAGGCAGCCGCTACCAATCGACCAGAGTTGGCATGCGAGGCGCAACCTGTTTGCCGGTCCTGTTTTTGGGACTATGGGCTCTTGGGAAAATTCTTCCTTTCTCTGGGCCTCAGTTTTTCCATCTGTTAAATAATGGCCTGAGTGATCTGTAAGGTGCCTTCCAGTTCTGATGGTGTGGGAATGGGAGATCTCGAAGTCACTGGGTGGGAAGTCACCTCCTGGTGCAGGCTTTTTGTGGTTCCCCTCCTCCCTTTCCCCCTCCTCCTGGGGCCTCCAGGACTGGGACGTGGGTGGGAATCAGATCGTGTACTGGGACACAGACTAAATATTTCCCCTCACAACCTGTGCCGGTGAACAGCTACGAATCACCCAAAGCTTTGGGGTGTGGATTCAAGGAGCAAAATGACAAGGATGGTTGGCATTTATTGAACGCTTACTGTGTACGCCTGACCTTGCCTCTTATCTTCAGCACGCCCCTTCAAGTCAATGTTTTCCTTCTTAATTGTAAATAAGACGAGGGTGCTGACTTCTGACTTTTGTGCACGTAATTACCTCACCCAGTGTCAGAGTCAGAATTAGAACTCGGATTCATGTCGCTTCCTCAATTCCATCTGCCTCCAGCTAGAGAGGCCCTAAGGATATGGTCTTTAGTACTTCTTGGGATTTGCCAAGCGCTAGTGTCACACTAGGTCTCCTTCCCCTGGGGTGCTCCTCTGTCTTTGCACCCAACACGGTCATTGCTCTGTCAAGCTTCTTCCACCCAGACCCTGACTCTGTTCCTTTTTCTTGTCTCTCCAAGTCCCTCCCCTGGCTTCTGTGTTCTCTGTGCCTGTTGGCCTGGCTGCAGGTGCCTCACCCAGAGGTGAGGTCGTGCCCTAGAACTTACATTCTTCACTCACCCTGTAGCAGGGCATCCTTGGCCACTGACTGAGTGGTACTGGAGTGTAGAAGTCCAGTTCCCGGGTTCTGCACAAGCTCCGGGGGGAACGTCCCCTCCAGCGTCTGTCTGTGGAATCGGGCCGAGGCTGGAGCTTTGCCTCAGTTTGCACCCCGGCTTGGCTCCTTCCTTTCCCTGTTGCCCTCCCAATCTCTTAGTGAAAGCAGTTCTTTAATAAATCATTGGCCCTCAAATATGTAGCTTAGAGACTGCTTTGGGCAAGCTGACGTAAGTTACCTTCCTTCTCTCCACTTCCTAGGAAATTACCCAATTATCAGAGTTTAGATTTACAGAATTCATTGCAAAGCTTTTTTTTTTTTAAAGATTTATTTATTTATTTGACAGAGAGAGATCACAAGTAGGCAGAAGGGCAGTCAGAGAGAGAGGGGGAAGCAGTCTCCCTGCAGAGGAGAGACCCTGATGCAGGGCTCGATCCCAGGACCCTGAGATCACGACCTGAGCCGAAGGCAGAGGCTTTAACCCACTGAGCCTCCCAGGCGCCCCGCATTTTTTTTCTTTTTTAAGATTTTATTTATTTGACAGAGAGAGACACAGCAAGAGAGGGAACATAAGCAGGGAGAGTCAGAGAGGGAGAAGCAGGCTTCCCGCAGAGCAGGGAGCCTGATGTGGGGCTTGATCCCAGGATGCTGGGATCATGATCTGAGCCAAAGGCAGATGCTTAACGACTGAGCCACCCAGATGCCCCTGCAAAGCATCTTTGGATCAGTGATCTTACATACTTCTTTGCACACACAGTTCTTTCTGCCTGAAATGCCCTCTGACTGCCCACTTCCCTGCTAGACTCGGTTCCATCCTGACTTCCTCTGGGAAGCTTCTCTGCTCCATCAGATAGGGTTAGCCATTTTCTCCTTTGTCTCCCCCCTTGTGGCAGAGACCTGCTGGAGGAGCATCAGTCCTGGCTTCCCAGAGCCCAGCCTCCCGTGCGGTGAAGTGGGGGCACTGTGACGGATTCCAGCCAATGGAACATGGGCGAGTGAGGTACGTGAGTATTGGGCCAGGCTATAAAACGTTCCGTGCAGTCCTCCATGACGCCTCTCTCTTGCATGTTGGCCGACATCCAGTAGAGGATTCCAGTAGAAGACTCCAAGGAGGCCTGGATCTCATAATGATTACATGGAGCAGAAGCCCGTGCCAATACATTGTGCCGTGTGATATCTTGTTATGCCATCGAGAGGCTGGGGTTATTTGTTAAAGCAGCTTGCGCTGAAGGCCCTAATACACCCAGTATCTTATCATTTAACTACTAGAACAACAGTCAAGCTCCATTATTATTGGTTACTTATCTATCTCCCTCCGTGGGCTGGAAGCTTCTGGAGAGCCGGCACGAGCTTTCTGTCTCTATCCCCAGTGCCCAGGACAAGGAAATGCTCCGTGTTTGCCCCTTCAATGAGGGCAGAAAACACTGTGAGATTCGGTGTAATATGTCCGTCTTCAGGCTCCGGAGTTGGAGTGGCTGGGTTGGGGTCCTTGCTCTTTCTTTTGTTGCTTGGATCACCTTGGGCAAGTTACTCAACTTCTCTGAGTTTAGCTTCCTAATCTGTAAAGTGGCGCTAACACTCGGATTATTATCTTATCTATTATTGTCACAACTGACCTGGAATTCCGAGAAAGTACTTGACCCCCCCCCCGCCAAGAGCGCTCGGTGAAGGGCAGAGATAGCCCTTGCCTCCAAATCTTCCTCTTCCTGCTACGCTTTGAGGAATATGTAGAGAACTCTTCTGTCATCTCCGGCTCCCCCCCCCCCGCCCCCGCCCCCGAGCTTTGGGTGACAGCCAGGATTCCCAGCAGGAGTGGTGACCTGAGGGTTTTCGACACCTTCAGGTGCTAAGTTGAGGCAAAGGGCCTGAGTGACTTTTCAGGGAAGAGTCATGCACTTGGTTAAAGACACCCCAGGGTGGAGACATGGCCTAGAACCTGGGCCCTCACCGTGGAGGGGTGAGGCTTCACCCTAGGGATGTCCCTTGTTGCAGGGGACAGGCATTGACTTAGAAACCACAGAACTGTGAAGCCAGCTACACCTGCTTCCCAGGCCCTCTTTTCTTCCCCTTCAACTTCTACCTCTCTTCCTCCTCCTCCCCCTTCAGAAAAATAGCAGTTGTCAAGCTGTGTTGGCAGTCCCTGAGCTTGAATGTCAAGACCTGTGGCCTCTGAGGACAGGGGCCTGGAGGAAGGTGTTCAGCTCTGCAGCCCAGACAGCAGGAAGCACTGGGGTTTCCTGAGAAGCGGGGGAGGGGAGGCACACCAGGGTTTCCCTGGGCTGCACCGGATGGGCCCGGCTGGGATGTGACCTCAGTCCCTTGGGAAGCGAAGGCCTGGACCCAACTGGAGAAGGAAGGTCCATGGAGAATGCTGAGGCATTCCAGGGGATCCTCGCCTGGTTAGTGGTCAAGGCCCACAGAGGTCTTGGGGGACGCCGAAGTGCCCAGCTGGAGCCAAGGTTGGCCTCCTCTGTGGCTGGTGAGCTCTGCCCCTTTTCTGGCTTCTCTCTCCCTTCTGAAACAGCTGGTGCTCTTGGCCACCTCTCTCTCATCTTCCTGGCCTGCTGTCGCTTCCCCCTTCACCACCTGGTACCCTCCCCTCACTTTTCCAGAACCTACCTTTCTCTGTGAGGCCCTCGCAGCTGATCTGCTGGCCTTCTACAGCCTCAGGTGGGCTCTGCCTCAGAGATTTTCTGTGGGGAGCATGTCTTAACCTGAGAATGCTCTGAGGGCACGGTCTGTGACTGTTCACCTTTGAGCAAATGCATCAGTGAATGAATGAGTGAGCCCGGGAGGAAACAAATGAACAGAAAAGTGTCTGCCTATGCTAATGAATGAGTGAGTCCGTGATGGCGCGAGGGAAGGAATGAACCTGCCCGAGTGGGAGTGAGTGGGTGAGATGGGGGGTCCTGAGGTGGGTGCTGGGGGCAGAGGCAGCAGCGACAGCAGAGAAGGAGGCTTGGATGGGCTGGGGCAAAGGGCCTTCTTGGCCCATTATCTGGAGAGGACCCAGGGGGCGGCAGGGTCCCTTCCCCCATGCACAGACAGCGCTCTGTCTTCTCTCCTGGCTCCTGTGTCCCCTCAAGCTCCCATCCTTGGCCAGGCTCAGAGGAGAACCCTCCTGGCCCCTGCCTTTGGGTTTTCTTGGCAGGATCCTCCTTGGAAGCTGTTTCTCTTGGATGAAGCCTCTCCTGACCCCTCCTCCCCTCCCGAAGTCCCCATAAAATGTTCAAAGTATTTTCTTTTACTCAATAAAGCAAACAAAGGCAAGGGCAGCCTTGAAGCCTGAATCTGCAGCCCTTGGCTTTTCTCACCCGAGGCTCACAAACCACCTTCACGCTGGAGTCTCTGGGGACCTTCCCATGTGCTCCACTCCGAGGATGGGAAAGCAAGGCTCAGAAGAAGGGAGATCATTTCGCTAAGCGTAGCGGGCACAGCCTTGACCTTGGGCCTTAGGTCTCAGATTTGGGGAGACCATCCCCCCCTAATGGCCCCTCTCTACCTCCCTTTGATCCCGGTGCATGACAGCAATGGGGAGGCCTTGGGCTGGGTCCCCAGCAGCCTCTGTGGTGAGGGTCCGCGGTTCTTCGAGCAAGAGACTATAGTACAGCTGTGCATCCCCGCTGCACACAGGCTGGAGGAAGTCAGGGCCGAGGGGAGGGACTTCGCACGGCCCGGGAGGTCAGGAATCCTTGCCTGGGGCTCCACGGGACCCACGAGATGGGTGGGTGTGCGGGGCAGACAGACCCACAGAGACGAACGTGAACTGAGTGAGCACACTCTCCGTGCCAGGCATTCTTCGCAACAACCCCCTAAGGCAGGTACGATTAGCCCCACTTTCCCGATGAGGAAGCCAAGGCCCAGAGAGGTGACGTGACTTGTTCAAGATTGCACAGGTAGTAAGCAGTGGGGTCGGAATTTGAACCCAGCACTTGTCAAACTCCAAAGCCCAGATTCTAACTTGTTCTCCTAGTTGGGTGAGAGCTTGAGGTGGGAAGGGGGGCAGGTACGAGGGTGGACCGGCAGCAGGCCTATAACGGGCCTCGACGTGGCCAGGAGTAGAGGAGGTGCTCACCTGGGCTCCTGGTTCCCTCCTGTCCTGTGACGGAATGCTTAGCCTGCCCCGGAAGTTGGGGTCTTCCTGCTCTCTCAGGACTCTCCTTGGCTACTCAGTTCTTCTAGAAGCCTAACCACTTGCTTCATCTTCTGTGGAGATAGATGCCTTCAAGTGGGGGCCAGTTTCCCTTCTGCTGGTCCTAACTCCACAGCCCTGTGGTGGGCGAAGCAAGCTCCTCAGGAAACGGGGTTCCCTCTAGACAACCCTACCCCCAGCCCCCCTTCCCATCGCTGGCCCTGGCCGGCCCCCTGGGCCCCGGCTTGAGAACAGACATTCACCCCTTTGCCAAGCACGGAGTGGGAAGGGAAGGGCCGCGGCAGCCCAGCCAGGAGTCCCAGCCAGGGAACGGGATCAAGAGCGGATGGGATGACTGGGAGGCCGAGAGGCCAGGACCAAGGCACAGGGACCTAGGGTTGGGGCAGGCTGGGGGGTGGCCTAGAGGTCGAGGGAGGAGCAGGGGGGCTCCCTTTCCCCAGCTCTGCCTGGGGCTACGGAAGTTAGGAGTCTTGCAGCTGTAGCCCGAAGGGGGGCACGAAGTGGGAAATGGCCTTGCCTTGCTCTCTTCCTGATGGGGCCAGACCTCTTAAAGGGGTAGCTCTAGGACTGGGCGTGGGGGGTGAGAGAGCTCAACCTCTTAGCCCTCGGGTCAGAGTTCAGTGCCTTCCCACAGGGACACGGTGGTTTCTTGCCTCCTCACCACAACGGCCCCCCCCACTGGGCCTATTCCCACTTGAGAGGGTCGTCGGGTCTGGTCCCTTACCTGCCTTGCGTCTAGTGTCCTGGGCCAGGCCCAGGGTAGCACAGTAGTAATTACTAAGGAGCAGAGGACGTTGGTGAGCGGACCTGGTTGGAGCTGGGAATTGAGACCCAGGACTCCAACCAGAGGCCTGCCCTGACTCAGTTTCCTTTTGGTCTCCCAGACCCAGCGTATCTGGGTGGGCAGAATGGATCCTGGCAGGGATGGGGGCTCCCTGACTAGGCTGTTCTCGAGCAGCCCCGCTCTCAAGGTCTTCGTCCCCGTGGTGATGACACCGCCACTCAATCCAATGTGCCCAGACCCGCAGCGCGGCTATCAGCTCTGATGTGCTTTTCGGACTTCATGAACGGACCCTGGAGCCTGTACTGAAGGGACCGGACAGGCAGAGTTCAAATCCCCACTGTGCCCATTCCCAGCTGTGTCTGTTTTCTTACCTGTAAACGGAGCCATCGGTGACCCTGTGTCAGAGGGTTACTGTAAGGGTGCTGTCAGGGAATGCCGCTGCGGTGATTAGAACGGGCACAGTAGATGGGAGTCAGGATTTGAACTCAGGTCCAGCTGGTGCCAATGCCTGCCTTTTTTCTGTCTTCACGTGCTGGATCCTTCCATTGCTCAAATCATGGGATGGCATATGCATGGGGAGCCGGGGGCTGGTGAGGGTGGGAATGGGAGCTAGACCTGGCATCTTGCAAGGGGCCCCCAGGCCGATGGCCCTCTCTGGCTGGACAGAATCTACTCTTCCCTCCCACTAGCCTAATTCCACAGATCCCCCAAATGATGGACAGTTGGGGCAAGTAGGAACACCCCTCAGAGCCCCACCGTGCCTTCCCCTCCCCGGGCCTCAGCTTCCCCGTCTGTAGTGCTGGGAAGATCCGACAAAGGCCATGTGAGCCTCCTCGGAACTCTAATGCATGAGAAAGTTCTCAGGACACGCAGTGGGCGAGGACTCCCAGGTTGGAGGACAGGATGGGGGCCCTTTGGAGCGGGGGAAGTGAGCTGGCTGCGTTCACAGACTCAGACTTCGGCCTCGGCAGCAGCTGGGCCTGGACTCCTGCTCGTGGCCGCCCCCTCTCGTGGGCCTGCTCCAGGCTGACCCCTTCCCTGCTGAGGAGGCTTCTGCTGTCCGCACAGGCACACCCTCTGTGCTGGGGCTGGGTGCTGGTGTGTGCGTGTGTGTGTGCGTGTGTGTGTGTGTGTGTATTGGGTACATGGGTGGGGTGCAGAGAGGTGCTGAAGAGTGAGGGGCTCCTGAGCCCCACCATGCTGCACGCACAGAGCCTCCACGGACTCAGTCTGGACTGCCGGCTCAGACATCCTTCCTGGAGCCTCTATGGCCCCTCTGGCTGCCGCCACAGGCGGATTCCCGGCGAATGGTGCTCCTGAGACTGCCACGGGCCGGGCTGCGTCATTCCCGCCCTCCCTGAGCCCCGGGACCAGCTGGGCAGCGCTCCAACCCTGGGAACTCCGCCTGCTGCTTCTTTTTTCCTTCTCCTTCGAAACTTCACTCTATGATTCAATGAAATGTCCTCTGCTCTCCGCTGCCTGGCTTGGCCAAGCTGACCTTGTAGGGCAGAAAGCACTGGGCCCGAAGTTCTGGTCTGCTGCCTTGGCTGCCCCACGTGACCTTATGAGGGTCCCTTCCCCTGTGTGGGCTTCAGTTTCTCCATCTGTGGAGCGGGAGGATGGTGGTGAGGGTGCATCTAGCACTGCAGAAGGAAGAAGGAGAACTGCCTTTGCACGCTTTCATGCCTGTCTCCTAGCTCCATGGTGGGCACCATTCTTTCTTCGAGGAGGTTTACCCTGGGGTTCTAACCTGGACCTCTCCACTCTGCCCTCCCTGCCCAACCAGCTTACAGATCAGTGGTCCCAGGCCCACCTGTGGTGGCCTTGCGTGGAGACTTATCATCAGGCCCAAGAAAGTCCACCTCTAAGATCTAGGCCCTAAACTGTCCCCCTTTCTCACGGTCCTACCCCGCTGGGTAAAGGCTAAGACACCCCTCCATGTGGGGCTCCACCACTAGAGGGCGCCCATCGCTCCCCAAAACATGATTAAACACCAAAACCAAAATGCTTATCCCGGCTGAATTTAATGCTAACAGCCATTTGTTGAGTACTTACCTGTCTGAGCTGCTGCCCCCCCCGCCTCCCAGCGCCAATAGAAAGTACACAGTGCCATCATCCCCTCTCCACAGATGAGAAACCGAGGGTGGGAGAAGTGAAATGACTTACCCAAGGTCACTCAGCTAGTGAGAGACAAGGCTGGGGCTGGCATTCACGTCCAAGCGGGATCAGTCTCAGGCCCCCCCTGGCTGAAGGCTCAGCGCCTCCCAGAGTCAGTCGTCGAGGTGGGGGATGAGGGCTGGGACGGAAACCAGAGATAGGAGCTAGACCGAGGTGATTGGACACCTCAGTGAATGGTTGCAAACTTTAAAATAAACACTCAGCAGGGTCTTTTAAAACTGACACTAGTAGATGACATCCATAAAGCACTCACCACATGCCAGGCACAACATCAAGTGTTCTGCATACATGAGCTCACCTAACACTTGAAACTACCCAGTGGGACTAGATTCCAGCATGATTCCCATTTTACAGATGGGGAAACTGAGGTTCAACTAGGCCAGCAGTCTTGCCCAAACTTACTCATTTGAACCCCCATGTCTGTTTGCCTTGTGATTGTTAACGTTTACACTATGCTGCTTATCTTGTTTTAGATGAAACTTAACTGGAATCCCAATATTTAAGAGAGGATAGCAAGCAGAAGCAGAGGAGGTGGGGACACAGAAGCCTGAGACGTCCCGGGCCACAGCTGGAGGACCCTTGATGGGAGGCAAACCCTTTCTGGGTCCCAGAGTGGAGCAGGGCCTTGGCCAAGGGCACAGATCTGGTTCAGGGCAAAGCAGGAGAAGATCCCAGTTCTCCTGGCCCCCTGTCTGCTGCTTGCTCGCTCTGTGTGCTGCACTGACTTCAAGACAAGCTCAGAATCCTGTCTCAGTCCAGGCCTCAGTGACTGAATGGTGAATGCCTTTCCCCTGGAGAGGAACCCTTCAGGGTTGGAGACATCTGGACACGTGGGCTGTCCTAGGCAGTGGCGGTCAAGAGGTGGCCGTGGCCTGGAGGATGCTATCTGGGCTCCTATCGTGTCTATCAGCCCTTCTCCCAAAGCATCCCAAACAACCCCCTCCCACCTCTGCCGAGAGGGTAGCCCCAGAGCTGCTTCCGGGGAAGATGGCGGAGCAGCCGCTGGTCACGTGAGCCGATCCCGTGGTCTCATGGCAGCTTGTGCAAGACAGGAGCGCCAGGGTGGGATGTGGTCCCTGTGCTGTATGAGGCTCTCCTTTGGGGTAATAACTGCTTGATCCCAGGTCCTGCCTTACGCCCACCCTGGTCCTTTGCCAGAGCTAAATCTGGGACTTTCCGACTTCCATGGCGACACTGGGGTGACTAAGTGCAGAGGCAGTATGGACCACAAAGCCCTGGAGCTGGGGAGCGCTTGGTGGGCTAGGCTGGGGTCAGGGGCACCGGAACTAGTAATGCGTGCACCCCCAGGGAGCGGGCCAGTTCGAGGCATGACCACCCTGAGTCCTCATACCAGCTCTGTGAGGTGGGACCTCTTGCCCCTGCACCCCTTTTCTGCAGATGCATAACTGGAGCTCATGGCCAGCCAGAGAGGCAGAGGCAGGTCGGGGACGCGCCCACACGGTATGGGGCCAGAGGCGGTGTGTGTAGGGCAATGAGGAATGGTGGGTTGTGCTAAGCTGCAGAGACACACCTTAGTGTGTCTGCTGGTGGCCGCTATTAGCCCAGTCACTTGTGATGTGAGCCTCAAAACTAGAGCCTTGAGGGCTTTTACTTTTAATGTTTATTTATTTATTTGAGAGAGAGACAGAGAGAGAGCAGAGCGCGCGTGCGCATTGGGGGGTGGGACAGAGGGAGAGGAAGAGAGAGACTTATGCAGACTCTGCGCTGAGTGCAGACCCTGGCATGGGTCTGGATCTCATGATCCCAAGATCGTGACCTGAGCCAAAACCAAGAGTCGGACGCTTAACCGACTGCACCACCTAGGTGCCCTGAGAGCCTTTAGTTTTTAAAGTCAATCAGAAATGTGGACGTTTGTATGAAATTTCCATTTTCCGAAACCTGGAAAATGAATTAAAAGCTTATTTTTAAAAGTTGGGGTCCGGGAGGGGGGACCATTAATCAGAAAAGTTAAAGATTAAAAAAAATCTGAGCAGTCCAATAAACCTGTAGACCAACTCCAACCTGATATGTTATATGGGGCCTGTGGGACCCTCGAGGCAGGGCCCCTAACTCAGCCGAGGAGGGTCCTCCCACAAAGAGAAAAATATCCTGAGGATGAGAAGAGATTAGGAGAGGGGGAGGCGGAAGAGTGAGTCAGGCAGTGGGAACGGCCTAAGCAAAGGCGCGGGGAGGGCTCCATCACGGTGCACAGACCGCCGGCGTCCCTTCTGAGGGAGACTGCCCCAAAGTAGGAGGTAATGGCTTTTTGGAGAGGAAGAGCAGAATCTCTCAAGAAAAACGCAAGGGATTCCCTTTGTTGGGACAATGGGCCAACACACTCTAATGACAGATAGTTTCTGTGCCTAGTTTTAAATGAGTTTTCTTCTTTACAAGAATATTCCTCTGTCGTGGCCAAAAGTTGTGTACTTGGGGTGCTTTGGGGAATGGAGGAGGGGGCCTGCATCCATGCTTGGGCAAAAGTGGGGTGAACAGGAACCAGGGGCTGGTGGCTGGGGCGATCAGACAGGTAAAGTGACCCCAAACAGTCGGCTGTGGGCTTTTGGAGGAGACAGAGAATGCTGGCGGAAGACAGGGGTCCACTGGGGACTGTGTTTCCTGCAGTCGAGGGGCAGCGGGGCTGGAGCGGCTGTGTCGGGAGGGGAAGGCGAAGGGCGGCCCCCGCTGACTTAGGGTCACGCATGGTGAGATGGCATTTGGTGGAGCTGCCAGGAGGGCTCCAGACACAGTGTGGTGGAACAGAGCCCTACTCCACGCCCTGGGTCATCGTCTGCAAGGGAAGGTGGTTTGACCCAGATTAAGATGGCAAGTGTTTGCATCTCATGAGTCAGTCCTCGCTGATGGCCACGGCTCTGCCTTAATAAGGCTCTCAGGCTGCCTCGCCTCAGCCAGGAGGAGCACAGAGGTGGGTCCCGAGCGCCTGCTAAGGGTGTAGATGTGGGGACCGTTTCCATTCCTGGCTTGTTGCTGGCTCGCACGTCCGTACCTCCGAAGGAAAAGCAGTTCTTGTATTTGTTCTCGAGTTCTCCTGACCCAGGCTTCCCTCCCTCGGAGACTTCGGACATCCCCCCTCCCCCCAGAGGGCCTGATTGTCATGTGTGACTCACCCTACCCTCTGGGACTCGGTTTCCACGTCTGTAAAAAGGCAATGCAATCCTGACAGTCATCTACCCACAAACCTCGTTTACTCCTCTTGCAAGATGCTATTGGGGCAAAACACTGCCATTCTCATAAATGCTTGCCGAGGAGTTTAGACTCAATCCCACCATTTTAAGTATTGTGACTTTACGACATAATGCATTTTAGTATCTGGTAGAGGAAGACCACCCCCACCCCATTCTTTTTCTCTCAAATATCTTGTGGCTTTGGTCACAAATATCCCTCCAGACGAACTCCAGGATCACTTCATAAAATTGGGGCCGGGAATTTGATCTTCTTTGGTTATTCTACAAGTTTGTGGAGCTAAGACTTAAGGGTAGGCTTAGTGTCGGCTGTGAAGTCCAATGGTGTGCATAGGAATCCCAGTCCCGCCATCCCCACCTGTGGGATCTGGGGCAAAGACAACATTCCCAGGCTCCATTTCGCCCTCTGTAAACGGGGCTTACAGTGGTGCTGACTTTATAAAGTTCTTGGTGAAGATGACAGGAGATCATTCCTGTGCGGCGTTTCAAAACATGGCTGGCATAGGGCAAGCCCGTAGTAACTGAGAGCTAGGACTAGTGTCATTGAGTGTGACACTCTCTCCCCTTGGCTTCCCAATTGCAGCTGTGGTGATGTACAGCGATCACGGTGGTGGGTGTATCCCACCGGGGAGCTATGGAGGAGGCAGGGGTGGCCGAGTGACTGAACCATTGACACATGCCTAAGGCACAGGCTGCCATCGGAGATGTTGGAATAAATGCCATACGGTACCTGACCTCAGGGGCGCAGTGTAAGGAGCAGGCAGACACGGTGACACAAGTCATTGCACATGGTGGTGGAAGTTTCTGTCTGAGCCTAGAAGGAGGGATGACTCACCCATGGGTGTTGGGGGTGTTGCAAAGACTTCCAGGCCGAGGGGAGAGATGAGCATTCCAGGAGCCATTCATGGCTTCGGGGGTCAGGCTAAGAGGTGCGGGCTTTATCCTGCAAGCAATGGGGAGTCAGGAAAAGTCTTAAAATGGGTGGAGAGGGGTTGAGACCTGGCGAGACCCATGTTTGGGAAATGAGAACTTCGGGGAGTCACTTGAAGGGATGTCCTTGGGATGTCCTTTGTCATGTTGACTGTGGCTCTGGCCCCACTGGGACCCTTTCTTCCACACCAGCTCTGTGAGGTGTGCTTCAGACGCCCATCTGCTCCAACATACTGAGCAGCGTTTTCTGCCTTCCTTCCCTCACCCAATCCCTCCCTCCCTCCTCCATGCTTTCCCTTGCTCTCCACTTCCCATGTGCCACAAACCTCGTTTACACGACCTTCCTCTTTCTTTGGTCCTGTTGCCTGATCCCGACGGAGCTCCACCAACAGTTTCCAGCTTCAGATGGAACATTTTCCCTTAAAAATGGCACCTCATGGATCTAGATTCAGAGGACAACTTGGATGGAAGCAAAAACAAAAGACATCTGAGCAACCAAAATAGAAGTCATCAAGTTCATTGTCCTTCCTCATTGGAGAATCTTCCTTCCTGGGAGTCTCACATAGAACTTACTTAACACGTGATTTGGGCATTATTTCTTGCCAGGTTTCCAGACATCATATTCTGAAGTAACACGTTACAAATGCATCCTAGAATTTTAATATATTATTTACCACATCTTATTGCTTTTTATTCAATTTTGTTGTATTCTTTTTTTTTTTCTGATTATAAGCAAAAGAGACACACTGTAAACATTCTGAGCAAATGTGAACTTGTAAAAATGGTGTGATGGTTAATTTTATTGCCAATTTGGCTGGGTCACAGCGCCCAGCTATGTGGTCAAACATTATTCTGGATATTACTCTGAGAGTGTTTTGAGATGAGATTAACATTGAAATTGGTGCCCTCCATACTGTGGGTGGGACTCGTCCAATCAGTTGAAGGCCTGCATAGACCTGAAGAGAATGAGCTCCCTTGAGCAAGAGGGAATTCTGCACCAGATGGCCTTTGGACCCAAATTGCAACACTGGCACTTGTCTGAGCCTCCAGCCTGCTATCCACAGATTTCGGACTTGCCAGCCTCCATAATCGTGTGAGCTAATTCTTTAAAATAAATCTCTTTCTCTCTATATACATCCTATTGATTCTGTTTGACTAATACAGATGGAAAGCAAAAATACTCTTTAAAATCACCCCAACAGGGACTTTTGGTTTCTGGTCCAGCAGGTAAAGAGCTTGGAAGTTCCCACTCCATTCTAACAACAAATAAAAGCCTGAAAAATAAAATACTCCTCGTGGATCTTTCAGAGAAGTGAGGTTACAGGGAAAACCACTGCCCCCAGATTTGGAGAGACAGGCAAGTGGCTACAGAGGGTCACAACTTCCTGGAGCAGAAAATCATGAGCAGAAGTCTCCACAAGGCCCCAGTACTGGAGCAGGAGAACCTGAGTTGGAACTGAATTGCTGGAGACTCAGTGTAGACAATAGTAAGAGTTAAAAACACCAGGGGGTTCAGTCACCAAGAGGCCCCGACACTTTTGTAAGTTTTAGCCCCAGGAGCTCTATCAGGTCCTCATGGTGAATATCAGAAAAAACTCATTCCTCCAGCAGGGGGAGGAGAAAAGGAACCATTCTGAGATATGTTAGAAGACTCTGGTTTTTCTTAACAAGGCCTGCCCTCCAGAGAAAGTACTTTACCAAAACCTAACCTGTTGGGATTTTATCAGAGCCTAACTCACCTGGAGGAAAGGAAATATCCAACTCCGGTTTTTCTGGCCTTCCACATGAGGAAAGAGACATACATAATTCTAGTCCTCTCTGGCCATCCTGTCCCATCTAAGGGAGGAAAAACTGAGAGGCACTGGTGAAGCTCAGAGTCCAGGGCCACAGGTATAGACCTAATCATAGGGCCATAGAATACTTCCCTTCCCCCAACACCTCACCACCACATTACCGAAGGCCTATAATGCAGTTCCTTTTGTCCAGTGCATCATGTCTGCTTTTCCACAAAGAATTACAAGGCACACTAAAAGGCAAAAGACAGCGTGAAGGGATTGAGCAAGCGTCAGAACAGAGTCAGATATGGCAGGGATGTTAGAATTTAAAAAAAAACTATGATTAATATGTTAAGGTCTTTAATGGAAAAAGCAGACAGCATGCACGAACAGATGGATAAGGTAAGCAGAGAGATGGAAATTTTAAGAAAGAATGAAAAAAAATGCTAGAGATCAAAAGGAATAAGAGAAATGAAGCTCATTTGTAGACTAGACACAACTGAGGAAAGAATCTTTGAGCTTGAGGATATGACAACAGAAACTTCCAAAACTGAAAAGCAAAGAGAAAAAATGTCAAAAAAAAAAAAAAAAGGAAACAAAGCCAGAACAGAATATCCAAGAACTGTGGGACAATTAAAAAAATTTTAACATATCACAATGGGAATACCAGTAGAAAAAGAATCAGACGGAAGCAAGATTTGAAGGAATGATGGCTGAGAATTTCCCCCAAATTAATGTCACACACCAAGCCACAGATCCAGGAAGCTCAGAGAACATGAAGCAGAGTAAATGCCAAAAAACTATAACTAAACATATCATACCCAAATGGCAGAAAATGAAAGATAAAGAAAAAGTCCTGAAAAAGACAGGGCAAAACACTTTGCCTATGGAGGAACAAAGGAAAGAGTTTCATCAGAAATTCTCCTCAGAAACCATGTAAACAAATGGAGTGAAATATTTGAGGTGCTGGGTGAAAAAAACCCCACCAAACTAGATTTCTACATCGTGTGAAATTACCCTTCAAAAATGAAGAGAAAAGAATGATTTTCTTAGACAGACAATAACTGCAGAAATTTGTTGCCAGTAAAATCACCTTGCAAGAAAAGTCAAAAGAACTTTTTCATTTTCCTTCAGAGGGAAGGAAAATGATATAGTTCAGAAACTCAGATCTACATAAAGAAAGGGAGAATGTTGGAAAATGAGTAAGTGGTGTAAACATTCTTTTATTTTCTTATTCTTAATTGACCAGATAACACCTTGTTCAAAATAGTAATAAAATAGCCAACTCAGTATTGAAGAAGAATGGATTTGGAGGATGCACACTACTCAACTTCAAGACTTACCACAAGTCTACAGTAATCAAGACAGTGTGGTTTTGTTGAAAGAACAGACAAATAGACCAATGAAACAGACCAGAGAACCCAGAAATAGACCCACATGATAGAGTCAATTGATCTTTGACAAAGGAGCAAAGGCAATACAATGAAGCAAAGATAGTCTTTTTAACAAATTTTGCTGGAACAATGGGACACCCATATGCAAAGAAAAAAAAAAGAATCTAAGCACAGCTTTTATACCCTTCACAAAAACCAGCTCAAAACGGATCATAGACTTAAATGTAAAATGCAAAAGTATAAAATTCCTTTAAGGTAGCATAGGAGAAAACCTAGATGACCTTGGGTATGATGATGACTCTTTAGATGTAACACCAAAGGTGCAATCCATGAAAGAAATCATAAGCTGTATTTCATTAAAATTAAAACTTCTGCTCTGTGAAGGACAATGTCAAGAGAGCAAGAAGATAAGTCACAGATGGGGAGAAAATATTTGCAACATACACATCTGATGAAGGACTGCTATCCAACATATAGAAAGAACACTTAACACTCAACAAAAGGAAAATAAATGAGCCAATTAAAAAATAGTCAAAAGACCTGCTGAATAAACATCTCACTAGAGAAGATATACAGATGACAATTAAGCTTATGAAAAGATATTCAACATCATATAACATTAGGGAATTGCAAATTAAAAAGACAATGAGACAGTATTACACACCTATGAGAATAGCCAAATCCAAAATACTGACAACTCCAAACATTGGTGAGGATGAGAAGCAACAGGAACTCTCATTCACTGCTGGTGAGAATGCAAAATAGTACCGCCAGTATAGAACACAGTTTGTCAGTTTCTTATAAAACTTAGCATACTCTTACCATATGATCCAGCAACTGTGCTCCTTGATATTTACCCAAATGAATGGAAAGCATATGTTCACGCAAAAACCTGCACATGGATGTTTTCAGAAGCTTTATTCATAATTGCCAAAACTTAGAGGAAACCAAGATGTCCTTCAGCAGGCGAAAGGATTACTAAATGGTGGTACATCCATACAATGGCATATTATTCAGCACTAAGAAGAAATGAGCTTTCAAGCCATGAAAAGATATGTGAGAATCTTGCATATTACTAAGTGCAAGAAGCCAATCTGAAAAGGCTATATACTGAAGGATTCCAACTGTATGACATTCTGGAAAATCAAAACAATGGCAACAGCAAAAAGAGTAATGATTGCCAGGAATTAGGGAAGTGGGAAGATGAAGAGATGGTGAACAGAAGATTTTTAAGGCAATGAAACTACCATGTATGATATTATAATGGTGTATACATGTCACTATGCACCTGTCAAAAACCATAGAATGGACAAGGCCAAGAGTGAACCCTAATGTAAACTATGGACTTGGATAATAAATATGTATCAACCATTCATTGCAAAAAGTGCACCATTCTGGTAGGAATGTTCATAGTTGGGGAGGTTGTGAGAAGGGTGGGGATGGATGGGAAACTCTTTGTACTTTCTGTGCAATTTTGCTATGAATGTAAAATTGCTCTAATAAAGTTTATTAAGTAAATTCCGTCAAATGAATAACTATCAAGAGTGGCACATATGCTTTTGGAATGTTTTACAAAATATCTATTTATATTATATACACATTTATTAATGTTATATTCACTGTAGATTTTTCTACAACTTGATTTTTACATGGTTTTGTTTCAAACATCTTTCATTGCCATTAACATCCCCTCCTTCTCTTCCATGGGTGAATATTGTACCATAATTTATTTAGTTAGAGCTCTCTTAATCGTCTTTTGTGTTATTTTATATTTATTATAAATGCCAAAAATTTTTTTCCTATGTGTATTTGCCCAAATTTTACTTTGAGATGAATTCTAGATGTGAACTTGCTCAATTATCTTCCAAAAATGTTTATTCAATTTGCATTCCCACTAATACTATATGAGAGGTCCTCTTTTCTTATACTTTCAGTACTAATATCAACCTTTTAAATTTTTATCGAAAAGAGAGACAAAAAAATTCATCTTGTTTAAACGCAAAGTTTTATGATTTCTGGTGAGAGTTTGTTTCACATTTTAATGGCCTTTTGGAGTTTTCTGTTTCACCTTAAAGTTCATTTCACATTGTATATTATCTCAGTATCATTACCTTGATGTTCCATCTCTTCGAAATATGTGCCTAGAGCTCAGCTCAGCATTTAAAGCTTTGCAATAAATTAATGAATGAAAAAGCACGACCACTTCCAGGTCTGAGCCATGGTACAGGGTATGGAAACATTCCCCATTATGTTTCATGGTTCGAAAATCAATCTGTGTGCACAGCCAGAGGAGGGCTTGGCAGAGGAAAGTGCCCTTTTGCAACGAGAACTGGAGGCTCCTCATGAGAGCAGGGGCCTGACGCCAGGACCCCAAGAACACCCTCCTGCCTAACGTGCGAACGTGGAACTCCACATCCTCACACACGACCACGTTCCCACTTCAGTTATGCAAGTGCCTTGGGGTAAATACCACAACGTTTACACATTTTGTAAGAGGAAATGTGTTTTGTAGGAATTTTTTTTTTTTTTTTTTTGAGAGAGAGAGAGAGAGGTCAGAGGGTCAGAGAGAGAAGCAGACTCCCCGCAGAGCAGGGAGCCCGATACGGGACTCGATCCCCGGACTCCAGGATCATGACCCCAGCTAAAGACAGTCGCTTAACCAACTGAGCCACCCAGGCGCCCCAGTTTTGTAGGAAATTATCTGCAGAAAGTCGTAGAGCTGGACATTGGTGAGATTTCCTGAGAACAGAGAAAAAGAATGATAACCCAGGTGGAAGGACAAATCCGTGGTGTGACATCACTCTCCAAGATTTACTGCTAAATACGCGCTGGAGAATGGGCCAGGCCACTAGTGTTCCAGCCAATGGGAACACTCAGCGTGAGGGCTCATTCAGCCAGTCAGAGCTCAGCATTCCTCCCATCCAGAGTCTGGCTGGCCCAGTGAGCCATGGACGTCCACCAACGACAGAACTTTAGGGGCACAGTGGAGAAGTGGTTAATCGAAAAGGTCAAGCCCACACACTAACATCATCTTTTATATATACTGAGCATTTACACACAAATCGTGTTCCGAATGCTTTCCGGGAGGTGAAGGGGCCTATGTGAGGTCACACAGTGGTGTGGGGTCCGTGCTCCCAATGCTGTAGCGCTTCTGTGAAACAGGGATTGTGCTGCTGACGTTCCCCGAGCACTTCTCTGTTCCGGGGGCTGCGCTAGGGACTTAAGATGTGACCAGCGCACGAGAGGTTTGTGAACCACAAAACCACCGCTTCATTTTCCTTAGTGACTGATCAAACATGATACAAAATCTGAAACCTATCTTAAATACGTCTCCCATTGGGGAAGACCCTTGATCCTTCATGCGAACACACGCACACACAAAATCCCAAAGCGTAGCCCCTGTGATTATGTGACAAATGCTCATTGAGCTAATGGACAGGTCAGGGAGTGGGATGCTGTAGGGAGAGCCGAAGGAGAGCCATCAAGAGTGAAACGTGCCGTCGCACCGTAGACCGGAGAAGCAGCTGCCGAATGCCCGAAGCCCAGGACAAAGGGCTGTACCATGTGAGGGTCCAAGGCGGAGGAGACAGAAGGCGTGGATTCCCGGATGCTCCACATCCTTTGTCTTGTCCCAACCCGCCACGCGGTGGCCGGGGTGTCCGGGGTCAGTTCCGGGGCCCCGCAGGTGGCCCCCAAGCCCAGGGAGTGCTCCTAGTTAAACACGAGGGCGCCAGCATTGTCGGGTGGACATAAATAGACCTGGAGTCACAGGCAGGTAGAGCCCCACACAGCTGGTTGTGCCCGTTATCACAGACACACCCATGTGCGAACAGTTGCACATGCGTGTGTGAGTGTACCCACCCACGTGTACACATATATGCTTCTTTGAGGGTCCCCGGGAGTTCCTAAAAAAGGAATTCCTTCCCTCAGGGGCTTTTTTGTTATGGCTGAGTTGAGGGTTCAATCACGCCCCCACATTTATTGGGCACCTACAGCATGCAGCAAGGCAGTGAGCCCAAATGCCTATCCTCGGGGCCAGGAGGAAGAGACCCCAACTCCAGAATCAGGAGGACTCAGGTTAAGGGGTAAAAAAAAAAAAAAGCGTTGGTAAACCCACGGTGTTGCTGGTGGGCCCGTTTGGGAAAGCTTGTCAGAAAAGCTACGGGGAGCTGGCTCCAGTTCAGACATCTTCCAGGAACACAGAAAACAACCACATTTTACTAATTATAGCGAAGGAAAACACGCTGCGATTACAGCTAAATTACATTAAGACATGACTGGCTGGCTCGGCCTGGGCTGTCTCTGGGTCAGGTTTCAGCCAGGCTGGGCGGTGACACAGGCCGATGGGTGGGCCAGGGAGGCCAAGCCTGGCCGGGGAGGGCCCCCGCAGCCCCTTTCCCTGGGAGGTCGTGACCCTGGCATGACTTTGGGGAGTCCCAGGACCAGCCCCGGCCATGTGACCGGCATCTTCCCCTGCCCAGAAGGGGCTTTCCCAGGCTCCTGGGCTGGAACAAACCGTCCAGGGCCACTGAGCCTTCTAGCCCCTGCTCGCCTTCCCTTGCCGCGCTGAGGGTCAGGAGCTCCAAGGCAGCAAGCAAGGTCTTGGAGACTGAGCTGCAGTCATTTAGAAGGCAACTCGTGGGGGCTGTTTTTCAGAACCCTTTCTCGTGTTGTGGCCACCGACTTTGTCTTTTCATTCCAGGCCCCGGTCTGCACCTGCCAAGAAGGACTTGGCACCTGTTTGGGGAATGGGGTGGGGGGTTGTGGGACCCTCTACCTCCATTCTCCATGTGATTATTCCCGGAGGGCCAATGTCTGATTCATGCCTTATTGGTGGGTGGGGGGAGTGGGGAGGAAGGAAGGGAGGGATGGAAGGAAGAAAGGTTGGGAGGAAGAGGTAGGGAGGGAGAGGGGAGGGAGAGAGGAAGACAAGGACGAAAGAGGCAGGCAGTAGTTCATGACAAAAAGACAACTTACTGAGTCCTTATCACATGCCATTGTCCACACAGTATCTCTTGGACTTGTGACAATAGTTTAAGGACAGGGGCCCAGCCTCTTCGCCCATGGGTGCTAGAGCTCACACAACATAGGTACCCAAGAATCATTTCAGTAAGTTCTCGAACGGGCAAGTGAGGCCAGCGAGCGAGAGAACATGGTTATTTGTGGTTCGAGCCACCGGAGCTCAGCTGGACAGTGACAACTGTGACATCACGAGGTTAGGGTTCAAATCCATCTGTTGGGCTCCAAAGCTGGCTCACCCACCCCTGCACCAGGCTGCTCACCTCTGGGTGCTTACGAAGTGGCCACTTCAGTGACCACCCAGCTCCTACTGATGATGAGACCCTGGTCTCCAGCCACGATCTTGTCCAGCTTGGGGCTGAGCTAGGGGGCTGCTTTAATTTGCCAGATGCTGTCCTTTAAATGCATGATCTCCTTTATCGCCACCAGCACAGTCTGGGGAGGGGGTCGGTTCTTAACAAAGTCCTCCTTTTCTTGATGAGGAAATAGGGCTCAGAGGGGTCACGTGACTTGCACAAGCTCACATAGTTGCTAACTGAGGTGCTGGGGTCCCCATCCTGGTCTGTGGAGTGTACCAGGTATCACACAGTAGATCTTGTGGATCTTGGTCTCTCGTTATCTCCTCAGGGCCTGACGGCCAAGGGCAGGGGTGGGGTGAGAGGCCCTTTCCCCTCTGAGCCCAGACCCTGCAATGTTTGCCCAGGCCTTCTGACTGTGAGGGCAGGGTTTGGCCAGGTCCCCTGGGCTCAGCGCAGGGAAAACACACCAGCCTGTGCCCAGTGCCTGTGGAGCTGGGCCCTTCCCAGATCCAGGGGCAGCAGGAGGTGTGGCCCTGGGCATAAGGAGCAGCTGGGCTGTGGTCTGGTGGCCACTGTGTTCTGGCCACTGATGCTGGTGTTTACAATCCACACTTTTAATAATCTAATGTTATGTTTGGCCCTGGATCCCTTCTGCAGGGCCCAAGGCTTGCCTTCAAGATGGTCTTCTAGTTCTTTCCAACTCCTGCCCTGAAATGAGCTGGGAAGAGAGACCCAGAGGGAGATGAGGGCTGGGAGGCACAGGTGGAAGCAGAGGGCCAGGGAACTCCACCTGGCATGTATGGAGTTCCTACTGGGTACTGAGTGCCTTTCTTAGGCTAGTTTTATTGAGTCCCCACAGCAACCCAGTAGGTGTGTTTTCTCCCACCCATTTTGTGAATAAAATGGAGGCCCAAACCTGCCCGCCCAGGGTCACACATCTGGGTGAGGGCACGGTGAGCTTGGGGTTTGAATTCAGGTGTTTGAATTGAATTCGGGGTTTGAATTCCAGCTCCAGGGCCTGGGTCTTTCCTATGATGCATGGCGAGCCGGGGGGAGCGTGGGTCCGTGGCTCCATTATGAGAGCTCATCTACTCCGAGTCCTGTGCCTTTCCCAGGGCCACGAAAGCTCTCATTCCAGGTTTGGATGAGGACAGAGATGAATGACTCTGCTGGGGGCAGAAAAGTCCAGACCTTGGGCTCTCCCTATTCTCTCCTATCTGGGCCCCTCGGCCTGGGCCACCAGCATCAGTAAGCCTAGCAGATAAAGCTCCCAGCCCTGCCCGCTCCCCTGAGTTAGGACCTGCAAAGCTAGGGCCTTGCTTTTTGGAAAAAGGTCCAGTGTGGAGCGGCACCCGGCTGGCGCTAGCAAAGGACGGACTTCCAGGCCCCAGCACAGCCCCTCTCTCGTCTTACTTTCCTCTGGTATCAGAGAAATGAGATCCCAGCACCAGCCTTCATTAGCAGCGCTCGTTAGTAAAAGTCATAGCTGTAATGATGACAGGGCCTTGTGCTCCAGAGACCAGGCCGCGTACTTTCTATCACGTTCTGTTTGAGTCCCCACAACAGCCCTTTGCTCTTAAGTTACTGGGTGGGATTCCCCCGTGATAGCACAGAGGGCAAGGAGCAGAAGTCTCACTCTTCGCTGCCTGTCAAATTGCTTTCTATGACTGTGCCCATGAGCTTGACTCTTTCCATCTGTCAAATGGGACGGCCCATCCCAACCTCAAAACGCCGCCGTGACAACACAACGAGAAAGTGGAGGTCAAGAGTTTAGGGCATGGTAGGTGCCTGGAAAATATTGTTTGCCTCAGTTTGTCAGTCATTCAACAGTATTTGGTGGGTCCCTGCCCACTACCAGACTCCAGGTGAAATCTCAGCCCAGTGGTGAAGACGGGCACCGAGCAAGACGTCACATACACTTGATTGGATGCTCTCTGGGGGGCTCTGGGCTGCCAGAGAGTTCCGGTTTGGGGAAGAACTAGAAATAGGGAAGAATGGTGCTTGAGGGGAAGTGAGATCAGGAAGCCTCCGTGCCCCATGACACAGACAGGGCTCCCGTCGAAGGCATTGGGAGGGATCCTCAGCGTGGAGGAGACAGGAGAGTTGAGGGGCAAAGAAGCTCTCCCCATCTCCTCTGCAGCAGCTGGGGAGAGCCTGGGTGGTCTGATTCCAGGTTCAATGTGACCCAGGTGAAAGTATGCCGGTTCTGCAGGCGAGTGTCACCTGCGGGGCAGCTGGGAGCTGGCCCGGCAGATGGAGTGGGGGTGGGGAGTGTCGTGTCTGAGGCCTTTGGAGACTGAGCTGCCGTCTGATCTGCCTTTTCTGGTCTCGCTGGTCTGGAGCAGGGCTACGCCCGCCTGCCGTTGAGTTGGCCGTGGCCAAGACCACCAGCCGAAAGTCCAGGTCCCGTGCTTTTTTCCTGTGAGTGAGGTAAGTTCTCGGAGCTTCACTTTACCCGGTCTTCATCGGGCGCATTACTAACCATCTCTCTGATTGTTCTGAGGATTTATTGGAAGAGTGTGTGTGAAGGTAGAATTAGTTATTAGGCTTTACGAAAAATCTCTAGAGAGCATACCAGTTGCCAGGCATTATGCTGAATCTTTGCTTCATTTAATTCATTTCACAGAACCCCATAAGGAGGCGCCTTCATTACCCCCATGTTACAGATGGAGAAATTAAGTCTCAGAAAAAGCTAAGGAGCTTGGTCGAGGTCACAGAATAGATGGGAGTTTACAGAGGGAACATAAAATACATCAAGGTACTGCAGACAAACAAAAACCACAACCACCGTTTATGGAGGACCCACATGGGGCCAGGTAATTTGTGTAGGAACCTATGTCTGCTTGCCTCAAAGATGGCTTTCTACTTTGGCTCCAGGCCCTTTGTGACATGGCAGCGGGAGTTTGGGGACCCTAGTTCCATTTGGCCCTGGTCTCACTGTCATGAAGGGCTGTAGACAGAGACAGACGTTCCACGGTTTCTTCCAATGAGATCACAAATGCAGTTAGATTTAGCAAATAATGGTCAGATTTAGCAAATAAAGATGTTTTCAGGAAAACAACAAATAATTTTTTAGTGTATGTTCCAAATGTTTTAGTTCCTTCTAACTTAAGTATACATACACCTATATTAAAACATTATTTGTCGTTGATCTGAAACTTGAATTTTATTGGGCATCCTATGTTTTCTATAGCTACTCTCCGTACTGCCCCAGAACCCCCCGGATGAGATTAAGAGAAGACAAATTTCATCACACAATTTATTTAACTGCCCTGCCCGCAGTGCTATATGAATTGATATTATTAAGAAGTCCTGAAATTATCTTGGGACTATCTTGCACTTTGTGCGGTTAAATATCTTTCCTGTGTTCAGTGCTAATCTTTAAAATGGGCTACGGGGTTTTGTAACCCTGAGTTGACATTTGGGTGAGAAAACTGTGGAACGTGGGCCAAACTCAGCCCCAAATAAAATATCTTTTATTTATACAAATAAAGTTTTATTGGAACACAGCTGCACCCATTCGTTTACATATTGTCTATGCCTATTTTCACACTACGATGGCAGAGTGGAATGGTTGCAACAGAGACCATATGGTCTGCGAAACCCAAAATGTTTACTATCTGGCCCTTTACAGAAAGTTTGCTGATCCCATTGCTGGTATTATTTCTGTTGATCAGAGCTTGCATTTTTAGTAGAATGTACAGGTGGTCCTTGCATACGGACATGGCAGAGGGGTGACTGGAATTTGGACCACACTGAGATGCCATCTAAGCCTTTGTGGATTCTTCCTGGCATGCGGTGCGTGTCCAGTGGGGGTGAGCCCTCCCCAGCCTCTTTTCTCAAGTTTCTTCCATCTTCTCCTCTTGGAAAGGGAGGCCCCAAGTCAACTGCTCTCTTCTCCCATGGAGGTCTGCTCTGTAAATTCAAAGCAGGTTTCTGTTGCATTTTGAGCCCTGGCTGCAATCCACAAATTTCACCTGGCTGAAAGTAGTCATGTGAATAATCCCTTGATTAAAGTCTTCTGCCGAGGGGTAAAGGTGTGCGCCCTGGTCCTGGGCAGTCCTCCCTCTTTCTACTTGCAATTCCATTTTCCTGTCAATTGGGGTGCAGAATTTGTTGTGTTCCCATCCCTGGAGCTTGGTGTTCAGCTGGGTTTAATCGCAGCCCTCCTTAGACAGGGTGAGTATGCAGATTGGAAATAGGAGGAGCGCTGGGTCAGGCAGCAGCATCTGGGAATGCACCCATCACCTCTGCTTCATACCTACCTCCCTTCCCCAGACCTGGAGAGAAAATGAGTTAGCCCTCCTGCCCGAATGCCCAGGAGTCCTTACTTTTTTTTTTCCATCTGTCCATCCATGTAGCCACTCATCCGTCTAACCATCCATCCATCCATTCATCCATCTGTCCATCCATCCAAATCTCCAATCTCAGAGCCAGTTTCCCAGGGAAACTGATCTAAGACAAACTCTCTCTTAATACTCAAAAAACTGTTGTCAAGAACTGTGAAGGGTCTGAGATGTTACCGACTTGTAAGTTAACAAGTTTGCTCGCACTGTTTCATGAATGCTGACAAAAGACACAAGACTCTTGGCTCAGAGACAAAAGACATTATTACCTACAGCACAGCAGACAGCATGGACCTCATCAATGGATGGGGGATTTGGGAGGGGCAGGTGGATGCTGCACACACAGTGGGTTTGTATCATAGCTGTAGAACCCGAAGTTCAGGGAACAGGATCCTTAAAATGGGCAGAAAATTTGCCTGACTTTTGCCCCAGATGAAGACATTTTCTTCGTTATACTGGACAGTAGACACATTTGCCCACTGCCTTGGAGGCAAACACTATCTCTATCCTCCAGGGTTGTCCGCTACTCAAATATCCTTGAAAAGACAGAATCTTGGCTCCCAAGATGTTTGGAAAAGTGTGAGACCAAAGAGAGAGAATTGCCTCAAATCGTCAATTTGTTTCCCTTAAATAACCAGTTGAACTTTTTAAATGATTGTTTTTGTACATAAAATAACAGTATGCACAATTGTCATTGATTGTTGTAAGCATTTATGCTTGTAACAGATACATTACCCTTTCACTGACTGACAAGATATAAATCCCACAAGGTAATTTCCACTCTCAGTTACACTTAAAATCACTACTTATATTTGAAAGTAAATACTCAGATATTTACTGAGTAATAATAAGCCCAAATGGCGTGTCTTGTATGTATTACTATTACTGTATGTATTATTGATGCTGCTGTGATGATTGGACCTGATTGGAAACCTATGTGATTACATGACCATTTTTCCCACACAGTTTAGGGATGCCAAAAATGACAATCAAGTTGGCATTTGGCTATTGGCTTTCCAAAGCTGAAGCCAAGGCTGAAGCCAAAGAGCAGATTTGGGTTGAATTCTGATGCTAAAGTTGATGTTGATGCATCTTAAATTGTAATACAGAGTGGTCTTATACCACCACTCCATTCATTCATTGGGGAAGAGGAAGAGGGCTGCAGAAGGAGATGAGTGGGGTCACAGGACCTGAGGAAGCAAGACAAGATTAAGGTCAAGAGCCCCGAGCAAGGTGGTTCAGCTAGCAAAGGCCAGAGCCTGTATTTCACGCACAGCAGTCTGATTCCAACACCCAGATACTGAAACGCTCTGAGGGAACTGCCATTCCAAATGGGGAGCATTCTAAGCCTGGGGAGGCAGGGCAGTGTTCGATACAGTGAAAGACAGGACAGTCTCTGACCCAGCAGAGTGGCTGTTGGCTGTCAATAGCCCTCTGTGTTGGGAGTCCCAGCTGAATGTCAGCTCTGTGGGGAGGCAGGTACCAGTGAGGACTTCATCCACTTCACTGTTTCCCAAATGTAAGGATGGGCGGGAGGCCATCATTCTAGCTTCCCTACTTAAAACCTATGGCAGAGACAGGCTAAGTGTGCCCAAAACCTGTTTTCTCTTACTCTCTGGGCTCCCAGCTAGACTACAGTTTCCCACTCCCTTGTGGCTAAGTAAGGCCATGACCATTCAGCCAGTCAAGTGAGATGGGGCTAGAGGTACCACTGTGAGGCCCTACGGCCTTGTGTAGAAGCCTTTGTGTTCCCCCTCTTCTTCCATTTCTCAACAACCTACAGATGATCTACAAGTCTCAGAGGCCGTGCGAGTGGTTGGAGCCACAAGATGGAAAGATCTTGGCTCCCTGAGTGACATCATGGAGCACAGCCATCAACCTCTTATCATCATGGGGACATGACCTGAGTGAGAAGTAAGTTTATATTTGGTTAAGCCACAGAGCATTTGGGATTTTTTTTTTACTTAGAATTATTCTTTTTATAGTATCTAGTGTCACCTTGACCCTTGCAACCCACCTGTGGAGCCCAGACTTTGATATTCTCGTTATTAGTCCTCATGCCGTTCTTACTTGAAGCCAGGGAAGCTACTCCCTCTCTCATTCCCTTTCTCCACTCTGAGCTGCACTGTGATTGCTGGGGGATCCCTGCCACAGTCCTAGCTGGGGCACCTCTCCCTTTAAGGGGCACCTCTCAACTTTAATGCCATCTAGTCCCATGTCTTGGATGGTGCAGTAGAAAGAACCTGTGGCCCAAACCTGTGTTTGAATCTGAGTTCTGACATTTATAATCATTCAGTTAGCATTTCCCATGTGGCAGCTACTGTTGTACAAGATTTAATGTATGAACTCCCTGTAGCCTTGAGGCAGGCATCATTGCCATTGCCACCCAAAGTCACAGAGCCATAAGTGATGGAACCAGGATTCACACCCAGTCAGCCTGGCTCCAGAGCTCAGGGTCATAACTACAGCCTCCCTTCCTTGCTCCCTTCCCAGGCACAGCTTCTCCATCATGTGGTAAATGGATCAGGACAGCATTTCCAAGTGCGACATGCACTGCCTCTGGAATCCAGAGAGTCCTCCCAGGTGTTGTGTTCCCTTCTTCACTGTGGGAGCTGCGAGATGCAATAAGTTGTTCTTTACTTTCCAGGGAGTTGACTCAGCATGTTCTAGAACTACCAGACCCCTAAAAATGTCACTGAGAAGGTGGGTTTTGGAATCTTCACATGGTTTTTCTCCTGCTCTCTGCAAAGGAGGTTTCTTACCCAGGTATCCACAACACTTGCCGCTTGTTCACAGAGTCTGAAAAACATGCCAGGTGTTCCAATTTAATGGCCCACCGTGATCATCTATGTAATGTCCACATTGGCTACTACATGTCTTTGGAGTCTATTATGACATAAGTTGGGAGAACTAATGTAGTTCTGGACTGTTTCGCATCCCCCAATGAGTATGAATGCTTCTGGTTCTCCTTCCCAATAAGGATAGAAGAGCATGCATGTGCGAGATCACTAGCCACGTACCACATGCCTGACGCCATGTTAATCTGCTCTAGCAAAGACACCACATCCAACATGGCAGCTGCAAGTGGAGAAGCTTGCCTGCGATAGCAGTAGTTCTCCCTTACCTCCTTTAGCAGGCCTGCTACTTCCCTGGCCCGGTTGTGTTATAATTAACTCTAGTTACTGGTCTGGCAACCAGAAAGGGAGATGGGGGTAGATTCTGAGTGAGCTGGATCCCTTTTTCAAGGTAGAGCCCTCGGCATCATCTTCCAATGGGAGACAAATGCTAGCATCTAACAGATAGGGGTTCTGCACGCTCACGGGGTTTAGAAAAACCCTGGGATTCTAGATTTTTAAGCGCATCCACCTACACATCCCCATACCAGTCCTCAGGGGCCCATCCTTCCAACCAGGACTGTGACTCAGGCATAACAGACTTGCTGGAAAATCCAACCTTCTCTGAAGCTTCACTTTTTTTTTTTTTTTTAAGATTTTTTATTTATTTATTAGAGACAGAGACTGAGAATGAGAGGGGAGAAGGTCAGAGGGAGAAGCAGACTTCCCGCAGAGCCGGGAGTCCGATATGGGACTCGATCCCGGGACTCCGGGATCATGACCCGAGCCGAAGGCAGCTGCTCAACCAACTGAGCCACCCAGGCGCCCTGAAGCTTCACTTTCAAGCAGCTTGGTTCTCTGCTTCCTCTGGCCTCTCCTGCAGGAGATGGAATCCCTTCTTATGTGGCCAAGGAGAGCTTCTGGCTTTTACACCTCACCTTCGATTGGTAACAAATCACCCCCACCTCTTACTGTCTTTCTCCACTGTATCGCCAATAATTGGCAGCAGCCCTCTGCCTCCAGGATCCTTAGCGCGTGGCCATGTTCCCCCGCCTTTCAAATGTCTGAGCTTGTGCTGCCTTCCCTTCCACAGAGTCCCATCACATTTCACCCCTCGGGAGAGTTTTCAGAGCCGTGCCCCTCCAGCATGGAAGGGGGCTCTCTGAAGGAGTGAGGAAATCAGGCTGGGGCAGAGGGAGAAGTCAAGCTGCCATGCTGTGGAGACAAGGGCCTTCCTAATCCTGTGGGGACTGCGGGAGCTGGAATGTGGTTGGAATCGAGGCCAGGGGCCAGCGTTTGGATGGGGGCCACCCTGGGAAGGGTGTAGCTTTGGGGGAGGCGGCTCACCTTGTCTGAGGGCAATTCCCCCAGAGGGGACTCAGCAATGTGCCACCCTCAGGTGACTCCGCAGCCGGGGGAGGAATGAGTGTCTTGTTCCCCAAAGGGGCAACCTCCATGGCACACCACAGCTTCCACTCCCTCCGTTCCCTGCCTCCCGTGCCTGTCAGCATCCCTGTTGTCCACACCAGCGATCTCAGTCACTCATGGCGATACTGGCTCCTTCCCTCACCTTTCTATGTATGTATGTGCGCATATGAAGGTTTCTGGAGGAATACACAAAAACCATTCATCATGATTGGGAACTAGGGAGCTGGAAAAATGGGCGTGGAAATGACTTTTCACTTAAACAATCTTGGTTTTGCACCATGTGCATTTGTTTCTATATATACATGCACATTTGTAAAATAAATGAATAAAAATCCTAGGCAAATGAGGAGCAACTGAAAAATATTATGTCATCTCTCAGTCAGTTTACAGAAATCATTAATTAACCACATGTTACCTCATCGCTGAAGTGCTAAATGACCATTTTAGCATCCTTTAAACCTTTTACAAAGGGAAATGCATATGCTTTTCTTTCAAAAGGCTTTGCTCTGAAATATGGGATTCGGCACTCGTGCTATCCACACAACCCCTTGAAGTAGGTCTTATCGTGACCCCAATTGTGCAGGTAAGAGACCCGAAGCCCAGAGCGGTTCAATGACCGTGGGCCATGCTGATGTTCTTCTGATCCGTGATACCGAATGGCCCCTTTCCTTTGAGCTTCATCCTCCCCTCCAGAGGCAAGACAGGGATTCTCAGAGACAATTTTTTAATAGGAAACTGAGATATGGAAGGGGAAATGACCTAAGGGGAAACCAGGGCACTGCTGGGTCTTGAACCAGGGTTTCTGACTCCCAGGCTGGGCCTGTGTCCCTCTGCACTGGGGCCCTGAGCGGGTGCAGGAGGCCTTGAAAGGAGCGACACGGTGGGCTGGAAGGCCAGTGGCCCGGAGTCAGGAGGTCATCACCCTGCCCTGCCCTGCCCTCAGTTTCTCACACCAACCAAGGGGCCAGGGGGGAAGGGACTTTATGGCCGAGGGGATTTATGGCAGAGACAACAGTTTGTTCTCTGAGCTGCACTGGCCTGAGCCACCCAGGGAGCGGTTTTACACACACCCCTGCAGCCCCCAAATGGGGTTTCCAGCTGGAGCTCTGGGGCCCACCCCTGGGCCGGAGCCTGCGATGGCCCCATTTCCCATCTGTGCAGGAGCCCTAAGGGGTCCGTCTGCTCCTGTGAACCCTCCATGAACCCCAGAGAAAGAGGGAGCGGCTTGGAGGGCCCCCTGGTAGGGGCCAGACTCCTCCCAGGAGCTCAGAGCAGGGGGAGGTCAGGACCCCAGCCAGGGGAGCAACAAGTCTTCTGGGATCCCCTTGCTGCATTGCTCCCCCTACAGCAATCTGTTTATGGCCCTGAGGCCCCTCCATTCAGATAGGATTGTCACCTACTCATTCCATGGGACTCAAGCTTCTACCCTCAGTTCTCTGCTCCTTAAGCTCCAGTGCCTCACATCTCCCCAGCTGCTGGACGTTCCCCCAGAGGTTCCCAGCAGCTGCCAACCCAACTTGGCCAAACTTGAACTGCCCATTGCCTCCCCTTCCTCTCCTATCAGTTTGTTCTTAGGCAGTGGCACCTCCACTTATCCTGGCTCTCAATCCAGAAACATGGGGTCCTCCTCAATGGCATCACCTTCTTTCAATGCCTGCTGATGCTGCTTTAAAAATATCTCCCAAGTCTATAGGCCTCAGAATTCCCTCTTGCTTGAGGGATCTCAGTATTTTTGGTCTTTAGGCCTCAACTGATTGAACGAGGCCCACCCACATTATGAGGGTAATCTGCTTTACTCCAACTCCACTGTTTGAATGTTAATTTCATCTAAAAAATATCTTTAGAGCAATATCAAGACTGGTGTTTGACCAAAGAGCTGGATATTGTGGCCTACCCAACTTGAAACATAAAGTTAACCATTAAAGCATGTATGTGTGTCTGTTTACAAAGAATGTGGCTATGGCTGGATGGCCAAATGGATCCACGAGTGATGAGTGGATGATTGGACATGTGCTTGGAATGATGGATAGCATCTGGTTGGTCATGTGTTGGGGTGGATGAATGGTGGAATGATTGGTTGAGACAGTAGGTGTGGGGATACATAAATAGATAGGTGGATTGGTATATACATGGGCGATTGGTTGGGTAGTAAATATGTGGGTGGGTGGATTGATAGGTGGTTGAATGGTTGGTTGGTGGTTGGATGGTATCTAGTGGAACCGTGGTTGGATAAGGTGTTGGTGGCGGCGCATACGCACCGACGGACAGCCGTGTGAATGCTTGGATGAGTGGGTAAGTGGTTCAATGGATAACTGAATGATTAAGGGCATAGATTGGATGTAGCTATGAGTGGATAAAAGGGTGGGTACACGAGTGGATGGGGGTGTGGGTAAATGCATTCAGCAATGAATTTCTTTGGGGGAAATGATAGATTGAGAAAAGGCTGAAGACAGCAAGATCTTTACTATGGAAGAAAGCGCTGGTAGAAGGAAAGCGACATGGCATATCCCATTCATGTGATTTATACAAGTTCCATCATTTTTCTGAGCCTCCATTTCTTCATCTAAAAAAGGGGAAAAAATAGTCTTACCTGGCAGGGTTCTGTGGAGCTCGAGCGAGATATGTGTGCAAATGTCTGGCACAGTGCCCTGAATATGGTTAAGTTCTCAAAAATGTCAGTTTTCTGCATTCCTCTGGCTCTCCCCGCTCCTTCCTCCTTACACTTGGGTGGTAGGTTCTGATTTACAGGGCAAAGTCAGACTGAGGTCTCCTTTGGATTCCCCCCAACCCCAGCGGCAACATAAACATATCCGTGACGTTGCTGACATGACCCCTTGTGCCCCACACTTGGGCACAGAATAGCCCCCCCTCAACCTCTCTCATCCCAAAAGGGACACTACTGGCTGAGTCTCTCGCTCCAGCTGGGATGATTTCTCTGTCCTCAGTGGGCCAGAGACAACATCTGGGCCTGGCTACTGCTCCTTCTGGAGTCTTCTCATGACACTCAAAAATGATGAGAAACACATTGAGTCCCTTTGGCGGTGGCAACACTTTCTCCTAGACAGATGAGAGACAAGGACAAGGCCATGTGTGTGGGCACGCGCAAAGTTTCTCTTTGGGCCCTCGGTGGGAGGAAGTTTGTGATAAAGCCTACGAGTCTGAGAAACATGGTTTGAAATCCTGGCCCTGCCATTTTCAGGCTGTAGGGTTTTGGAGATGTTACTTTCCTTTACCGAGACATAGTGACCCTTGTCTTTAAAATGAGAATAATATCGCCTACCTCAGAAGACCTTTGTGAGGAAGAACCGAAATACTTATGAACAGAGTCTGGTGCATAATAGGCACTAAATAAATACCAATTCCCAACCTCATTGGGAAAAGTCTGGCTGGGCAACTGATCTAAGGTGTGCTGATTTGGGTTACATTGATGTATTTTGAGCCCTGGTGGAGTAGTTGATAAAGGCAGGCTGGTGAGCGTGTGGATTGATCCATTCATTCACGAACCCATTCCTTTCATTTCAGATCAACTAACTGAGGTGTGACTCATGTGCCTTAAACTGCATCCACTCAGAGTGGATATTTCATGAGTTTCTATAAACACGTGCACCACGGAAACCATCACTACAATCAAGATATAGATCATGTCCATCACCCCCAAGAGACTTTTGTGACCTTTTGCAGCCATCCCTTCCTCCAGCCCCATCCCCAGGCGACTGATGATCTGCTTTCTGTCACCGTGGGTTACACGGTGAAATTTTATATAAATGTAAGCGTGCAGAACGCAGTCTGCTGTGTCTGACTCCATCACTCTGATTAGTGATTTGGGGATTCATGCACGTGGTCCCATGTACCGGTAATCCATCCTTTTAAATTGCTGACTGGTATTCCACAATATCCTGCTTTTTATTTATCATGATCGTTTTTCTTTATTAATTTATTTACCCATTATTCAAAGTTTTGCCTATTTATTAGTTATGCTTTTGTCCATTCATTCAGTCATTCATTTATCCACTCCGCAAATATTGGCTTGCCCACCCCGGGCCAGGTACTGATGTGTTGCAGTATCAGAGTGTATACCCTCTGTATGTATTAAAGATATGTATATTGACCTTTACTAAAGGTGCTGGGGCGAAAGCAGGAAACTAGGTAGGGAAGTGCTACTTCCCTAAGACAGGAGAATTATATTCTATGAGCTATAAGCAAATAGCCATATAATATAACAAGCTGTGTTAAATGATATGAAGACAAATAAAGCAGGTTTGGGGAGTAGGTGTTTATGGAGATGTGTGTTACTTTATATAAAGTGGTTGGAGGAGGTTGGAGCCAGCTCTGCAGATATTTGGGGGATTAAGTAGACAGAGAGTCAGAAAGTGCAGAGATGTGGGTGTAAGGTACATAGTTGGGATACTCAAAGAGCAGCAAGTCTGGAAGAGATCTGGACTGAAGGTACACACTGGAAGTCACTGATATTCAAAGAGCATATGTGAAGGAGGAAGACTGATGAGGTCCAACCCCAAGGGAGCTGTGTAGCTGAAGGGCTGAGCCCTGAGGGCTAGAGGATGAAGGCCATGGAGAAGGAGCGCTCAGAAGACAAGAGGGGAACCAGGAGAGAGTGGGCCTGGAAACTAAGCGCAATGCAGGTTTTGAGAGGGAGGGAGGAATCCCCTGTGCCCAACGCTGCTGGGGGGTTGAGGAGGAGGGAGAAGAGGACTGCAAACCAGCCCCTGGCTGTGGCCCCCAGAGGCCTTTGGCAGTTCAGAAAGCAGCAGCCCGGGGAGGCAAGCATGATGGAAGCAAGGTCAGGAGAATGGGTGGGGAGAGGACAGGGACACAGGAAGCACGGACTCCTTTGAGGCACTCTACCATAAGGGGAGATGAAAAGCAAGATGATCCCTGGGCAGAGGGGTGTGGGAGTGGGAGTCAAGGAGTTTATTAATTTTAAGCTTGGGACAATTTGGTATGTTTGTATGCTAATTGGGTTGAGTCAACATTTACTGAAGGCTTTCTCCTTCCAGGCACGGTGCTATTTACCCCTTCTTGTTTTTCATTGATTACAAGAACTTTGTCCCTCCCTTCACTTTTGAGTAGCTACTTTCTAGAGAGGGAAAGGGTGTTTAGTGGATCTCGAGGGCCAGAGAGTAGACCTTGCACCCCAACTCCTCCTCCAGCAAGGGGAGAGATCTTCACCTACCTGGACAGCCTTCCCTTCCTTCACCCTGGAAGGGCCAGCCAGCAACGGGGACAAAGCAGAGCTAAGTCCTCCCCAGTTCCTGGATGAATTGAGAAAAGCATCATCTCAGCCTGGTTGAGAGGGGAGCAGAGGCCCCAGGAAGGGGAGTGGGCTGAGGCAGGAACCGTACCCCTCGGTGGTGACTCGGGCTGGCTCTGGGGATGAGGTGAGCCCGGCACGTGCTCTGAGGTCACCTCCCTGGCCTGCAGGCCTTGGCCAGCCCCTCCTCGTGTCCATTTCCGCCAGCTCGCAGGCCTTGGGGACTGGGAGGACCAGGACAAGCATTCAGGAGGGGCTTCCCTGCCTTTGGATGGGATCCCACTTGGACCTGGGTTTTTTCTTCCTTTGGAGGCTGCTTGGGAGGGTGGGTGTGGAGTCGGACAGATGTGGGCGTGAGTCTGGATCCGGAACATTTTCGAGGGAAGACTAGGGTGAACCAACTTGTCCTGATTTGCCTGGGACTTTCCCACGTTTAGCACTGAAAGTCTCACATCCCGTAAACCCCCTCCAGTCCCAGGCAAACCAGGCGGGTGGGTCACTGCAGAAAAAACCGGTGGATGTGCCTGGAACTCCAAGGCCAGGACTGACTCATCCAGCCTGCAAGAAGCAGTCTGGTAGAGTGAGTAAGAGCCTGGCAGTAATCCCTGCTTTGCCACTTACTAGCTGTGGGACCTGGGTTAGTAGCTTGACTTCTCTGGACCTCAGTGAGTCCAGCTGTAAAAGAGGGATGATCGTGACTCCTATCTTACAGGATTGTTGTGAAGATGATACATAAAGCTTTTAAAACTGCCTGCCTCATGGCAAGTACTCAGTTGATGTTAGCAGTTAGCTGTTATTCACAATTATCTGTATCTATCTATCTATCCATCTATCTACTGAGTCTGTGAATGAAAGGGGTTACTTTGGTAAGAGTATATACGTGGTGAAAGGGAGACTGATTCTATTCAGTGGGAATCAGAGGCAACTTCACAGAGGGTAATACTTGGTCTGGGTATTATAGGTTGAGTAGGAGTTTTCCAGTTAGACAAGAGTGAGGGAAAGATCGCTTGTACAAAGTCATAGAGGCGTAAGCTTGAAGGGCAAGTTGCTTCCCTTTCACCCCGGGCACGGGCTGGTTTTAGATACAGCTCAGAAACTCAGTTATCCAAGAAACCATATCTCAGAGGGGTTGGTTTTCCTCCTTCCCACCCTCACCTCCGTCTATGTTTCTCAATCCGTACTCCAGCGCCCCGCTCAGCGCCGACTACATAGTGGGGGCCCCGGAAACAATTACTGCTCCTCGGCTCGGTACCTGCTGATGTGTTAAGGGCCTTACGGGTGTTAGCTTAATCTTTACTCTTACCATCTCCCATCTCAAAGATGACAAAATCAAGATGGAAAATAAATTGCTTGCTTCAGCGAGATCCAAGAGCTGGTAAGTGAGGCTCTGGCATTCAGACCCAGTCATGTCTGCCTCCAGATTAAGCTTTTAATCACTCCCTTGCATATTTCTTTCTTTCTTGGCACCTGGGACCTCTGGCTGCAGTTCTAAGAATAAGAGGAGGTTGATGGAACTGTAGGATCTCTGCTTCTACTCTGGTGGGGAGGTAAGTCACTCAAATTCAATAAACGATAAATAAGTCGGCGTTCCTTGCTAGGCAAGGTGAGGCCTTGTACCACGGAGACCAGGCCTGGGAGCTGTAGAACCAGGCTTTGCGGGTTCACTTTCTGGCACTATGCTCCCGGGCCAGTCACTGCTCCGTGATGGTGTCCTTTCCCCCTCCTCCTAAATGGGGAATTAAATGTGCTACCTTGTCTAAGATGCACTGAGCAGTGCCTGGCACATGGGGAGCACTCAGTGCGTGTCGGCGCCGTCAGAGCTAACTTCATCACCACAGAGTCCCAGGCCCTGTGTGGCCACCAGACAGCAGGTAGAGTGACCAGTGACCCTGTCCGAGGACAGCATAAACAGCTGGGGGGCAGGGTGGTGGGCTGGGTGGCAGACCTAGCCCTGGGAGTTTTTGGCAGGCGATTTCGATGATTTAATCTATAGGAATGGGGAAGAGCACATGGAGCAGCAGAGCAGAGTATGGATAAAAGGAGCTGGAGACCAAGCTCAGGGGCAGAGAAGGCGGCACCCCAAATAGGATGGCCAACTGACCCTCATTCCCAGGAAAACAGGGACATGTGCTCCTCTTGGCCCCAAAGGAGCTTGAAGGAGCCGCTAGAGGTGGGAGAAAATCAGGAGAACAAGGAGGAGGTGCGAAGCTGGGTAGGGTAGGTGCCGTGGCCAGTGGGAGGCCAAGACGCACAGTCCCGGGGTTCAGCGGCGTGGCCATCACCGTGGCCCAGATGACAGCAGCCTCTGGGAATGGGGTTGAGTGTTGGATTGCAGTGGCTGGCAGGTGGGAGAGACGGGAACGGCTAACACGCTGATGGGAGGGACCCGTTGGAGAAGGAGCCACAACGGTTCAGGAGAAAGGGCGCTGACGGCCCGCAGATGGACAGAAGAGATGAGATGAGGGAGCCCACGTCAGGGACTGGCCTTGGGTGGCAGTTGGACCACCATGTCCACAGTGAGGGGAGAGAAGGAGGAGAGGGGGTGGCCGTGGATGGAAAGAGACACAGGGATTCCCATCTGAAGGCCTCTGTTGTTTTTCTGAAGATCGAGACAGCTCACCTCTTGAGCGGAAGGGGCAGGGGCCCGGGTGAGGGCGAGGATGAAGGGAGAAGGGCTATCAGAGGGCGGAGGGCTGGAAAAGGAGCCACTGAAGGGAGGGGGTAGCCAGCTGACTGAAGCAGGCGCTCCCTCTGGGGTCACCTGGTGCAGGCGGAGGAGGGGACCCCGGAGGCCAGCCGGGGAAGGTCTCTTGGCTGAACCAGCTGTTTGGACCCTGAACAGGGCACGTGGGGGTGGGCCCATCCAGGCCTGGCTCAGCCGGGTGAGGGTCACGGGACGAGGGGCTCTAGGGGACAGTGTGTAGTGATGGCAGCGACTGGCCACAGGGGGCCGGAGAAGAGACCCAGGGCCTCAGGTAGCCGAGCAGTGGGGGAGGTGTGAGAGCCAGTGACGTGGGTGTGTGTGAAAACCGTTCCAGCGTGGGGTGGGGAGCAAGGGAGCCAGAGGCCGAGGGCTGTAGCTGAAGAACACAGCGCCCGGCTTCCTGCTGTCGGAGTAGTGCAGGTTCGGGGGGGACCTGTTATGACAGCTGGTTCAGAACAGAGGCGGCGCCACTGGTGACAGCAAAATCCAAGGGGCCACGGCACTGTTTGGGGTGTCCGTGGGGTGGCCAGGGGACCCAGGGCAACGGCAAGAGTTGAGGGGACGGAGGAAGTTCTCAGTGAGCGAGGAGTGACCGAGAGGCTGGTGGACCATAGTAATGGGGCTGAGGCGCAGCCTGAACCCCAAAGAAGTTGGGTGTCTTGGGAAGGGGGTGGAGGAGTGAAGGTCAGAAAATGGCCAAGGGGAGCAAGGGGGTACCTCCTCTACTTTCCTCCCCTTAGGAGGGCAAGAGGGGAGAATGCCCTCCAGGGAGGGGCAGCGCTGCTAGAGCCGGATGTGTGTGAGGGAGTGTGCTGCGTGTGGGGACGGAGTTGGCGGGCACCATGAGAAGATTCTGGAAGGAGGGGAAGTGGGAAGCTGGGCCGGGGGAGAGACTCCCAGGGAAGTGGGAGTCTCCGAAGGCTGCCCTTCAGAGATGTGAGGCCTTGCACTGGCTCCTTCTGGTGATGTGGGGAAGAGTAGGGCCCTGGGCCCAGCGGCACTCAGCTGAGGCCCGGAAGTGTGACCAGAAGCTACAAGGCAGTGTTGGGGGTGGGTTATATGGTGCTCTAGGGAAGGGGAGAAGGACCTTTATGCTGCCTCCCTAGGGCCCGTCCCAGCTGGCTTGGGGAGGGCGCCACCCCGCCCCAGCCTATGACCCCTGGGTCAGGGGCCTGTCTCTCCAGGAGCTGGGAGTTAGTGGCGGCCAGAGCCAGCTGCTTAGAGGGGAGGAGGCCCCTGCAATGACCGGCTCTTTCACACCCCAAGGAAAAACAAGCCCATCTGCAAAACCCCGGAGGTGTGAGGTGGGGGCTTGGCAAACGGAGGCTGTGAGCGAGGAGCCTCCCTGTCCGGCAGTCTTCCCGCTGAGACGGTGTGGGAAGGCTGGCCAGCCCCAGGGCCTGCTCTAGCCCCCCTCCCTCCGCGGGGCCTCGGGGCAGGGCTTTGGGAGAGCGGGGTAGGGCTGGGAAGCACCTGGAGGAGCAGGAAGCTTCGAGGACACTGCCGCTCAGAGAGCTGGCTGGCGGTGAGCACTGTGCGGGGAGTCAGGAGACCTCAGCCGCTCACGTCCCTGGGGCGGTCAAGAGGTCCTCGCTTCGGGCCTCAGTTTCCCCGGCCATCCAGCCGCGGGCCTCGGTGGCCTGGGATGCTCTCTCCGGCGCGGAGGGCGTTTAGGCCCTCCCAATAGGGGCGGAAGAGCCCAGGCAGAGGGCCTGAGTGCACGCCCGCCCTGGGCACCCGGAGCTGAGCAGGCTCGAGTTCCATTCCTGAATATCAATGAGCAGGCCCAGGAATGTCTGCCACACAGCTGGCCGGGGCAGGCGGGCGGGCGGCCGGGCGGGGAGGGAGGAAAGGGCCCGCAGGCCCTCCCAGACCCACCTGGCCGGGCAGCAGCAGCAGGCACGGCAGCTCACGGCAGGACGGCGCCTTCTGAAGCCGCGGTCATACGTGTGCTCTGGGCCCTCACACCTTCGAGTCTCAGACAAGCTCCAGAGTTACCGCTGTCAGTCCGGCCACTCGCCTGCCTCGCACTCTGGGAAGAGGCCGAGATGGGAGTCAATGCTGGGCCTCCTCAGCCCCAAACCCGTGATGTTTGCACTCTGCTGCTTAGGCGGTGGGGGGTGGGGGGGCCGGCTACAAACTTGGACGGCTCAGAGGCTTCATCCTGTGAAGCTTTATGCGCCAGGCTGGCGGTGGGTGCTGGGCAGCCGGCTGCAAGCAGGCCGGGGAGGTGTCGGGGAGAAGAGGAGAACCTAGGGGCCGGCAATGCCCTTCGGTCGTCTCCGGTCCCGCGGGCATGAGCTGAACAAGCAGGGAAGGCCGCCCTCCTCCAAATTAGCAAGAGCATTTGTAAACGAGTCACATCTCAAGACTGACTTCTGCAACGGCAGGATACAGAAAGCCTTTTGACGATCAGACCTCAGCGACCAGCTCCCGAATGTGACAGGTCCTGGGACCGGTACAGGCACAGGGCAGGCGTCAAGATTATTCGACCGGGTTCCTGCTGCACGAAGGTCACCGACCCACCGACAGACAACCCTACAGTCATCCGGGAGCTAGATAGAGCCACGGATAGAGCCGTAGAAGGGCCAGGTGCGAAGAAGGCTCACAGGCAGGGACACTGGAACTGGGCATCGTGGAAGGAGTGAGAATCCCCCAAGAGCTAAAGTAGAGCAGAGCGATCAGGGCAGAAGAGACAGTATTTGTGACGGCCTTGCCATGTCTATAGTGCTGCTGGGCTGTTGGCAGGATTCGTGAGTCTGGGATGTGGGCTGAAACTCGGGGAGGGGTCCAGGGTTGGGCAGCCAAGGGCACCCTTTGCTCGACCTGAGGGCCATTCCTGGCTTGGTTCCTGGCCTAGAAAACTCTTCCACAGGTGTCTAATCACCTCTGGGAAGCCGATTGGGGCTGCCCATAATGCAAGATGGTGTCTCCAGGCTAACTAGGTCCGTGTCTGGGGCACAGATCTGTTATCTGCAAAGACAGAACTGTAATAATGTTTCCAGGGCAGACGGTCCAGGTAGCTGTTGGACACCCCCTACCTGGGCACAAAACAGCATTTGAAGCCCTTGCCATTCAGACCAAGCTCAACCACAGCCTGAGTAACCATGAAGGTCCCATCCCTAGTCTGTGCCTCCGTTTCCCTGTGGGCTCTCCAATATTCTCAATCTGATGTCTCAATGGGTGCCCACATATAAAGTGGCTGGAGACCTAGATTTAATTATTAGTCATGGCTGTCATTTGTGGTGCCCTGGCCCCTCTGGGGGTTGGTGAGGGCAGACAGACTGACAGCTGCACGGGCTGGTGGCAATAGCTTCACGGTGAGGGCAGTCCCCATGGGAGGGCACAGGGCTTGAAGCTGGCATCTTGGGCATCCATGGGGTGTAGACCCTTGTCTAGACCTGGGGTGGGGAGCAGAGGCAGAATAAGGACTGTGGTCCTTATTGTCCAGGGAGGCCAAGATTCATATCCACCTCTGGGGTCCATCCATCCATCCATTCCATGATTAACTGTTGAGCACAGCACATTCTAGCTGTATGATCAATAATGAACACTGAAGGTGGTTAGAAAGAATGGCATAACGCTAGAAGGCTCTCACTCTGGCAGTGGAGCCATTCCACTGAATACTTAGGAAATCCCTACTTCCTGTGTGTGTCTGGGGAAGCCACTTCTCCCCCTGTGAGTCTCTGGTTCCCCCACCACACAGTGCGTTTTCACGGTCACCTGCAGCACCGTTGTGAGTTTCACAAGGTGAGGTATGGGAAACATCCCATATGACCCAAGAGACTGTGAGAGAGCTGTCATCGGTATTTACTGTGGCATCGAGCCTGAGCCTCCCCCTGACATGGGGTGGTGGCAGAACAAGCCATGGCGAGCAGAAGAAAGAGGACAATGGGATCAGGCACAGCTGGCCAGTCCCTCAGCTTCTCAGGATCTCCATTTGTAAATCAGCAAGGATAATTCCCATCTACAGGGCGGAGGTGAGGATGAAAGGTGTAAGAGGCAGTCTTGATATGTTATTTTGGAAGCACATGCTTCCATTGCTCCTTCTCTGGGGGGATGAGCTAGGGGCATCATGACTCCCAAGGGCTTTGGGGAAAATCAGGAGGCTTCTCCGGTGGGCTTGGGCGTCCCTGTGTTCATCCACAGGCTGTTGGGAAGGCCCTGTGTGAGGGTATTTGGGGCACAGTGATGGATAAGACAGATGTGATTCCTGCTCTCAGGGGGCCCCTAAACTTGCGGTGGGGAAGGGGCAAAGAATACCAAATATACAGAACAGTCCATGATGAGTGCCCTGAAGGAAAGCTCCAGGGAGCTGTGATAACAGCTCGAAGGGCTGTTTGAGATGGAGAAGTCCAGGAAAGCCTCTCAGAGGAGGTAGTCTTTGAGTGATGACCTGAAAGGCAAGAAGGAACCAGCTGTTCCAAAGTCAGACAGAGGACACCACAGGTGCAAAGGCCCTGGGGTTGCAAAGACTTTGGAGGCTAGAGAAAACAAAGGAGGCCATGCAAATGGGAGTTTTCATGTATAATGGGAAGAGTGCAAGACATTCATTTGGAAAGTTAGAGACAGGCTAGATCAGACAGGCCGATTAGTTTACGTAGATGGTGATGACTCATATTTCCCAATTGAGGAAACTGAGGACTCAGAGTGGTTCAGCCACCTGCCCAATGTCAAGTTGGCAAGAGATGGAGCCCAGGTGGATCTCAGTGACCAACCTTGTTGGGAGGCGAGGGGCAAAATTTTCAGGTGCTCTGAGGGCCCCCCCCTCCCTCTTGAGGGGTGAAGGCAGGAGGGGCCCAGCCTAGGAGAGGGAACATCGTGTCTGTGGGAGACAGTCAGAAGAGGCAGCAGCCTAAACACACGGCAGACCCCGGCCAGCCCCGGCTGCCAACACAACTGCTTGTGTGGCTGCCAAGGAGCCAGATGCCGCTTCTGGAAAAAATATCTTCCTGGCTTGGCACTCCCTGGCCGGCCTGCCTGCCATGCAAGGGGAGGAGGGGGCTGCCGAGTGTGGGCCTCTGCTGCTTAGCACCCCAGAACGGCACTGCTGTGCCTTTGAAGCCAGGGCAGGAACAGGGAAGGGAGGGGGCAGGGAGGATGCAAGCAAAATATTTTCGCTAAAAATATTCTGGTCCAGGAGAAGATCTTTTTTTTTCTTTCTTTCTTTTTTCCCCTACTCTTGCTGGAAAACCAAAGTCTTATTAAAACAACACCAGAATATTTCATGTTGATATCAATTAGGCGAAGGAGAAGGAATCTTGAATTTTCCTCCCTGCCAGTTTCACATAAAAGGAATATTCTCCCAGAGGCCAAAGGATGAAGGTTTTTAGTTTTTTCCTTTTCTGCAAAAAAATTCCTGCGATGTGGATGGAAAGTTCCTCATGTCTGAGAACTTCCTGAGAAGTTGGGGCTCTGGACCCTGAGGCCAAATTCTCCCCTTACGCTGGGTGGGGCAGGGCAGGTGGCTGGCCTCTTGAGACAGCCCTCTGAACCTGTCAGGCTTGCTCCGTACTGAAGCCCGAGCTGCGTACTCTACAAGGACCCCGGCCAGTTAGACCATGGAGCCAAGGGCCAGGAGATGGGCAGATAGAGACAGAGCATTTGGCCTGTGCTTCTGGATCCCCTCATCAAGCTCCTCAGGCAGTCTCAAGACAGGGAGTCACTCTGAGGTGCCAGACCTGGCCAAGGCCCCTTTTCCTGGTTTAGGCCTTTCCTAACCATGACGGCAGCTCCATTTCTGCACCCCTATTATGGGCCAGGCACTTTGTTTTTTTATTTTTTAAAATATTTTATTTATTTATTTGACAGAGAGAGATCACAAGCAGGCAGAGAGGCAGGCAGAGAGAGAGGGGGAAGCAGGTTCCCCACTGAGCAGAGAGCCTGATGCGGGGCTCGATCCCAGGACCCTGAGATCATGACCTGAGCCGAAGGCAGAGGCTTTAACCCCCTGAGCCACCCAGGCACCCTGTGCCAGGCACTTTAAAATGTATATTGATGTAATACCTCATTTAGTCCTCACAAAGACGGTAAGAGAGATGAATTTTATCATCCCCCATGTCCCTGAGAAAACTGGAGCTTAGTGTCACACAGCTAGTAAGCTGATATGACAAGATTTGAACCCAAGTCCCTCTAACTCTAAAGTCTGGGCTCTGTCCTCTGTCCTAGCCCACCACTGATGACCCACTGGCTCAAGGACCCATCTGGTCTCCCACCAAGCATCTGGCAAGTAAGTGAGGCTCTCTTGTCTTTGGTATTATTTCAGTCCTCTGACTCCAAACCAGAACCTCAGGTAACAATCCCTTCAGGAATATTTTCTCTCTATTTTCTCCTCTGCTCAGCTTTCTGAGTTTCCCTTATTAATGTGTCAATTCATTCACTAATTTATTTCATTCAACCAACCATTCATCTATCTATCCATCCATCCATCCACTCACCTACCCTCCATCCATCTATCCATCCAACCATCTTCCACCCATCCATCTATCCATCTTTTTACCCATACTTTCATACACCCATTCATCCCATGTTCACTTAGTGCCAGAGATATAGAAATGACTAGAACACAGCTTCTGCTCAAGTCCCATTCAGATTCCTCCAACATTAAAAACAAAATGTAGTCTTAAAAATAATCTAATCCAATCTCCCCTCCTATGTAATCCACGTGGAAGGGGGTATTTTTACTTTACAGATGAGGAAACTGTAGTGCAGGAAAAACAATGACACTTGGTGGCAAGTTGTGCTTTGGGGTAGAAAGGGCCTTCATGTCTAAACAGACTTGAGTTCTAGTCCTGGATCTTTGCCCTGCTGGCTGGATGACCTTCTGCCAGTCCCTGAAACTCTGTGAACATGGGGAAGAGCAGTAAGTGAGTTCAGAGAGGGCTCAGGCCCTGGAGGGCTTTGTAGGTCATCGTTAAGAACTCTGGTACCTACTGTGTCTAAGAGGGCACCCATACAGGGTCTGACAGCAGAGAGACAAGACCCAACTTCAGTTTTAAAAGGATCACTCTGGTTCTTGTGTGGAGAATCACCTGTCAGGAGAGAAAGGAGGGAAGGAGACAAGCAGGATGCTGACCAGTAAGGAAGCTATTGCACTAACCCAGGCAAGACGAGATACTGGTTTAGAACAAGGGGATAGCAGTGGCTTTGCCAGAACCATCAGTCCCCAGTGTGAGGTGTGGGAGGAAGAGGGCATCAAGGATGACTTGGTGACCTGGTGCCTGAATGACTAGAGGGATAGAGTGGCCAGCACCTGAGAAGGCGAAGGCTGTGGTTGGAGCAGGTACTGGAGAGAAGAGCAGAAGTTCGTTTGGGTGCACTGACTCTGAGATAGTCACGAACTATCCAAGTGGTGGCGTGGGGTTGGCAGTTAGATATTCAGTCTGGGGTCAGGAGCAGGTTCAGGCTGGAGGTCAGTCTGGCAGTCAGATCTGAATGGTGTTTAAAGCCTTGAGACCGGAAGAATCACTAAGTGAGCGAGTGTCATGGTGCCTGGGTGGCTCAGTCAGTTAAGCATCTGTCTTCGGCTCAGGTCATGATCCCAGGGTCCTGGGATCGAGTCCCGCATTGGGCTCCCGGCTCAGTGGGGGAGTCTGGTTCTCCCTCTGCCCCTCCCTTTGCTTGTGCTCTCTCTCTCTCACTCCCTCTCTCAAATAAATAAACAGATAAATAAATAAATAAATAAATAAAATCTTAAAAAAAAAAGCGAGTGTAGACAGAGGAGATTAGGACCAACACCTGAGCCTTAGACCCTCCGTCACTCAGAGATTTTACCAATACAAAGTAAGGTCACAGGGTACAGAGAGGAAGAAAGCACGGTCACAGGCCTCACAAAACGTGCATTCTAAAGAGGGCAACAGGTGCAGAAGGGACCAGCAAGTTCCCTCGGCTGACAAGCTGCAGGAGAGGGTCCGCCAAGGGCTGCAGAAGCCCAGGCGTGACGCCGCATCCAGCCCGGGAGCAGTGCAGACCTGGCCTGCCCCAGTTCCGCTGGGGCAGACATTGCCTCGCCTGGGCCTGAGTGACTGTTAGGACCCTTTGAACTTGTGCAGAGAGAGAGAGAGAGAGAAACGGGGGAGAGAGAAGGGTGTTGAGAAAAGGATGCAGAATTTTCACATCATAATTTGAGTCTCTCTCCTGAGGGAGAGCTCCAGGGCCTGCCAAAGTCCAAACCCCGATGCTTTCAGGGGCCAGGCGGTGGGCCGGGAGTGAGGAGTGAGGGGTGTGGGCCGGGAGCCGGGAGTGGAGGGCGCAAGCCTAGTCAGCTGTGGCCCGGAGGAAAGGTGGGCCCAGGGTTGCCAAACCTGGTTTCTAAAGAGAAGCCGGAAATCTGGATTTTTATGTGAAATTTCCCACTTTTTAAAGCAGTGTCGGGTCCAAACAAAACATATCTTCAAGCTGAGTTGACCTCATGGGCCACCAGCTCCAGACTTTGGCCGTTTGGACTGGTGGCTGTAGGATCACACAGGCCTGGGGTTTGAAGCCCTAATTCCTCCCTTAGTAGCTGTGTGATCTTGGGCAAGTGAGTTCACCTCTCTGGGCCTCAGTTTCCTTATCTGTCCATCATCACTGAGTTGCAGGGATGAGGATCATGGGAGACAATGTGTGCCTGGCCCAGTGCAGGGCATGTCAGAGATGCTCCACGGATGATGGCGAGGAGGTGATCTGTGTGTGCGCGCGCGTGTGTGTGTGTGTGCACGCGTGTGCGTTGAGGGTAGGAGCCGGGGCATTTATTGCCTTACCCAGTGGCCCCTGATTGCCAGGAGCCTGTGTGCCAGGAGCCCTCCACAGACCTGCACTCTATCTTCCCTTCCCTCCCTCACCTCGCTTTCAAGCATTCCCCAGGGATCACTTCCGGCTCTCCTGGGCAGTGGTGGCCTCCGGGCCCCAGCCTTCCTCACCAGTCTGGCTTCTCCCTCCTGCCACCTCTCTGCTGCACAGGAGAACCGTGGGGACGTCTGGATTCCTGAGGGGATGTTTTCCACATTTCTGGAAACCCACTGCGGTTTGGTTTTCCGTGGTAAAGGCCTTGGCAGGGGCTCAGTCCAATGGAACAGCCAGTGGCTGGGAGGGGCCAGAATCAAGGAGACATTCATTGAGCGCCCACTGTGTACCAGGCCTTGGGGATTCACAGCTGCTTGAAACAGCCCTGCCCTCCAAGAACCTCATTATCTTGTTATGAAGACAGACTGGAAACCCGAGAAGTTAAAAACAGATCTTAAAACCAAAGTCCTTGTCACTCAAGCCAGAAGCCTGCTTGCCCCTGGCTGACTCCTCCTCCTCCTCCCGTCAGATATGAGGTTGTGCCGACTGGCCCTCCTCAGTCCTCAGAATCCCTCAGATCTGCCCCTTTCTCTTCACTTCATTGCCAGGGCCCTAGTTTGGGTCATCGTCCTCTCTCCCCTAGACGATGGCTGCTGCCTCCTCCTGAACTCCCTGCCTCCAGCCAGCCTCCTTCGGTCCTTCCCCCATGACCTCGGGAAAGGCCGTGCTCAACCCCAAAGCTGCTCCTGTAACCTCCCCACTGAAAGCCTCAGCGACTCCACGATGGAGTCCAAACTGCCCACGTCGGCTCCCAGGCCTTGCAGGCTCTGCCCTCTCTGCCCCTGACAGCCCGCTCCATCTCTTCCCGCGTTTCCCTCCATCTCGCTGGGCCAGCCACGTAAGATGCCTCCCAGTTAAGTCCGCCTTCGGCTTTCTTTCAGCTCTGGGGCCTTTACACATGCGGTTCTCACTTCCTAGAATGTGTTTCCACCATTGCCTTCACCAAGCAAACTTCTAATCATTCTTTCGGGCTCAGCTTAAGGGTCACTTCCTCCAGGAAGTCTTCCTCACCCACTCCCACCTCCAGGCTAGATTAAGTGTCTTTGTTCCGTGTCCCCAGTGCTTTCCTTACGGTCAAACTACCACCATCACCACCACTACTTGCTGCGGCTGCTACTGCCCCCCCTTGCTGCCCTCCCAACCCGGATTAATCCGGACAGCAAGCGCTCTGAAAGCTCTCATATGCGCCAAGCATTATTCTAAGGGGTATATGTCCATTTTAGCCTCTTTCATACCCTCTAAAGTAGGGACTAGCTATTATTGTCCACTTTATAGGTGAGAAAACAGGTGTGGAGAAGTGGAGTGACTTGTCCAAGGTCTCGTGGGAAATAAGTGGTGAAGCTGAGACTTGTTATAATTCACGTGTCAGTCTGTGGCAAAGACCTGTTTCCTGCTCTATGTCCCTCACCAGACTATAAACTCCAGGAGCACAAAGCCCACCCCTGCCTATGGTTAAGTCTCCAGTGCACAGCATCATGTCTGGCACACAGTAGGTGCTCAATAAATTCCTGATTGAAGGCAGGCACCTTAGACAATGTTGGAGAACTCTGGAGCTGCTTGAGTGCAGGGAGGTGGACTGATTGACCATGTCTGATTCTTGGGTTGTCTTTGAGCATTCAGGGTGCAGGCTGTTCATCTATTCACCAAGGAGAAGTAAAAATAGCATTCACAAAACCCCTGCACCCTTGACATTTGTCCCCGATTAACACCATCACTGATTAACTAAGATAGTGCATGTGAAGCACGTTGCTGTTGCCGGCAGAAACAGTGTGCTTAATAAAAAGTAATGATGAACAGGGGCTCTTAGCAACAACACAGAGAGAGCTTTCCCATTTTACAGATGAGAAGACTGAGCCTCCAAGAAGGGGTGAAGTGACTTGCAGAATGCAGCCAGCCCACACGTGAAGGAGTGGAGGTCTAAACTCCAGAAGCTCATTCTCATTCCCCCGGAAACAGAAGTTTCCATTTGCCTATCACCAAATTCACAGATTGTATGTACATTTACCTTGCTTTTGAAACAATATCGCATATTTCAAATTTATATTTCTTTTGAGATCAGAATTTCAACCCCCTTGGAGATTTTTTTTTTTTTTCGGTCTGCTTTTAAGGCCTCTTTTTCTAGTGTGCCTACTTTTTAACATTTCTGGAATTTTTTTTCTTTTAAGGCCAGTTCAGGAAGAGGCACTTCTATCTTTCGCATTTCTAGAAGTATCCAGGTGATGGGGCTTCATATATGTTTCATTAGGATTATCCGCTTCGTGTCTTCCTGCCTTCTCTTCCTTCTGTTGGGTTTGCTGATCTCTGCACACTCCGTGTGTTTGCTAAGCAGACAGGCCCCAATCCCATATCTGTCCTAATGGGGAAGGAAGGGGAAGGAAGACAAGATGTGATGGGCGTGTTAGGGTGTGCCTTTTTGTGATACAGAAATTGCAGAGTATTCGACCCCCATCTTTTAAATTTTTTGCTCATCAAAAAATAGAGCTGACTTTTCCTTCATTATAAAGTATTAAAGAATCCTTGGATAATAAGACAACTCGGAGGAAAACCCCCAAATCACTGACAATTTCGATTACCCCCATCCAATTTACATATGTTGGGTTATTTCTTTGTTGTCGTTTTCATTCCATTTAATTTTATTTTACAAGTTTTGGATTCTACTCTGTGGGATGTTTTGTTTCTGATTTTTTCCTCACTTAATATTATGTGGTAAGCATTTTATGTGTTTTTCTTTGTTTTTCTTGATGCATCTCTATGAATATGCCGTTGTAAATCTTTATAATAGTATCTTAAGTGACTATGATTGAAGATTTAAGTTGTCTTGACTTTTCAACTGTTATGAATAAAGTTTTATGATTTTTTTAAAGGATTATTTGCTTAAGGTTGATGCTCAGAAATAGAATGATTGGGTCAAAGTTCTTGAATCTTGAATACTCTTAAAATCATCTGTTAGATATTGTTAATATAATCTCTCTATATATTTATATACATAAATTCACACATCTGCACATGACTACTGGGTGCCCAGCCTACCCACCCTCACCAGTCTGCAGCTTTACATACTTTTAACCTTTAAAATTGTTGGTAATTTGGCAACAGAGAATTGACATCTTCCTGTTTGAATTTGCATTTCTTTGGTTTCAATTGAAGTTGAATTCCCTCTCTCCTTATTTTTTTTAACAACTTAAATACTATTTTTTTCATTATTATTTTCGGTTGGAAAATTTTTTTTCACATTTTAGGTCTTGCCATTTTCATTTTAGCCTTTCTCCCTCTTTTTTGTTTTAACATGCAGGTATCTTCTGTTAGTTTTCCCTGTGATTTCCTCAAATGCACCTTAGCTTTCAGGGCCCTTGTTTTCTAGAGTCTGGGTGGAGTTCCTTTTGTGCCCTGAGGGTGAATGTCTGCACTAATTGTCCTAAGCCTACTGGTATGTGGTTTGGGTGCAGTGACTGAGGCAGGTTTTGACTCTTCCCAGAACCACCAAAGCTGGGGAGACTCCACCCTCTTGCCATCCTCTTTATCCTTGGCTTCCCACTTCTTCTTCTTCTTTTTTTTTTTACTTTTACGTAAAATTAAATTAATTAATATATAATGATTGCTGGTTTCAGAGGTAGAGGTCAGTGATTCATCAGTCTTATATAATAGCAGGGCTCATTATATCACATGCCCTCCTTAATGTCCATCACCCAGCCACCCTATCCCTCTACCCTTCGCCCCTCCAGCAACCCTCAGTTTGTTTCCTATGATTAAGAGTCTTTTATGGTTTATCTCTCTAATTTTGTCTTGTTTCATTTTTGCCTCTCTTCCCCTATGATCCACATATTGGTGAGATCATATGATAATTGTCTTTCTCTCATTGACTTATTTCACTTAGCATAATACCCTCTAGTTCCACCATGTCATTGCAAATGGTAGGATGTTATTCTTTTTGATGGCTGAGTAATATTCCACTATATATATATACATATATATGTATATATATAGTATATGTCTATGTATATGTATATATATATATATACACAGTAATATTCCACTGTGTGTGTGTGTGTGTATATATATATATATATATATATATATACCATACCTTCTTTATCCATTCTTCTGTCGATGGACATCTGGCTTCCTACTTCTCTCTTTTTTTTTTTAAACAACATTCTTTTTTTTTTTTAAGATTTTATTTATTTATTTGACAGAGAGAGAGGGCTCACAAGTAGGCAGAGAGGCAGGCAGAGAGAGAGGGGGGAAGCAGGCTCCCCGCCGAGCAGAGAGCCCAATGCAGGGCTCAATCCCAGGACCCTGAGATCATGACCTGAGCCGAAGGCAGAAGCTTAAACCACTGAGCCACCCAGGCGCCCCCCGGCTTCCTACTTCTGAGCTAGGTGCTTAGCTGTGACAAAATCTGAGGACAAGTGCCACAGCATATCAGAGTCTTTGCTCTGGAACTTCACAAAAGGCTCTTCTGAATGTCAAAATTAGGGCTTTTCCTTTCATACTGACCAGTCAGTTCTCTCAAGTGATTGTCATAGATGCATGATGTCACCACCCCTTTCAGAAATGACAGTGTGGAAAGGCTTTAGCATGCTGGAGAAAGCACCTGCCATTGACCTTTATGCTTGGGAAATATAAATATTCTTTCTTCTTTCCCCTTCTCTTTTCATCCCTCTTCCTCTTCTTCCTTAGATGAATCTTGATTTCATCTCTCAGGCTACAGACAATGTCATAGAGCTGACTTCTGCTCTATGTGGTGACTGGGCAGGTGGTGACTGGGAACCATCATTTCCAAACTGGACACTCAATTTATGGAGCCCAACCAAGGGACACAGAAAGCCACAGACACAACAGAAGTCACCTCTAGCTGTCCTAGCACTCCCTACTCAATAATCCCAGGTGTCACCTGTTGATTAGTAGTGACCAGGGACTAGAGTGTCCTAATACAGGGCACAGATGACTCACAGTCTTTTGGCTTTAAAAGACCTGCCCCATTTCTCTTTTCGCCAAACTCAGTACCGCCTGTGGGATTTTTTTCCCTGCACAGAAGCTCCACTCAGCTTGCAATCTTGGGTCTCTTAGTCTTTATATTCAAATGCCTCCTCACCTTCAACCTTATTTAAATGCTTATTGATCTTCTAGTCTATTTATTTCATCTAATCACATGAAATGGAAGATATTTGATTGTTTCTGATCTATCGAAATAGTAATTTCATATAGTTCAACTTAATATTTTTTTAGAAATTACACAAGGGATGTAGAAGCATCCTAAGAAAATTACAAAATGGAGGAAAATATAAAGAGAGGAAATATGCAACTATCGTCCCTGATAACATTTTGTTGTATCATCTTCTGATTGTTTCCATGTGGTGCATGCCCATATACTCACACAGAGATTTGTTAGATGTGGAATCTAACTACTTACATAAAATGTCATCATGTAATTAACAATACATTGGGAGTGACTTTCCATGTCAATACATGCACTTCCTTACAATCATTTTTAATATTGTAAAAATTATATTGTATTCCATTGTGTGGTTGCACCACGATTAAAGGTAGCCAGTAATCAAGAGGCTGAAGGGTAGAGCCCTCGGGGTAGGAGAAGGATGGAAAGCATGATGGGGTCGGGAGAGAGGGGTGAGAGGGAGATTGTGTGGGGTTATGATGTCAAGACTGGAAAGGTTTTTAAGATGCTTTATATTGGAAGACGCCCTGAAGGGATTTGGATAGACAAGAAAGAGCCCCAGGCTCTGGGAAGGCTTAGAAAAGGTTGGGTGTAATATTCATGTATTCACTCACTCAACAAATTCTTATTGAACTTCCACTATGTTACATTCTAGTGGGGACACTGCAGTGAAGGAGACCCACACAGCTTTGCCTGTATTGTTACGGGAGACAGACCATAACAAAAGAAAATCATCGCATATGGATAAAACTACTGGGAAGGAAAATGAACAGGGAGATGTGATGGAGCATAAAGGGGTCCCGGAGGTGGGGGTATTTGACATATTTGGTCTAAGCCAATGATTGGCTGAGGAGTCGGCACGCAATCAAGTTCTGACCAATAGGAAGTCTAGTTGGAAGTTTATGCCAAACATTTTCCTTCCTTTCTTTTCTGCCTTGAATTCCTCTATGCAAAGATGTGACGGTTGTAGCTGAGGCAATCACCTCACAGTCATGAGATGATGAGCCCAAAAATAAAAGTCCATGCACTGGTGTGGATAGGGAAAGGATGGAAAGCTTCCGATGACAATGCCAAACTGTTGTATCAAACTTGGGACTCCTTGTTATAGGAGATAATTAAGTCATGGCTGGGCTTTGTGGGTTCTGTTATTTGCACCTGAAGCATCCCCAAGGAACATGAGGGATACATGATAGCTACTTTCTAGAGCTCCCGAGGGAATTAAATGACACACGACACATCCTGTCCTAGGCATATTTTTGTGACTTTCTGCCCTGATCCTCATTGTATGTGATGTGATCTCTTACTCTGCGCTGGAGAAAGCCGCCTTGGAAGAGAGCGCCATGTTAGTTGGTGGAAAGTGACCAGTTTATGGCCTCTAGAAATACTTGGAGGGGCACCAAATAGTAAAATACAATTTGAAATCATTGTTAACATGTGCCATAATCCGCCCTGTGTAAACCCATATCTTAACAGAACCTTTATCACGCCCATGTATAAGGCAGAGGGGTTCTTTTAATTGAGGTTACCCCACACGTGGAGGATGCTTGAACTGTTGTCGTTATTCATGCTAACATCCAAGGTGGTTAGCCTAAGTCAAGAGGATTTCACCCACCTTCTTCAGGAGTGGCTGTGAGGCCCCATGAGATATGTGGGGGAAATCTGCTGTGGGTTTTCAAGCAGAGTTTCCTCTCTCCTAAACGAGAGCCACGGAAGACCGGGGTCTCCCACACTTACGTGCTGGTGTCTAGTGGAGAGACTGAAACCACTGTGGTCGTGTGACTTCCAGGCTGAGGGCTCCCAATGCTGAGACACGGAGGCTAGCTGGAATGAGCCCAGCTTCAATGGCAGTGCTGAGTTAGCCGGTCTTGGAGCCCGCTCGGCACCTGGACTTTCTAATACATGAGCTAAATATTTACTTATGGTTTATGAGTTGGGGTTTTGGGGTTTTGTTGCTGAAAGCATTCTGCCTGATACTCCGAGTTTACTTAAGAGATTTCAGTTTACACAAAGAAAACCCAGATGTCCACCCAGCATTACAGAAGCAAGCTCTTGCAGGAAGTGAGGTAGGGGTTCGGTGAGGAAGGCAGGGCCACAGCGATTGTCAGGACTTGGCCAGGCGGCGCCCCTGGGCTGGTGCTAGATGAGAAAGTTCCATTCTGTCGAAGCCATGGACTGGTAAAGGAATGGATGTTTTCCTACTGTATTAGTCAGGGTTCTCCAGAGGGAGAGGTATTTATTTTAAGGAAGACGATTGTGGCTCACACAACTGCGGGCCTGGGAAGTACAAAATGCTCAGAGATAAACACGTCTAGGGAGGTTTCTTCTCCCCTCCCCAGAAACGTTGCCGGGAAGGCTTCTAGACAAGGGAAAATGGGTCCCAAATGGCTGAGTCATTTGACATATGACAAGCAAATGGTCAGGGCTTGCTGGGGAGGGAGCCCACTTTGCCCCAGCTCATCTCTGCGACTAGTGTCACCGCTGAGACCCTCTCCCCACCCCAGGCCCACTCAGTTTGCAAGGTCGCTTTGGATGCTTTATGGACTTGCGCTCCAAAGCCACAGAACCCGGCTACAGATGAACCGGATCCTTAGCTGGGCCAGGGCCGCGCCCCAGACTGGGAACTGAGCTGCCTTCCAGCCTCCATCCTGCTTGGCTGACGTGATTCCGCTTTCACCCCCAAGTCTGGCCTGGCCGTTGGAGCTGGAGCTGGGAAGGGAGGTGGAGGAATGTCCTGAGGAGGGTCACTGGTCAGGCCACTTGGCAAAGCCAGGATTGCTATCCCCATTTTATAGATGGTTTACTGAAGACGCCATGGCCTGGATGCCCGGCTAGGGGCCCTGGCCTGTAAGCTTCTCGAGGCTGCCTTCCCCCTCTCTGCCACCGCCATATCGCAGTGGAGGTTCAAACTCTTCTTTTGCTCTTGGGTGGCACTGCCAAATCATTTTAAAGAAAAAAAAAAAGCAAAGAAAGGCTGACTGGTGCCCTATCCAAACTGGGCTGGAACACAGCAACCAAGAAGGCAGATGTCCTTCCTTTGAGAGTTGACTCCTGTTGACTGAGCCTAGATCCTCAGCCTGCCAAGTGCCTGGCACTTGGGAGGCAGTGGGACCCAGGACAGATGTGACCCTTGCCTTCACTGAGTGCACAGTCTGGGTCCGGCTCCCATCCCACCGTAGCCAAGCTGCCCCTGGGCTCTAGTAGAGGGGACCCGGGGCTCTGGAGTCCCAAGCTGTTTGACCTAATGTCTGGATTGCCCCAAGGGAGGGCCACACAAGGGAGGGCAGGGCAGAAAACAGAGGACGAGTGGGCAGTTCACTAACCATAACTGCAGGGACACAGTGACCAGGAGCTTTCGTAAAAGGAGGGGGCGAAGGGGAGGAGGGATGTATATTTAGAAATCAAGAGTCTGACTAACTTGGTGGAGAGCAGAAGGGAAAAAAAGCCGAGTCCCCGCAGTAACCTGTTTGCAGGAGCTGCCCAATTTAGCAGAAAATCACACACACTGGTCCTGGCACGGGCTTGGGGAAGGTATTTCCTCCCCAGCTCGGGTCAAGTTTCATTCATAGGTACTGTCTAAAATTAGACCCTCTGCTTTCATTTTGGTCCAAACTCCCTGCCTAGCGTAATATTTGGGAGAAACAGGCACTCCATTAAAAGTGCCTTCCTCCCGGCGGCCCTTGGCCTGGGAAGGGCTGGGCCCTGTCCTCGGCTGGCGGCCGCTGCAGCTCATAAACCCGGGTCTAAATTCAAAGCATCCGCTCTGACTGGTGACCTCTGGCTCCCAGGCAAACTCCTGCCTCTTCCTCCAGCTCACATCCAAGGCCTGGCCAGGTCACTGGGAGGGACCCATTGCAGGCCCCTGACCTTCTGTCTGACAGTGACTACCCAGAGGGGGAAGACAGCCTAGGAAGAGGTGCTTGTCACCCCCAGACCACACAATGGGGCCTCTTGCTGGGGCTCGGCCTGCCATCTTCCTCTCTTCTGGACCCAAGAAGCCTGCCGGCTGGGTCTCTTAGTCTCAAACAAAAACAGTTCCACTGTTTTGTTTCGGTTTTCCCCAAATTAACTTACTGTCAAGGAAGGACTCCGGGAGATAGAGAATCAACACCATGTTTGGACTGATTAGTCCATTTAATAAATGTTTCCTGAGCACCTTGTATTCGGAGTCATTCAGCCATTAGTAACAGAAATGAGAAGGCCACTGTGGGAGGTCCTGGCCCCCAGGAGCTGAAGGCACTCGAGACCTGGGCGGGAGTCACAGCCTGAGTCTGGGGGTGGGGAGCCCAGGAAGCGTTTCCTCATCGTCTCTCACCTCTCCTTCTCTCCCAGCGGCAGCTTCCAGTCCTCTCTCTCTCTCCTCCTGGCCACAGCACAGAACGGGGCTCCCCCTGCATGTGCCTTCTGCTTCAGCCCTCTGCACAGAGCCCGCCCCTTTTTTTGGATTCCAATTTCAAAGTCCCAGGGAAGGATTTTAATGGGATTTGCTTGTATCAGGTGTCTGCCCCTCGGCCAATCAACAGCAGCCGGGGGAGGGGCCGTAGTAGCAGCCGGAATCTGTCGGAACCGTGCGCATGGCAGGAGGAAACGACATTCCCAGAAATAGACAATTTTAGCACTAAGCGGTTGTTGCTCTGCCGGCCGCCTGTGCAGAAAGGATGCAGCAAAGGATCCTAACTATGGCATAGAAGATTAAGGAAGATTAAGGAAGGCTTCCTGGAAGAGGTAATTTCCAAGTGGGTGAATGGCATTTAGCCAGGACCCCAGGAGGAAGAGTGTAGAATGTTGTTCAAAGATTTACAGGCAGAGACCTCAGGGCAAGACGCAGGTCTATCAGGATAGGAATCCTGCATTGCCCCTCATTGGCTGTGCTGGCTTTGGGAGTCCTGTCACTCTCTGAGCCTCAGTGTCCTCCTCTGTGGAAGGGAATCCTAACATTTTCCTCCTGGAGTTATGAGGATTAAATGAGGTTCCGAGTGTAGTAGTGTGTGCCAATTGAATCATTAACCGTGGGCGTAGGGACCTTTTCTGGGCAGGTGGGGTTCCCATAGCTTGTTCCTTCTCCCCTTTGGTCTCAACTCAGGTATCACAGGGACATCAGAGAAGCCCTCCCTCACCAACTTTCAGAGCGAGCTTCCCTTTTAACTCCGATGGTTATCTGGTTTTCCTGCGAGTGGTTTTCTCAATTTGCAGTTATTTGGTTTGTCTTCTTGTTTGTTTGTTTATTATTGAAATATATTTGCTATGTCACATTGTGTAAATTTAAGGTATACAACATATCGATCAGATATGTTTATATATTGTGATACGTTTGCCATGGTAGCAATAATTAGCATCTCCCTCACCGTACAAAATTATCACTTCTTTTTAGTGGTTGGAGGAATGCAGATCTAGTCTTTTAGCAAGTCTGATGGCTATCATACAATGTTGTCTCTAGACTGCTCATTAGGTTTCTAGGGTTTATGTACCACTTGTTGCAAATTTGTACCCTTAAATAGCTTGCCTATTGTCTTTTTGTTTCCAGTCTGGTTTTGTCTGAAACTGAAAGGTCTGCAAAGGTGACAACGGTGCCTATCTTGTTCTCTGCGCTACCCTCTTGACATACAGGGGGCCCAACACCCCAAGGGTGCTTAATCAGTATCTGCTGAATCAATGAATGCGAGAAGGGAGACCCACAGGCGGGAAGTCTTGGTGGCTTCCTGCGGGAAGAGTGGATTTTCTTGGACAGTCTCTGCTTGAGGGCAGTGTCCAGCCTCCTCCGGCAAAGTCACTGCTCTCTTAACAGCTACTTGATTCCTGAACCTCCTGATAAAACCCCTTTGAATCCAATTCAAAGGCTTTGGTGCTTGGGGCCCTAAGCTCCAGACCTAAAGCATCTGGAAAACTAAGGTGGGGTTCCAACCATTCTATTCTCGGGGACTCCAACGGGGCCTTTTAAGTTGGGAAGGGTAAGGGGTTTGAGCCTGGGGGCCTCCCTATGACTCTAGGCCTGGAAGAGATTTCTACGCAGGGCCTGAACAGGCCCTTCACTCTTGTCCTTACTCATCCTCTGGTGATGAGCTCCACCCTGCAGAGGAGCAAAGAGAGGGATAAGAGTAAGGCCTGGCCCAGGGGGCTCCACAGCAACACTGGGGTCATGTCTTGGCATCGGCCACAGCACAAAGGCTGACCCCCACCTCCCATTACCCATCATTTACTCCCTCCCGCCTTGACCCCTCTCCCTTGATCTCCTGCAACTTCCTAGAACCACCCCCTCTGTCTCCTCACTCGTCTTAATTTGGCTCCCTCTCTACAGACTTTGAAATGAGGATATGAGTGCCAGTAGCTTATCTGGAGGGTGATTCCAGAAAGTACTGGCAAGGAAAATGGGATCCTGACACAGGCAAGGGCAGGAGGTCACTACTGGGTGCAGTTACCAATGTAGGCAACTACGGTCCAGCTCTGCAAGATGGCGTGGGATGCCTGCCCCAGCCCACCGGAGGGGCAGGGGCCACTGGCTGAGGGGCCCCGCAGCAGGTGTTTGCTCCCCAGTACTCGGGCCTGTCTGGTTCGTAGAAAGCCTTCAGATTTATAGGAGCTTTCTGTTGGTGTCCTTTGGGTCAGTGTGCAAGGAAATAATAAGTGCTGCTATCCGGGGGGGCCTCTGCCTCTCTGCTGATCGCCCCAGCCCTCCGAGGGGCCTCTCCAACCACCCCGAGGGCTCCCACCGATTGTCGGCTCCCCTTTCACCCCAAACACCCCCTCCCTGATCCCTGATGGCTGACTCTTCACAGGTCCATCAACACCTGATGAATTGCCTACCCTAGCCCCCCCTCAGGACCCTTCATGTTCCCACTTAACCTTCCATCGACCCCATTCCCTTGGCTCAACTCCGCCCACTCTCCCCTGTACGGGAGTTTGGGGATATGAGCAGGATTGGGCTGATGTCCTCACTGAAGCAACAGGAGGGTGGGTCCACTTCCCGAACGTCTCCTCCCAGGATCCTCTGTGGCTGACCAAGTGAGTCACATTCCCTGCCTCCCCCACCTGGCCCCTTCCCTGCCTCTCAGAAAGGCCCTGGCCTGGCCTGCTTCCCCCCCTTTCCGCATCGAGAGAGGGATCTGGTGAGGCCGAGGTGGCCGGAGGGGCCGTGGGGTTCAGCCTGGGTGACCCAGTGGTCCCTAGAGCTGGGCTCAATCGTCTAGCCCCTCCCTAGGCCCTCCCAGGGGCACAGACTCAGGTTTTCTGTGTGGCTTTCCAGATGGGGCCCCGGACAGGGCCGGGAGAACATGGACATGGCCCATCCGGGACACTGTAGCTTCGGCCCTGCTCCGAGGAAAGCTGGAGAGAGCAGAGGCTCAGAGAAGCTAAATTACACGCCCATGGCCACAGAGCCGGCCAGCACCTGACTCCAAAGCCCAGCATCCTAATTCCCAGGGTTACTGAGTGTGTGCCTAGCACGGTGCCATTCCCCACGAGAGATGCAAAGAAGGGACACCCGTGGGCCGGCCCACAGAGCCTGGGGCTGAGCTGGGAAATGAGGCTGGCCTCTGCCCACCGTCTTTGCCGCCAGCCACCACCCTGGCCTTCCTGTTTCCACTCCTGCCCTCCGTGATCCACTTGCTGCAGAATAGCCACGGGGAGCTTAAGGAAAATAATTGCGATCATGTTACTCCCTTGGTGGGACCTCCCAACGGCTTCCCATAACCCTGAGAATGAAGCTGGAACTTTCCACAAGGAGCAGCAAGGCTTCCCTGGCCTGGCTCCCACCTCCCTCTCTAATCTCATCTCCTGTGCCACCACTCGGGTCCCCCGGTCATCCCCAGACACTCCAGGTTTCTCTGCGGTAGCAGGGCTCTGTGCGTGGGACTTGTCCTGCCTATTGCCAGGAACTAGCCTGTCCTCACGCTTTAGTCTTCCCGCTCTGCCCACAGTGGAGCCCATCGCCTGATTTTGTTTCCCCGCCGCCTGATGGCTTTTCTCATTTCCTCAAAGCTTTGCTTGTTTATTTTCTCTGTCCCAGCAGAACGTGGGATCTGCAATGGCCCGTGGTCCTCTGTCCGCCTCAGTGCTGTACTCCTAGTGTCGTGGGCTGTTTGACACACGGTGGGGGTCTAGTTGGGTGATGTCATCTGGGGCATTTGACGACGGACTCTTCGTTTACAGGAGCCTGAGCTCAGGGCGTGGCGTGTGGTCACCATACTGAGCAGCCTTGAACGAGGTGGGGAGATGCGTGCCCACTTGCACGGGCATGTGTGCGTGCGCACACACACAAGCATGCACACGCACGCACACACATGCACACGCATGGGTACACACACACACACACACACACACACACACACACGGCTCCAGGAGTGTGCCCAGGCCCTGCCCCAACAGCTCTAGCTGCCCCTGAGTTTCAGGGACAACATGGTGGAACTTGGGTCACAGGTCATCATGGTCACTGCCGTGCCTGGTGCTTCAGAACCACTCAGGTAGCACCTCTCCTGCGACCCCCTCTGGCTGCCTGCTTAGTTGCCTCAATGGTCATAAAACCCATGAAACTTCATGAACTCCTCCGAGGACCCTTTTTCTAAGTGTTTTTCTGGACATCGTCCTGAGTTTTTGTTTCCATCTCTGAGAGGACTTCCTTCTTTGCCCCTGTCCATTCAAACTGTCACCCAGATTTTGGAAACTTGCTTTCCTGACCCGTAGGTATTGGTCGTGCCCCAGGGCCCATCCTCTCTTCCTTGCAGCAGGGCATTTCTGCAGGCACGAAGTAATGCCAGGTTGGTCCCGAGGCCCACTAAATAAGAGACGGTAAGGCTTTGTCGTGCTGGGTCCTGCACAACTGGCCAGGGTTGGTGTGGGTCCACCAGGCCTTGCTCTTCTAAGATTTCTTCACCACTATGAGTTGTAATAGATATACGATGGGATATTATGCAGCCATCAAAACCCCCCATGAAATCTTGCCATTTGTGATGACGTGGATGGAACTAGAGGCTATTACACTAACCACTGTGATGGTTCTTTTTATGATTGTTCATTCATAGGCTAACTGCTGGATCCTTCTCTCTCTCTCTCTCTCTCTCACACACAGACACACACACGCACACACACACACACCCAACAGCCCCACCTCACATACCTCTACCGGATATTCATTGTCAGAGACAATTCTGTCTTTCCCAGAGGGGTCAAATTTCCGATGCATACATGCGGTGGTCAGAAAGATGACATCACTGAGTACAACGGGCCAGTTGTAGGATGATAAGTGGCAACCCCCAGCCTCTGTGTCGGGAGAGGCAGGTGAGTGGGGACAGTGGCACGCTGGTCAGCACATGGCCGAGGGAGCCCGCCGCGCTTCTCCAGCGAGCGGAGCTGGTGGTCACATCTTCTCAGACTTCAAAAGAAGCCAGGAAACCATTTTATCTTCTGAGAGATCTGAATTCTTTCATTAAAGAATGTAGATGAACCCACATGTAAACACTATATTGGGGTAACATCACATGTTTGCCAGCAATGACTCCTGGGATGCCAGTCTAAGGCTTCTGCATGGAATCTACAAGAAATTAATGGAAGCGTGTGTGTGTGTGTGTGTGTGTTAGGGTGTGGTGGAGCTCTTCCTTTATTTACAAACAACACAGTTTTCTATACAGTTATACTAACCGATGTTATCCCCTTAAATTATTCCCAACCATTTCTCTATTATTAGATATTTAGATTATTCCAAGATTCTTACTACCATGAATAGCACCACGATAAACTTCCTTAAAGTTGGCTCTTTACCAACTTGTACATATATCTGTCACAGACCTGGACCATAAAGGTCTGTTTCGAAGACTGACCTTTTTCCAAAGAAGGAATATCTTATTTTTCTTTGTAGGCCAGTTGCCTGCTATTCAGCCAGGATCATAGAAGGCATTCAGTAAATGTTTGTTGAATGAAGAAATGGGGTCAGAAAAGAAGGAAAATCAGCTTTACGATGCCATCAGAAGAAAATTTCAAGTGAATTTCAAGTTCGCCACTGTCACAAAAGCGTAATTTATCGGGGAGACGCAGACCCTATTCTCTGCTAATGTCGCCCTACACCCACTAATCACTGCCCTCTATCCCGGATTCTTCCCAACCCCGTCTATACCCTAGAGTTTCTATCATGGGACACAGAGCACAATTCATATTTCCCTTGAGTAGTCATTATGATTGAATTTACAAACTTGAGGTTTGTCCTTTATTTTTCAACTCAGATTAAAACCAATTGGAATTCTCAAAAAGCCCAAGATCGGCCTCTAGAGCACCTCCTTCCCCTTGAGTTGCCCAAGATCTCTGGGGATTGATACAATCCCAGACAAAAGTCAGCCAACTAGGAATGGATCCAGCCCTTGTACTACTCTGAGAGTAGGGACCCCCTGAAATATTCACCCTCGGCACCTTGCTTGCCTCACCTTAGTCCCAACTTGAAAAGCAAAAAGCCATTCCCAGGAGCAGTCCCAGCTTCTGTAAGGTGGGGATTTCTCTCTCTGAGACTGAACTGTCATAGATGTGTACATAGTTTCCTCGATCCCTAAAAGTCTCCCTTTTTGGGCCTCTTGTTCTTGTGTTTGAATGTCAAGGCTCAAGGGAAAGGTAATAATTAGTGACCAGTGTCTGTGGCTTCTCCATTAATCCTCTCCAGTATGAAAAAAGACAAGGACGTTTCCTTCCCATATGGGTGGAAGGGGAAATCCCAACATCAGGAACATGGGCGTGACATTTTCTCCCTTCTGATGGACCTATTAACAAGTATGAGATTTCTTTTTGGGGTGATGAAAATGTTCTGGAATTCGATGGCTGCACAACCTTGTCAGTGTACTCAAAACTGTTCAACTGCCCATTTTAAAAGGGTGAGTTTTATGGTATGTGAATTGTATTTCAATTAAAAAAAATTTTTTTAAACCTGAGTTAGCTTATTTGCCTCTGCCTTCTGCCTGCTGTGGTCTGCCGGCCCTGGGACTTAGACACTCTCTCACTGCCGAGCCGCAGCTCCCCAGACCCAGACCCTGGGCTGGAGGTTCCCGGCACAGAGAAGCTGGCCAGGGCTGGCTCAGGGAGCTCTGGGGCCACTCGTGCTGAAGGATAGATTTATGGCCTGGAGGCTCCCAGGGTAAAAATGAGTGTGGGCTGGAGCCAGTAAGCAGAGGTTCCTACATGGGTAACCAGGACCTGGAAGTGAGAATGTTTTTTTCCTAACTCCAAGAGAGAGAAAGAGTGGGATAATCTCAGATGAAGAAGGAAAAGGGTCTTGTTTTCTGGATTGTAGCTGATAAAGATCATTGAAATAATTTTTAAGTGGCAGAATCGAAGTTATTCTTTTTGTAATTGGGGTTCTTCTAGATTTATATTTGATTGTAAAAATCTTAGTTTAGAATAATTTGGCTTTGTTATTGCTTTCAACTGAGCTCCTCCAATCTCCTGGGATCAGATATCTCACTGGCCCACATTCACAGAGAAGCCCTTCTACCTTACCTCTTCTGCAGGGGGTGGGAGTGGGAGGTCTTATTCTACAGCTGGGCAGGATTCTTTTTTGTGTTCTATCATTAGGAGAGGGGAGGATGGAAAGATCCCTTGCAGAGGAATTGTGTAAGTCTTCAAATGATCAATACTGCTAACTGGGAAGGCATTTTGAGAACACTTTATTGTTAATGCAGTGCATTTCCTACAGCATTTGTGAACATCGTTTACTCAGTGTAAAAGTTTGGGTTATTTCTGTTTAAAGGTCAGAAGTCCAACTCAAACTGGCTTAGCTGAAAAAGGAGTTTATTAGTTCATGTATACAAAAGCAGTTAGGACTTCAGGTATGGCTTGATCCAGGGCATCAAGAAAGATCATCAGGCCCCAGGTTCTTTTTCATTTCTTGGCTCTGCCAAAAAAACCATCTAGATGCAAAGGTTGTTGTAACTCATTGATCCTGGCTGGGTCACACACTCATCCTTGAACGAATTACCATGGTCAGGGGGATGCAATGTGGGAATTGGCTAGGCCTGTATCATGTGTCCATTTTGGGAGCTGAGATGGAATCCCACATTCACCATGTAGCTTGAGTGTGGGCAACAGGATAGTTCTTTAGAAAGAAACATGTGTTAGGAGAGGGAGAATGGATGCTGGGTGGTAAGAACAATAGGATGCCCACAGTAGCCATGGCAGTATATTTTGCAAATTAAAAGCTTGGGCTGCTCTTTGGATCAAATCTTAGCCCTGCTGTTATTAGCTATGTGACCTTCTGAAGCTCGGGCTTTTCCTTTGAAGACAAGGGATAATACTAATACCTCGCTCCTAGAGTAACCAGGATTAAATGAGATAATCCAGTTAGCACAGTGCTGACCTAGTCAGTGTCTCTACATGATGCCGACTCATGCTATTATGCATTAGCTTGCATCCAGATAGGGAGAATTTGAAGCCATCATGGAAAGTGTCAAAGATAAACCTCAAAAAACAAAGTAGCTCAAATTTTTTTTTTTTTTTAATGAAAGACCCAGGAATGAGTACCTACAGGGAAACTACAAGGAAAAACAGAAGAGTGATCATCAAGGGAGTCAGAGGAGTGGTTACTTTTCAGGGAAGGGAGGGCACGAGACATGAAAGGGACACTAAGGTCTCTTGCTGTTTGACCTGGCAGTGACTCCACAGATGGTTTAAACTGCACACATGCTAAAGCTGGCTACTGTTTCCTCTTTCTCCCGGAACCATGCACACGCCACATTTCCCAGCCTCCCTTGCAGTGAACTTAGCCATGAAACTGAGCTCTGGCCATATGGTGTACAGCTTCCAGCCTTGGCCTGTCAAACCACTCTCTCCCTTCACCTGCCGCCTGCACTGTCGATTCCCAAGGCAAGTGTGGAAGCCTGTGATGAAGATGGTAGAGACGCCACCATTCTGGATCCCTGCATCACCCCCTGGACGGGAGGCTTCCCTGTCGGGCACCCCGTCGCTGCTCAGGAACACCAGTTTTGACTTTACAAAGAAACTAAGTGAAGCCAGCGAAATGTTGGCATTTGCCTACCTTACCAGACTACATAATGTTTTACATACTTTTCAGCGCATAGAATAGAGTGGAAAGTAAAAAAAACTAGAGAACCAAAGAAAAAGGAAATGAAGGCTAGTTGGAGATTACAGGAATAACAGGAAAACAGGAGCATCTCCCAGATTCAAAGTGTTTCCAACTCTTCCTTCTGAAGGGGTTTGCAGCTTTGGGGGTGGAAGCTAGAGGCTGCTTTCCTATCTGTTTTCCAGATCTTCGTGAGGACTCTGTTACGTGGGTAGGAGCTCTGAAATTTTCCTTCCGGAATTGCTTCCGGACAGTATGGGGCTGAAAGGGGAGGAAAAAGAATCGGAACGATAAGAACAGCAACAAGAGATGCTGTTCGGTGAGTGTTTAGGCCAGCCAGGCTCGCTGCTGAGCCCCAAACCACAGGTCTCAGGGAGGTATCTTTGCTACTGTTTAAGACCAAGTCACCGAGGACATAAGTCACACAGCTAAGGACTCTGGCACTGTGCTCCTTACCTCTCTGTCAGGCTGATGAGTAAGGGGGAGTCCGTGCAAAGGAGGCATCTAATGACCTGTGACATCCGCCCAGAAATGGACGTGACAGTGGGGGGCGGGGGTGAAGCCATGACCCAGCCCTGAGATCGGTTCTCGGGCTCCCGCGCAGTCCAACAGGAAAGGCTGCTAAGCTGGGAGGGCTGTTTCCATGGGAGCAGAGCTGGACCTCCCCTCCCCTCTTCTACCTTCTCATTCTTTTAGCTCAGTCTTGGGCTGCATCCGCTATTTCTCCCTCCTTGTCTCCTTCACCCAGGCAGTTCCCATCTACCTCAGCCTCAGATTCTTTTTTTTTTTTTGAACTAACTTGATCATTTTGTTTAAAAAATTTTATATAAATAAATAAACAAACAAACAAATAAATAAATATTTGCAGTCTACCATCTTCTCACCTGCTCATCTCTCCCTCTCTTCAGGAAAAGAGGCCCCAGAGCTACCTGCAGTCCCACCCACAGTCGTGAAGCCAACCAGTCACCCCCAAGAGAACTTTCTATGCCCAGAGCCCAGAGAAGGGGATGTGGCCAACAGAGGCGGGGTTTAGAGCCACCCTTGCATGCAGAGACACACCTGCCTTTAACCACACAGTGTTTCGTGGTTCCCTTTTCCTTCACGTCATCGAGGAATGGGTCCCCTTCTCAGATGGGGGAGATATGCCTGAGGCTGTGTCCAGATGCCAAAGGCTGTTTTGTTCACTTGAAAGTTGGTTATAGGGAGGAGGCGGGCAAGTCGTTCTATTAAGGAAAACATATCATTTTAATATGTCCAGTCCCCTGCATCCTTCAACCTGGAGAAATCCCGATTAGAGATGGAGACTTTAGTCCCGAGCCCTGCTCTGAAGGAGGTTGCAGGAGTGGGTGGGGAGGTGTCGGCCATAAGGCTTGGCTCTGCAATGACAGGGAGTTGTTTCCTTGTGGGTTCCACCCATCTCAGGCCACTCTGGGGAGAATATGCTGTACTTTAGCGCGGGGGAAGGAGAAGGAAGCCAAAGGCACACAATAGGATGGAGGGATTTTTTTTCCCCCCAGAAAAGATACTACTGACAAGAGAGGCCAGTGCTAAAATTCCATCATCTTCCAACCTCGCTCATCACGAATGGCGACAACCACACACATTTCCCACCAGCAGTCCCTTGGGCGGTGTCCATGGGAAGCCCTTCTTCCCAGGATTTAAGAGCGTGAGCTCTGAAGATGCAGAGATCTTTCTTCAAATCCAGAATCCACTACTTTCTAGCTGGGTGCCCCGGACCTGTAGTTGAACCCCCCTACATCTCAGCTATCCCCCTAAGTTGTGAGGACCAACACTAGTAGGAGATGGGATGGCTGAGTGCAGGTCTGATGCTTCGTGAGCACTCCAAAAATGGTGGATGCCATTGTTTAGCTGGCAGATCGGTCTAGAGTAGCCGAGGAAGGGGAGGGTGAGCCAAGGGAAGAGTTCCTCTCTCTCATCCATGCTTCTGAGCCCGTGCCGTCTTCTGAATCACTTACCTGCGGGTGTGCTGGTCCAGCCACTGTGAACATCAGGCCTGAGCAACAGTGGCTAGGAGATCGGTTTCTACGATCATTCTAGAACAAGAGTCCGCCCGTCTGCAGAATGAGAGGCTGGGAGCTCGGTGAGGTGGTGAAGCCCAGAAACGGGGAAGCAGGGAGTGGGCAACTCTTCCAGGACCTGGGTCCCAGACAGCCCCAGGAGCAAAGCCAACAGAGCCGTGAGCGCTGGAGAGGTGGGGAGGGGAGTGCTGGCGTCCGTGGGTGGGAACTGAGGGCCGGCAATGGGACCACCCTGCCTTTCCCATCTCCACCAGGGAATACTCCTCTCATTGCCACCGTCCAGGGCCACCTCACTGCTGGGGTGAGTCGTGCTCCTCTAAAGAATCATGTTTGCCTCCACATTGAGAACAGACAGATCCCTGCCTCAGGATGGACTTAAGTTGACTGAGCCCCTGAGGCCGATGCACAAAGCATGAAGGTAGAGGGAGAACCTGCACTGTTATAAAGGGGGTTCAGGGCAGGTGCTCATCGCTTCTCCTCCCCGCTCCTTCTCCTCCCTCTTCTGCTGCTGCTTCTCCCCCTTCCCTCCTTCTCCTCTTCTCCTTCATGCATCCATCCGGCACACATGGGGATGAAGCTCGAACAGCACAGAAGTATATCCTCCAAAGAAATCTCACTCTCATCTCTAACTTCCAGTCCTCAGTTTACCTGCTGGCTGCATAGTGTTACGTTGTACGGATGCCCTGTGACTTACTCAGGCAGACCATAACTGATGAGCATTTATCGTGTTGCCACTCCTGGTGTCCACGAATAATGCAGAAAATACTCTCATAATGATAATAATAATAATGACAGTGATTAACATTTATTGGGCTCTTAACAAGTGCTGGACACTGTTTCATATGCTTTTCTGTATTAACTCATTTAATCTTAAAAGTAGATCTAGGTGGCAGGTGCTTTAATCATTTTCTGGATGAGGAAACCAAGGCACAGATAGATTAAATCCCTCATCTACTTCTATACACACACGAGAAATTGTATCTATAGAGTATATTCCTAAAAATATATTTTTAAATTTTGGTAGGTCTTACCAAATTGTCCTTGTAAGGCAGGGATCAGTTTATACTCTCATCAGCCTTGTATAAAAGTGCTTGCTTCCTTCATATATTTCGGAAATCAGAGAAAGAGAGAGAACAGGATAGGAGAAAGCTTGTATCTTGTGATTTAATTTGCATTCCTTCTATTAGGAGTAAAGTTGAGCACCTTTTTGTATGTTTAAAAATCATTCAATTACTTTTTTTGTGAACCATTCAAATCCTTTGCTCATCTTTTCTATCAGATTGTTGATCTTCTCCTTACTACTTCATAAGAACTCTTTATATATTAATATTAACCTAGACTCTCTTAAATAATTACATTTAAATTATTTTATTTAAAAAATATATTATCAAATGTATCACACACAAAGAAGATTACAGACAACATCTATCCCATATAAAGAAGAATAAGAAAATGAATATCCAGGTACCGTCCACTCAGCTTAAGAAATAGAACATTTCCAGCAACTTCAAAGCACCCTGTGACTGCTCAATTGCATTTCCCCACCAACCCTCACCCCCACACTCCAGGAAACAATTATCCGGAATTTTGTGCCAATCATTTATTTTCTCTTCTTTGCCCTTTTACCACATATGTATCTATTCCCCCCAAAATACGTTGTTTAGTTTTGCCTGACTTTAAACTTCATATAAATCAAATTATACCCTGCATTTTTTTGTGACTTTCTTCTTTCATTCCTATTGTGATTTTGAGAGGCATCCATGTTCATACGCAGAAACTGTGGTTGATTAATTACAAATGCTATTAGGTGTTTATGGTTATACAACTTATATGTGAAAAGAAAAACCCACCAGCAGTTTGAGAATTTCCATGACCACATTCTCACCAACATTTGGCATTGTTAGGCCCCCACGGGTGTCTGATGATATTTCATTAGGATTGTAATTAGCATTCCAAGATTGTTGGAGTTGAGAATATTTTCATATATTTTGGACCATTGATGTTTCCTGTTCTCCAGAGAAGTTATGACATTTATCCATTTCCTATTGTGCGGCTTGTCTTCTTATTGATTCATTGGTGTTCTTTATATATTCTGGATATTATTCTTTTGTCAGTTATATGTGTTGCAAATACATTCAATTTGTGATTCGCTTTTTCATTTTGTTTATGGTAACATTTAATGAACAGATGTTCTTACTTTTAACATACTCAAATTTATTTATATTTAATGATTTTTACTTTTTGCATCTTGTTTGAGGAATCCTTCCTTTCTCTGAAGTCATAACAGTATTCTGCTACATTGGTTTTTACATTTAAGACTTTAACCACCTGAAATTGATTTTTGTGATGCTGTGAAATAGGAATCCAATTTAATTCTTTTGCCGTATAGATAGATAATAATCCCAGTACCAATGTCCATCTTTTATCACCTATCTTTAGCACTACTCAGGCATAAACTCGTGTCCTTATTTGCACAGGTCTGATTCTGGACTTTCTATTCCTTTATATTGGTCTATTATTTATTTATTTATTTGTTTGTTTATTTTTGCCTATTCTTGTAGCTATAACACTTTCTTATTGTCATAGTTGTTTAGCCCTGAGTTTTCTTGGTAGGAAGACTTTAAACTACTGATTTGATTTCTTTCATGGGCATTAGGTTACTCTATTTTCCGTTTTACTTTTGAGTCCATTTTAATGAACTATATTATCTGAGGAATTTGTCCTTTTGTCTAAGTTTTCACATAAATTGGCATTTTTTTTTACAATATCTTTGTATTATCTCTTTAATATCTGCATTTATGTTTATGTTTCTTTTTCATTCTTAGTATTATTTATTGGGCCATTTTTTCATTAGGTTAATGTAACTAGAGATTTGACTATTAGTCTTGTCAAAAAGAAAGCTTTTGGCCTTGCTGATCCTTTTATTATGTCTTATTTTTCAATAATTTCTCTTCTTATATCCTTTCTTTTAGTGGGGGAGGGTTGTGCTGTTGAATGTTGAAAATTTATTATGATTTAGCTTTAAACATTTAAAATTTTAAATATGTCACTTTCTTAGATCAATGAGTTATTTAGAAATGTATTTTGACTTTCCAGAAATTTTAACATTCAGATTGAACCAAATAAGGTAGAAAGTTAAATAATATCTCTGCCCTCCTATTGAAAAATAAAATAATCTTCAAATGCTATAATTCCAACCACCTCTTCCTTAAATAAACAAACATCTAGTTTGTTCTATTTTATTTCTCTGCCAAACTATCTATATACTGTGTTTGTTTCATAAAAATATATGTTTAGATTTAGCCCATATTTACCTTTTCCTTTGTTTTCCATTCCTGCTCACATTTCAAAATTTTCTTCTGAGATAATTATCATTTTTTTCAGAAAACCATTCTTTGGAACTCTCTTGATGGTAAGCTTTCCTATTTCTTGTGTCTGAAAATGTGTTTTTTTTTTTATCTTGAGTGTTCATATTAAGAGTGAATTGCTGATTACACTATATAGTTCAATATCACTTTAAAAATCTAATCCATAATCTCTGCCTATGAATATGATCTTACTGAGGTCTAATTAACATAATGAAGTGCACAAATTGTCTCATGTATAATGCTAAATGGAAGTGTTAAAAACCAACATCCTTTGGTTGTTCCCTACCTTAGGGAGAAGACATTCAGTATTTCTGGATGATGTTAGCTGCAGGTTTTAAAATAAACATTCTTTATTGGCATGCCTAGGTGGCTCAGTTGGTTAAGTGTCTGCCTTGAGCTCAGGTCATGATCCCAGGGTCCTGGGAGCAAGCCCTGTGTCAGGCTCCCTGCTCAGTGGGGAGTTTGTTTCTCCTTCTTCCTCTCCCTTGCCCTTCACTAATGCTCTCTCTCTGGTAAACAAATAAAATCTTAAAAAAAAAAATTTCTTTCTCCTCCTTCTGTCCCTACCCCCAACCCCCCTCATGCATGTATGATCTCTCCCTCTAAAATAAATAAACAAACAAATGAACATTTTGTGAGATTGAGGAATTCTCTTTTATTCTTAGTTTGCTTAGAGTTTGTTCTGTCTTGTTTTCAATCAGAAGTAAATGTTGGATTTTTGTCAAATTCTTTTTCTGTATCTATTGAATCACATGGTTTTTCTTTTTAGTTTTTATCATGGTAAATAACATTGATTAATTTTTTATATTAAATCAACCTGTATTCCTAAGATTAAAACTCATTTCATCATGAGCATTATCTTTTCTATATTGTTGGATTTGATATGTGAAAATCTTCAGAATTTTTGCACCTATATTCATGACAGATATGGGCCCATAGTTTTTTCATTTTGTGATTTATTAGCCTGGTTTTGTTATTAAGGTACTGCTGGCCTTGTAGAGTAAATTGGAAAATACTCCTTTCTCTTCAATTTTCTGGAAGTGTTGTGTACAACATTTCTTTCTGAAATGTTCATTTATACTTACCAATGAAGCTAACTGGATTCTGGAATTTTGTTTTTGGAATGATCTTTAACTGAAAATTTATTTTCTTTAAGAGCTTTAGGGATAGGGATGCCTGGGTGGCTCAGTCAGTTAAGTGTCTGCCTTCGGCTCAGGTTATAATCCCAGGATACTGGGATCGAGTCCTGCATCAGGTTCCTTGCTCAGCGGGAGCCTACTTCTCCCTCTGCCTGCTCTGTCTGCTCTCTCTCTCTCTCTGCTTGTGTTCTCTCTCTCTGACAAATAAGTAAATAAATAAAATCTTAAAAAAAATAGTTCTAGGGATATAATCTGTAGCAATGTTATTTCTCTTGTTTCTGATATTGGGAATTTTGTACAATCTCTAACTTTTCCCCAGTTAAGCTAGAAATTTTAAAATGTTACTGATATTTTCAGGGAGCCAGCTTTTGGTTTCATTGATTTTTCTATCATTTTTCTGTTTTATATTTTGGTGATTTATATAGTGGTTTTTATTACTTCTACCTGCTTTCTTTGGGTTTAATGTCTTCTTTTTTAATTTCTAGTTTGTTAAGGTAGAAACTGAGGTCATTAATTTGAGAATTCCTTTCTTTTCTAATAGAGGCAATTAGTGCTATAAATTTCCTTATAAGTACTGATTTAGTGGCAGCTCACAAGTTTCGATATGTGGCCTTTTCACTTTCATTCAGTTTGAAATACTTTTTAATTCTACTTTTGATTTTTTTCTCTGACCCCCTCAATTATTTAAAAGCGTCTTATTTAGTTTCAAGTATTTGTGGATTTTCCAGAGATCTTTGTTATTAATTTATAATTTGATTTCATTGTGGTCAGAGAACATACTTGTAAAACTAGAATCCTTTTAAGTTTATTTAGACTTACTTTATAGCCCAAAATATGGTCTTTCTTGGTAAGTGTTCCTTGTGCACTTGAAAAGAATGCGCATTCTGCTGTTGTTGGGTGGAGTGCTGTATAAATGCCAATTAGGTCAAGTTGATTAATAGTGTTGCTCAAGTCTTCTATATCCTTACTGATTTTCCATCCACTTATTCTATTAAGTCTTGAGAGAAGGACATTGAAATCTTTTATTGTAAGGATGGATTTGCCTGTTTCTCATTGTAGTATGATTCTATCAGTTTTGCTTCATGTATTTTGAATTTCTGTTATCAGATGTTTAAACATTTGGAGTTGTTATGTCTTGATGAATTGAACTCTTGATCTACTTCAACTAATAGAATTAGCTTCTTTTTCCATAGTAATGTTCTTTGCTCTGAAATCTACTTTGTTTGATGTTCATATAGCCATTCCAGCTTTCTTTCTATTAGGAATAACTCTTTTCTCATCTCTTTTCTCGTCCTTCTACTTTCAATTTATTTTTATCTTTATATTTAAAATATATTTCCATGGGCAAGATGTAGTTGAGTCTTTTCTCCTCCCTATCCCTCTCCTTCTCTCCTCCTCCTCTCTCTTTTCCCCTCCCCCCTCCTTCTTCTTCTCTTAATACAACATGAAAATCTCTGCCCTTTAAATGGGGATGTCTAGAACATTTACATTTAATGTGATTATATGATTAGATTTAAGTCTATCATCTTAATATTTGTTTTCTATTTTTTCCATCTGTTGTTTTCTCTTCCTTATTTTCTGCCCTTTCTTTGAATTGAAACTTTTTATTGATTCTATTTCATTCATATTGATTCTCCTTTGTTGGATTATTAACCATAGCTCTCTGGTAATTTTAGTGGTTGTTTTAGAGTTTATAGTATACATCTTTAACTTGCCACACAATCTACTCTTAAATAATATGCCACTTCACACACAGACTATAAGAACCTTTTAGTGGTATGCTTCCATTTCTCCCCTCACAGTCTTTATGTTAAATGTTACATATTTTACTTATATATAAGTTACAAATCACTCTGTATTATCATGTTTATTTAAAAACTAAATTATCACTTCAAGAAATCTTTTATGTTTACCAGTTTAGTGTCTTCTCTATAACTCTTCATTCTTTTGAGTAGATCCAGACTTCATTTTAGTATCGTTTTCCCTCTACTTAGAGAACTTTGAAGACATTTCTTGTTCTGCAGCTGACTTGTGATGAATTCCTTCAGTTTGTGTGTGTCTGAAAAAGTCTTTGTTTTGTCTTTATTTTTGAAAGATATGTTGGATGAATATGCAATTTTAGGTTATTAGTTTTTCTTTTTCTTTTTTTTTTTTTTGAGTACTTCAAGATGTTGCTTTATTGTCTTTTTCTTTGTATTGTTTTCAAAAACAAATCTTATGTCATCCTTATCTTTGACCCTCTGCATGTAACATGTCTTTTTTCCCCTCTGACTGCTCTTGGGATATTTTCTTTATCACCAGTTTTGAGTAGTTTGATTATGATATGCCTTGGTGTAATCTTCTTCAGGTTTATTGAGCTAGAGGTTTGTTGAGCTTCTTGGATCTTTGGATTTACAGTTTTCACCAAATTTAGAAAGTTCATGGCCATTAGGTCTTCGAGTATTTTTTCTGTCTCTGTTGCTCCTTCAGGGACTCCAGCTACATATATATTATGGCACTTGAAATTGTCTTACACCTCACTCATGTTCTTTTCATTTTTAATTTTTTTCTCTCCATGTCTCATTTTGCATAATTTCTACTACTGTCTTTAAATACACTAATATGTCCTTCTGCAACATCTAATATACTTTTAATCTCATTGAGTGTATTTTTTCATCTTAAGACATTGTAGATTTCGCTTCTGCATAAATTCACCATGACTTTTTATATCTTTAATGACTTTACTTAACTTTCTGATCATCTGGAATGTAATTATAAAAGCTAATTTAATGTCCTTGTCTGCTAATTCTGAAATTTGTGTCAGTTCTTTGTCAGTTTTTATTGAGTTTTCCCTTCATTATATATTATGTATTTTATGTTTTCCTTTTTGAATGCCTGATAATTTTTTATCAGACACCAAACATTCTGAATTTGATGTTGTTTGTTTTATGTTTTTACATTCCTATGTTCTTGAGGGTTTTTTCCTTTTCTGGGATAAAATGTAGTTACTCAGAATCAGTCTGACCCTTTTAGGTCTTGCTTTTATGATTTCTTAGATGGGGCATGAACAATGTTTCTTCTAAGGCTAATTATACCCCACTCCCCCTAAAGTAAGACCCTTCTGAGTACTCTGTCCCTTGAATTATGAGTTTTTTTCAGTCTTGTTGATGAGAACAGTCACAATTCCTGGGTCTCTTTGAATTCTGTGTACTGTTCCCTTTAATTCCTTTGAGTGGTTCTTTCTCTGGCTTCAAGTAGCTTGAAAACTACTTGAAACATACACATATGTTTATCAGTGGATGTCTCTGTGGAAGATATGTAGAGGACCCTCTATAGATCTCCAGTGTTTTGTCTCTATGTAGCTGTCTTCTCTCTAATACTCCAATCATCAAACCTAGATACCTTTGCTTGGGCTCTTAGCTCTGTCTCCTCAACTTAGGGATTCTCCTGGGCTTGTATGAGTTCCTCCCTCCTGTGCTGCAGTCTGGAAACACTCTCAGGGCATAAATTAGGCAATTGTATGGTTTGTCTGTGTATTTTCTATCAGAAATCACCATCCTCTGTTCCTGAAGTTCATTTTCTTGAAAACAGTTTTCACATATTGATTGTTTCAGTGGGAAGGTAAATACAGTTCCTGTTACTCCATCATAGCTAAAAGCAGAAGTCTTTTCAATGGAGTGGTTAACCCATTTATATTTGGTGTAATTATGAATAATGGTTGGGTTTAAATGTAAGATCTTGGTATTTGTTTTCAATTTTTTATCTGGTTTTGGTTCCTTTGGTTTTCTTTTCCTGCCTTTAAAAAATTAATCAAGTGCTTTTAACTATTCTTTTGAATATCCTCCATTAGCTTTTTAGCTCTACCTTTTTAGTTTTTTTAATTTGCTCTAGTGATTGAAACATGTACTTTTAATTTATCTCAGTGTATCTTTAATTAATAATATAAAACTTCATGTTTAAGATAAAAACTTTACAGAAGTTTTATTAACCCTCTTTTGTCCTCAAATTTTTGTGTATTTAACTTTTATCATGTTTTATAAGCCTCACAACCATTATTTTACTTATAGTGCCAGTTGTCTTTTAAAAACTTAGAAAAGGGGCGCCTGGGTGGCTCAGTTGGCTGGGCAACTGCCTTTGGCTCAGGTCATGGTCCTGGAGTTTTGGGATCGAGTCCCACATCGGGGTCCCGGCTCCTCGGGGAGTCTGCTTCTCCCTCTGACCTTCTCCCCTCTCATGCTCTCTCTCACTTTCTCTCTCTCTCTCAAATAAATAAATAAAATATTAAAAAAAAAAACTTAGAAAAGAGGAAAAGAGAGATTTTTACATTTATCTATCTATTTATTTTTTCTGGCACTTTCCATTCATTCTCATAGATTGAGTTTTCCATCTGATACCATTTCTCTTCTGCCCAGAGCCCTTTCTTTATCAATTAATTTTTTTTTGGATGCATGTGTGAGTTACAAATTTTTACTTTTTGTTTATCTTAGCATGTCATTGTTTTGCCTTCTGTTTTGAAGAATATTTTCTCTGCACATAGATTTCTAGGTTGATAGTTTTTTCACCCCAGTACTTTGAAGATATTGTTCAATTTTCTTATTACTTGAGTTGTTTATTATAATCAAATATCATTCTTATTCTCTTCAATATAACATGTTTCTTTTCCTCTGGCTCTTTTTAAGTTTTCATCTTTGGTTTTCAAGAATTTTACTATGACCAAAAAAAAAAAAAAGAATTTTACTATGATATGTTTCCTTTTTTTTTTTTTTTTAGATCTTGCTTGGGATTTGTTAAGCTTCTTGAATATGTTGATTTTTTTTAATCAAATTTGGAAAAATTTTGGCCATTAATTCTTCAAATTTTTCTTAGGTCCTATTTTATCTCTCCACTCTTTCTGAGACTTGAATTACAGATATGTTAAACTGCTTTATATTTTACATTATTAAACATCATTATTACTGATGTTTTATTCAATCATTTTTCTTTCTGTTCCTCAGTTTGGATAACTTCAATTTACTTGTGTTCAAATGATCTTTTTCTCTGCATTGACTAATCTATTATTGAGTTCATTTAATTAATTTTTTATTTCACACATTTTGGTTTCAGAATTTACATACTGTCATTTTTTAGAATTTACAGTTTTCTGCAGAAATACCCAATCTCTTCTCTTTTTCACCTTTGAAATTTTAAACATATTTATAATAGTTGTTCTAAAGTCTTTATCTGCCAATTCCAATAACTCCTTTATGGATCTGTTTCTATCAATTGTGTTTTCTCTTGGTTATGAGAATATTTTCCCCTTGCTTCTGTAAATGTTATAAATTGTTACTGTATTCCAGATGTTATACATACAGAACCGGGAAGACTGAAGTGTACTTTTCTTTGTTTATTGCTCAGAGTGAAAACCCTTTCTTATGACTGGCAATTAGAGTGAATGTCTAATGATTTGTCCATGTATACAAACAGAATTATAATATTTTATCTAACATTTTTAGGTATTTGTACTGAGATAGCTTTTCTGTACATTTGATCCACCATATTGCCTAGAAATGGAGTTATTTCTTTAGATCTTTCCATAGCTTTGAGCTACGTCTTGCAGGGCATACTTGTTGGAATTTAAGTGATTTTGAGGCTTCTAAAAGTAGAAATAGACTCCAACATTTCCTTTATACCATATTCTCTCCAATCTCCAAAGTGAAAATAAGGGACTGCCTCTGTCCTCCCCACCACCCACAGTTTTTACGCTGGTGTGTGTGTGTGTGTGTGTGTGTGTGTGTGTGTGTGTGTGTGTGTTTCAGTCAGAAGTCCCATGGGGGTAAAACAGTGCAAACTAGTTGCAACAGATGGTATGGAATTCAATTTTGTATCACAAGTTGCAAGTATCCATTAGTATCCTCTGGGGGCAAACTGAAATAAATTCTCCAGCCTCTCTCAAGGAAGAGATGCTGCTCTTAGATCCCGCAGGAGGCTCATATGGGAATGTCTAGCAAACCAACCACTAACAATCCCAGAGATAACAATTTCTCTCACTTGCACTTTATGCTTAGCAAGGCATGTACAGGCCCGTGGATGTCCTTTGATTCTTACAACTCGGTTTTAGTAAGAGGTAAGACTGGGAAGGTTCAGTGGGCCAGTTTCAGAGTGGCCTTGATGTCACTCGAAATATTGAGCCTTATCCCATATTCTGCCATCTTCTCTCACTTTTGTTATTTCTGTAGCCTCATTGTGTATCTCCTGCCTCCAGGCCTCACCCCTCCAGTCCACTCATCACACTGAGTAGGCAATGTAAAAGGCAAATCTCCCTTTGCCACTCTTCTGCTCTATACTCTTCAATGGCTCCCCAGTGCCTTCAGGACAAATTTGTAAGGCCCTTGAGGTCTGACCTCTTTCCACTCCTCCAGCCTCATCTTTCTTCTCTTACTCCTCTCTCAGGCATACGTGAATGATGCACCTTTTGTCTGGGACACTGCCTCCCACCTACCTACACACACACACACACAGACACACAGACACACACACACACACACACACACACACACACACACACACCTGCTCATCCATCTGGTCACAGCTGCCTACTTACCTCCTCTCCCTGCCTCCTAAGTCTGGGTTAGGAGTGCCTCCTCTGGGCCCACAGAGCTTACTTCTATCATGTCCTCTCTTCCCTGTGCTGAGTGCTCCCTTACTTGCCTGCCTCCTCTCTAAAATGGAAGTGCCAGGAGGGCAGGGACTGTCCTTGCTTATCACTGTGTCTCTAGCCTCAAGCATAGTGTTTACACATAATAAGCCACAGTGAAGGTTCATTGTATTAAATGGGACCCAGGAAGCTAGGGACTCCTGGTGTTGCCCTATTTTCCACCAGTTGTTTATGGGGGCAACTAATGAGTCCTCACTGACTCTCATAGCCTAGTTCTGGGATTGGCCCTGAGGGACCAGACGAAGTGGATGCTAGAATAGAATATTAGCAATTCCAACATTTATTGAACACTTTACATGCACTATCCCATAGAATCTTCACAATGACCCATTACATTTTACTGTGATCTCCCCCACTTTGCAGATGAGACAACTGAGGCATAAAGAAGTGAAATGATTTGTCCAAGATCAGAGAGTTCCAAAGCAGTGACTCTGGGGTTCAACCCAGCAGTGAGATATCAGAGACTTTCTCTTGTGAAGACTGTGCAATAGCAATGCTGAACTCCCGAAGCTTCCAGGCTGGTTCCTAAGAAATACGGAGATTTTAGCACAAGATCCCACGTGCAGGGGATGCCCAGAGAAGAGAAGAGGGAAGTGCGACCCTCTGCAGTGTCAGAAAGCCTGGGAAGGTGCTGAGTCCTGGGAGAACAGTGCAAGGCCTCCTCGGGCAGCTTGGTGACCCAGGATTCCTGGAGGAGGTCTGGGAGCCCCTTCCTCTAAATTCGCTGGGAATGCGGGGCAGGAGATGATACTGAAGCCAGGCTGAAGCTCAGGGCCAGAGACTGCTGGAAAAGAATGCGGCTAAATGTCAGGGTTTAGGGCCCCAGCCAGGCCTGGCTGCTCTGTGCTAGCATCCTGACGCGCTGGGAGGAAGAGCGGGGAGAGAATCCACAGTAGCCCTCGGAAGAGCTTCTGAAAAGTGCCGCCAAGCCAGGAGCAGGAAGAAGCGGGCGCCCTGGCGGCCAGGTCGGGGCGGGGCAGCCGGGCCACCCGGACACCTCTGACAGGCAATTTCCAATTTCCTATGGAATTAAACTGTAAAAGTAGAGTCCGTCACTGTCTGCTGCCTCCCTGGGAGGGGAGAAAGTTACTGCGGCAGACCTGAGAAAGCTGGACTGTCCTTTCCCAAACAAAACAGCAACGAAGGCAGCTGGTATTTGGAGGACTGTTTCAGAGCCCTGAGCTGTGCATCAGGGTGTCCGCATCTTCTGGCTCCACCTGCTTGGGTGACCTTGGGCCAGTCCCTTCCTCTCCGTGGGCCTCAGTTTCTTCATCTAGGAAAGGAGGTGTTGGCCGCAAGGATGCCGGAGGCCCCTTCCAGCTCTGAGATGCTAGCATTCTGTAATAAAGTTGGGTGTGGGAAAATATGAGGTCTAGGGGGACTGGGGGAAGGGGCTGGAACCATCCTGCGTTGGAACTGCTAAAGGAAGCTCTGTTCAGCCCCGGCCCCAAGGCTCCCAAATCCAGCAGCAAAACTGGGATCCACCCAACCAAAATCAGCGAGGGGAAGCCAAAAGCATGAGTAAGGAGAGGTTGGGCCATAAACATGTCATCTGCACAAACATCCAGCCCCCTCTGGGGTCCCATTGGCCCTGCCGGGGGAGGAGACTGCTGCTGGGGCCCCCCTCAGCCATAACCCCAAGCTTACTCGCTTGGCCCGGGATTTCAGGGTGGAGGCCTGACTGCTAAGAAGGGAAACCTGGCTGTGGACGTGCCCCGAGGAGCTGTCAGGAAGGGCTGGGCGAGGCGAGGGCCCCAACAAAGCCAGACAGCTGGGGGTGGCTCTCAGCTGAAGGGAGGTCTTCCATCCTGATGGAATGCAGGACTTTCTGGGATGGTCTCCATTTTAGATCTGCTGAGGTTCCTGTGTCTCCAGCCCTGACCCTTCCCCAAGTTTCGGAAAACCAGCAGCCTATGGGACCTTGCTTTGTGGATCTTCACCGGCATTCTAACTCAATGGTCTCCAGACAACTCCTGGTCCTCTCCAAACCGTCTTCCCTTAGAGGGTTCCCCAGTTCAGAGCTGATGCTGTCACCCAGCCACTCAAGCTGGTGTTCCAGAAGTGAGCCTCTTTCCCCCTCTGAGTTCACGTCTAAAAGTTTGGCAAGCTGACCCTTAGGGCACGCAGTCTGTGTTGGCCCCTTCCTCTTTCTCGATCTTTCTTTTTCTCTCTCCAGACCCCAAGGACACACGATTTGACTAATCTAGTTTTTGTATGGCCCACTTAAAAGAATGTGTCGTTTTTAATGACGAAAACAAGGCCGAGGACTTTGACAGTAACTTACACTGCAAATGTATCACTCTCCCGTTCCCTTTCCTTGCCTTCTGCCCTTCAAGGAACCTGTCCTGCATCCGGGGTCTTTTGCTCTGTTGCATCCTTTTTAATAAAGTCTTTTTTCATCCTTCTGCACTCCTAAAGTTTAATTTTAAGTTTTATGAAAAGATGTCGTTTTTCATGTAATCTTTTGGAATTTGCTTTTTTTCACTTAATATTATATTTCCATGTATGGTTGTTTGTTTGCAAATATGGCTGCGGTTTCTCTCTCTGTTTCTCCACATTCCTTTTGCCATGACGTGATGGGATGAAAGCATCAAGAGGTGAGCCTCTCACCCTGCTTCTTAAATCTCAGCCAACCTTCTGTCTTATTTTGACTAATAGAATGTGGCGGAAGTGGCACTGTGCCATTTCTGAGCTTAGACATTAGGAGGCTTTATACCCTTCCTCATTCTCCTGGAACCTTCTGTTGAATCAGCTTGCTAGGCGTAGGGAGACATGTGGCCTAATTGACACCATCACATTAGTGGACTCGCCACTGACCATGGATTCATGAGGAAGCCCAGCTAAAACCAGAAGAAATGCCCAGCTGAGTCCAGCCTCAGACGCCTGCCTACTGAATTATGAGTTAAACACGTAATGGTTGTTTAAGCCCCTGAGTCGGGACTGGTTTGTTACCCAGTGATCAGCAACTGATATGCCAAGATCGTTGTATGCTCCTGCGGTTTGTTCATTTTCACTGCTGCCTAATATTCCACTAGGTGCAGCTAGCAGTCTTCATTCATTCTCTTTCCTGTTGATAAGCACCTGTGTTTCTGCTACTGTCAAAATCCCTGCATGAATTCTCTGTGTGCGTGCGTGTTCTCTATTGAACGTCATGAAAGATGACTTCTCTCTAGACTCACAGCTACTGGGAACCTTGAGCCCATTCTCCCCACTGTCCTGGAAGAAATCGTCAAAATGAGAAACAGATCAGGACACGCCTTGCCCCAAATCCCTCAGAGTTCAATGCCTTTATCTGATATTTAAGATCCTCTGTGCCCTGGTTAGTTGTCTCCTTGGTGCCAATAAGCTTGGCTATTAAACCGCTATGCAAACTTGGGGACAAATTACTTGATCTCTCTGTGTCCCAGTTCCTTCTTCTGAAGAATGGGGCTAATAATAGACTGGGTCATAACGTTGTTGGAGAGGATTAATTGAATTAATATGTACAAAGCTTTGGAACAGTACTTGGCACAAAGCACCCCACAAGTATTTGCTATTATTATGGGGTTTCTTTGTTTTTAAAAGTAGCCAAATGGTAGAGTTAATGCTTCCTGGAGTGTATCACAGTTCAAGGCCTTTCCACCTGTGGGTCTCTCTACCCAGAAACCTGTTCTTTCTATGTCTACCTGCTAAGCTTGCCCATCTAGATCTTGTCACTCAGTTTGACACCTTCCCTGCTCATCCCCACCTCCCAGTTGAATTGAGCTCACTCACCTCTGGGCCACATTTGCCTCTGCACACATGTTGAGCATTGCTCATGTCTGTTTAGTGGGTCTCTCTGAGCTCAGGGACTGTATCCCATTCATTTCTGTACCCTAGGGCCTGGCACGGGATAGATTCAGGATAAATGCATGATGAATGAGTAAATGAACAAACCAATCACTAACCTTATTTGCCCTGTGCAATCATTCAGTCACCATTCATCCAACCACCATGTCCTGAGTTCAGCTCTGCCAGCCACTGTCACGGCTCAGAGGAGACCTCTGCCTATGGGGTCTGATAGAGAGAGACAGATCCCAGGAGGACAAACAAGGCTCAGTGTGGTCTGGGCTGTGCAAATCTGTGCAAATCCTCTACCCAGAACAAGCGGTGTGAGGGACCTGCCCTCAGGGAGCCCACCAACCATGGATGGAAATAAGCTTAGGCCCCTAAGGGCAAAGAAGCACCCAGAAGCTTTCGGTGCATTCGGGATTCAAGGTGTGCCCAGGATGGGAGCGTAGGGAGACACATAGATGCAGGAAGCACGGACTTCAAGCTCTGTGAGAGCAGGGACCATCTTGTTCACCCTGGGAGCCCAGGTCTGGCCAAGATCTGCAGCCGCGGTGTGGTCAGCAGAAATATTCGCTGAGTCTGAGATACATGAGGAGGGCGCGTCTAGAGAAATCAGAACAGCCATGAGGTGGCCAGTGACCACTGCCGGGATGCGTCCCCTCTCTGGCCTCAGGTATTTTCCCAGGATCCTACCCAACTCTTAATCCCGTGACGACGCACAGATGTGGGCTCTGCCCGCAGGGAGCCCCTGGACTCGCTGCTGTGTCTGTGTCCCTGTACAAGCGCGCGCTCGCGCCCAGGCCCTGTGCCCCAGGGTCAGGGTTGGAAACAGGAACAAAAGACAGCAGCGTGTGGTCACCATCATTCTGAGAACGCTTTCTCTGTGCTAAGTACCGAACGCAACGTTCTGACTACTTTGCGGGTACTGTCTCATTTTACCCTCTCACAAAGGAGATGATTGGGCCCATTTTACAGATGAGGAGCCTGAGTCTCCGAGGCGGAAGAAACGCCCCGATGGCTAGCAGTGGCGGATGTGGGATTGGAAGCAGGGCTGTCTGACTCCAGGCTCTTAGCCTCTCCCCTCCACAGCCTCCCACAGCCTGTCCTTTGTCTCCTGGGAGCACGTCTTTCTGCCACTTGAGGGCAGCTTTTGATGATGAGTCCTGGCTGAGAATTCAGGGATGGTGGAGGCCAAAGTTGGGGGTGGAGGCTTGGGGACAGTCGAGCCTCCCTGCCTCTCCAAGCCCCTGCTAACTGAAGCCAGATCCTCCAGGCAAAAGATCTGGCTGGAGCTTTCTAGGGCTTGCTTGGGAATTTTTGGAGTTTTTGCCTTGATTAACTGAAGAGCTTCCCGTGGTGCTCTGGACTGTTATTTTCTGGCTGGGCTAAGGGAGGGCAGAGGTCAGTGGAGGCCCTGCCTTTGGCTCACCCTCGGGGAGGTGGACTCCCAGCCAGTCCGAGAGGTCCTGAAATGGCCTCTTGCACTCAGGAGGGAGTCCTTGGACACTGCCCCCCTCCCAGGCCCGCCGCGCCCCCTCACGTGCCACAGAACAGCTTAGAGCAGCTCAGCACGGGAAAGCCAGCCGCACAAAAGGCGGCCACAAGTTGGCCTTTGAAAGGTGTTCTCTTTCTTCTAATGTTTAGGGGAGAGAAAAAAGCAAGAAAAAAAAAAGAGAAAAAGAAAGAATGGAAAAATTGGCCCGACCAGGGGCTTGGGTCCGTGGGGTCCCGTTTCTCAACCCGCTTGTCCTAATGATGCCCGCCGCGGGGCCGCCTCACACATGGATTCGGCAGACGGACGTACAGACGGTGGCCTCCGCTGCAGCTGCAGGCTCCCTGTTCCAAGGCCCCAACTCAGCAGGTCTGATGGAAGGTCTTGGATGCTGATTGCAAATCGAGTCACCCTAGTGGGGAGGGCCTTTCTGGGCCCCTGAGAGGAGATTTGGATGGTGGGGACCTAGGATCCTCCAGCTGAGGCTCCCGCCCTCCCGGGAGGACTGGGCAAAGTGAGGAGCAGCAAGGGCTGTCTTCGCTGCTCCCGGGACCTTGCAGATAGCGTCTCCTGGCTCCCCCGAGACTGTCCCTGGAAGTGACCCGAACCCCGGGGACTCAGGCCAGGAGCAGCCTCCGCGGTGATTTCTGCACACGCCCCCGCGCCTCCAGCGAGGTGTCAGGGTGGGTTGGGGGCGGGGGGAGGTTGGCTCATCCAGGCCTTTGGAAACATCCTGACACACTTTCCTCCAGCCGGCCGAAGTCACTTTCCAAGTATTTCACTTTCCATTTCTTCTCCAGATCTGGTAACAGGGTGTTCCTGCCCTTTTCCCCTCGCTGACCTTTCTGCCTGGGCCCTGCCCCTGCTGCGTTTCATCAAGTCGACACACTTTCGGAGCCCAGGCCAAATCCGGGCTCGGCCCCGCAGCCGGCGCGCATGTAGGCTACGGTCCCCGCTCGCCCTCCCTGGCCTCCCGTCAAGCCTCGGGGACAGCCAGACGGACAGGCGGAAACAGGCGTGAGGGGGCTCCTGGGCTCTGAGATCTGGCATCCTGGCCACCGAGGCTAGGTCCCCGACACTCCAGCCACCTGGATCACCCTGGGAAAGTATCTTGAGCTCTCCCAGTCTCGGGGTGCTCCTCTGTACAAGGTGGCGGGGCTGAAACAAAACAAGACAATGAAACACAAGGTGGGGTCTGGGTGAATCAGTGGTTTTTGATGCCACTTTAACTTTCTGGGGTAGAAGTCCACAGTTAGGAATTTCTCTCTTGGGGAATGGCCTCTTCTATGTCATTCTAGACATAGAGGAAGACGCCAAGGCACTAGAATCACAAAACTGGGTTTGAATCCTGATTCGGCTCACCTCCCCTCTCTGGGTCCCCTTATAAATGAAATGTAATATAAAAGGCAGGTAAAAATGCCACCATCCTCAAGGGGTGGAGGGCAGGGTTCAGCAGCAAACGATGCAAGCCTTTGGCGCAGTGCGTGGCTCGAGGGATGGTGGCAGTTACCGTGATTCTTCTTGGGGATCGGGGAGGCGACATCGCCTCCAGTCCCCATTCCTGAGACGCCTGGGTCAGTCTGGGACATTGTTGGCTGGGAAGCCACTGGTTTCTCTGAGAGGAAGAAGGTGCTATACCTCTCGTGGTTACTTAACATCGTTCCCTTCCACTTACCATCACCTTTTTTCTTTTTCCAGGCCACTTGAGTTTTGCAGGGTGACATAGAAAGCAGGGAATGAAAAAGAAAAAGCAAAAAAAAAAAAAAGGAGGGGAGATCTGAAGCCAGAGTGGGCGTCACGCAGGAGGCTCTGGAGCTGTAGACAGTTACAGCCTAGAAACGACGACGAGCCACGAGAAATGCCCCAGATCTCCCCGGGCCCGGCTCCGGCCTACTTTGAAGTGTTGACAACACATAAAATTAAAAGCATCACAATGCGAATTATCACGTTGTTTTTTCCACTTTGATAGCCTCTACAAAGCATTTCATACCGATGAATCAATATAAATGTTTCTTTACACGGACGTCAGGAACAAAACAAAACAAAGCAAATTTTTTTTTTTTTCCTCAAGAGAAACCAACAAAAATGAACAAAAAGATTTTAGCTCTGGGTTGCATAATCACTCTAGGTAGTGAGTCTGTGCGGTTGGTCTCTCCTTCTAACTGCGGCCGTGGCGGTCCCCCACGGCTTGCTTGGGTCATGTCATACAGCACCCCCCCACCCCCCGCTGAATGTCCCCTTATTTGGGCGTCTCGCGACTGCACGTCTGTGTGTGCACACGGGTATGAGCAGATAGAGAGCAGATAGAGTCTCTCCATAAATGCACATGCTTGTGTGTGTGTGTATGTGCACGTGTGTGTGTGTGTTTTGTGGTTTGGTAAAGTAAAGCTTGCAAATTAGGAATAATTTATAACTAGTTACAACTCGATTATTGGCTGGAACTCCCTTTATGTTACAGCAGATGGACTTTTGCGTGAAATATTTTCCCCAAGTTGCTATAGAGACATGCCAACATCTTTCTGCCGAAGCCATTCCCTGCAGGCCTGTTTGCTGTTGCGCCCGGTGCCGAATCACTTGCAGGCTGAATCTCTCGCAGCCCTCGCAGAGGCTGATTAAAGAGCCTGGGGGCCCTGGGAGTCTCGGGCCTCTCAGCTACTGCCACCAGGGATGGGCTGCAAAAGTCGTTAGGGCCGAGCGGGGGTTGGGGCTAGACTGCAGGACGGTGCCCAGGTGAGCCAGCCAGATGTGGGTGAGGGGGTCCTGTAGGGAAGGAAAATAGCTAGGGCTCAGGCGGAACCTACTGTGCACTCCGTGAATCTGGGAACACATCCTTCTCATACGCTGTCTCATCCCTGTAGCAACCCCTGTGAGGTGGGTCCTGTAATTCCCATTTTTCAGGTGGGGTAAGTAAGACACAGCAGACTTAAGTAATTTGCTCAAGTTACTACCGTAGCGTTCAAAGCCAGGTCTCTCTAACTCTATCATCTTATCTTTGGAGTATTCTGCAAATTAGCGAGGGAGGGAGGGAGTGCTGGGATAGATGGGGTGCATTTGGAACTTAGGATCCTGGGCGAGCTGAAAAGCCACAGGCTGGGCAGGGTGGCCAAATTCAGCCCTCTGCCAGTTTCTCGGGCTGTTGGAGCATCCTCAGACAAAATCTCCAGCCTCCGTCATGCAACTCGCAGTCCATTTGGGCAGACACACTCAGGCCTGTCTGACCAGCAACATAAACATGGCCAAGCACTGAGACGTTGCGGGTCCCAGTTTTGAGCCAGGGGCTATGTATGGGAGCCTCTGCCTCCCCCTCTCCCTTCCCAGGCAAAGATAGGAACCGAGTGATGTTTCCTAAGAGCGGGGGTTTACAAAGAGGGTGGCCTGGAGGCGATGACAAGGCCATGGACTTTGAAGTCCAACAGACCCAAGTGAGAGTCTTCAGTCCACTCCTGTCCAGAGGTGCGACCCTCGGCGACTCACTCCTCTCTGAGCTCTGATTTTCCTCATCTGTAAAATGGGACTTGCAGTACCTGCTTGACAAGGTTAGACTCAGCTCTCCCACTAGAATCAAAGTGCCCTAGAACAGTGCTGGTACGCAGTAGGTGTCATTAAATATATGAGGAGCAAATGAATACATTTTAAATATGTCTGGCACGTATTGGGTACTCAAGGGTAGAAGTGATTTTAATCTACCATTTTTTCAACTTCCAGAGCCCTTTTCTTCCCACCCTGGGCAGAGTTCCAGGTAGGTTCCTAAGTCCCTGAGTCTCTTTCCCAGACTTTTCCGACCCATAATAGACAGACTTCTTGGAGAGTATGAACAACCCAACATATTAATATCTCAGTCCGTGGAGATCTCTTCCTATGAGAGGATATAGGTCAGGGCTCTTTAGATTGCAAGAACAGAAACCTAACTCAGACTGTCCTCAGGTATGGCTGAATCCAGGTGTCCAGCCAATCTCCATTCATTTCTTTAGCTTGGTTTTACCTTCAGACAGGTTCTGCCCTTGTGGTGATAGGGTGGCTGCCCAACTTCAGGACTACTCACTAGCTCAGCACCTCCGCCTCAAGATTCACATACAAGTCCTGAGACTGAATTTCATTGGATGTGCTTGGATCGCATGTGAAGCCTGATCAGGTAGCCATTCCAGAAGCCTGGAAGGAGAGTCAGTCCCGCCTACGTCGACCTGGCCTGAGAACAGGGAAGGGGCAGTTCTCCAAGGGTAATGTGGTTGTGCTTGCCAGAAGAAGAGGAGAGGGGTGCTGAGCAGGCAAATACAGACAGTAACTGCCGCAGAGAGTGAAACAAGCTAACCTTTATCCTCACGACAATCCTGAAAGGTAGTTATGACTTTTCCCATTTTACAGAAAACGGAAGCCCAGAGAGTCTGGGACCTTGCCCAAAGCCACACAGTGTGTCAGTGGTAGATTCAGTGGTGGGAACCCCCAAGCCTGCGTTCATGCTGGGACTTTATGGGAGGAATCGAGTCTTGCAGCAGGTCTAGAATTAGCACATGGACGATGGGTAGGAGACCCAATGGCCCCAGAATCCCAGGGGCAGACAGGAGAAGCTTCTGGGCCCATGCAGGAGGGCTGTTTGTGGTTCTTGTTCTCGTTTGTGCCAAGTAGCACAAACAAGCAGGTGCTTGCCTTTCCTCACCTTTCCCAAATCCCAAAGTGGATTGTGTCTTGTATTTGGGACTCTTGCAAGCAATTTATTATTTTATTTTGGTTATCTCAAGTCAGAAATAATTTGACTTTGGTGTTATTGAGTGTCCTATTTTTAAATGCCTTCTTTTATGGGCTTTTTGGGGGCTCTTTTTTGGGAGAAGGTCCTTATATCTCAGGCATCATAGCCCCAGAGAGCTGAGATCTTCCACGAAGGTTTTGGATGGATGCCCCCAGGCTAGTCCTGAAGGCCTAGTTGTTGTTGTCTCCCATCCTGGTCTGTATTTAGCTCGCATTCAATCTCAGGTCACCACCCCTCTGAAGGCCACCCTGATAGCTTTGCACCCGGGCTTCTCTTCATCCAACCACGGCCCCACTGCTCTGTGCTCTGTGATGCACAAAGGAACGCTGAGCAACTCTGCACTAGGTCTCAGTTGTCTCTAGTCATCTCTAGTCTTGTCTCTAACTTGGCCTGTCCTTGAATTCATCTGTAGAATCTTGACCTTCAAGAATAGGCTCAAAATGAACTTTGTAAAGGGTTTTATAAACTGTAAAGCAATGCATATGATGGACGTTATAAAATCAAAGATCATTTCCTCATGTTATTCTCTATCTCATCCTCACCAGGCATAATAAAAATTGGCATATATAATTTCTTTTATGTATATACCAGTTACATACAGACACACACACATGCGCGCCCCCACGCACGCTCACTTTTTATGCATCTAGTTCCCTCACCAAACAATGAGTTCCAAGAACGTGTGCATCAGGACTATCTCGCTCACCACTGTATTGCAGCAAAATATTGTTAGACGGTGTTAGATGCTCAGTAAACATTTGCTAAAAGGAGTAATTCATCTGTGAATGAGTAAATGAGTGGGTAAAAAACACAGTCTGGTTTTCTCCACCAGAGAGTAAAGCAAAGGCACTGCACTTAGGTACATCTGGTTTCAAATCATGGTTCTGTTGCTTCCTAGCAATGCGACCCTGGGTAGATGATGTTTCCGGACCTTTCTGTGTTTTTGTTTCCTTGTCCATAAAATGGGATACCATTTCACTGAGGAAGCTAAAGGATCACCTGTGTGAATTCAGTGCTTGCAATAGTAAGCACTCAATAAAGGTCACGACCTTTCTCCCATCCCTCTTTAGAGATTCCACAATACCAACAATAGTGGGCAAATATTGAAAATTTAAGAAATGTCTTTTGATTAACAGATGGATAAATTTATCAGAGTGACAGACACAACTCTAGTGTGGGATTCCCATTCCTGGTGGAGAGAGAACTATGAGATTATATTCAGAGGGACCCTGGGCTTGATAAAAAGCTAGAATAGGGAGATTGGTGGTGTTCGTGTGTGCATGTGCACGTGGGTGTGTGGGTGTACACATGTGTGTGCACGTGTGTGTGTATGTGTGTTTGCTTGGACATAGAGGCACACAAGGAGAGAACATTAGTTATTCAAAGTCCATTGATTCTATGTTTAAAGGTTTAAGTTTATAATCAAACAGGCACCAAGAAGCCCATGGAAGTTCTTGCGGCACCTGGATGGCTCAGTAGGTTAAGTATCTAACTCTTGAATTCGGCTCAGGTCATGATCTCAAGGTCAGGAGATTGAGCACCAAGTTGGGCCCAGCACTGGGTGGGGATTTTCTCACTCTGTCCCTCTGTCCCTCCCTCCTTTAAAGCAATAATAAATAAATGAATGAATGAATGAATAAATAAATATTAAGCCCACGGAAGTTTTGGAAAGGAGAAATGTGATGGAAATTCTTTTATTATCTGCACGAAGGACAGACTTGAACAGGGAGAGGCTGTGGAAGCTGTTCTAGTAATCTAGGAAAAGGGAGACATGACTAGTAGGTATTCAATAAGCCATGTTGACATCAAAAAGTAGGGAGAGGCAAGTCTTGAAGACTCCTTGCATCCATAAATCAAGAAATATTTATTGGGTATGGAGCAAAAGAAAGGAAGAGACCAAATTTGTTTTTATTTTTCCTTCTAAAATTATAAATGTGATTTTTCCATTGCAAAATAATATAACCCCACTAAAGGCTATAATTAGAATATGAAAGGAAAAATAATCATTCCTAATCCCACAGCCAGAATAGCACCATGACTGCATTTTATGACCCTACATCTATGACTTTAGCAGAGTGAATGAGTCTGCTGTGTTCATAATGGGGATATAGGAGGAAGGTCAGAAAGATGGTAAAGAGAGGCCATGGCTGAATTCATTTGTTTGTTAATTTGATTCAGTCACCACAAGAGAAACCACATCTTGGCACTGGGTTGGAATCTTAAAGTTTCTTTATGCAACTCTGGACATCAGCAATGTCGGGTTTCTTCCAACCTGATCATGAGAATCCTTCTCCTTTTTCCCGATTTGGTGGACATTTTAGTTTTTTGCCTTTGCCTCTGTTACCTCCTTCTTATTGTATCTGATCTTCCTTTGGGGATGTTCTTCATTGCGTGGAGTCCTGGCAACTGAGTTCTCTCTGAGAGTTGTTGTTGATCAATGGTTGCTTGGCTGGCCTACCCACGAGATGCCCTTGTCCTTTCAACAATTCCTCTGTCAGTATTTGAGTGGGTTGGTTCATAGCCAGTTGGTCATTTGGTCAGTGGGTTAACCAGGCTTTGGGGAAGGCAGGCAGGTTGACATTATAATCCAGTGGCTCTCTGACAAGATGATCTATCAGCCAGTCAGTTGGTCTGTTGGCTGACCATTGGTCCATCTGTCTATCAAGTGGGCAGTTAGTTCATTCACTGGTGTATCAACCACTCCATTGGCTCAGTTGTCACTTGGTAATTCCACCATTCTGTCAGCCAGTTGGTCAGTCTCTCCATTAGCTTGTTGGCCAGTTAGCTCTTCAGTCAGTCAGTAAGTCAGTAAGTCTGTCAGTTGTCAGTGAGTTGGTTGAGCCACACCCTTGATGTGCCCCTCCAGCTGGTGATCTCAGTCCTCACCTGAGTGGGGAGGGAATGGAGGGAGAAGCTCATTTCCTCCCTGCGGAGGTCCTTTGAAGTGCCCAGTCAATCCTTGGAAACTTTAAATCAAATGTTATTTATGAAGTACTAGAGTGAAAACAGCCTCATTATTCTAACTTACTAGCAGCTAACTTGAGTTTACTAATTTTCTTTCAAAAATTGTTAAAATTTAGAACCATGGTTTGCCTTCTTGCCCCCACTCCCTCCCACTCTCTGGGCTGGCCTCCTCCTTCTTTCAGCAGAGAATTGGTTTTTAGGAGCATGTGACTTCAGCAGCTGCTCCTGATGCCAACCAGAGCTGTTAAGGTCCATGAAGAGATGAGTCAGCCTCTGTGAGAGGAGGCTTGTGGGGAGCCAGGCATATTCCCAGACAGGGGCTTGTGACCCAAGAGTAGTCCATTAGTCCAGTTTGTGGAGCCGTCTTCCATTTGGAGGCCCCTTGTAGACTGGATGGGTCTGGAAGGGTGGCCTTCAAACAAAGGAGGCTAAAGATCTGTTCTCCTGTGGGCTCTCCTTTCTTTCTGGAGTGGAGGCACAGGCTGTTTAATACTCAGAGCTGATTTCCTAATGCCTAAAAGAACAAGCAGCATACCGGGTGCCAGGACACCTGGGCTCCTGGCCGGCCCACAGCCAAGAGCAGAGGAAGAAGTTGGCATTTGGCCACCTCCAACCTCCCTACTGGGCCCCTCTCTTTCCAGGTTTTTATAACCACTTCCCTTTGTCACCTTCACCTCAGGCTCTCTTCGTGCTCAACTAATCTCTAGGAATTGACCCTGCCCATGGGATTGAGTTGTCAAGTTCAAGTTCCACAACAGGCATTTACTGAGTTCTTAGTGGAGTCAGGATCTTCTGTTCTTTCCTGCTGAGGGGAATGCATCTTCATTTATCTATGCAACAGATATTTATGGACATTTGAATACTTGCTGCCTTCAGTGTACCGGGCTGGGTGTGGGAGTGTTGAGCAAAGTGCACATTGTCCCGCCTTCATGGAGATCAGAGTCTAGACAGATTCAGACATTAATTAAATGATGACACAAACAATTGTTGAGTTTACTGAGATGGGAGCTTTGATGAAAAACAACAGTGGCTAATGAAAGAGACAATATAGAAGCCCAATCTGGTGTTGTTTTGGGGAGCCAGGGGGCTTTCCCAAGTAAATGACTGAATTTGAAGATTAAAAGCTACCGAGGAGAAGAAAGGATCATCTCAAGTAGAGAAGACAGCATGTGACAAGGCCCTGTACAAGGAGGCAATCTGGAACATCAAAGCACTGAAAGAATATCCCCTGTAGCTATTGCCAGAGTTGGGGAAGGGTGTTGAGATAAGTGCATAGAGAGACTTCATTATCCTTCATTCATTATCACATTCACCCATTTGTACATTCATTCATACATACATTATTTCCTCACTCATTCATGCATGCATTCAACAAATGGTTACTGAATGCGTACTCGGCATCCATCTTTCTTTCAGACTTCACTGAATGTAAGCAACAGAAACCAGGGCTGGCTAACTATGTTGGCTGGGTAGCCATTGGAAGTATGCTGTAGGACCACAAAATTGGCATAATGTGGGAGGAACAGGTTTAGGAAGGAAGGTTGTCTGGCATCTCTGGGCATCTCTGGGAGCCATGGTAACCTTCTTTCAGCAGATCCTATGAACTCAGCCACTGCCATAGTAAGTGTCCTCCAGCCATCCTCCTTTCCTTGTAGGATCAAGATCCAAAACCCTAAGAGGGAGTTCACTCTAGCTGCCATAACCTACCCCATATCATACCAAGTCTATGAGAAAAAGGATATAGTCCCTTGGCTTTCTTATTGATAGGCCAACACTTGCATTCACTTTTCCACCAAGAATCCATGCAAGGGGTGAGGATGAGGGTACTTTTTAAGAAAACTTTGATATGTTATTGGGTATCCCCAACTTATCTACTATTCATTACAACCTTCAAATCCTAAAGGTGAAGCTAGGACTTCCATAGCCTTCCTGGCAATGGTTTTTCTTTGGAAGCCCAAGTACCATGTTGGTGGATGATGCCAACACAAGAAATAGCTTCATGTTCATATCTAGGTATATAGCATTTTTACATGGTGTCTGAATTGCTCTCTGAGACAACTTGCTCCCTCTGGGTATGAGTATGTGTGTGTACGTTTGAGGATGGGGCTATAAGACCCTTTATAGGGTGGAGTGTGACTTGGCTAAGATCACACAGGGAACTGGTAGTGGAGTCAGGATTTGAACCCATGTCTGGCTCAAAGCCAGTGGCTCTTTCCACTATGGTCCTAAACATTTAGGAATTTGGACAAAGCCTGACCTTCATAAGTGTGTCCTCATAGCCTCAGAGATAAGTAGGTGTGGATAATCCAGGGAACACACTCCCATGCTCTTCCTTCAATTTCTGGCTCTTGACTATCTTTAGGCACACAGATTCCCAGCCAAGACCTCAAGGTTCTTCATTTATGAAATAGGCACAAAAATCCTCCCTTTGACACCTCCCAGCACTGAGGTGGGAATAAAGCAAGTTGATGCCTATTGAAATCTTTAAGAGCCAGAGCTCTTTATTTTCATGGATCTCCTGAGCTCAGAGGTTGAAAATGGTTGACCAGAGTGGGGCTCATCTAAAAGGCAACAAGGCTTTTCCTTCAGCAAACAGGAGGGAGGGGATCTCCTTGCTCTGTGCCCTGGATTAGTAATGGGTGCAAGAGTAATGGGGCAAAGGCACCCCTGTCAGGGGAATCTGTTCCTAGTGTGAAAGTATGAGGGACATGGTCCTTCCCTTTTGAGAACTAGAGGCAGGAGGACTTAGGGCTTAGGGCATTTCCTCCCCATGTGAGACTTCCACCTCAATGACCACTTCTTTCCCCTATTCTCAAAAGTCAGTTCATTCATTCAATCCCACAAGTGAGCATGTGTGTACCTATGCGTGTGTGCATGTTGGAGGGTAGTCGGGAGAGGATGTGGGGGTGGGACCATCCCAGCTTGTATGGAAATCAAACATGTCTTGGAGTAGGTCTGGTGAACTGATGGGATGGACGCACATATGTAGATATACGGGAGGGATGAGGAGTTCCATGGGAGAAAAGAAAGACTTGGGCACAAAGGGCAGACCTGGAGAGGAGCCTTGAAGAAGTCAGAGATGCTTCCTGAATCTGTCTACAGTGAAAGTCCCTGGACTCATATCTGGCCTCAGCAACAAGCTAGCAGCAGACTGTTGATAGAAGGGGAGGTTCTGTAATACGGTGGGGTCCAAGCAGTCCTGCTGTAGGACTGAGAGGGGGAGTGAGCCATCCTCCCCGTTGTGGTCATAATCTTCCATTCAAGTTCTCCACCTTCAGTATTTACATGCAGCCATAGTAGATGGTGTGTAGTCAGGTCCTTGCAGGAGAGGATGTGTTCATGGGTACACATGGGGTTCTCATGACATTCCTGGAGGTCTTTGGGTTGGAGGTGACTTTACTTGGGACCCCAGGGGAAACTTAGTTTATGTTGACTGAATGTATACTATGTGCATTTTCTCCCACATTGTTGCCGCCATGATGCCTTCTCTAACCTTCCCCTTTCACTTCCCTTTCACTCTCTCTGCTTTGAACTTATACTCAGTTATCCATCCATCCATCTTCTCAGCAAAAGATAAACATTTAGTGGTGATATACCCTAGTTTATTAACTGCTGCCCTATTGATAGAAGCTTATTTCTACTTTTTACTCTTATAAATAATAGCATAGTGAACATCCTTACAAATGCCTTGGAAAATACTTACCAAGCATCTACTTTATTCCAGGTCTACCCTTTGTTCCTTTGAAATATTAAAATTTTTGTAATATTAAATTTTTAATGAGCATGTCTTGAGTTCCTAACCTTGTAAAAACTATTTTTATGTTTCGACTTTACCCTTGTATCGTTCATAATTTATTGCCCCGAGTAGCTGCTTAATCAATATTGATGATGATTGGACCAATGGATAAAAATAATAAGCCACCTATGGAGCCAAAGTATAGACCTCAAGGGGAGATATAGCTCGACTCCTATACATAAACTAATTCCCATCTCTTATTTAGTCTTGGCTGTGGGAGCTGGCTCTCAGGATTTAGAGATTTTTTGGTTTTTCAAACCTTTGGGATTTGCTTTCCTTCTTGCACTTTCGTCTAGCCTCATCAAGGGCCTGGGAGTTAGGAAGGGGAGCAGAGGTCCATGAAGTGTCAGCTGTGGGCACTGGGCCCAAGCTGGGAACTTCCTGTCTGCCTCCCAACACCTAGAAACGGAACTCAAGCATCTTCAAATAGTGCTCCCCTGAGCTCAAAGCTGCAGCCACATCCAAGTCCCCCTCAACCCCCAATCAGCCACCTGCTGTGCCTCTCACACCTCTGTGCCTCTCTTCCTGCTGTTCTCTTGGCCTGGAATACCTTTCCTTGGCTCTGACATCCACTCAAAAGCCACCTTCTAAAAGTTTCTCCCCCAAAACTTCCTGCCAGACAGAACCAATTGATCCGGCATTCTGCGCATGCACCCCTTGCGCCCATCTCTACTTCAGCTCCCCTCTTGTTATGGTGGCCAGTTCCCCAACTGCCCTGTGCGGTCCACTGAGGAGGGACTAGCTCTTGCCCAGGGATGGCGAACAGATTTTACCTCGGTGTACCAGATCTGATGGATTAGCCGTGGGTGCCTAAAGTGCTGTTCTAATATAATTGTAAAAATTCAGTTCCTTCGTGGTGCTCCCTACACTTGAAGTGCTCAACAGCCACATGTGGCCAGGAAGTACAGGAGGGAAAGCCGATCTGCAGGGGCGCAGAGGCTGCAGAGTGTTGGGATCAGCTAGCAATGCCAGGCTTGGGTACTGGTTGGGGAAGAGGCACCCCCAGGCCCTGTATTTCACATTCCTGGCTTTATTTACCTCTCTACCCCCGGCTCCTAGTGGGACTCACTCAGTGCTGTGAAGGAACAGCCTCAGGGATAGCTCAGTGATAAGGGATGTGCGGAGAGCTGGCACACTGAGCTCCCTCACACACAAAGAGAAATGGTAGTAGGGAGTCCGTGAGGTTCTCTGAGAAGGGGAGTGACACCGTCAGATTAGCACATGAAAGTTGGCTCTGGCATTGACTGGAGAACAGAGCTGAGGGCACGAGTTTGGAGGGGCAGTGGGCAGGGAGAAAGCATTGCAGTGATCAACACAGAGTGAGATGAGGCAGTTAAAGGCGCAGTCAAGACATCTCGGCTCTTCTTGGAAGAAGAGTGCCAAGAAACTGGTCATTGGTCCAGTCCTGGGGAAAGCTCCCCTCCCTCCACAGAGGGGCTGTATTGTTGCTGACTTCTTACCACCATTTATTGTTATGTGCACTGACCTCACTCTGGAGAAGGAACTAGAATATGCATGCAGTGGTGGAAAGAACAGGCCCCAGGGTGAGATGCTCTCCAAGCTTATCGGACTGGCCACGTGACCCTAGGCCAAGGGGCCCCACCTCTCTGTGGCTGTTTTCTCCCAGGAGAACCTGTCAGATGCCCTGTGCAGTGCTCTGTGTGTGTGTGTGTGTGTGTGTGTGTGTGTCTTGTGGGCAGGGGTGGTGGGGGTTGCATCCACATCACCTGTTCCTTTGTGCGTCTAGCATGCAGTTGCGGTAAGGACCCAAGCAATGGCAGTTGCTGTATTACCATTGCCTGGTTCCACTGCTTCCTAGCTGTGCCTCAGTTTCCTTGACTGTAAAATGGGATCATAATATTCCCTCCTCGCCGAGACTGCTGTTTGTGTTCATATTGTTTACATCACTATTTATGGGCAGCGGTACATCCTGGCTCTCACATGGCCCAGCCAAGCCCCCTTCTCCAGCCTGTCCCATGGAAACAGGGAGAAGGACAAGGCAAGGGTCCACTACAATCTAGTCCCTCCGCGGCTCTTCCTTCAATCCAGGGAGCAGCACTCCAAACGAGGAGCCACTGAGGGGTTTGAAGGCACCTCGAGCAAGCCTTGACCGTGGTACTCACAGACTCACAGCAGCACGGGGGCGAGCCGAGCGGTCAAGGTTAGCTGAGTGCATAACCAGAGGCTGCGTCCTCCCGACAGCTTTCCCACCAGGCATCACTGGAGGTTTAGATACCTGCTTCCCCAGTGCTCAGCCACAAGTCTGTGGCTACAGCAGAATCACCTGGGAGAGATTCCCAGACTTGGTTCCAGACCCCTGAACCTGAATCTCCAGGCATGGGCTCAAGAATCTGTGTATTTTTTAAAGTCCCCTGAGTGATGGTGATGCCCAGCCAGGCTTAGAAACCACCACCGTCAGCTCCGAAATGGGAGTAGGTACAAGAATTAAAATGGTGCCAATAGAGCAAGCATGAGGACGTCTCCCCCTGGTTCTCAGCTAGAATAACAGATGCACGCGTCGGGCCCCAGGGTTAATTAAGAGTAAAGATGGGGCAGAGCACAACACCATGTGACTCTCGGTCTCAGTGGCTTCCTTTTTTTTTCTAGAATGCTGTCACTTTCCTTTATAGCAACACAACTTCCCGCTCTTCAAGCCTCAACTCAAATCCTGTTAAGAAATCCTGTTTGATTACATCCTTGGAGAGGAAAGTAGGGAGTGGATAATAGATACCAGGTAAGTGTTAAAGCCAGCCCCACTGGGAAAATCTACTTCCACAGAAATACCAGCTTGAATGCGCAAGGAAACAGGCAAAGATGATTCTTGAAGCACTGTTTGTGATCGCAAAAAGGAAAGTAGAAACAGTTGTTTATCAATACGAAAATGGATAAATGGATTCATGTATTTATATGGTGAGTACCATATGACAGGTTAAATTAAGGGGAGACATCTATACGTCTCAACATGTGTAATTTCCCACAAAGCAAATTGCAGAACGAGATCTATTATATGATATTATTTGGGTAAATTCTAAAAGCACAAAACAATGTCCTATACAGTTTGAGGATACACCCATATGTAGAAAAGACATTAAACTTGCATGGAAATTGTTATACACAACATCTTCAAGTTAGTGGGAGGGAAGGGACGGGCCCTGTAAAAAAGATCCAAAGCAAATGTGGCAAATCTCAGGATCTATTAAATCTCAGTGGTAGATCGATGAATGTCACATGATTTTCTATCTTGTTAAGTACGTCTGAACTATCTTAGAATAAAAATAAAGCAGGCTGGCATTCAAGAAATCAGAGATGTAAGAATCCACGTAGGCTAGGAAGGACAGGGACGAGTCCCGGAAAATTTGGTGTGAGTACATTTTGAAAACTTGTAAGGAAAAAGAGAATGATCTTGCTTTTTGTTCCGGAGCTAAAGCCTTTGTCTTTTGCTAAAGGCATTTAAGCCATTTATATTTACATCATTGCTGACTCCGTTGGTCTAACTTCGGTCATTAGAAGTTTTTCCCTACAGCTTTAGGTCTAAAGCTCTGGTAGGGCTGACAGGTGGGGGAGGGGGGGTCTCATAAACACACATGTTCGCCCCCCAACGGCGGAGCCATGAACCCCACCCACGCAGGCGAAATGTGAACAGACATGCAGGGTCCGTGAGTGACCCCGGTTTGGACGATAGGAGCTGTGCTCAGTGCCAAGCCTGTTCTAAAGGGAATTTAAAATGAGCACTCTTCATCCCCAAGTGGGTGTCATCTCATCACTTGGGACCCCGTTACACATACTGCTGAAGGGTCCTCCACCTCGAAAGGCAGGGAGGTGCGACCGAAGGATGGTCGATTTCAAGTCACCGCAGACCCATTCTGCTCTAGTTGGCCACAGTTGGACACTTTCTCTTTCTGAGTGAGCACTCGACGCAGTCCCATCAGAACGGCAGAGCGCGGCTGGAGTCACACCTCTCCCGCGCACTAGCCCGCAAGCTATCTCACCCCTCGACCCTTCTGCCCCTCATCACAAAACCAGCAACCTCACATCCACCTGCTAGCTCCAATCAAATGAGATGGCCAGCGTAAACCCTTGGCATCCTGTGGGCCCTTGGTAGATTTTTTAAATTTGATTTTACCTCCTCGGACCCTTGGGGACTGACAGAAGCTCATTCCACCCTCCCAGGGAGGTAGGCAGGAAGTGAGTCCCACAGAGGGGCTGGTGCTGGTCCTGAGGGGGGTTCCGTGGCCCGGCCGCCAGACTTACTGTCTGAGGCTTCCTGACCCGTCCGCAGATGGCTCCTGGGGGAAGCAGGGAGGAGGGTTTCTGGCCGTTCTGGGGGGAAGGGAGAACCCCTCCCTGCACCGCCAGCCCCCATCTGGGGGGTGTCAAGCCAGCCGAGCCCTCTTGCCACTGCCGGCGCCTTTTGAGCTTGCCTCCACAGAAAGGGGCAGCACACTGAGGCCTGGCTGGGCCGGCTCCACGCTCCGTGAGCCCTGGCCCCATACGCCATTTGTCGAGCGGCAGAACAGAATTTCCTCATAAATAAACAAGATCTTGGGTTTCACGTTGGGGAGGCGATGACAGAAGAGGGCCTGGGGCTCTCGCCGTTATCTGCACCCGGGTCTGCCAACTCCTCGCTGCCTGGAAGGGCCGAGAGGAGAGAGGAAGGAGAGCCTGGCCAACAGCACATTTTTTGGGCGTAGAGTCACTGCCTGGCGGCTGGCCGCAGCTCCTCTCATTTCCCGCGACGTCCCTCACATTGGCCACCGGGGACTCCGGGCTGGGCAACCACCAGAACCCCCGCCCAGCCAATCGCCAGCACCTGAACTTGGTTAGGAGGGAGGGGCGTCGGAGGGATGGCCAGAGCCTGGGAGGGGTCGGGCCGGGAGAGGAGGAGTCTAGGAGTGTCTGCCCTTGATCCCCTGTCCTGTACGGAGGGAGTTAGCTCAGCCCTACGCAGCCACCATGGGATTTGTTCTCTCTTGTGCCAAGCCAGTCTCCAAGGGCAGTGCACTCAGTGTCCCCATCCAATGATCAGATCACAGGCGGGGAACAACCTCCTCCCACCTCTGGGAGAGTGGAAGAAATGGAATACTATGCAGCAATTAACAAGGATGATTATGTTAAGCCGCACAGACGAATCGTGCACACATAATAGTGGGCAAGAGAAACGAGACACAGAAGAACACGTACAGTACAATTCCATTTACATAAAGTTCAAAACCACGCCAAATCCACCTGTAATGATCAAAGTCAGAAGAGTGGTTACCTCTCGGAGGGGAGAGTGACTTGGGAGGGGCACCTTCTGGGTGCTGCCGTGTTCTAGCTCTTGATCTGGGTGGGGGTTTCATGGGCGTCTATATCAGGAAAAGATCCTGAGCTGTCCTCCTGGGGTGAACGTGCTTTTCTGCTCTATGTTACGTGGGTTAGACCTCAATGATAAGGTTTTTAAAAAAAGATCCAAAAACAGAGTTAAAGATCATGTCCTTCTGTGATTAAAACTGCCCACCAACTGCCCGTCGCACGGAACAGGAGATACAAACCCCTCACCAGAACCTATAAGGCCCTCCTTGGTCTGGGCCTTCCAAGCTCTCACAGTGTCTCCTCCTCGGAGAGGCTGACCCTGACCATTTATTTAAAATAATCTCACCTCCGATTACCCCGACTGCATTGCTTGCTTTACCATCCTCCTGGCAGGTGTGGCTGTCTGAGGTCATCTTGTTTCTATATGTACTTGTGTCCCTTAGCTTGCCTCCACGGACGGGTCCTTACAGAGCTTTCCTATTCACTCCGGATCCCCACCACCTATGTGGTGCAGGTGCCTTAGGCTTGTAGCCTTTGCCTCTCTAGCATCCAACCCCTTTCCCCTCTTACTCCACATTTCCACCTGTCCTCAGTTCTCAGACCCTGTGGTCTGGCGGTTGTTTCTGGAGAAGACTTTGAAGCCTGCTGTACTTGAACCTGAATGGATGTGGAGCTTGGGGCTGCAGCTGCTGCCAGCATGGCTACTATGGGAGGGAGGGAAGCCCTGATAACTGAGACTGGATCTTGAAAATATCACTTGAGGATCAGACTGTATCTGAAGCCAGCAAGACTGGTACCTTTGCTTTCTAGTTATGTGAATCATTAGATTCCCATTTTCTTAAGCTATTTTGTCTGGATTCCCTTGCAACCAAATGAGTGTTCTGTGCTAAGCCCCCATGCTGGCTGCAGAGGAAAGTGAGGACGATCCCATGCAGTCTCTAGGGGGCCGGATACACTGTGTCCACATGTGATGAAGATCAGATCACAGAAAACAACACACCTTCCCCAAAGGGAGAGTATTTAGTTGCTCAAAATAGTCCCTCACTAAATAAGTAATTATGTGAACAGATGGATGGATGGATGGACGGACAGATGGATGGGTGGATGGATGAGTGGGTGGATGGATGGATGAGTGGGGTGGATGGGTGGATAGATAAGTGGGTGGTTGGATGAGTGGGCAGATGGGTGGACGGATGAATGGATGGGTGGTTGGATGAGTGGATGGATGGCTGGGTAGGTGGATGGATGGATGGAAAAGCGGGTGGATGGGCGGGTGGATGAGTGGGTGGATAGATATCTTGTTCTTATCAAAAGGTACCCATCATCACAAGGCAGTATAAGTAGAAAAGAACTTTATATTCTAGGTTGGAGAGGTCACTGGGTCTAGAGGGCATCACAAAAGAAGTAGGGCTTGAGTCAGATATGCCAGGAGAAGGTCAGGAAGGGACAAGGGACTGAGGGCTAGTATTTCTCAGTACTTCAACATATTTAAGACTCATATGACCCTAGGAGGTTGATATAATTACCTCCACTTTGAGGATGAAGAAACTGAGGCTCAGGAAGGTAGACCAGCTAGCTGAGGTCACAGAGCCAGAAAGTGGCAGCCAGCATGGAAAAGCAGTTCCGATGCCAAAGCTCTGCTCCCCGTCTGCTGCCTGAGACCCTCCGTCGGCAGTGTCAGAGAATGAACCGGGAGGATAGCAGTCTCGAAGTCCCATCCTGGCAATGCTCAGGGCCCCCTGGGAGGCCCAGGCCGGATCCTCCCCACCCCTCGGAAACTCATGTCAGCGGCCTGACAGCTGTATTCCACTGGCCGGCCACAGCTGCCACTGGGGCCCTTGTTTCTGATGCTGAATGTTCCACCACTTTTTCCTGGCACCCCAGGCCTGATGGCCGCTCAGGAAAGCTACTGTACTTGTGAGAAAAGTGAGGTCAGCGCATGTTTCCATTTACTCGGAGAAGGAAAACAAAAACAAATATTCTCGCTACTGAATGTGCTTTTTATTCAGTGGAATCCATCCCCAGAAGACTTAATTTATGGTTCACCCGTGTGTCCCTGAGCATATTCACCAGGGGGCATGGTGGGGGAAGCCTGGAGGGGCCCGTGGCCCTGGCTGTATCCTGGTGGGAGCTTCCGGTCCTCCAGCAGAGAAGAGGCCACCGAGTTAGGCAGAAGATGGTGGGTCAGGATCGCAGTGGGGCTTGGGAGACAGACACGATGGTGGGAAGGGGCAGAGACTTGTGTCTCAGCTTTGCACAGGCTGCTTTGCTGCTTCGAATACTCTATTTTTTAGTCTGGCAAACTCCTACTCACTCTTCAAAGACCAGCTCAGCCTTCCTCTGGGTAGAGTTAACCCTGCCTAGTTGGAACTTGGGCAGAAGCCTGTGCTCATCCATCTGGGGCAGGCCCCCTTTTTGTCCCTCTCTAGATCATGAACTCCTGGAGGCAGGGCCCCTGCCGATGCCCCTCTGCAAGGCACACAGTGAACGACGAGGGAGTGAGAGTAAGAACAAACTTGGGGTGGGAAAGAGTGTGGGCTTCGGAGGAAGGCCGGTGGGCTAAAGGAGCAGTCCATCAGAGCTGGGTATGGGGCTTGTGTGATTTGGGGGTCCAGGTTCAGGAGGTATGTTTTAATGGTGGGAAAAGAGGCATGGCTGGGGACTGGGTGGACAGCTGGAAATCTCCCTCCTGAGGTTACTGACTTAAACACCGAGGATTGCCTCCCATCTCGCAGATATAGACATGAGGCCCAGCTAGAGGGCTGCCTTGTTTAACTCATGCCTCCCCGGTGCCTCATTCACACTCCCACCATCCTCAGAAGCACCCAACCCACTCTGGGTTCCTGCTCCGCCCGCTTCCTCCCCTCTCCCAGGATGCGGGGGATCTTTGCTCTGCTCTTGGCAGTTTCTGGGCATGTGGTGAAACCCACAGCTCGGGATGCCACTCCCTCTTCCCGCTGAGCCTCGATTTCCTCATCTATGAAACCGGGGTTGCTCTTGCTGCCTTACTGGGTGAGAGATGAGGTTCTACACCTGAAGTGCTTGGCACAGTGCCTGGAACAGAGTGAGCGCTCGGCTCCTTTCTTTCTTCCGTAGTCTGTGTGGTCTTTTTCTCCTCTGACTGTGTAGTTGGCACTCCTCCCCCAGCCAACCCCAGCCCCACAAAAGTTCTGTCCAACCCCGGAGTCTTGGTGGCCACTGATTAGACCTGTCCCCGTCCTCTGTGTCCATAGCAGCCTCATGACCCTCATGATGTATGGCTCGGGTCACACATGGGTGTCCGTTGGCTGCCTGCCCCATCCCCTCCACCCCCCTAGATCAGAAGTGCTGGGAAACCTGACTTCATTTATTTTCATACATGAGAGGGGGTGCGGAGGGGGCCGGAGGGGCCGGGAGGGCAGGGAAGGATGCTGGGGGCCTCAGGTCCCTCTCGTCTCCTGGTCTTCCCAAGTCTGGCTCCGGGTCCAATGACCAGGGAAGGCTGAAGCTTCAGCAAACCCCACTGACACACTCATGCCCCCACCGGGAGCTTCGGAGGCCACACTGGCCACTCGCAGTGGATGAAGGCCCCCCATCCTCCTCCTCTTCCTCCCCAGCATGTTCCATCTCTGGAAGCTGGGGAAACGTCACCTATAAATTACTCTCCTTCACAGACAGCGCGTTTTTCTTTATGAATCATGCAGGACCCGCCTCCGGCCTCAGTGTGTGTAAAACAACAAATCAGGAGAAATTTGACTTGACCCAAGCAGGGAAATTTCCATCCATCACAAGAGGAAAATGTTGGAGCAGCAGGGAGAGGCCCGAGAGCTGGTGACAGCCCGAGGAGGCTGGTTGCCGAGCCAGGGGCCCAGCCTGGGCTCTCTGGGGCTCCGGGGTGGGTGGGAGACACCAGCGGGCTCCAGCAGGCTCTGAGACCCCAAGAACCAGCCCCCCTCCCCAAGTTCTTCTGCAGGTCACCTGCAGACAAGTTAACCCTTCCTACCTCACTGCTCCTGCTCTCGCACATGGAGCTCCTCATGGCTCCTCCACGAGCCGCTTCCCGTTCCTTTATACCTCTCGCCCTTGCGTATGCTGTTCCCACCGCCGCAGACAACAGTCTTCTCTTCCAAAACTTGAGTCATGGGCACGCCCACGACGATGTTTCCCGGACCCCTCAGGCAGAGCGGACTGCCTTCTTGGGTGCCATCGCTGTCCTGAGTCAGTGAAATAATCATCCTTGTTCCTGTCCCCGCCCCCCCTCAGGCTGAGTGTTCCAGGCTCTTAGGGATCCCTGCACCTCTATGTGGCCCTTATATAGCACAGTGGGGGGAACTTGCTTATGTGTCCTTGGCTTTATCCCCAGAACTTAGCACACAGTAGGTGCTCAATGAATGATTATCGGACAAATCCCCGGGACCCTGCACACGGGGTGGCCTATGCTCGGTGGTGTCTGACTTGCCAGGGGTCCTACTCAGGGCCGAAAGCATGCTGGGGCTAAGGGAGTAAGCTAGGATTGATAAGCAGGCCGTCGTGTATCAGGACGGGAGGGCTTGGCTCCTTCTGCTGGTGGAAATTTTGGCCCCAGCTGCCTGCTCCAGCCCGGGAAACCAGCGGACCCGATAATGTTCAGCTTCCACAGACTCATAGCCTGGTCTGTTGTTCAAGCCCCAGACTGCCACATCGAGTCAATGACTTTACCTGGGCCAGGTAGCTGGGTCATACCACCGGGCAGTTCAGGGAACAAGATCTCCAAGAATATGGCTTCCGGGTCTTCTCCTGAAACTCTGAAGTCAGATATACAACACTGCCCCAGAATCCCCCACCTCTCTCTCTCTCTTTCTCTCCCCCCACCTCTCCACATAAAAGGCCCTACCTGACATCGGAGCAGAAGTTTATCTAAAGAGGGAGGAGGCAGCATGCGAAATCAGACAGGTGCCAGGGAAAGGGGATAAGGGTGGATGGGAAGACTTGCCCCATCAGTTCCCCAGGATGGAAGATGACAGACACAGGCCCTGTTCTGGAAGGTTCCAAACACATCTTTAACCAGAGGCTCCAGTAGAAAGAGCACTAAATTAAGAGTCTGCAGACCTGGGTTCTGGTCCCAGTGTTGTCATCAATTTGCTGTGTGACCCCGGAGAGGTCTTTATCCCTCTCTGGTCCTCTACTTTTTGTTTGGAAAATACTGATTAGAACTATTGTTTTTTGCGGGCTTTCTCATGCCAGCCACAGGGCTGAGCTCTTTGGGTCCTCTCCTCATTACTTCATCACAGAAATCATTGCTACCCCTATTTTTCAGATGTAGGACTCAGCTCACACACACATAGATGGGAGAACTTGATGCCAGAGGCACACTCTATCTTAGCCACAGCGCCACGGTGAGGGGCTTGGAGTATGTTATCCCTAACAGCTCTCTCTCGTAGATGCGCATGTACAGACTTGCAAGCCTTGGTTGACTGGCTTTGGGGCCCCTACGCTCCATTCTTCCAGACCCCCGTGCTGACCTCCACACATGGGGCAGCATGGCCTGTTTACCTCTCTGCTGGAGCCAGCAGTGGACAGCACGCAGGCTAGCGGGGGCCTTGTCCTTCCAACATCCTACGGGGGGCTTTGGAGGGTGCATAGGAGGGGCTGGAGAACTGCTTACTTTCAAGGCACAGAGCCAGGCGTAGTTGAGCGCGAGGAGGGGGAGCTGGGCAAAGGGAAGCACTCAGCAGATTCATTAGGCAGTGCTTCACTCTGAGAACCTTGATCTTGATCCATCCCCACACTTCCGCTTCCTACTGAGACCTGGCCTCTGGCCCATTGGCCCCAGCCAGTGGCACCCAGCGTAGATCATTTTTCAACTCCCCTCTGTCTCTCAAAATTATTTTCAGTCATAGTTAACTGATAATCGGTAGTGATCATTATTTTAGCTATTCCATGTGTGAACCGAAATGTGCGCTTAAACAAAATTGCATCTCGCCGTTTACACACTTTTGCATGTTTTAGGTTTGAACTCTAGGTGGTCACAGAGCATGAGAGAATTGGAGTGGCTCCCAGGCGGTTTCTTCATCGCTGCTGAAACCCGGGTATATACGCGTAGTGCCCTGGGGCGTGGATTCAGGCTGGGCTCAAAAATGAGTTTGAGTGACTCCGAAAAGTTAGGAAGTAGTCTCAAAACGGACCCATGCGTCAGGCGAGCTCTCCAAACCGCCCTGCCTGTAGAATGGCGTGTTTATTAAAGTCTAAGTAATAAAAATGTGCTAATAGGAAGCTTACTTCACATTTGCTTATTATTAAAATTCAACAATCATGGCAACAGTTCTTTAGAACTAAGGCTAACAAAAATTTCTTTTTGGGAGGGAGCAGTGTTTTATCAGTGACATTGTTTAGAATTGCCGGCACATGGTGATAATAAAAGCACATCGACTTGTGGTCAGTTTCAGCATTGCTCGTCTTGCATGTCAACTCCCTGAAGACAATATGCCCCTTATTTCCTGAACCTGGGACCGACCAATAGAGGCTCAGGTTGTCTTTGGTTGCCCTCTGCCTCCTGCCAAACTCTGAGATTGTGCCACAGTCCCCCGCCCCCCGGTCCTCTTTTCTTCAGGGTCCAGGCACCACCCCACTTACCTTGCACAGGATCCTTCAGTGAAAATGTCGTGGGCAGCAGGCAGACAGCGAGGGCTGGAGACGCAGAGGTGACCACGGCCATTTGCACAGGTTTTCAGTGATTCAGAGTGTTTTACTGCCTTCTCTTCCAGGAAGGATTGAAATATGTTCCTGCCGTGCCCGCTTCCTCCCTCAAGGTCTGTATGGACCCCAGTCGCCACAAGCACGAAGTAGAGATGAACGCAGTCTCTGTAAATCCCTGGGTAACCGTCAGGTGAGGATACAGATGCCAGGTTGTTCTGTAGGAAATGCAAAATAACTGTCTTTATTAACAATAAAAAAGTGCCATGTGGATTGCATGACCTGCTAGGGGAGACAGGTTAATAAACAGGCCTTTCCCTACATTGCCTGGGGAATGTTATCATCGGGGACAGTCCAAGGAGTTGAGCAACTTCAGGGGAGCCTGACCCAGCCTGGAGGAGCAGAGAAAGCTTCCTGGAGGAGGAGACAACACCCAAGCTCCCAAGCTGATGGTTTAGTCAGACGGGCTGAGAATTGAAACAATAATCACAGCTTTGGTGAGCACTTACTACATGCCAAAGATTGTGCCAAGCATTTATTTTATCCTATTTTGACAGGCAGGGGTATGTAATTAGATTCATCGTAACATCTCAGTTCATAAGGTACTGTCATCGTCGGTCCATATGTGGTCCTCTTTTATTTCATTTATTTTTAATTATACAAGGAACAGCCTGAATCCAATACCTCGCCCACAGTACTAGCATATTATCACCAGTTTGTTTATGGACATTGGGGAGGGTATGTGCTATGGTGAGTGCTATGAAATGTGTAAGCCTGATGATTCACGGACATGTGCCCTGGGGTAAATAATACATTATAAGTTAATAAATAAAAAAAATAATAATAACAATAATAATATAATAAAATAAATATTTATCACCAGTTCGTATTTCTCTATACACTCCTCGCGTCCTGTCTTCCCGCCTCCTCTTGGATAGAACCAATATCCTGATTCTAGTGTTTGTCACTTCCTTGCTTTTGAAATACATAGATTTACGGTTTTGCAGAAACATATGTATGCCATGACAATATGGTGTTTAGGTTTTCTTGTTTTATTAAACACTTGTCTCAGAAATCCAAGACGTGCTTTTTATCTTACGACATATGTATCTAAAATGCATCCATGTTGCTGCATGTAGTGGGGGCTTATTCATTTAAACTGTTGTAAAATCATTATCTGTGTGGATCCCGCAACTAATGTGTCCTTCCTCCTGCTGATGGGCATTTATGTTACTTCTACTGAACTGGGTCTATCTGATTATTGAGTGTGAAGATACACAAAGTTCAGTTTATAGGATAAAGCCAAACTGATTTCCAAAATGATTGTATCAATTCTTACTCCTCATCAGCAGTGTCTCTGGATCCACCTATCCGCAAAACCTGGTGCTGTCCAATTTTTTTAATTTTTGCCAATTTAACAGTAGCCTTAATTTGCATTTTCCTGTTACTAATGAGCTTGGACATCTCTCCGTATTTTGAATGGCCATACGTATTTCCTCTTCTCTGAAATGCTTTTTTCTGACTTAGCCCGTGTTCAAAATGATTTGTTATTGATTTGTAAAAGCTCTTCACATGTTTTGGTAGTTTCTCAGTTGTGTATGTCGTAAAAACTTCACCTTTATGGCCTTTTAACTTCCTCAAAGGATCTTGATTTATAGAACTCTTAATTTTGACATAATCAAATTTATCAATCTTTTCTTTTATGGTTAGTGCTGGTGTTCTGTTTTAAAATAGTCATCTACTAAAAAATTAAAATAAAATAAAATAAGTCATCTACTTTTTTAAAGAGAAAGTCTTGACGTTTTGCTTTGATGTTGAGCTCCTTAATCTATCTGAAACTGATTTTTGTATGTTATATGAGACAAGGATTTCGTTTCAGTTCTTTCATATGGGTAACCGATTCTCCAGCTCCATTCATGGAATAGTCCTCTCTCCCCTCCCCCACCACCTGCGATGTCATATCTACTAAATAGTGAAAGTCCATCACTGGAATTTTCTGCATACAGATCATGCTATCTACAAATACAGACAGTTTTACTCCAACCTTTCCTTTCTATGCCCTTTATTTCTTCTCCTAAACTAGGATTTCCAAAATGATGTTGAATAAAGGAGTGAGAGCAGACATCTTTCCTGTGTTCAGATCTTATGGAAAAGCATATGTTCCTCAGTAATAAGTATGAATTTTGCAGTAGGTTTTTTTTTTTTTTTAGTAGATGCCTTGTATTCGTGGGAGCACTTTTTCTTCCATTTTCAGTTCACTGAGATTTCAGTTATTAATTTATTTCAATGAATGAGTGTTGGATTTTGTCAAATGCTTTTCCTGTATTTACTAAAATGATCATTTTTTTTAAACTTAAGACTTTATCTTTTGGCTCAGTTTTAGTTCACAGCAAAACTGAGGAGAAGGTACAGAAATTTCCCACATACCCTCTGCCCTCACACACGCACAGCCTCCCCCATCACTCCCTACCAGACTGGCCCATTTGTTACAGTTGATGAACCTTACTGACAAATTGCAATCAACCAAAATTAGTAGTTTCCATAACAGTTTACTGTTGCTGTTGTGCATTCTTTGGGCTTGGGCTAATGTAGTATATGTACCCATCACTATGGTATCATACAGAGTAGTTTCACTGCCTTAAAAATCCTCTGTTCTCTCCCTGTTCGTTCCTCCCTACTTCTTTCCCAACCCCAAGCAACCACTAATCATTTTACTATCTCTGTAATTTTGCCTTTCCCAGAATGTCGTACACATCTAATATGTGACCTTTTTCAGAATGGCATCTTTAATTCAATAATCCGCATTTAAGATCCCTCCATGTCTTTTCATGGCTCGGTAGCTCATTTCTTTTTAGCAATGAATAATATTCCATTATATGGATGTGCTACAGTTTTGTTTATTCATTCGCTTACTGAAGGACATCTTGGTTGCTTCCAAGTTCTGGCAATTACGAATAAAGCTGCAATCAACATGTGTGTACAGGTTTTTCTGTGAACATAAGTTTTCAGTTGCTTTGGGTAAATACTAAGAAGTCCAACTGCTGGATCATATGGTAAGAGCATGTTTAGTTTTGTAAGAAACTGCCCAGCTGTCTTCCAAAGTGGTGGTATCATTTTTCATTGCCACCAGCAATGAGTGAGAACTCCTATCGCTTCCCATCTTTGCCAGCATTCCGTGTTACCGGTGTTCTGGAATTTGGCCCTATCAGTAGATGGGTAGTGGTATCTCGTTGTTTTAATTGCATTTCCCTGATGGCATATAACGTGGAGCATCTTTTCCTCTGCTTATTTGCATCCCCTATATCTCCTTTGGCGAGGTTCTGTTAAGGTCTTTGGCCCATTTTTTAATTTGGTTGTTTGTTTTCTTATTCCTAAGTCTTTAAAATTCTTTGTCTATTTTGGCTAACAATCCTTTATCAGATGTGTCTTTTGCAAATATTTTCTCTAAGTCTGTGGCTTGTCTTCTGAGCCTTCTGACATTGTCCTTCACAGAGCAGAAGTTTTTAATTTTACCAATGATTTCTTTCATGGATCATGCTTTCATATTTTCTTTTTATTCAGTTTATTAGGTGAAATACATTGTTTTTCAAATATTAAGCCAATTTTTCACTCCACTTGATCATGATGTGTTATCTTTCCTGAACTCAACTTGCTAAATATTTAAGAATATTTGTGTGTATGTTCATAAGGTATATTGGTCTGTAGTTCTCTCTTCTTGTGATGTCTTTGTCTGGTTTTGGTATAGAATGAGTATTACTGCTTTTATTTTCTGGAAGAGTTTGTATAATACTGGTATTATTTTTTCCTTAAACGTTGGGCTGAGTTCACGACTGAAGCCACCTGGATGGGTCTGGGGTTTTATTTGTGGGAAGATTTTAAACTATGAATTTAATTTGCTGTAGTTGATATACAGCCGCTCAAGTTATCAATTTCTTCTTGAGCAAGTTTTGGTAGTTTGTGTCTTTCAAGAAATTTGTCCATTTCATCTAAATTGTTAAATTTTATTAACAGAAGTTTCCATGATATTCCATTATTATTTTTTAGTGACTTTATGATCTTTAGTAATGCCCCCTCTTTCAGTCCTGAGATTCGTACTTGTGTCTTCCCTTCCCTCTCCTTTGTCCTCATCAGTCTGACTAGAAGTCAGTCAGTTTTGTTGACCTTTTCAAAGACACATGTTTTGGTTTTATTGATTTTTCTCTATTGTTTTGTTTTGTAATTAATTTATTTTCCTCTTATCTTTATTATGTCTTTCTGTATGCTTTGGGTTTAACTTCTTCTTTTTCCTTTAATTTTTTTAAGGTGGAAATATAGATCATCAATCTGGAACTTTTCCTCTTTTCTAATAACATTGAATGTTACCAATTTCCTTCTCATTGCTGCTTTAGTTGCAGCCCATACATTTTGCTACGCTGTGTTTTTCTTTTCAATTAGTTCAGAATATTTTCTACATTCCCTTGTGGTTATTTCTTTGACTCGTGAGTTATTTAGAAATGTATTAACTTCAAAATATTGAGGGATTTTCCAGATATCTTTCTGGAATCTTACTGATTTGTACTTAGTTCTCTTGTGATCAAGGAACATAATTTACTTTTTGAATTTATTTTTATTTTTGCCTTTGAACTAGTTATAGGCTTACAGTAGAGTTGCAAAATCTGTATAGAGATTCCATATATCCAGTTTTCCCTTATGTTAACATTTTACAGAACTGTAGTACAATTGTTGGAAGCAGGAACTTAACATTAGTCTCATGCTATTAAGTAAAGACCATGTTCTTTTTTATATGACCTGTTTTCCCATAAATTTCAATTTTCAGTTCCAGAATCATTATCCAGGCTTCCATGTTGCATTCAATTGTAATTCCTTCTCAGTTTTCTGCAATTCCTCATTCTTCCTTTTTGTAGTATGAACTTAATACTCCTTTACCCAGGGTATTGGTCAGATTTTTTTTTTTTTTTGTCAAATGTCCTTCAATTTGGGCTTGTTTGATATTTTCTCACTATTGTACTTGGGTTTTGCATTTGGGGCAAGAATACACAGGAATGATTTTTAGAGTCTTTTTAGTACATCATATCATGAAGTTCATGAGGTTGATACATCTTATTACTGGGGATGTTGATCTCAAACACTTGATTAAGGTGGCCTCTGATAGTTTTCTCCATTGTAAAGTTACTTTTGTTTGTTTGTTTGTTTGTTTTTGTTTGAGAGAGAGAGAGAGCAGGGACGGGAGAGGGAGAGAAAGAATCCTAAGCAGGCTCCATACTCAGCACAGAGCCTGATGCGGGGATCAGTCTCAAGACCCCGAGATCATGACCTGAGCCACAACCAAGAGTTGGACACTCAGCGAGCAGAGCTACTCAGGTGCCCCAAGTTACTATCTTTTTATTTGTAATTAATAGGTAGCTTGGGGAAGATACTTTGAGACTATACAACTCCCTTTTGCCTCATGCTTTCACCATTAATTTTAGCATCCCCCAGTGGATTTTGTTCACAACAATGATTACTGTGGTTCTTAGCTAATGGTAATTTTCTATTTCCCTCTTTCCATCTACATTTATTATTGGAATTCTATAATATGAAAGAACTATGCCATATCTCTTATCACTTAATCAATTATTTATATCATTAAAGATTCATGCATATTTATCTTAATCTATGGGTTCTAATTCAGTATCATCATTATTTATTTTGTTTTTCAAATTCCTCCAAGGTTTGGACATTCGTTCTTCAGTCTGGGTCTGTTGTTCTTTTAAACAAGCCTCTGTATTTTTTTTTTCCTGTCACCAAAATATGTTCCAGGCTCATCTTATATTTCCCTTATCTCAGCCCTGAATTAACCACTTATCTAAGAACTTCTGGTGCCTTTAGCATGATGTTTAGAAACCAAGGTTGGGGTGCTCGGTGAGCTCATTGTTCCTGAAATGTCATTGTTTCTAGGCCCTCCAGCAGACAGAGCTACTAACCCACACGTATGCTCAGATTATCTGTCTGTCTGTCTATCTAGCCATCCATTCACTCATCTATCATTTCAAAACACAACTTTATATATTGATACTGTAATCTGAAGATTACAATCTAACAGCCCACAGTTTACTTTGGCCTTTTCCCTTCATTTATAACTTCTTTCTTGAACAGTGAGAAACTTGGTTCTTATTACCTAAAATATATTTGTGTTTTCACATGATTTGTGTTTTTAAATGTATTTACATAAAAGTTTGTAAAGAATTTGTACATGGTTTAACCATTTTTATTGGTTTCCTTGGTTATTTTTCCCCCTGGTCAGTTCACATTTTGTGTATTTATGCTTTCTTCCTTTTACTTAATCAAATTAACTAGAGTTTCATCTGTTTGGTTAGATTTTTGAAACGAAGTTCTTGATTTATACATTAGGTCTTTGTTTTGTTGTCTTCCTCGTTAATTCTGCTTTTGTCTTTGTTATTTCCCTCCTCTTGCTTTCTTTTGGTTTGCTTTGTTGTTGTTCTAGTATACTCAGCTGAGAATTTAAGGTTATTATATTTTTCATGTTTACTGATAAAAGTGTTAGAATAATGAGTTTTCCTCCTATCAGTGCTTTAAATGCATCTCCCAGATTCTGGCATAGCATGTTTTCATTGTAATTGTCACTCTTTCTTAATCTGTAATTTAAGTTTGTATTTCCCCTAGTATTTCTCCTAGGTAACTAGGAGTTAATAGCGTTTTTTTGATTGTTTGTTTGTTTGTTTAAACTTGAGGTAGAGGACCTATAAGTTTTTTTGTTAGTATTGCATTTTAATTTTTGTCCATGTGTTAACTGTAACATTTCTACCTTATGGAAGTTATTGATGTTCTCTTTGTGATCAGTTTTTGTGAATGTGTTGTGAATACACATAATAGAGAATAGAATTCTCTATTATCAGGATATAGACTTCAACTTATGTCTGTAAGATCTACTCTATTAATCATGTTGTTTTAGATCTTCTGTCTCTCCTACCCACTCCTCCTCTGTCTTGTACGGTGAGTGGCGTATTACAGTCTATTATTAGTGTGTTCCTACTTATATTTCCTTGCATCTTTCCCAGTTTTTGCTTCATGGAGTTTGTTGCAGTGTTATTTGGTGTGTAAATATTAATGTGTTATATCTCCATTGTAGATTAAAGTTTTTAGTATTAAGACGTGTCCTCTTTTGTCATTGTTTAATGTTTTAGGGCTTGATTTCTGCTTTGCCTGATATTAGTATCACTTCCTTTGGCATTTTTGTTTGTTTCTGTTTTCCAGGTACACTTTTATCTATCACTTTATTTTTCACTTTTCTAAATTACTTTGTTTTATGTGTGTCTTTCTTACACAGCATATAGTTGGGTTTGTTTTATGAGCCAAATTTTAAATATCTTTCTTTTAAAAGGTGAGTTAAAGTTCATTCACATTTATTATGATAACTGACAAGACTGATCTCAATTCTATCATAATATTTTATAGTGATGTATATTTTATTTTATTTGCTATGTTTCTTAGAGGACATGCTTTATATAGTTTAAATCTACTTGAATTTTTGAGATTTATGTTATGGACCAGAATATGGCCTCTCTCTCTTCCTTCCTTCCTTCCTTTCTTTCTTTTCTGTCTTTAAAATTGAGTTGTAAGGGCTCTTTATATATTAAGGATACCGATGCTTTGTCAAATATGTTATGAACCCTCTCTGCTTTTAGTTGATGGAATGGGTGATTGAGGAGAAGAGGGAGTCAAATAAAGAGATGTATATTAAAAAGGGTGACTATTTGTCTGCTACTCAGATAGATAACTTGAATCTTTTCCCTCTCTCTATCTGCAACTGTCTTCATCTAGATTATCATCTCTTTCCTGGATTGTTAGGCAACCCAGTGAACAGTTTGACAGTAAAATCTTTGTCAGTAGAATATTCACTGCTTCCAAGTTATCTTTTTAAAAAATGTATTTGGATTTATAATTTATCCATAAATTTCCTGGTTTTATGCCCTGGAAAGGGTATCAATCACCCAAATAACAAAACGTGACTGATGCGCAGCTCTTATATGGGTGAATTTTAATAAGTCGTCATGATCCAGTTGATGTATTTGACGGGTAATAAAGTGTTGTGTGCGGTATAGTCATTTTGCTATAAAATTATTCAATCCACGCTGGATCATGTGAATCTCCTAAGAGTTACACGGGAAGTGGGAGTAATCAACATGAAGCAATAACTTCCGGCACTCTGCTCTGCAACCCCGGCCTGTCAAACCCCACTCACACTGAACTCAAGAGTCTCTAATCACATCAGGCTCTCTCAGACTTGTTCAACCCTTTCCTAAGCACCGTCTTAACTAGCAAATTTCAACTCATTCAGCAGAAGCCTGCTCAGTTGTCATTTCACCGTGATAGTGGCAGAATGTGGGATCCTCCCCCAGGAAGTGAGAGTGTTAACTTTCTGGGAGGGATTGTGCTCTAGCATCCTATTTCCCAGAGCGGCTCCTTCTCATCTGTCATAATTTTAACCTTACGTGTCTTGTCAACCAGGAAGCCTTCCTCGAGCCCGTTAGTCCCAGTCAGGGGACTCCTCTTGTGTCCTTTATTTCCCCTCTCCTGGCCTTATAAGAGTCATTGCCTGCTTCCCAATCTATTCCCCCTGGGAATAGGAGCAGACTGGGAGCTTCAAGGAGCAGGGACAATCTCTTTATTGTTCACTACCAGTCTCTAGATCCTAGCACAGGGTCCACACATGGAGAGGGCTGAATACATCTTTTTGGAAAGGATAAATTCATATCACTACATATCATGATATGATGTTAATTGAAGCAATTCTTTAAGCCTTCATTCCTCTATCTATAAAATGTAAGCCTTGGTTCTTCTATCTATAAAATATAAGCCTTGGTTCCTCTATCTATAAAATGGGGAGAGAGTTATGGTGAGAATTACATAAAATTGGATTTGCACAGTGCTTACCAATGTGGCCAGTACCTTGTGAATGCTCAATAAATGAGGACAGTTTTTACCATTACTCAGAAGTTATCAATGGGTTTCATTCTGTTGCGAATTGGTACCTGCAGTGTAGTTTGAGAAAGTAAGTAATAGAAGACTATACACATAAAATTAAGGTTCTTTGAGAATATATCCTTGAACAGATATGCAAGTGCACAGCCATAATTATAGCTATATAAGCTTTGGCCCCAGTATTGATGAGTTGCTATTTGGAAAAATTATTACTCCAGTAGTGTTCTGGACACCCGACTTGGAAGAAATACTAAGAAGCACATTCAGAAAAACCTGATCGAGAGAGGGATTGTCAGTGTCACAAAGCAAATATGGAAGTTGGAGAATTTAAAAAAGAACTATTATCATTCCAGGAAGACAGCTCTCTTCCCAAATATGAACTAGCCACTTAGTGGAAGTAAAGCCCATGTATGTGAGTGATAAGTAAAAAGGTCATGTCGTACCCCATGCTTAAAACCTTTCAAGGTCTCCCCACTGCATTTAGAGAAAGACTAGCTCTTCATCATGGCTCTCCAGATCCTGCTGATCTGGCCTCTGCCCTCTTCTCGGAACTTGTTTCCTGCATTTCTTTTAACGTATCTCACTCATCCTGGTCTCAGGGCCTTTGCACTTGCTGCCTGGGGTGCTCTTCCCCCAGGTATTTGACACCTATTCCTTTTTATCATTCCCTTCTCATCTTCAGTGGCATTTTTTTTTTCAAGGGAACGTCCAGCCTACCCAAAGTACATCCATTCCAGATTCTTCCTCTATCCCATTACTTCTTGCCTTGGCAGCATCTTAAATAATACTATCAGATAAAGTATTTATTTAGAGTCTGTGAGAGAAGAGACCCTGTGTCTCATTTACCCATGTCGCTAGCATCCAGAACTGTACGTGACATATAGTCGGTGCTCAGTAAATATCTGTTGACAGGTGCTGCTTCTGGATGCTTTGACAATCTCAGATGAGTTTTTACCCAACAGACGTGGCCATCAGACTGGGTCGTTTTGATCAGATCACACCCAGATCGTTGAAGCTATGATATTAAACAATGATGGTAATAATAATACGAGGGGTCAATGAATAGTTGTTTGTTTCTACCTCATCTTATTCTGGAAAATAGTAGTGGTAGAGTAGTACTCACAAGTAATAGAAAAATTGTGCGTTAACTTTCAGGACCAGAAAAAAGGACCATTCGACAGCAAGGCAGTGTGGGACAAAGAAAAAAAAATATTCAGGACATGAAGTCTGAAAAACCACAAGTGAGTACAATTTAACTGTAAACTTGTTCCCGAGCTTCCCGGTAGCTAGAGCAAAAACGAAAACACAAATATTTATATACTTCGGCGGTGTTCCCCAAAATAAATCACCCCTTTCTTTCAGGAGACTCAAAACATTCGCTGGCACAGAGTTCTCATGAAGTTTTGTCACCTGGGGCAGGTGACAAACCCACGGAGAAATAAAAGCAGGTGTCCCTTTAAACCACGTGCCTCCGATTTACTCACTGTGACTCGTTCCATAAGGCCGTCTGCTGCAAAGCCCGGACCCAAGGCAGGCCAACCACGTGCAATGACTCGGCAAAGCCATCGCGAAACCAAAGTGCTTGATTCCCGTCTCAGTGGTGCAAACTTTGTTACCTTGCGCCAGTCATTTCCCCTTTCTGCGCCTCAGTGTTCGCCTCTGAAATACAGGATACACGAGATAGGCATTCTGAAGAGTACCGGCACGTGATGGGAGAAAGGAAAGACGGTTTCGTTTTGCCTTTCTCATTTAGCCCTTAGACTGTGGACTGAGGAGAAGTAGCTGGAGGGTAACTTCCTGAAGTTTGTCCAAGAGATGGGCAAACTTTTGATGAATCCACGGGAGACTTGCCTTCTGTTGGCTAATTGACTGGAACACTGTTGGGGAATAGCAGCCTCAGAAAGACAAAGCTTGATTTCCCAGGACGGGGCGGAGAGGGAGGTCTCCCTTGGATGTGGAGAAGAAAGGGTAATTATGTTTCATCTTCTTTTAGAGCGGATTGGTGCTTTGCGCCGGCCCACCTGGGGTCGGAGGGCCCCGACAGCTCCAAGACCAACTGTCGTTTTCCCAGGTGTGAGGGTATCTTTAGCAGGCGCTCCTGGGAAGCTGTCATTCACGCTCCACTGGCCCCGCAACGAATCCCAGAAGGAAGAAATAGGTACGGGGCAGGGAGGAAAGCTTAGTGTCTTGGCCAATGCCCCACTTTTCCCAGACCAGGTAGGTGGAGAGCCTGGGCAGCTGTCTCAAGATCTGGGTCTTCTGTGTGGGGGGCTGGTCACCATCCCACCAGGTAAGGGCTCTGTCCCTGGCCTGAGCTCGGACCGAGAAGCTTTGGGTTACAAGGCAGAGAGGACATGCAGAGGAACACACATGTATTGAATGGAAACCATGCAACATATCCATCGCCATTTCTTCTAATTCCCCACAGCAGCCCAGGGCATTGGAGCGACAGATGAGAACACCGAGAATTCGGGAAGCTAAGTGTCTTGTTTGGAGTCACATGGCCAGCAAGTGGCGGAGCTGGGAGGTGCCAAAACTCTGTGCTCTTTTGTGGTGGGGGCTGAGGAGGGAGAGGAATAGGAGGTGGGAGAAAGAGGAGCGAGGTGGAGGATGAGAAGGAAGAGAGAGCCAGAGCTGGAAGGGAGGAGAGGGCAGTTCAGGGAGAGGGGGGCTGGGAGAGGGGCCAGAAGAAGAGCAGTGAAGGGGAACAAAGCCAGGAGCAGAGCAGAGGACAGATGTTCCATTAGTTTTCTCTTGCTGCTGCAACAAATCACCACGAACTTAGTGGATTAAACCAAAACGAACTTACTCACTTACAGTCATGGAGGTCAGAAATCCGAATCGAGGCTTATGGGGCTAACATCAGGTGTGAGCAGGGCTGTTTCCCTCTGGGAGCTCCAGGGAAGGGTCCGCTTCCTTGGTTCTCCAGCTTCTGGTGGCCTTTCCCCCATCAGCTATGTGCTTGGATCTCTGTTTCCAGCAACAACTGCATGGCCTTCTCTGACCCTGACCCCTGCCTCCGTCCCATAAGGACCCCTGTGAGCACATCAGGCCCAGCAAGAGGGGCGGGGCTAATCAACCCACCTCTAGATCTGCAAAATTACTCAGGGTAGGTAGGTGCTCAGCCCAGCTATCACCATGGCCCGCGTCCTCTCCCTACCTGTCAGCTCACCCCTTGCCTTCCAGGGTCTTCCCCTAGAATTCCCATTTTCTTGCTTCCCATAGGAAGCACTCCCTCCCCTTGTAACCTCCGCGGCCCAGACCCTGGACTAATGCACTGCAGCTTGAGCCTGAGGACTGCCTGCTGGCTCCTTTGCCAGGCTCATTCTTTGCCCAGCCCGACCCATCACTTCCAATCACTCTGATACAAAATATCCTGCCAGATCCGTCTTGGCTGCTGGCGGCCTTGCAGGGCTCTTGAACGCTAATGCCTGGCCATGAGCTCAAACCTGCAGGGGCAGAAGCATGTGAACTCCAAGGTCAATGCTCACCATTCCCACTCTCTCCATGGCCTTGGGGGTTTTGAAAACACCAACCTGTGCATTGAACCCTCCCCTGACCAACAGTATCCCCCACTTTTCCTTCCTCCCATTCATAGAGAACACTACTATAGACACTAGCCACCAAAGGTCCCTCAAGGCATCACTGTTCCTTTATGGAGAGGGGGCTGCCATTTCATGAGCATCTCTGTGAACCTGGTCCTTTGCAGACATTAGCTCAGAGAGCCCTCAGAACACCCCAGGGAAGTGGGATAACTGAGGCACAGAGCAGGCGTGCATCTCCCTGAGGGCACACAGCATTCTCCCTTGCTTGTCTCTCTCTGTGTATGTCCGCCCACCCATCCACCAGGCCCAGCTAGTTAGCACCTTCCGTGGCCAGGCACTTCGTGGGTGATGTCTTCGATTTTTGTCCCCTAAAAGAGTTGTAACCCCTGGTTCTTGTGAATGTGTGAGACCTTACTTGGAAATCGAGTCTTTGCAAAGGTAATCAAATTAAGATGAGGTCATATTAGATCAGGGTGGACCTTAATCCCATGACTGGTGTCTTTATAAGAGGAGGGAAATTTGGATACAGACACACACAGAGGGAAGAAAGCCATGTGAAGGCAGAGGCAGAAATTGGAGTGATGTCGCTACAGTCCAGGCAATGCCAAGGATTGCTGGCAACCACCGGCGCTCGATGGAGCAAAGAAGGATTCTTCCCTGAAGCCTTCGGTGGGGGAGGGAGGTGTGTGGGCGGCTCTACTGACACCTTGATTTTGGAGTTTTGGCCTGGGGGGTTGGTGAGTGACAGAGCACATTTCTATTGTTTTAGGCCACCAGTTTGTGAAAATTCGTCCCAGCTGTTTTAGGAAACAAATATTTAATCCTTGCTACAACCTTATGAAATAGGAATTATTTTCCACTTAGCAGATGAGAAAACTGAGGCTCAGAAAGGAAAAACTCTGCCTGCTGAAACCCTCCCCCCACCGGTAGCGGGGGGCTCAGCTTGAACCCGGACCCTGCAAACCCCAAACCCGTAGCCCTGCTCCCCATCAGTAATGGCTCTGCAGACCCAGAGGCACCCCGGGTTTATCAGAGGAGCTGGTCAGGACCCCGTCGCGAAGACCGTGACGCGATCAGCCTGGGCTGGGGCCCCGGATAGCCCTGCTGGAGTCTCTGGAGCGGCCGCATGAGGGAAATGTCCTTCCTCACCAGGCTCTTCTCCCCTAAAGCTCTGTGTCCTCTGGGGCCTGCAAATCCAGTCTCCAGGGGGTTTGTCACCGCGGGGGAGGTGCGGGGGAGGTGGGAGGGTGAGTCGGAGGCGGCAGCCCGGGACGGCCAGGGTGAGGAGGACAGCCCCCCCACATCTGTCCAGGGGAGCTCGGCTGGCCTGTCACCCATTTCTCAGGACCCCACCACCTCGGTCCTACCCCAGCCCCTTCCCAGGACCACAAGCCCTGGGACTGTTGCTTTCTCGGAGCCTTCTGGAGTCCCTGAGTTCTGGACCTGGGAAGTCATCCATGAGGCACCTCAGCTAGCCTCCCGGGGCCCCCCAGCCCCCGCCACCCTGCTGAAGTGGGCAGAAATGAGGCCTCTAGAGACACAGGCCAGCCCCCGACAGCTTTGCTTCAGACCTCGGGATCCCGACTACTGGCACATCCCACAGTAAGCCGGAGAGCAGGGGGCAGGAGGCAGGCCAACAAGGAGCAGACCGTGGGCCTCGGGAGAGGTGGGCAGCCAAGGTAAGGGACGGGAGGGGAGCTCGCGCACAGGGAGCGGGTGTCGCGACCGTCGGCACCCTGGCTTCCGTGACCGTGCACGTTCATTCCACAGACACAGAAACAAAGCCTCGGAGCGCTCAAGGCACCTGCCCAGGCTCAAGCCGCTCACGAGCACTGAGCTGGGAGGGGAGCACAGTTGGGCCTGCCCGTCGAGCCCCATGCCTTCCCTGTCCTGCCGGTCCACGGCTCCAGCCCCTCTGCTCTGTTCCCAGACCACACCCTCCCAAATACGAAACTAATTTGCAAACCAAGAGTTCGGGGCCATTGGCAAGAGGCCGAGGCCTCGAGGCCTCGGAGCTATTAGCGCACAGCAAGTGCTCAGCTGGGCTGCACAAAGAGGCATCCAGTGGGGGTTGGCAGTGGACTCCCCCCTCCCCCCACACACACCATATTTCAAGGGAGAGATTGAAGCCACATGTTTGGAGGCCCTACACTGATTGCTGGAAGGACGTTCCATATAAACAGTATGAGGCAGAGCCTGTCACTCGGCCTCACCTTTGGTCCCCAACCCAGGCTCCAGCCCACGGAGCCACCTATCTCCAACTCCTTCCCTCCCCGAAGGCTAGCTCCAGAATGCTGAGGGCCACAGAGGCCCGGCCAGCAGGGAGAGGGTTAAGCAGAAGCAGCAGGTGCAAAGGGCAGAGAAGAGACAGGTTCTCCTGGGCCTCAGAGAAAGCACCATTCAGGGGAAGGCTCTTCTCCAATCAGCTTGGGGCTGGAGCCTGCCCCCGGTGCCTGTGGAGTCTGGGGTCATGCCCCCGCTTGGCCCTGTGTCCCCAGAAAGCAAGCAGCTCTCCCTCTGCAGGCCTCAGCAGCGCCTCTGAGACCCAGCGGCCTCCAGTTGCTGCTCCCAGCCCCGAGCCCCTTGGGGGCATGCAGAGCCAGCCAGCTTCCCTGGCAGAGACTGAGCGTGGAAAGCCGGCCCCTCAGACACCCAGGTGGGACGGGGGAGGGGGAGGCCAGGCCACGGGGCCACATGGGCTAAGGGCTCAGGGTTACCAGAGCCAACGCAACACACGTGTGTTTCGAATTTTCTTTCAAGTCTTCTCACTGCCTGCTCACTCCCATTCCTTCTCCAGCCTCCGGGTCTGGGGCTGTAGTCAGTTTGGATGGAGAACAGCAGACGCCCTTGGGGGTGGTGGGTGGGGAGCAGTTGGGGATGGGAATCATTTTGGGTTGTTACCTGCCGGCAAGCAGCTTGTGGCCCACCTGAGGGGGTGGAGCCTGGAGATGTGGATACCGGGGGTTCCCCGGGGGCACAGTGTGCGGCTCAGGGCCCCGGGGTCCCCACTGGGGGCGCAGCGGGCTGGGCTGTGTTCTTTGATCTCTGTGAGCCTCAGTGGCCTCATCAGTGAAGTGGGGCTGAGCTGCATATCTTCGCTGTGAAGAGTAAATGAAATGAGCCTGTACAGGGCTTAGCACAGAGAGGGGGTCTGCGAGCACGGGCTCCCTTGCCCTTCGGGGGAGTAGGTAAGGGAAATGAAACGCCCTCAGACCAGGTGAGGCCAGGAGCCCAGGCCTGAAGAGCAAGTTGGGCTTTGTGCGATTTCCGTCTGTAGCCTGCGTCTGTAGCCTGCGTCTGCTGGTCTCACTGAGAAGGCAGGAGGTGTCTGTGTCGGAGAGACGAGACCCCCAACACACACCGCGACCAAAGCTGTTTCCCTCCCCAGGCAGCCGAGACCCGGCCTGGCCTGCCCCGATGGTGGTCCCCGGCACCCACCCTCCGGCGTCTGCTTGGACACATCCGGGCTGCCTGCTACTGCCTCCGGGACACCCCTATTTGGGGTGTGAGGGGGCTATTGTTCTTTCTGTGCCCCCAGTCTGTGGATGCCACTCTAGATGGTGACAGGCCCACCTCTCGGGTTCCCGGCCACCCATTCTGGACCTTCTTTAGGTCCCAGGGTCCCTTGAGAATGAGATGAAAACACTGCCCTCTGCTTCTGGGAAATTGCGCCCCCTGCAAAACTCTGCCCACAGGGCCCGGGGCTCACAGACCCCCCAGAGCCACTAAGAAGATCCTTGCTTGAGGATTTGAACCCCATTCCCAGCAGAGAAAGCCAATCCTTAGGCCACGAGTCCTGGCTCTGAGCTCTGCTCAGGGGAGACACAAGGGCCTTGGTGCCGGGCAGTCAGACCCTGGCAGAGCGGCTCAGGAATTCCGAGGGGCAGCCCCCAAGAAGGGCTAATCCTCACCCATCTTGCCAAGGACTCCCCTCAATTCTGAGGGCCTTCCCCACCCCAGACTTCAGGGACACCGTCGCTTCCACAGGTGAGAGCCAACAGGATATGCAAGGGTATGCTGGCCCCATCCACCCTCATTTCACAAATGGGGAAACTAAGGCTCAGAGAGGCTCACTGGGTCAGCCTAGATCACAGGGTTCTCTCCCGTTCACATTCAAGTTTTGGAGTCTGAGGCCCGGAGGGGCCTGGAGCAGGAGACCCTACCGATGGAGGATCAGCGGGGCCATGGGGAAGGGGAAGGGGTAGCCCCCACCCACTCCCCACCCCTCGGCTTTTGTTCACAACCAATGGAAAGTGGCAACTCGGGAAGCAGAGGTTTCCGGCTTGCCAGATCACAGCTGAGAGAACAGATGGCCAATTCATCCCACCAAACTTGGCACCTCCAACAAAAGAAACAATATGTGTTTGGCTCCCTAATCTTTTCCTCAGGTTCCCAGGCAGGTGACTGGAAAGTCTGATGACAAGAAAGCGTCGACTCACTTCTCTCAGGACACAAACCACAAGGCTTGCCTGGCCATTGTTCCCCCTGCTCCCTCCACCCCATCCCACTCTCCTCCCCCTCCCCGCTCTTTCCGGCCTGTCCAGGCCCTCTCAAAAGTAGCTAAGTGTCTCCTCCAGAGCCAGCCCCCTGTGAGGGAAGGGACCCAGGGGCACCCATTCCCTAAGCATCACCCTCCTTCTCTCCATTCACTCTCCCCTCAGCTCTATTCCTACCCCATTTTGCAGATAAGAAAACCGAGGCTCCAAGGGGTTAACCAACAGGCTACAGGTTCCAGAAGTGGCAGAGCCAAGAGTGATCGCAGCAGCTGCTGTGTGTTGAGTTTCTCCCGGGTGCAGGGCGCTGTCCCACTTTCTAGATCTCAGAGAGGTGGCGTGGGATCTGGGGAGCAGAGCATGGAAACGCTCCAATGGAGAAGTCTGAAGATAGGGCCGAGGTTTCCTTCAGAGCTGTGAAGCTGGGAGGTAGGGGGCCCCGGGGCTGGGGGACTAGAGCTCGCAGTCACCGAGCGCCTACTGTGTATCTGGCACGAGGCGGGTGTTTCACAGGGGTTCCCGGTTTTACAGTTGCCCCAGTTCTACAGATGAAAAATCGGAGGCGTGAAGAAACGATTTGTTGAAGCCACATAAGCAGTTAAGGGCTCGAGCTAGGACTCTTTCCACTGCCTCAGCTGTTTCGCTTTGCCCTCCACCCCCAGCCCCGGCTCCGGCCCCTGCCCCGGCCCCAGGGAGGGTGCTAATGAGGCTGGCACAGGGAGAGGAGGGGGGAAGGAACTATGCCCACAGGTGCCAGCCCGTCGTCCCGTGATGGCCAGCCCCGGGCCTGGCGCCACTCTGCCCTACCTGTCTGCTCTCCCTCACGAGGGGGGGTGGCTGACACCCCTCTGGGGCGGGGCGGGGGCCCTTCACATGCTGGGCCCTGCCAAGACCCCGCCCTGGAGCCCCAGAGTCTGTGTCCCGAGGAGCGCAGTCATTCCCACTCAGATCCCTGGGCAGGGCAGGGGGGCTCGGGGAGTCCGGGGCTGCCTAGAAGGCCTGGGAAGCTGAGGGCACGGGAGGAGGTAGTGAAGTGTGAGCCCCAAGGCCTCCGGGACCTGGTTTCCTTTTGTCATTTTCTCTCTTTGTACTGGCTGGTTGCACCGTTGACCCTTTTCCTCTCTGGCTCTGGGTGACTCAGAGGTCAAGGAGTTTGTGGTGTGATGGGAAAAGCCAGGAGGGGAAGCCAGGAGACCACTGCTGGGGGACACTGGGGTGTCCCTGCCCAGTCTGGGTCTTGAGCCGCTGGGGGCACCTGCCGGCCACAGTTAGAGCCCCTCAGGCCCGGCGCCCAGGCCGTCCCAGAGCGGTGAGGTGCTCAGGCGGCCATGCTGCGTTTCCTCCACAAAGAGAGCGCCTGAAGAGCAGCTCCAGGCTCTCAGAGGGGAGGGATTTAAGGAGGAAAATAAAGGAAGTGTGAAAGTTCCTCTTACTGACAAGCTCAAGCCCTGTTAGTATGGTCTTGCTCCTGCCCTGCCTCGCCATCCCCTCTGTGCCTGGGGAGCCATTTTCCCAACCCCACAGCCCCTCCCCACACCAGCCTCCTCTTCAGGCTTCTGCTCGGGAAAGCCTGCTTCCAAAGATCGGGTCAGGGGAAGACCAAAATGTAGAGGTTGTCAAGCATAGGAAGACTCCAGGAAAGGAGTGAGCCTCCTACAAAATATATCATCACCTCCACCACCACCATCACCACCGCCACCGACACCACCATCATCACTACCACCATCGACACCATCATCACCATCACCGCCACCACCACCATTGCCACCATCACCATCACCACCATCAC
>CM052809.1:83945689-84052753 GCA_028533885.1 Nasua narica | reverse complement strand
ACCATCATCACCACCACCGCCATTGCCACCGTCACCATCACCACCATCACCGCCACCACCACCATCACTACCACCATTGACACCATCATCACCATCATCACCACCACCACTGCCACCACTATCACCATTGCCACTGTCACCACCACCATCATCACCACCATAACCACCATCACCATCACCATTGTGACCATTACCACCACCACCATCACCACCACCACTATCTCTCTCGCATCACTGCCATCATCACCATCATCATCATACCAACATTGTACTTATTTCCCTTTTGCTGCTGTAACAAATGATCACAAACTTGGTGTCTGTCTTTCTGGGCTGTTATTACAAATTACTACAGACTGGGTGGTTTATAAACAACAGAAATTTATTTCTTACAGTCTCGGAGGCTGGAAAGTTCAAGATCAAGGTGCCAGCAGATTCACTGTCTGGTCTTCCTGGTTCACAGAGAGCCATCTTTTCACTGTGTCCTTACATAATGGAAAGGGCGAGGGCCCTCTGAAGGGTCTCTTTTATAAGAGCACTAATGAGAGCCCCATCCTCCTGATTTAATCACCTCCAAGAACCCCACCTCCTAAAACTATGACACTGGCCATTAGAATTTCTGCATACGATTTGGGGAGGAAGTGGGCATGTACACATTCAGACCATAACACTTGGTGGCTTAAAACAATACGAATTAGTTTTAGAAGTCAGAAATCTGAAATGGGTCTCACTGGGCTAAAATGAAGGTGTTGGCAGGGCTGTGTTCCCTCTGGAGGCTCTAGGGTAGAGTTCGTTGCCTTTCCTTACCCAGCTTCTAGAGGCTGCTCACATTCCTTGGCTGTTGGCCTCCTTCCATCTTCAAAGCCAGGAATGGCCAATCAGTCCTCCTTACGCTGCGTCACTCTCCATCTCTCCCCTCCTCCCTCTTTCACTAGGAGGACCCTGGGGAATACACGGGGCCCACCTAAGTAATCAAGGATAATCTCCCTATCTCGAGATCAGCTGATGAGCAACCTGAATTCAGCCTGGCCATATCACATAGCACGATCGTAAGTTCCAGGGGTTAGGACATGGACATCTTGGGAGGTCTGCTGTTCTGCCTATCACACCATCATCATCACCATCTCCAAAACTGTCACCACCACCCACTCCTGTTGCCATCGACACCTCTAACGCCACCCCCATTTTCAGCAGCATCTCCGTCGCCACTTCCCTCGCCACAAGCGCCGTCAGCATGATCATCACCACCCTTCCACTCCCACCACCACCAACTGCACCGCCATTTTCAACACCACCACCCGTACCGGCAGGACTACTATTCAGATCTCGGCTGAATCTGGGAATTGATCCTTACAGTGATCTTCTCCGACCACTCTATGCAAAGTAGCACCTCCTTCCGACTCTCTCCTGTCCCACGCAGTCGCAGACTCTGAAGGTGACCCCTTGAGGGCAGGACCTTGTCTGATTTGTTCACTGTGGCATTTGATGGCCCGCATACAGTAGGCACTCAGTAAATATTCACTGAACGAATGAATGAACAAATAAATGAATGTATTGGGGCCTATGATAAGGGCTTCGGCATAGTGTCTCTCAAGGAATGCCATCAAAGCTGAGACGTGACGGAAGAGGGGGGAATGACAAAGTGAGTAAAGAACAGCGGGGACAAAGCTGGCCTTTGGCGGTAGCGCTGTGCATTCTGAGGACCAACAGGGAGACTGAAGACCTGGGCGCAGGGGAGCACAGGTGGCGCGTGGCCAGAGCGATCCTGTAGGTATGTCAGGAATGTTGCTCTTTATCCTCAGAGCTGCGGAAGCCTTGGGAGAGTTTTAAGGCTTGTGGTCAGACTTGCATTTCTGGAAGTTCACTCTGGCTCCTAGCTTGGGCCAGGGTGATGGGTGTGGTGATGCAGAGAAGAGGGCAGAGTCGGGAACTATAAGAAATAAAAATCAAAGGGCTTGGGGATGGCTTAGCTTTGGGAATGAGAAGCAGCGTGGTGCCAAGGATATTGCCCAAGATTCTGCTCCCACTCCTGCAGCCGCACGGTGGTGACTCGGACTGACAGCCAGCTGGCCGAGGCCGACGTCTCACGAAGACAGGAGTATATCCATATTTATGACCATTATCATCAATAGCAATATATAATAAAAGCAATAACAACTGTTATCTGAATGCTTACCAGAAATTAGGCATCATACTTAAGCAGAAGTTAAGTCATCCGTCCAAGTCATATAGGTGATGCCTTAGCTCAGCATCCTCAGAAGCCAACCTTGCAAGAAGGATTCAGAAGCAAGTAGCATATCTGGGAAGGAAAATAGCAAAGTGGGGAAGTGAGACAGGGAAAGGAAGGCAGCCAATGAAGTGTGTGTTTATCAAGCAAGTTGCCCCTGTAGGAATTAGAGCTTAATCTTTCTGGGGACCTCTGGAGTCCAGTGAAGAATCCCCATCCCAGAGTTAGGAAACTGAGTTCTTTATACACACACTCTGGCTAGTCATTGGTTAGAGGTTGCTCCTAAGGGGTATTCCTTCCTCCCATCACCTCCAGTCTTCGCCACATAGGGCCAGATAAGATTCAGTGGCAAGGAAAAGCCCTTAGGCAAAAAGATTTAGGTTCTGGCAGTTAGAGAGCAGACCTATGTGCACTGAGGTGGTAAGTACTGGGTAATATGGGAAGGGAATTGATAGGGTCTGCCACTGGTAGGAAGTAGTGAAATAAGGATTTGAATCTAGGTGTTTTTGATTTCAAAGTCTATGAATGGATGATCATATGGGTGGGTGGATGGATGAAAAGATAGATGAACAGATGAGTGGCTAGTTAGGTGTTCAAAGAAATGGATAGTGAGGTGTGAGAGCAATGGATGGATGGATGGATGTTTGAGTGGGTAAATGGATGGACAGATACGTAATAGATACACAGATAGATGGATGCATGGAAAATTTAGTGTATGAGTAAATGGGTAGATTATTTAAGAATTGTGTCATGGATGGGTGGGTAGAAATATGAATAGACAAAGGGGAGTGGATATACAGGTAAATGGATAGGCAGGTGCATGGGCAGATGAATAACCAGGTTTGGGGAAAGAGAAGGGCCACGGCTTAGAGAGCAGAGCCTCAGCAGTGACCTTGGATGAAGTGAGCTCAGCTAATATTACCCCCCTCACACGCCACCCCCCCTACCGTCTCAGAGGCATCCCAGCTGTGGTCTCCTATTGGTGACCAAGCACATCAGGAATGAAGTTTAGGGAGCAGTGCAGATCCAGGATGGGTGCAGCAGAGTGTGTGGGTTGGAGAAATCCCACAAAATGGCACTGGAGCAGTAGAGTTGAGCCTACCGGGTCTTGTGCCTAGAACGGTGCTGCCTTGCCCAGAGGCAGCGGCGGGGCGCCTGCACAGGAGACAGCATCACAGGGCTGGCTCTGGGCGCCCTGCCATGCAGGGGAGGGCCGGACGGATTGGTCCCAACACCCAAGCAAGGCCATGGTTGCAGAAGGGGAAGGCGGCTCTCATGCGGGTGGGAGCAGCGCTGGCTCAGGAAAGCTGAAAAGGAAACTGACGTCGGGACGGGGAGTCCCACCATCCTGGCAGAGCTGAGTGATGCCCAGGGCCACCGGCTCCAGCCCAAGCACAGCTGAGGGGCCCAGCTCTGCCAAGACGCACTGCCCGAGGCACATTTTTATGACTGAGGAATAATGAGAGGCAGGCATCCTGGTCTTGGCCTTTCCCTGGTGCGGTGTGCATGTGTGTGTGTGCGCACGCGCACGCGCCGTTTGCATGAGTGAACGCGGATGGCGGATGTGGGTCTCCGTGTGGGTTTGTTCATGGGGCAGGGTTTAGTCCACGTGCTAGGATGCCTGGCACACGTGTGAGCTTGTGTGTGTCAGCATGCTCGTGTGTATGTGCAAGGGCGTTTGAATGTGGACAGTTGCGTTTATGGGTGTGTTAGTGTGTATGCACGGGCACACGGATAAGCGTGTTTCCATTAGGGGTGAAGATATTCACATCCGTGTGTTTGTGCATATGCTCACTGTGTGCATTGCGGGAACTTGTTTGTGTAAGCGTGTGTGTATGTGTGTGCATGCAGGTCAGCCTGAGCTCTCCTTCAGGATGGACTTCATGGAATAAAGGGACCCCATTCTTCGGCTGTAGCTTCCTCTTACCTCCCCCCCCATCCCTTCCTACAAACTGCAGAAGCTAAGCAATTAGGAGTTTCTGACACATTCTAGGCTCCTTCAGACCTCCATGATTTTGCCTGTGCTACCCGGAATGCTGCCTTCTTCTTCTTCTTCTTCTTCTTCTTCTTCTTCTTCTTCTTTCTTCTTTCTTCTTCTTCTTCTTCTTCGCTTGGTAAAACTCTTGTCCATCTTTCAGGTCCAGGCTTCCCACTCCCGTGTCAGCTCCCCGTCACCTCAGACTCTGTCCGCTGGGCCCCATGCTGCCTCTTTTTTTTTTTTTTAAAGTCTTTTATTTTAAAGATTTTGTTTATTTATTTGACAGAGAGAGAGAGATCACAAGTAGGCAGAGAGGCGGGGGGAAGCAGGCTCCCCCCTGGGCAGAGAGCCCAATGCGGGGCTTGATCCCAGGACCCTGGGATCATGACCTGAGCTGAAGGCAGAGGCTTTAACCCACTGAGCCACCCAGGCACCCCATGCTGCCTCTTAAACATCTCCCTCCAAACTGCCCAGGAGGTCGTTTCTGCTCTTCCTCTAGAGTGGGAGTGCCTCGAGGACAGGCTCTGTGTCTCATTCCTTTCTGAAGCCCCAGGGCTGGAACGGGATCTAGCATACAATGGGATGGGGGGATGGATGGGCCGGTGGTTGGATGAATGGGAAGACGACCTGTAGAGCTACAGACAGGCAGTTGGATGGAGAGACGTGTGCACTGCTGGACGGAGGGGTGGATGGGCGAGCAGGTGGGTGGGATGGGTGCGTAAGTGACTAAGTCGGGCATTTCTGCTTTGGAATCCCGGATTTCCAAGGAGACTGCTTGCAGCTCTTCCTCAGCTTTCATTTTCCCCGGGTACAGAAGTCTTCCTGCTTGCAGAGGAGGGCTGCAACCTCAGAGCTCGCCTGCCCTCTCCCCTCCCAGCCCTGGCTCTCCTGAGGGCTGGCTCCAGACTGGCCACCTACGGTATGAAGGAGCAGATTAGGCCTGAAGAGGCATTGCTGAGTGGCTTAAGTTAGCCCCTGTTTGTGCTCCAGGCTTTCAAAGGCTGGGGCTACTGCAGAGGAGGGGCCTGACTTCAGGCCTCGCTGCTAAATGGGCAGGGATTGTGTGCTTTCCAGGCCTTGACTGCGGGCAGCTTAAGGCAGGGCCCTAGGAGTTTTGAGACAGGAAAATGGTGTTTTGTCTTGTTAATGCATTCACTTGGCTTTGAACTGGAGAGTAGTCAGGTGTCCCCAGACGGCTGCTTTTGAGCTGGTCTAGGGAGGGGGCAGGGCATAGCCAGGCCCCGGATTACAGAGGCCTTCCCCGGGGAAGGGGGCCTTTGATGGGGCCGGGTCTGTTGTCCGGAGTCTGCTTTGCTGGGGGCTGGAGCCCCTAATGAGGGGGAAAGGGCTCATTCTGAGGCATTCCCCTGGTCTCCCTTGGGCAGCGGGCGGAGGCCTCCTTTGATGTTGGAGTCCTTAAGCCAAGTGGGGACTAATTGCCACAAGGTACAGAATGTTCTGGTTGCTTGGGGGGTCTGCAGCTTGCTCACAATGCCACAGCCACCCTGGGGTGGGGGGAGAGGCAGCCCCTCTCCTGATGTGACACAACTCAGGAGCGTTTGGGGTTGGGGTTTTTTGGTGTCGTTTTTCTTTTCATGCACACAGACCCAGCACAGAATGGGAAACACATTATATCCTGTGTGTGGGCCTGCGCACACTCACACACACACACACACACACACACACACACACACGCACCCCTTACTCTACTGCAACTTTGTATACAGTATTATGTTTGATTTTTTTTTTTTTTAAATCAAAGAGCCTGTGTGGTGGGAGGGATCATGGCAGAGAAAAATTTGAAAGCTGACTTCGGCAGAGAGGCGGCAGACAGAGTTGGAATCAGGTCCCAGTTTTGCCACTTGTTAGCCGGGGCAAGCCACCGAGGTTCGCCGAACCCCAGCCGAACCCCAGCCTCCTTCTCTGCCAACCACGAGACTGTGCCTGGCACACAGGTGCTTATTTGCATTTGTTCCGTCCTTCAATTGCATTCTTGAGACAGTTCACTAAAAACACACGGCTATTTTCCTGGCCAGCATGGAGGCAGGTGGAGAACCTGGTCAGCAAACACCAGTTAGATCATTTTCATTTGATTAGAGAACAGGAAGAGGATGGTCTCTTTTGACTTTAGTATTTGTGCCCACCCTCTCAAAGAAAGGTGACCTTATTCTCCAGATATTATGCCCTCCCCCACCTTCTGCTGCCACCTCTCAGTGGGCTCTGGAGTCAGATACAGAAATTTTTGTTATTTTTTTAAAAGATTTTATTTATTTGATACAGAAAGAGATCACAGCTAGGCAGAGAGGCAGGCGGGGTGGGGGGCGGGGTAGAGGCGGAAAGCAGGGAGTCCGATGTGGGGCTCGATCCCAGGACCCTGAGATCACGACCTGAGGCGAAAGCAGAGGCTTTAACCAACTGAGCCACCCAGGCACTCCAGCAATTTTTGTTATTAAGAGAAAAAAATTAGGGGCACCTGCGTGGCTCGGTCATTAAGCGTCTGCCTTCGGCTCAGGTCAGGATCCCAGAGTCCTGGGATCAAGCCCCGCATCGGGCTCTCTGCTCAGCCGGAAGCGTGCTTCCTCCTTTCCCTCTTCTGCCCCTGCTAGTGTTCTCTCTCTCTCTGTCAAATAAATAAATACAATGTTTTTCAAAAAAATACAGATAGGCAAAAAAGGAGAACACAGACATACCCAGAGCTGGACCCTGTGTCCGAGACTCCGGTGGGTACACACTGGGGAGGGGAAGCTGGCTCTCCCCCACTTAATATGTCCGCCACCTGATAAGGCATCTTTCCGTACGTGCCTCCCTGACAACTTTACGTGCTTACATAACTTCCAAGGACTGCCTGAGTTTCTGTAGCCAGCTCCCTACTGTTGAGCATTTCAGTTACTTCCAATACTTTGCTCTGAGGCATCTTTCTCCACTGGTGCGGTCCCTCCTAAGGCTCCATTCTAAAAAGTGGCATTGCCATGTGTACGAGTTTGGTCATTTTTAACACTTTCGATGGCCAAGCTGTCCTCTGGAAAGGTCTGGAACTGTATCCCGCCACCCAAAGTACCCAGAGAGCTGTTTCCTATCACTGGGGCCAACACTGGGTGTGACAGTCTTTAATCTTTGATGATTTGATAGGTAAAAATAACACCTTGTTTCCATGGGAAAGTCTGTGACCTCCTGAGCTTTCCTCATTCATTCATCAAGTTTATTGAGTCTCTGTCCTATGCTGGGCAGCCTCTGGTGTAGGGTGGGGGGCATATTTTAAGCAGAAAATCAAACGGACAATCTCTCCATTACAGTTGTAATCAGCATTACGAAGAACGGTGGGCTGGGAAGATGGGCTAGTGGGGGTTTGGTCCCTCTGCAATGTCTCTCGGATTTGACTTTCCTTGATATGGAAAATCAACCCTTCACAATCTTCTAAAAAATGCCCCGTGAATGCAGCTTCACTTCACCCCTACCCCCACTGCTTTGAACCAGATGTTCTCCTAAGCCCCTCCAACAAAGATATTTAGAGTGCCTCTTGTTAAACAGAAAGGTTTAGGAGCCACAGTCTCTTTGGTGAGGGACCCTACACTCCACGTGGGGCCCACTTCGGATGCCGCTTTCTCCAGAAAGTCTCTCTGGGTTCCCCCAAGATGAATTCCTCCCGCGAGAAGCGCAGTGATATACTCAAGAATGAATTGGTCTCACCCCTCCACAGCAGGGAGCCAGGGTCCCTCCTCTGTACCCTCAGGAGCACCAACCCTGGCATTTGTTACAAAGCAGGTGGGTGCTGTTTTCTGTTTTTGGTTTGTTGACCTATCGTTTAAATATCTTTTTAAATCAGGAGCACCGGGGGGTCTGGGTGGCGGAATCGGTTAAGCATCTGCCTTCAGCTCAGGTCGTGATCTCAGGGTCCTGGGACTGAGCCCTGAATCGGGCTCCCTGCTCAGCAGGGAGTCTGCTTCTCTCTCTCCCTCTGTCTCTATTCTCTCTCTTTCTCTCAAATACATACATACATACAATCTTAAAAAAATAAATGGGGAGCATCTTTTCATGAGAACTAAGGTTTGCAGAGCCCTTTCTGGGTATTTCCTTGAATCCTGAGAAGGTTGGGCGCCTGCCTAAGGCCACACATGCAGGAAGTGGGCTGGATATGAACCCAGGTCCCCTAGACGGCAGGGCAGGACCTTCCCACCTGCGTCACAGCCAAATTCAAAGACTTCTTTCCTCTTTGCGACTCAAAGTCCTATGAGTCCTGGGCGTTTCCGGTTCCGAAGCTTCTATGGAAGTGGTCTCGTCCAGGGTGCCCTGGCCGGAGCTCGTTGGTACCTCCGACTACAAGCCACACCCAGGGTCCAGCTGTCCAGACAGGCATCTGGGCAGCGCCCACAGATGGCTTCAGTGGTGATGGGCAACGGGCTAGGCAGGCTTTCCCTGCTGGCTGATGTCATGAGCTCATTAGAGCAATGGGGTTTATAGTGTTCAAGGCAACTGTCCAAACAATAAATTAAGCTGCACAATTTAGCACTTAATTATCCTCTCTCTCGTCTACTTCGCTCTTGTTCCCTGGGTGTCTGTCTGGGCCCTCCAGCAAGACGGTAAGATCTTCCCTCTGCCTCACAGCCCCCAGCCATCAGTCCATCATGCAGCCCTGCTGGTGCCATCTCGGAAAGTCTCTCAAATACTTTCCCTTCTCCACACCCCCACAGCCTTGACCTCAGCCAGCCTGCACTCTCGCCCCTGGGTAATCACCACCCTGGCTTCTCTCGCTCTAATTCCCGTCTCTGCTCTGCCCAAGTGGCTTCCCTGGGTCCGAAATACACAGTCCGAAGCCCTCATCACTCTGTTCAAAGCCCCCACGAGCAGGGTGCCCTGCTCACCTTCCAGCCTCCCTTTCCCAAAGCCGCCACTGGCTCCCCTACCCTGGGAAGGGCTTGCGGCTCTGCGAGACTGCCAGACCGCAGGCCGTTTCGCCCCATGAACTTCTGCACATGCCATTCTCTCTATGGGGAGTAGCCTTCCCCTCACCCAGCCCTCGCCACTCAACCTGCAAACTCAGGCTTGTCTCAGGGATCAGCTCTGGAATCTCCTTTAAGAAGCCCGGGGCTATTTTCTCGGCAGCCCCACAGCCGAGACTCCTCATTTCCTCTCCCCTCTTGGGTCCTCTCGGGGGAAGCCCGTGCAGAGGGATGCCTGGGGGAATTACATCCTCCAGGCCATCCACCTGTGTGGAGCACTCTCATGCCCAGGCACTTGGAAGTCCCCATGGTTCAAGTTCACAATCACACCATGAGGATCCGTTGATAAGGGTCCTTTTTACAGGTGAGGAAACTGAAGTTACGATTCCGGAGCTGGGTCTCCATGGGGCCAACTTGGCCCAAATCCACAAGGGCAGGGCGAGCGTGCGAGGGCTCCAGACAGAAAGGTTGGAAGACCACACGGGGCCCCACAGTGTGTGGGGAGGCCCAGGGAGGGCATGCGGGGGGGTGAGGGGGGCTGAGAGTTTGGAGCAGCGTCATCGTTTGACCCAAAGGAACTTGGCGGGTGAAATCATGCCACCTCCACCTAATACTCCCTCCTGCTCCCCCATTTCACTGCCGGACAAGTGAAGGCTCAGAGAGAAGGAAGGAGAAATGGACAACAAAGTTGTCGAGAGTAGCGGCCAAGTTAGGATCAGGTTTCTTGAGTCCCAGTCCAGTTATCCCGCGAGCTGAGGTCCAGTGAGACCCCTCTGCTGCCTCTTCTTCTCTCCCTCTTCCCTTTACTCACGCCTCCATTGGACATTCCTGTGCGCCTCCTAGGGACCAGGGTCTCCACAGGTTGTTAAAGATACAGAGGGGCCCTGTCTGGTGCTGGCCGGGCACACGGGGCTCAGGGAACTTCTGTCGGGGAGCCGAACTAGTAACGAGTAAGCGTGGGGCCGTGATGCGCCTCTCTTCCTTCCCAGGAGGGCCTAAAGGGAGGGAGAAGCACCTGCCTAATAAGCCCTTGGTGCCCACAGTCTCCTTACAACTGCCCTATGACGTCAGCGTCGTCGCACCCATTTTGCAGATGAGGATGCTGAGGCTCACGGAGGGGACGAGATTCATCCAAAGCTCTGCAGTTAGAAAGCCGTTCTCAGCCACCCTAGGAAATTAAACACTGCCCATGCTACTTTTTTTTTTTTTTTTTTTTAAGAAAGGATGTTTTCCTTCTGGTGTGTAAACAGGAGAAGGGCTCCCCGAGAAGGTCACTGTAAATATCATTACTTCTCCTCGGGGCTCTGTCAGCTTATGTTACTTTATTTATCAACATTCCATAACATGCAGATCCAAGAACATGTCCTCAAGTGGGACACCAAAGATGTGTGCTTTAGGGATCAGGCAGGAGCCCCTGCCAAGCCCAGAGCACGGGGCTGGGCAGGAGATGGGAGCTGGGTCCAGGCGCGGGATGGGGCGGGGAGGGGAGGTGAAGGGCCTTTCCCAGCATCTCCCGCCTGGGTGGAGCCGTGAGTTGGAGTTCCAGCGGCATGTCCCTCATTTCCATAAGGGGGAGCTTGTGCACAGGAGATTCCCTCCCTGCTAGAGGGCCTCAGCATCCAGGGACCAGCTTCGGGCAGTGGCCACTTGGATGACACCAGCAAGGCGTCTGCCCTGAGCACCGCCTCTTGCCCTGCGGGGGGCAGCCATGGGGATATGTGCACGCTGTCCCTCTCCCTGTTTATCCACTTGGGGAACCAAGGAAAAGGAGGGGCAATGCCTCATGTGCAAATAACACAGCTTTGGAGCCCGACAGGACTGAAGCTCACTCCAGCACCATCATGGACGAGCACGACCTTGGGCTCCTCACCTCTTGAGGACCTCGGTTTCCTTACCTGCAAAATGGGAACAATACCAACTTTAGGAGTTCTATAGGGCAGCAACTATAGTGCCTGGAACACAATAAATGCTTAATAATAAAAGGAATATCACTATGATGACTGTCTGGATTGTTTATGCAAGTCCTAATTGCCACCCCGACTCTCCCAGGTATTTCTGCTCGTCACTCCCCAGCTGGGCCTTTGGGGTACTTTCGCACGGCTGTGGCCTCCCTGGGTCCAAGGGATTCAACCCGGTAGAAAAGCATTTAGGGCTTGTGTTTGCAAATGCAGAAGCAGGTACTTTTCTTAACAGAAATGATGACAAAGCAAAAATATTAAAGAATATGTCCGAGAGAGAGAGAGAGAGAGAAGTCCCCAGAGCTTAATTCCTCACTCAGCTTCAGCAACTAGTTTCTCTCTTTTTTCGAAAGCAACCCCTCCTGGTCCCCACAGCTGTTTTGGTGGGGTTGTAATCCTAGTGACGATGCCAGGTGCTGTTTTATTCCCGACTTGCTGTGGTCTTTGGTCTGAATCACTCCACCTCTTTGCATTCAGTTCTTGGCAGAAAGCAAAGCATATCTTTCATGGTCCCCTCTTCCTGGGAGGAGGAATTTCTCCACAGGCCTCGCTTTGCACATGCTCATTGGGCTGCACTCAGGGCAGAAGGACTGGATGGCAACAGTCTGCTGTCCTTGGGCTGCCTTCTTAGCATGGTTTTTTTCCCCTCCAAAATGGAAATCACATTTTCTCCCTGATTATCAAAGTAACACACGTGTATTGTGAAAAATTGGGTAGTACTGGAGTTCAAAGACCAAAAGTTACGCAGAAAAAAACCATACCGACGTGCTAACACGTCGGTATGCCTTTTCAGACTTTAGGACAAAGCCAGTTACAAGGGACTCTTACAGAATACATTGTTTTGTGTTTCCATTTTCTTTGTTTACCCACCTGGTTTCACCTGCTCATTCTAAATGGCTCTGCGTCATTATATTGTATCAGTTTATATAGCGTAGGGCGTTTGACTAATCCCTTATTGTGGGACATTTAGGTTATTTCTGTTTCTTCTTAAAAAATGTTTTATTTTGAAATAATTTTAGATTCCCAGGAAGTTGCAAAGACAGTCCAGTTTCTATGTGCCCTTCACCGAGTTTTCTCCAATGGTTACATCTTACATACAGAGTAGCACAATGTCAAAATCAGGATATTGACAATGGCACCATCTGAGTATGGTTCTATGCCATTTCATCACAGAGTACACCAGTGTAACCGCCACCACAAGCAGGGCACCGAACCTTCCACCGCCATGATGATCTCCCGCCGGCTGTCCTGTCATAGTCACCCCCTCCCCTTTCACACCCCCCCTACTAATCCCTGGCAACCACCACCACTAATTGGTTCTTCATCTTTATATTTTTGCCATTTTGAGAATGATATATATATATATATATTTTTCCATCCAACATAATACTCTGGAGATCCATTCAAGTTATTGCACATATAAATTGTTCCTTTCATCTCATAGCTGATATTCCATGGTGTGAGTGAACCACACCCATGAACCATTCATCTATTTTAGGGAATCTTAGTTGTTTCTATTTTTTAGCTATTACAAATAAAACTGCTATGACTATTGTCATAAAGGTTTGCACGTGCACACATTTTCATTTCCCTGGCAGAAATGCCCAGAGTGTGGTTACTGGTCTTTTTGGTAAGCGGACATTTCATTTTTTAAGAGTTGTGGAAATCTTTTCCAGAGTGACTGTACCACTTTCCCTGTCTACCAGCAGCGTGAGAGGACTCTAGCTTCTCGAAAACCTACCAGCATTTCGCATCATCACTGTTATAAACTTTACCCGTTCTAATAGGTGTGTAGTGTATTGTATGGTTTTAGTTTTCATCTCCCTGATGGTTCGTGGCGAGAACATCTTTTCCCCTGTTTATTTGTTGTTCATATCACCTTTTGGGTGAAATGTCTCTTTGTAACTCTTGCCAATTCTCTTATAGGATTGTTTGTGATCTTACTGTTGAATTTTGACTGTGTGTGTGTGTATATATATATATACACACACTCATAATGTAATATACATATTACATTACATGTAATATATATTATATAACAACATATTAATATATTATATGATATACATAATATCTAATATGTATATTAGATAGACGACAATTTATACATGGTCTAGATATGAGTCCTTTGTCAGATATGTGGTTTACAAATACTTTTTACCAGTCTGTAGCTTGTCTATTCATCCTCTTTCTCGGATCAAAAGTTTTTAATTTTGATAAGGTCCTATTTATTTATTTATTTATTTATTTATTCATTTTTCCTTTACAGATCAAGGTTTGGTGTCATGCCGAAGAACTCTTCACGCGTCTCTGTTCCTTTAAAAATAATCCTGTGCCAGATAGAATAACATCCTTCCAAAGATGTCCACACTCAAATTCTCAGGGCCTGTGGACATGCGAGCTTACCTGGCAAAGGGGACTTTGCAGATGTGATGATGTTCAAGACCTTGAGTTGGAGAGATGACCCTGGGCTATCCAGGTGTGCCCAGTGCAGTCAGCAAGTGTCCTTACAGGGGAAAGAGTGAGAGGGGGGTTGGAGGAGATGTTATTACAGACACAGGGGTTGGAGTATGACATTGCTGGCTAGCAGGGTAGTCTTAAGAGCTAGAAAAGACAATGCAACAGATTCTTAGAGCTTCCAGAAGGAAGATGGCTACTGACACTTTGATGTTAGCCCACAGAGACCTATTTTCGTTTCTGACTTTCAGAACTGTCAGATAATAAGTTAGTGTTGTTTTAAGCCACGAGGCTCATGGTAATTTGTTGCAGCAGCCAAAGGAAACCCTTTGATGAATATCCCTATACATAAATCCTTGCATACTTTTCCAGCTATTTCATTAGGATCAAATCCTAGATTTCAGATTGGTGAGTCAAAGGGTATATACCTAAATTGGTACCATTTACACCTCATCATTAGCTTTTATGGATTCCTGTATCCTTACTTGAGTAAACACTGGTTCTTACTAATGTGAAACATATACTTGATGTTGCTTTGATTTCCTTGTATGTGTGAATCCTGAATATGAGCACACGGCATATTTCTGTAAATCATCCAATATGGTAGCTAGGCCAATATGGTAGCCACTAGCATTGCGTGGCTCTTACATACTTGAAATATGACTACTCCTAATTGAGATAGGCGGTAAGTGTAAAATACCCTGGATTTCAAATCCCTAGTACCAAAGAAAGAAAGAAAAATTAAGAGTGATGTTTTGTATTGATTATACACGGAAATTATATTTAGATATATGTGAGCTTAAGTGAAATACATTTACAACATTAATCTTACCCATTTTGCTTTACTTGTGTAATGTGGCTACTAGAAAATTTAAAATTACATATGTGGCTTGCATTTGTGGCTCGCGTTGTGTTCCTACTGGTCAGCGTGGGCCCATGCTCTGTCAGCCACAACCCTTTACGACCAGCAGTGGGCAGCGACCGTGTCGCGGCCAGAGCTGGGGGCTCAGCTCTCAGTCATGCCAGAAAGGCAGCCAGGCCCTGTGGTCCTGGTTTCAGCAGCCAGTGCCCAACCACAGATCCCACAGTGTGGTGGAAAAGAACTTGGGGTCAGAGAGACCTTGGTTTAAATCCCAGCTCCTTCAGACTTTTCTTGTATTTAAAGCTTTATCCATTTTCGTTTCCTTATCCATAAAGTGGGAAATAACCCGATAACATTAATGGAGACATTTCTGTATTTGACCAACGTTGATCAAACCTACTATGTGTCAGGCCCCGTTCTAGGCTCTGGCAATACTGCAGCACATGACGCAGAATGAGCCTAGCATGATGTTCTGGCATCCAGTGGGTCCTCTTCCCTGCCTCCAGAGACACTCTCTATTGCTAGAAAGAACATGTCAGTGGTAGGGTACACCTTTCTCGGCACTTTTTATCAGCCCGCTGTTTCCCTGAGTCCTAATAGCAGTTCGGGGCATGGATTTGAGTTCATCTCAGCCATCACTTTGTGGCTTTAACTGAGTCATCTATAACACGGAGCTGAAGATCTACAGAATGGGGCTAACGACATAACTCACCTCCCAGGGTCGCTGTGAGCATTAAATAAGACAGCACGGGTAGAGCACAGTTCCTGAAACTTTGTAGATGCTAAAAGCAGTAGCTTCTAGTAGTAGAAGGAGGAGGACGAGGAGGAGGAAGAGAAGGAGGAGGAGAAGGAGTAATGATAGTAGAAGTAGGAATGTTATTATTTTCTCTGCCTTAGAATCCCTGTGATTTCAGGGCACTCCTAAGAGAGATGACCCAGGAACAGAGGGAAAAGATCTAGAAAGACTCATTAGTCTACATTGATGAGGTAAGTCCTTAGGCCTTTATCCAAGTGATGAATGTGTTGCTGGACATCTGGTGGCTTGGGTCAAGATGGGCTGCCTACTCTCGGTCATGCTAAAAAGATCGACTCTTTTCCTTGGCCAAAAAGAGCTCTCACCGCTAGCTGCCAACCCAGGCTCCATCCCTCTGTTTCGGGTGCTGCTGGCATCCCTTTCCTAGCCCCATAGTGCTCACCTCCACCTGCAAACACTTGCAGTCCTCTGCCTGAGGGTTTTTTTCCCTACTCCCTAGAACGTGCTAGGCCTGGACTCAGGGCAAGCCAGAGTTCTAGGTTCATGGCACTGGCAGTAGGCCTGAACGAGTGAAGAAGGGGGTGCTGGTGAGGAAACATCTTCCCTTCCTCGTCCCTGGGTCAGGACACCTCCCAGGCTGACTCTTTCCAATTCCAGGCTAACTCTATGGGCCTTGATAATCACTGGGTCGGACTGGACAGATAACTGGACTCTGGCCAGGTAGATGTGAGGGCAGGTCTGCTGCTAAGCATACCTTTCTCCTTCCTAAAAACTGAACTGCAAGACAGGCACTAGTCTGGATATTTCTGTGTTCTCATATGATGCCTGGGATGGCCGGTGTCGTCTTGCTTTCATCCTGGGGATGAAAGGGATGAAAGATGGGGCCATCAGCGCAGATAACAGAGCAGAGAGATGGACGTTCTCACGCTCCCGATGACATTGAACCATTGCCCCAGTCTACCTGGAAACCATTGCACCTCTGGGCTTCCTCTTATATGAGATCAGAAATTTTAAAGAAATGTAAACCCACTTCTGAATTTGCAGTGAGGGTTTTGTTCCTTGCTTCTACTCATGAAAGCATCTAAACCTCCTGGTTCATCTTAATACAACTCAGAAAGCTGGCAAGTGTTATTGCCATCCCTACTTTGCAGATGAGCAAACTGAAGCTTGGGGGTTGGATACAGATGAGAGAGCTCTCCAGGTGCGGGAGGTCGTCTCATGTGTCCACACTGTGACTCCAGGCTTGAGAAACAGCAGGCGTTACACATAGAAGATCAAGTTCGTGGCTTCTGTGAGTCCTTTCATAAAGTGACAGTCCATTCCCTAGTTTCAGAGATAAAATGATTATTGAAGATGCAGCCCAACTTTCATCTCCATTTCACAGTTGAGGACTTTGAGACTTAGAGAGGGCTGGCCACTCACCCGAGGTCACACAGTTAGACGGGTGGGACATCAACCCTGCGTCTGACCACAGCGACTTCCCCATCAATCCAATCTGCTCCCAGAGAGTCCGCTTTAGGCTTAAAGGAGCAAACTCTGTGAAAATGCTTTGCAGGCAGTAACAATGCCCACTTTCCGGGTTACCTGGCTTTGCCCCACCCTCCTCTGCCCCCAACCCAAATTCCACAGGAACCAGGAAGCCCATTTCACCCCCACTTTCCCATTCGAGTTCCTTTCCTTTGAAAGCCCAAATTCCTAAAGGCCAGCTCCCAGAATCCTGGCTTCTCTGTGTGTTCTCAACCTTTTAAAAAAATCTCCTGTTCTTTTTAAAGATGAACTTTTTAGGGGGGTTCACTGTATATTCTATTGCTTATTTGGTTCTTTCAATGAGTAGGGGTGCACAGAGAAGCAGGAAAGAAGAAAATCGTGGCTATTCTGGTGATTCCACAGGAAGGATCCTAGAGAACTTATCAGACCAATACCACACATATGCAATTCTTAAAGCTAAAACACGTAAGCTGTTCATTCAGTTCCTGTTCTCTGGCCTGGTGACATCTGATGCCAGGAGATGTGAGCAAGTGACTTTGCTTTGTCGAGCACTTCCCTTTGCTGAGTAGCCCAAATTAGGCAGGCTGTGCTCCCCGCAGGTGACCTCCTGATCCCATTGTACCAAAGCTCTAAGATCACGGCTTTCTTCCCTGGGAGTCCAGGAGGATGTTCTAGAGAAATGCAGAGAAGACGCCACCATTTCCTGCCATCATTCATTTAAGACATCAGTGCAGAAAGCATCAGCGATTCATCTCAGCCAGGGGCTCCCCTCTCCTGGGGACTCTATCTTCCCGGAGGGCCACTTGGTATGGGCGTGCCACCCCCGTGAGGAGGACTGGGATTCCTGATCTCGATCAAGTTTAAGAAGCAGATACATGGAGAAGAGATACGTAGTTGAAGGGTGACCCCCAAATGGTCTAACTCTGGGAACCTATGTGACCTTAATTGAGAAAAGGATCTTTGCAGATATAAAGATCTAAAGAGGAGATCCGCCTGGAGTATCTGAATGGGCCTTGAATCCGATGGCAGGTGTCCTTAACAAGAGAAAGGCAGGGGGAGATTGGAGACATGCAGAGATGCCAGAGAGAGACCGCTGCCGAAGAACACGTAGCAGCGTGGGTTTCTGCTACATTTAGCAAAGGCTTTCAAGATTTCAAAGTCAGGTCTATGTTCTCCATGCAAGGCCTCAGTGTTGCATGGGAAGGCCCACTGTTCGGCTTTGAACTTGGTGGTTGTCCTCTCCGAGCCCATTATTTCCACTGTTCCCTGAGGAGCATCACGGGCCCCACCGCCAAGGCCATCATGAGAGTCAAGGACGCGTGGGGCACCAGACTTTGTACGCCTCACAGGCCCTTCGGCGCACGGATATTTCCGGTTTGTCCCACACAATTTTTTGAAATTTGAATTTGTTACCACCTTTCACCTACCAGGCAACTTTACATAAAAACCCCATATTCTCAGGGTGCCTGGCTGGCTCCGTCAGTAGAGCATGTGACTCTTGCTCTCAGGGTTGTGAGTTCAAGCCCCACATTGGGTGTAGAGATTACTTTAAAAAAAAAATCCCATATTCTCTTGAGAAGTCAGAAACCTGCTATCCTAATGTCACCATGAAAGAAGGGGCTGGAGAGGACTGGCTGCCGGCCCGGCAAGGGTTCCTCGGTGGACCACAGTCTTCACCCCTCCCTATGACACATGCTCCCCCTTCAGCCATTCCTCTCCCATGTAGCATCTGAGTTTGCAACCTCTGTGGGGAAAGCTTTTAGTAAACTGTTTGCTGTTTTCATTTCTGTTTCACAAAAGACAAATCCCAAGCCAGCGTTCTCTTTCAGGAGAATGTCTCCAGTAGGCAGAGGGACGATGAAAACCTCTGTCAGACAGAATTTTTTACTTAATAGAATTTGTTGTAACCAGATCAGCAACCTCCTTTAATCCGGGGCCTCTGACTTGTGAAAATCTCTTTGTTACCCAGAACTAGATACAAATGATGGTACTTGTTAAAACCAGGCGTGCTGGTGGAGAGGGACTTCCATTTATGCTTGTTCTTGCCAAGATTTTGATGTTTCAGTCCTTCTCTGGTTGAATAGTTAAGTAAACGTTCATTTTGGATTCCGGTTCAAACCCGTTCAAGAGGTATTTTTAGGAAAAACCAACACCTTTGGTTTGATTTTGTCACCCAAACTTGCTTTGATTTTCTTGGACTTCAGGGTTCAGAAAGTGAGTCCAATTTCTGGTAGCAGACTCAAAATTTGGCTCTGCCTCCTGCTAGTTGTGTGACTTTGGACGATTACTGACCTCTCTGGGCCTCAATTTCCTCGTCTCTAGAAGGGTCGGCATATCAGCCCTTACGTCACAGGATTGCTGTAGGGATTCGAGAGGACACATGCAAGCTCTTGGCATAGAAGCCAGGACACCAGAGATAATTGTTATTCTTATGATGATTGGTTGCTCTTTCGTGAGGGTGCCTCGGTTGTAGCTTGGGGAGTAGAAATCCGGACTGTGACCATTTTATGGTTTATACATACCGGTAGCAGAATCCTCCCTCAATATGCAAACCTTAGAAGTAATAATAATGAACTTGATAACAATTATGAAGGCTAGTATTTATTGACTATTGCCTAAGAACAGATAGACTCCTCCTCCCTCTTCCTCTCCTATGCTCTCTCCTCCCTCCCATCAAGATCGTTGGCACTCATGCACTTAGTTGTACATCGACATGGGTGGTGTACGTCTTGGAAGTCTAGAGTAAGAACATATTCTCAAAGTCTATTGATCTGCACCCCAAATCATATACTTCCTAATTGTGGGTGCCAGCCTGGTGTAGGCTCAGATCAAGGGCCAGCGAATGGAGGGTGCCATTGGCACATTGGGGGCATGGATCTGCCCCTCACACTGCAGGAGGGTTAGGGCTCCTGGGCCCCTGGCACTCGTGTTAGTCATTGCAAAAATGCCCTCCCCTGTGTCCAGATGTCCTCAGAGGGTGTTGAGACCTGTCATTAGTCCACCAAGCCAGGGATGAGACTATTTAAGCTCTCCTGGACTGCAAACTTGGCTCAGATCCTCTATCCATCTCTCTGAACCTCAGTTTTCTGACCTGTCAAGTGGGGAGTTGTACCCATGTCATTTTCCCCATGGGGGGACTAAGAGGGAAGAGGTATACAAAGCACCCTGGCTCCACCTTGGCACAGAGCAAACACTCAGTGTCCCAGGGACAGCGCAGTGTAGGTCTAACATCACTGGACCCTGGCTTCCCTTTCCCCCCGATTGTGTCTCCAAGTGACAGGGCCAAGGGGGGGCCTTCAAAGCCCTCAGCCTTCACTCTGCTCTAATTAGAAGTCATTGTGGAACGAAGTCCAGTATTTAATTTGGCCTGTGTTTGACAGATCCTGTGTGCACGGCTAACAGAGCTTGCACAGGGCCGGGGGTACAGGGGGGATTCTTGGCCAGGGCTCAGGGTGCATTGGTGGAGAAAATGTCACATTTAATTAAGGCTGATCGGCCCTGACAGTTGTCTGGGTGAAGTTTATAAGGTACATCTAATCTGGATGCATCTGGTCATAAAAATGCAAAACAAGCCATTCCCACCCAAGTTCTAACTCCAGATGTGGGTTGATTCTCAGTGATTGACACCATATTTTTTTGCAGCTGTCCCACATTTCAAATCTTTTTCTATTTAAAATATATTCATCATAATTATGGAATGCAATAAACAAACTTCAGCCTGATGACAAGCTTTAAATATAAGAATGTTTCGGCTTAAAATAAATGCCGTGATTCTCAGCCCAGGATGGAGACAGCACTGACGAGTGTTCTCCAAAGGAGCCCTGACCTTGTCACCGTAAAGCAGACAGAGTTATTTTCTCTCCAGGATTGACTGATATTTGGAGGGGGGGACAGGAGGAGAAAAATCAAAAGACCATTTCTATCAGATAGAAAAATGTGCATAAGGCATCAGAAAGCCACCCTTGTAAGACAAAGAAGCAAAGCTGGATACAACCTGATCATCTCTATGATTAGGATACAATCATAGATACAAAGCTGGATACAACCAGCATAGATACAAAAGCATAGATACAAAGGATACAAAGCTGGATACAACCTAATCATCCAATGAGGACCTTCCTCATTGTGCACGTTCCTCTCAAGGCAGGGGAGGGTGGCGTCTACACACACCAGGGCCGGGGCCCCGCTTTCGCGTCCCAGCTCCCACACGCCACGCTCTGTTACTTTGCGCCCTCCTTTGTCACCCAAGCCCTGTGTGCGTCCGTTTCTTCATGTGTAAAATGTAAGGTGATAACAGTACTAATTTCATAGCGCAGGCATAAGAGCTGAAGGAGTAGTTCTAAGTAAAGTGCTTAGAACCACGCCTGGCACGCAATAAGTGTTCAAAACACAGCAGCTATGTTGGGAATCAGTATGAGCTGACCTCTTCCCACTGCTTATCTAAGGGAGAAGCTGAAGATTTCAGGGGTTAGGTGACCGGCACAAGATCAAAAATGGTATACGGCAGAGGTGGGATGCAAGCCCCGATCGTCAGACTTTTCCAGAACACACAGGCCTATGAGCGGTCAGTTTTGCCGTGTTAGCATTTTCTGTTTCAGTGTAATGCTTCTCAAAGGCTTGCTGAAGGCTCTCCTCCCTGTTGGTGGCCAGTCATGCATTCCAGTAGTGTCCATGAAAGCCTGGACAAAAGAGCATCCTCGTTTCATCAGTTCCTGGGGTGCATCTTTGATTTGTAATGCTCCTTCAATGAGTCTGTAATTGAGATAGTTAAATAAACAAATTTGCAAGTTAATCATAGACAGGTCAGCCTCCGACCACGCTGCTGGACTTTTCTAGCCTCTTATGGACCTCAGCCACGACCCAATGTTTCCCCCATAACTTGATTCCTCGAGAAAAAAGGAGAATTACCCAGAGTTCGTGTCAACAATCAGCTCCTCTTTAAAATGAAGCCGTAAGTCACAAACCCTCTGTGTTCCCAAAAAAGCGTCTGAAGCTAAATTTGTATCCTGACTCTGATGATTGTTCTCCTATTAGGCTGATGAGAGAATTAGCAGAGCCAGGGCCTCCTGGAGCTGTGCCCACAGCTCGGGCCAAGATGGAAACGACTCCGTGAGTTTTATTTCTGAGATGTGTAGAAGGCTTCTCCATCACTGGGCCAGTGGGCACATGTTCAAAATCAGAAGAGTGTGTGCTGCCTCTCCCGGGAGATGGTCCCGGCAGGCCCCGTGTTTGAAGCAGGAATGAGAAATCTCGGCCAGGAGAGGGGTGACTGTGATTTAGTTTCCCCAGAGCCCCGTGGACGCCCCAACGAGGACGCCGAGCCTTGCCTTTACTGCTAGTTTCCTGTTTGGGGAAGGAAGTGTGGACCAGTGGCAAGTGTGTGCCCTTGGGAGAGAGAAACCCCGGGTTCACATCAATAGGGGCTCCATCAATAACAAACTGGGTGAACTGGGGTAAGCAGCCCAGCCGTGCTGGAGTCTCGCCTGGGAAATGGAAATCTTCGTCTCTGATGCTAAGGTCGCCAGGAGGGTTAGGTGAGATAACGCAGGACAAGGACTAAGCCCGCAGTTGGCACTAGATAAGATAAGCACACGGGGTTTTACCTGTGGGATCAAGAAGGTACTTAATGTGGTGTCTTGCATTGGGAGGTTTGTTTCTCCTGTAGCTGGGATAGCAAATATACTGTACCTATCATGTCAATACAATTCCATTGGAGATGCCTGTGTGAAGTGCGGTGGTTGATTTGTAATGTCTGCCACAGACTAGGAGAGGGTGGTAAGTGTGTGCATTCTACGCTTTGCTATCCCCTTTCTACAATGTAAGTTCTAAAGGCAGAACTGGGTCTGAAAATGATCTCTTGTACGATGTACAGAGCATTTTTTAATCCCATTGCTCTCCCTAAAAATCCTCAGACATGGCATACTGTGACCCCACACCTCTGGGTATTAAACCTTGTGGCAATTATCATCTCCATTTGATGGGTGTGGAAACTAGGGCCAAAGATCAAGTGAATGATCACAGGCAACTACCAAGACTAGATTTTTAAAACTATCTAGTGTATCACTCCAGAAATCAGCCATTGGTTATGGTCTGTCACTGGAATCCTAATATGCACGTCCACAGCAAGGCGAGACACATGGAATCTAGTCTCTGCCCTTCTGCAAAGCAACCAACAACCTTGGAAAAATCACTTTACCTTCCTAAGTCTCAGTTTACCTGTCTGCTAACTGGACATAGTAAGAACCCCATCCACAGCCAAACAGCTGGGTAGAAATGAAGGGAGATAATGGGTGTGTGGAAAATAGGGCTGAAATAAAATTCTCCTTCCTGCCGCTGCTTGTGAGAGGCGGGGAAGACCTTTGGGGCCCAACGCCGCATGCACTTGTCAAACGAAGTCTTTGGAAGCTTATTTCTGGGGGTGGGAAAATACCTGCTGATTTCCTCCAGACTGCTATGGGCAGCACATCCCTACTTGGGGTCTCGAGGCTAGACTGATTTTGGGAACTCGGGCAATCACTTCGCCATGTGGCCCTCAGGCTCCTTACCTGCATGACTGGAGGCCCAGGGAGAAACGTGGAACACAGAAGGCATTCAGCAAAGCCCAGGTTCTCTTTTCCTGGGGATGTGGTAGGGTAACCTCGCCGGAGATCTAAGGTATAGACTTTTCTACAAAGAAATGGCAATAAGGAAATCTGTGTGTGTGTGCGTGCCCACGCGCAAATGTGTGTGAGCGTACGTGTGTGAGTGTGTGTGTAGGAGGAGAGGGCTGTGGAGAAATAAAGTAATGGTGGGGAATAAACAACAGAACATTCTAGTAGCTTGCAGATGGAAGCTTCTTTTAGCTGGATTCATTAGCCTGCTAACACCAGCTTAGCTGTGTTTGGAAAAATACTTAACTTGCCACAGGATGCCAAGTCAGGAATCTGTCAGAGAGAGAGAGAGTCTATTTTAGAAATTTGCATATCCCTCCCCTAAGAGAAAAAGGTCTATTGGAACAAAGTGGTTGGTGCTTGTCGGTAACATCTCTTTATTTGTTCTTTGTGCGAGGATATTGGAAGGCAGTCCGGAGTAAAAGGTGCGTGGATATGATTCTGAGATGAGAGAGAGGAGGCAAGGAGAACTGGAGGAGGGGGAGAAAATGGCAGAAGAGGGAAAGATGAGGAAGCAGGGAAGACAGAGAGAAGGGCCGGGCTGGGTAGGGGGCCATGTGCGAGGGAGGGGGAGGGCGGGAGGGAAGAGCAGGGAGAGGGGAGACAGGAAGAGAAGGAAGGGGTGTCCGGGGAGATGGAGAGCTGAACACAAGGACGGACAGACAGGCGGAGGAAGGTGAGAGGGAATGGGACCCACCCATCCCCTTTCATCTTGAACCTGCCTTGGTGGACGTCAGGCTGACGTCCTCCATTTGCAGGCCTTGAAGCTTCTCTCGGGGCCTGCCCGCCCCACTGCCTATAATGTCTAAAGTGCCCTTTTCTCAAGTGGAGCCAGATGGTGGATCTGAGCCAGCCCACGTTTGACAACCAGATGCTGAGCTCGCACAAAAGGGTCCTCTGGCCTGGATGCAGGCAGGGAGCTGAGCAGAGCTTTCCAGAGCGCCGGTCCACTCTCCATGCCCGAGACCCCAGGGCAGGCCCTGCTGCTGCCGCCACCACCACTGCCAGGAGGGGCCCAGGGCAGCTGGCGTGACTGGGGCCACGGAATCAGAGAGCTGGGTTTGAATCACGATCCACTCTTTACCAGTGGCTCTGGGCACGTGGTTTTGAGCCTCAGTTTTCTCCTCTGTGAATTGGGCCTAACCCCAAAATAGCAGGTCTCAGGGATGGTTAGAGGATTAAAGGGGAAACCAGGTGTAAAGTGTCTGGAGACGAGTTATTAACCCAGATGGAACAGACTGAATTCAACCAGAAGAAGGTATTAGTCTGATCTCCTTCGGACTTTGAGGTTTTTGAATTACTTGCCCACATTAAAAATCCCAGATTTCTTATACAAATCCACATTACAGGCCTCCTGTGAAAGATCCCAGTACCAAAGGCCAGAAGTCAGCAAGAGCACAGCCCCAGCCCCACACCCCACCCTCTCCGAGGCACCACACTCCGCTTGCCTCCTATACCATTTTCCCCTGGCCCTTGAAGTCACCTGACCCTCGCCAAGTGGTCAGATTATTTTCCGGGCACCCAAGTTGTGTCTGTTTATATTTCTGCAGCAGTTGATATGGTCTCGCATAAGGAGTGGTTGCTCGTCTTTGGAAGAATATGTTTTGATTTAGTGCCTAAATAAAATGGCTTTCAACCCAGCCATTGTTTGGGGCTTTCCAAGAACGTTCAAGGGTATAGGCCTAGAGTTGGTAAAAACACGTGCCTCTGCCCGCCCCAAATAAAATGAAGGCTGTAGCTTGTTAGGGACCAAGGACTTGGGTAGACACCTCACAAGGATACAACAGGGAAAGAAGGGGCCCACGTGATGAAAGCAGCACCTCCCTTGGGCTGACAATCTGCTGTGCTCTGCAGGCAGGTTGGGGCCACCAGCCTGGGGGCACGCCCTGCTCACTTGGCGGGTACAGTCTAGGGAAGGCAAGAGGTACGCCAACGATTATGAGTTTCCAAAAAGAATAGCACAAGTTAATGGGGAGACCCTGAAGAAACCCCCATGGCAGCTTGGAGGAGATTACTGTGGGTCCCCAGACAAGGCAAAGACCAAGATAAACCCTGAATAATAAGTAGGAGTGGGGCAGTATTGGGGCAGAGGTGTTCTGGGCAGTCTGGTGGGGAGGCCGGGAAGATCCAGGTCTGTTTGGGGGCCTGGAAAGATCATGGGGTGCTGGAGAATCATGTGGGGGAGAGGTGAGGAATGGGGAGGGATGGCTGATGGGGAAGGGCTTATGATGCCCTGCTGAGGAATTTGGGGACCATGCTGCAGGCAGTGGGGAACCACGGCCAGTTTTCAGGACTGGAACGGCGTGATCAGATTTACGTGCTAAAAAGATGACTTCGAGACTTCGTGGAGGTAGTTTGAAGGGGATGAATCGGAAGCCGGGAAGGCCACGGAGGAAACCAGTAGTGGCAGTGGCTGCGAGGACAGAGTGGAGGCAGTGGATTTGGGAAATCAGTGTGGTGGAAAAGCCACTAAGACTTGGTGACAGCTGCAGTGCCCCCACAGGACTCTGATTTGCATAAACACTGGGTCTCTGCAAAGTTCCACCCCAATTGATGGGCGGTTAATTGAATTCATTCATCCCACAGCAAACATTTATAGATGCTGACTCCTCTGGGAGCCCCAAGCTAGGTGCTGAGCGAAGGAACAGGAAAAGCAGATTCCTGCCCAGGAAGTGGCAAGCCACCAGAAAAGCTTGCTTTTTAAAAGGATTTTGTGACCCATCATCCTATAAAGCAGATGGTATCTGCCCCCGCCCCCTTCCAGCTCCCAAGTTTTCTGGCTCGGGAACTCTGCGTCGCTGCCACTAAACCCCAGCGAGAAGAGCCAGCCCTTATTGGCAGTTCACCATGCGCCAAGCACTGTGCTGAGGGCTTACGACTACTGTACCCTGGGATGGCGTTCAGGATTTGGCAAACTTTCTGGAAAGGGTCACACAGCCAACCATTTAGGCTCCGGGGCCATCCAGTCTCTAGCATGGCTACCCAGCCCTGGCACTGTAAAGTGAAAGCAGCCATAGGCAATATGTAGATGAATGGACATGTCTGTATTCCAATAAAACTTTATTGACAAACACAGACAGGGGTTGGAGGGGGTGGTGGATTTGGCCCACGGGCCATACTTTGCTGACTTGTGATGGAGTTCTCAGGATTCTACCTGCACCGTAGCTAAGGAAGCGGTGTGTGTCAGTCAGGTAGGGCCCAGGGAACAGACGGCCACTTAGACCAGGCAACTGAGGAGGGCATACTGAGAAGCCATTTACAAGGGTGGCAGGTTAAGGGGAGTCGGGAGGGGGTTCTGATGTCCTCCAGGGCCAGCAGCAGTGGATAGTTGTTGAGACCCCAAGACTGGAGGGGTGGTGTCCATAACCCAAGAGACCTGTGGCTGGAAGAGAGGCCGCCCAGCTGTAGCTGTGGCCTTCTGGGTAGAGGGAAGCTGCGGGAATACGCTGGCATGTTTCCCCTCTCGCCCTCCAATCTCCTGCTGGTGCCCTCCTTTCACTGAACCCTGCAAGAGGCCAGGGGCCAAGGAGGCCCTTCGAAGCAGGCCGTAAGGGCCGCCTCACAAGGCACCTGACAGGACAGAGAGGGTGGGCTGGCGAAGGAGGGGGGAGAGCCATGCGGCGAGTGACGGTGGTGAGCACATTCTCCGGACACCATGCTCTCTTTGGGCAAAGATTGCCATGGAAAGAGATGATGTGGTAAAAGGATATGGGCTGCCGGGGAGGCAGCGGCGGGCCATGCTGCACACATGGCCTTTTGTCTCACAGAAACACCTGCCACCTATGCCAAGGCAGGCCTTGTTGGAATCCTAGCTCCTTTGCTTACTTATTTTGTGGCCGGGGGCTGATCAGTTTCCTCATCTGTGAAACTGAGGCAAGACTCCGGCTTTATACAGAATGTTTCTCAAGAGGAGTCAACAGGCCTTCAGCCCAGACCACCTGCGGTGCGGGCTCAACGAAGCAAATTCCCAGCCTTCATCTCAGACTGCCGGAACCAGACTCCGCGCGCAAGGCAGCGTGCACTCCAACAAGGTCCTGGACATGCTTCTAACGCGTCTTCATGCATGAGAGTCCATGCTACTGGCTCTTGGGAAGATCAGATAAATCAGCCTGCCCGGCTGCAGCCCATAGTCAACGTCCCCATCACTTATGGGGCAGGCCCCAGGAGCCGCATCGTGGACCCAATTCAGTTCATCAAACCATCGTGGCAACCAGAGACGTGGCGTGACTTTCGTTCCCATTTTACAGATGAGAACACTGAGAACGAAAGCGATCTAGATGCCGATGGGAGTTGGGCGGGTAACCGTCGGCCTAGAACCATCAGGCTAGCAGCTCCCCACGCCTTCCCCTTCACAGCAGGGCAGGGCGGTGAGGGCACAGCATGAGAGGGGCTGAGCACAGCCATGGGCGAAGACCCAAGGATGCCCTAGACAAAATTTAAGGGCGGGAGGGAAAAGGCCGTGTACCTCACAGGAAACTGCAGACAAGAGGCCACCCAGGAGGGCTGGCAAGCTCGTCGGAGCCTGAGCGCTCTCGAGAAAGCCACGCCACCTCTGCCGAGCTGTGAAATCTCAGCAGGCCGCGGTCGATCAGCCGGGGTGAAGGGATTGCAACTCCAAATAGAGCTTTATTTCTTCCTCTTCTTTCCAAGTGGGCAGTGGGATTTGTTCACGGTGAGGGGTCCCAAACACCCTGACTCCCGCGAGGGGGATTTGTGTCTTCGTGAGATGGACGCTTCCTTCACTGGCATCGTTGTGTGGAGTTACCTAGAGATGTATTTTTTAAAGCTAATAAATCATAAACCTTGTTGGAATCTCAATGCAGAACAGATGTAATGCATATGGTCAGTAGACTTGGAGTTGCAAATAAATATGTTTGGAAACCAAATATTTGAAAAGCAATTCTTCTTCTCAGTCTTCTCTTTTTTAAGTGCCACTGCCAAGATTGGTTCAGGGATTTGGTTTCCCCTGAAGCCGTTGCCACAGAGCTATACTCCCCACACCAAGCAAGAAGGGAGACTCGGTGCCCCCGGCTAGGAGCGCACAGAGGTGCGTGCCAATTTGGGTTGGTCAGTCAAGGCCACCTGGAGTGCTGTGCTGAGCAGGGGCTCGGGCTCAGCGGGAAAGAGAGTCATGATCCATTAGCAATGTCTGCCCAAGGAGCAAGAGTAGGAAGTAGGGGTCTAAGTGCCACATAATTACATCCCTGTCCTAGGTGCATTAGACTCTGCTTCCCACCTCTCTAGAAGGACTGCCCTCTGTTTATTTTGATTGTGGGGCAAAGAAAATTTTAGAGCATGAAAGAATCGAGGACATGGAAGAGTTTTGCCTACACTTGAAATGCAATCCCAATAATATCAAAATAGTCCTCTTGCTCATTCTGCCCTCTGCCTGAAGGTAGGACTCTTTAACCATCTGAACAGTTCTGGGCCCCGGAAGTGGCATTTTTTACAAACTGCAATTCTTTCGTTTACTTACGTGTGTACTTCATTATTGCTTGTTTCTCCCTGGAGTATTAGCTTCATGAGAATAGGGACTTTGTTTTGTTTATTGCTTTATTCCTTATGCCTACCTAGAAGGGTATGGCACACGGTAGGGACTAGATAAATCTTTGCTGAATGAAATTCGTTTCTTTTTTTTCATCCTCGCATGCATATGCTTATTTATGCCTTCCTTACTCTGAGCATGGCCTACGGCTGGATCCAGATACAATAAGACAAATGAGAACCCTCCAGCCTGATAAGGGAGACAGAACATAAATGAATGATTCTAGACAGCATAAAGAGAGCAACAGTAGAAGAAGTTGCTAGGACAGAGGCGACCGTCATCATGGAAAGATGATGGAATTGGAGCACCGGAAGAGATTTCACGGAGGCTTTCCATTGACCTAGGGTTTTGAAGGATGAATAGAAGTTTCCAAGCTAAGGGTTGGATGTGTCATGCTTTTTATAAGGATACAGCAGACTCTTATCTTGTGTAAGGATGATAGTATAATACATGATATATTAGTGAAAAGGGCAGTTGGACCCATGAATAGTTGAATCTCAGTTCTATTGGGTGGCTTCCCAAGAAGCCATTGGTTCAATGGGTGACCTCGGACAAGTTGCCTAACCTCCTTGAGTCTCAGTTTCTATCAGGATGACTGAGAAAGTGGAGGTGGAATGCCTGGCACCAGTCCCAATATCTCATAGGCCATCAGGATGTGACCTCTCTTCCTGGAATGATGGCCATGAGGACCCCAATTGGACTCCATCTGCTGGAACAGACTTTAAATCTTCCCTGGTGTGATTCAGAGAAAAGCGGGTCTCTCTGGCCCTGGTCCAAAGGGACTTAGTTAAGGACATCCTGCAAGGACCTTGCTAGCAGGGGAGCTTCATCCCCAGTGGCTCTGCCTTCCCCGCCCCCAAGCCCCCCCGCTCCCTGGTATGGTCCTGGCCGCCTCCCTGCCCTGCCCAGTGGCACGTGCAGCCTGTTTTTACAGCTTTTCGCTGAGCTGAGCTGTGAGAAAATGCCAGCTCAATCCATTTTTCTTTCCTGTTCTTTGACACACGCAGGCAAAAACGCTGGCTCAGCAGATTGCTTAAAGCTCAGTCTCATCATTTAAATAAGACCTGCTCGCTTCAGATGTGGTACTAATATCAGAACAACAGTGATGACTCCTACGGATGGCGTGCTCCCTCCAGGCAGTCCCTGGGCAGGCACTTAACACGCACTATTCTACATAGCTTCACCAGGACCCTGTCAAGATGCAATGATTTTCTCTATTTTCTGGTATGAACTGTAAGTCCAAACTTACAAATTCACACAACCGGGAGTTGTGGGGCCAGCAAGAGAACCTGGGGTTTTCGGTCTCCCCAATTCATACCTCCCTCTTCCATTTATCAGTTCATTTTTCACTTCTCTACAGGTACCATTTCTCCTTTCAAAAACCTTTGAGGCACCTAGAAAGAACAAAAGAATAAAACCAACCAAGGAAGCCAGAGCTAAGAGGATCTGAGACAGGAGAGTAAGATGTTCTCTGCGGCAGCTGGGTGTGGCATTCTAGGTCACGTCTGTTTCTCCTGTCCTTCACATCGGCTCTGGCTTTACTGACCTTGGTCTGGTTGTTCTATCCATTGCTGAGAAATCCATGTAAAGATCTCCTACTGTGGTTTCAGATTTGTCTCTTCCTTCTTTGGTATTTATCAGTTTTTGCCGTTTCGTTATTAGAGGCATACTTATTTAAAATGATGGTGTCTCCAGTGGAGGGATGCTTTTTATCAGCATCATAAAGAATCTTTGGTAGCGGTTCCTGCCTTAAAGTCTCCTTTGCTGAGAGCATAGCTCAGCTGCAATTGCATGATCTGTCTTTTCCCATCCTTTTACTCAATCAGCCTTTCTAAGTCCTTGGAAGCTGCATATAGTTGTTGTTGCTTTTTACTCTTAGCTTGATAATCGTAGACTTTCTTTCTTTCTTTTTTTTTAAAGATTTTATTTATTTATTTATTTATTTATTTATTTGAGAGATAGAGTGAGTGAGAGAGTGTACCAGCTGGAGGAGGAGCATAGGGAGAAGGGGAAGCAGGCTTCCAGCTGAGCAGAGAGCCCAATGTGGGACTCAGTCCCAGGACTCTGGGATCATGACCTGAGCCAAAGGTAGATGCTTAACTGACTAAGCCACCCAGGCATCCCAATCGTAGACTTTCAACTGAAATATTTAATTCGTTCATTTTTAATGTAATTCATATATTTGGGTATAGATGTACCATCATATTATTTGTTTTCCATTTGTCCTATCTGTTCTATGGTCTTCTCGCTTGACCTTCTTGCCTTCTTTTCTATTAACTTTTACTACTATTATTAGGATATAAATTTTATGCTCTGTTATCTTGTTAGTTTACATTATTGTACTATTCTTTTAGGAGTTTTATTAGCAATTTTGATAGGCATCCTTGACTTAATTAAAACCTAATAAAGGCTTTAACATTTATAAATAATAAAATTAAAACATTTTAATTTTAGTTTATTTAAATTGTATTTAATTTTACCCTCTTTGAATTTATGTGATTTCTGTCAAATATTTTGATGTTACATATATTTTAAACCCCACAAGACATTATTATCATTATTTTATTCCGTCAAACTTCATCTAGATTTACCTTCATATTTACCCTTCCACTGCTTGTCAATCTTTCTTGCATTTCTTTTCTTTTCTTTTTTTTTTTAAGCAGACTCCATGCTCAGCATGGAGTACAACATGGGGCTTGGACTCATAATCCTGAGATCAAGACCTGAGCTAAGATCAAGAGTCAGACACTTAGCCAACTGAGCCACCCAGGCACCCCAATCCTTCCTGCATTTCTGTGCATCTTTCTGGAATGGTGTATCTTTTCCTTGGAAAGGCTCTTTTTGGTATTTCTCTAATACACATCTTCTGACAGGAAATTTTCTGTTGTTGTCTATCTGGAAATGTCTTCAGCTTCGGTTTTGGAGGCCATTTCCACTGGGTCTAAGCACCGTGCTGACAGTAGTTTTCTTCCAGCACTCTCTATATGTCATTCTATTACCTTCTGGTTTACATCATTTCAGTTCCAGTCTCAAGTTTGCTTCTTCTTGGGGGAAGTGACATTTTAATTCTTCTTGTTTTTAAAATGCCTTGTCCTTAGTTTTCAACAGTTTTACTGTGATGCACCAAGATATGTTTTTCTTTATATTTACCCTGCCGGGGGGGTTGTAGTGATTCTTTTTATCTGGGGTGTGGCATGTTCATCAGCTTTTTAAAATGCTTGGTCAGGGGCGCCTGGGTGGCTCAGTTAGTTAAGCATCTGACTTTGGCTCAAGTCATGATCTCAGGGTCCTGGAATCAAGTCCATTACTGGGCTCCACGCTCAGTGGGGAGTCTGCTTATCCCTCTGCCCCTCCCCTTGCTTGTGCTCTCTTCCTCTCTCTCAAATAAATAAATGAAATTTTAAAATAAATAAGTAAGTAAATAAATAAATAAATAAAATGCTTGACCATTAGCCACTAAAAGATTACATCTATCTCATTCTCTCCCTCCTATCCTACTAGAACTCCAGGTACAGGAGGTAAGACCTTTCCACTGCTTTCATGTGTTTTATGGTCTTTGCTGTATTTCCATTATTTTCATCTTCATATTTCTGGATATTTTCTATGGACCCATCTTTCACATCCCTGTGTTTGTCGTCTGCAGTGGCTAATTTGCTATTAAAACCATCACGTATATTTTCAATTATTGTCTTTTTTATTTCTAGAATTTTTCACTTGGTTCTTTTTTAAAGATTCTAGTTCTCTGGTGAAAATGTTCATTTGTCACTTATTTTCTTAAGTATATCAGTATCAATTTTTAAAGACCATGCCTGATGATTCCAATATCTGAATCACTTGTGGGTCTGCTTCTATTATGCATTCTTTTTCTTGTGATCCTGTTCTTTGTATGCCTGATGAAGTTTGATCGAACACTGGAAAAATTGTATTTAAGGGAAGAATTGCCCAGAGGTTTCAGATGATGTTACTTTCCTGCTTAGAGGGTTTTCTTTAGCTTCTGGCAAGCTGTTACAGTGGTTCACTTTGATGTAATCAAAGATAGAGATGATTCAAAGCGGAGTTTTAATCTTTGGAAGGCCTGGCCTATTTCCAGCTCACCTTTACTCCCAGGGCGCAGGTTGACATGAGTCCTGTCTGAAAGCCAACTCAAACTAGCTTAGGTAAGAATGGAGGATGATCACGTAAGTACTATTACTGTGGGAAGGTAGAGTGCCGCTGGGCCTCGGGGACTGCAAGAGCTAGGGAGCTGGACCCTTGCTTCTCCACCTGGCATACCTATATTTTTTTCTTTCCATCTGACTTTACTCTCTCAGACAGGCTGTGGCTGGGAAAATAGTCACTGGAAACTCTTAGAAGCACATTTCCAAGACTTTCTATTGTAGAAAATGGAAGACTTGCTCTCGCTAGTCTCCAGGTCAAAAATCTTAAGAAAAAGCAATGACTGGTTCCATCTGGGTCAATCACTGTAGCTAGCCAGCGAGGAAGTTCCCTGGGGAGCACAGACCACTCTGCTGGGAACACAAGGTGGGTGTGGAGAAAGGAACATTTCTCAAAAGAATGAAGGAGGATGGTGGGGCACAAATCAAAACTATAATGTCCAGTGCAGCTTGGCACTGAACTATGCTATTTCCCAGGGAGCTGTGCTACTCCTAAAGTCAAATGAGATGAATTCCTTTAGTTGAACACTATGAGTATAGCAGGGTTTTCCCAAGCTCCTAGAGAAAACAGGACTAAACAAACAACAACAGTAACAACTATCCTGCAGTAACTTTTGGGATAATAATCATAACTGCTGTCTGAAAGAAGCCTGATCTTGTGCTAGGGAAGCAATCCTACAAGTCCCACAAGAACATCTCCCATCTGCTCGCAAAGTACATGTATTTATGTTGATTTGCCAAAGACGATCCTGATTTAGCGAGACCAAAGCTTACAAAATTACAAACAAAAGTTAGATACAAAACTGAATATTTGTTTAGTGTGTGAAAAACAACCACACACATATTTTTAAAAGCTGACAGATATTACGAGGATCAATGAAAGTTAGAATTTATAGAACATTTTCAGTTAAATAACTACCTCTTCCTCCTCTGGAATACTTTTATCACTACAATTTTGGCTGCATATTTGGTCACCTTTTCATAGGACAAGGATGTAATATTACTTCCTATATAGAGAAAAGAAAGATAATTCAGTCTTTCCTCCAGCGTGGTTGAGCAAAATTTATTTCTTTATTAAGAGCTGAAATGCAAAACATGCAAATTCACCCAAGATTATACCAGTGGTTTGTAGTTCTGCTTGAGGCTTGTGCTCTACAAATTTAATATATAAATGATATTTCATATAATTCCCACCAAAAGAAGAAAAAAAGGAATGGTGAATTTATAATCATATAGGCCGCATTACCGAGCATATTTCCAAGAAGAGAGAATTTTTATTTCAATTTGATGTCTATAAAAACCAAATCCCCCGCTTACAATTTACATGGCTAATGATTGGAAGTATTTTCCATAGGCTAGCTTCTGGCTTTATACAGGTCAAACTTTGTTTCTTTTCCAAGACCCATGAACTTCTGATGCAGAGCAGTGTAGGCAACTTTCAGATTAGGGGATGGCCTTTGGCCTGGCACTTCCATGCCAAGGCCCCCAGCCTTGAGGGATAGGAACTTCGAGGGGCAGGTAACATCTTACTTTCCAAGTTTTATCAAACATGTGAACATATTGCCATAGAGGACACCATGCAAAGGGGGGGAACCCTAAAACTTAGATGTCATTAGCTCCATAAATACATCATTTCCACTTCCAGAGGAGGAAGCTGGGACTCAAAGAGACGAAGTCATGCAGCTAGTAGATGATGAGGTCTTTGAAAAAGAGTGGAGGTCCAAAATGGATAGGCTTCCTCTCTCGCCGCCCTTTCCCTGGTTGGACCTGGGAGACAGTAGGGACATGGGGATGGTACAGAGTCTGCCAAGGTCACAGTGAGCAACTGCTTCCAGGAGGTGCTTGGTTTCACCATCACAGACAGCCTCTGTCTAGACTCAGCATAAACGACGGGTCTTTGATGGAATCCGAGGGAGTCCTGGCAGGTCCCCCAGGGCTGCGTGGAGAGCCCAAGCCCTTAGATCCTAAGCCATGTCTCTGATCGTGCCTCTTCCTTGGGAAGACTCTGCTCCCTCTAGTCCCAGACCTTGCATTCCCTGGTGGGAATGTTCTTGTCCCTGAAAAGGTACGCAGGTGCAAGATGCAAGAACTTCTCAGTGTCACTTTGGTGGATGATTCTGGAATCGCTATCATGGGAAATGGAACACATCCCAGTGGAGGACATGTACCATCTTGTAGAGAGAACTCAAAGGGCCTTCATTCCTTTAAAAGCAAGACTGGAGAGAAATGCCAGAGTGTGTGGGGTCACTTTCCTTCTAAACTCTTGATGGCATCTGTGTTTAAAAGTTGGTACACACACATCCATCCCACCATGCCTAAAGGGTGAGCAAGATTCCAAGATAGAATCTCAAAGAGCTTCTTATCCCGGAATCATTGGAAACAGGCATGCAATGCACTGTGTAGTGTTAACACACAGGAGGTTAAGTGCGAGCTTTCGGGCCCTTTGATGTATTAAATACCAAGGACTTTACCATAATAGAACCATAAACCTCAAATCAGAGCTAATCACACTAATTTGCTGAACTCCGAAACCAAACCAAAATGTTCATTTCTTCTTAAACTGAACCACAAATCCAAGTTGTTTTGATCTACAAATCTATCTAACAAAAGATTTGAGGTGGCTTATAAGAAATACATGCAATAAAACAAAAATCTAAGTAGATAAAAACCAGGATCGGGGGGGAAAAAATCAAAACCAGAGAAAACGTTACAACATAGATATGCCAGACCTATGGAGTCATTTGAGTTCCTGAGCCCCCAGCACCCAGAGAGACAGGGAAGCTACATTACTTACATGACATGCATTATCCATAAAGAGAAGTAATTTTTAAATAGCAGATCACTGGTTTCCAACCAAACTAAATCTCAGTTGGTAAGGAGCAGGGGGCGGGAAAGTACCAAATATTTTGTCACATTTAAAGCACTTCATTTGGTTCAAGATTCTGTTTAATACACATAATGTTCTCAAAAACACTAATTTCTGTATCATTTAGTTTCTACTTTCTACTGGCTCTCAAAACTTGCTTAAAGATATTATACTTCCCATCAGCCCATTGGGTCCAGATTTCCCTTTTTTTGCATTCTCGCCTTAAACTACTTCAAGCTCTTGCTGTGCGGCTTTTGTGCACGACCTCATTGTTTTAGCAATTAAAGAATAAAACTTGCACGCATGTCTCCAGGGAAAAGAGAATTCAAGAGGTTAAGTGTTGGCCTCACACTGCAGAGTGTGGTTCCTAATCCCCAGAGGGCTCCCTTAAATTGTTTGGATAAACTGAGGAAATGTCAGGGGGAGTTCTGACACTGAGCATGACATTAATCTTTGTAACGGTTCCTCCAGATGTGCACACATGTTCTGAGGATGCTGAACATCCAAGTTCACTGTGGCGGCCCACTCCTTTCCGGGGGTGGGGGAGCTTAGACAAAGTCGGGGGGTGGAGCAGTGAGTCGGTTCTCTCTCCTAAGCATTCTGAAAGCTTGAGAACATCTAGGCCCTTGTGCTTGCAGAGATGGTCATCTCGGTTACTTGAAATGATATTGAAATCAATAAGAAAATGCTTAGCATCGATCGGGAAATGAAAAAGCAGATTATAAGTCAGTATTTGCAAGTGTATAGATAGTACCTGCATATGGATATATACACTTAGATATTTGGGTGTATAGACACTCAAATGTTAATAGTGATATATATATATATATATATTTAAATCACACCCAGTTCTTTCTGCCTGGGGAGAGTTTTATTCTTTACATTGTTTTAAGTTTTTTTTTTTTCTTACCACAAACATATACTGTTTTCACAATGGCCAAAAAAATATCCATTCCCGGGGGCGCCTGGGTGGCTCAGTTGGTTAAGCGACTGCCTTCGGCTCAGGTCATGATCGCGGAGTCCCGGGATCGAGTCCCACATCGGGCTCCCAGCTCCACAGGGAGTCTGCTTCTCCCTCTGACCTTCTCCCCTCTCATGCTCTCTCTCACTCACTCGCTCTCTCTCTCCAATAAATAAATAAAATCTTTAAAAAAAAATATCCATTCCCTCTATATACCTTAAACTTGGTAGTTTTTGAATATCTACACGTTCTCACATCTCTATCTGTGGCAGAGAGCTTTCTTCTCTGTACAGTCACTGTGTATCTATAATTTTTTCCTAGTGACGATAATCAGGTTGTGGCCAATATTTACGTGGGAACCTACATACTTGAGGCAAGGCATTTTTTACAGATCTTTAAATAGCCTCACCTTTAAGAGAGATTGAAATTGCATCTCAGATTCTATGCTTTCTCTTATTGCTTCTGGGGGGCTCAGATCAGTTTGCAAATATTGTTGAATTTAGAAAGGAGTTTTAATACCCACTGTGTAATTTGTCCTCACCCCATCTGTCGACTGCAGAAACAAATTAGCTTCTCTCCACATGGCCTGCCACTCCCCTGTTCCTTCCCCGCACTGCACCCCCTCCATCCTCTAGCTGCAATCCCTTTCCATGAATGCAAACTTGGGAAGAAAATCTGAGTGTGCGAAAGGCAAGACCTTTTCTTGCCAAGACAATCAGCAGCGTGGGCAGCATGTGTCTGCATCCGTGAGGGTGTGTGGGGGTGATGTGTTTATTTATGTGTGCGTGTGTGTTGTGTGTTTCGGTCTCTGTGTATGTATGTGTGTGTCCGTGAGCATGTGCACAAATGCATGATTATAAATGTGTTTAAGGGCATCGGAATGTTTGGACATTTATGTCGGTAACCAGTAGGTCCACGTCTTCAGCTCAGGACACAAAATGAGGTCCCATTTCTCTTACATAGTGAATATGGCCAGTAGAGAATATAGCATCTTTCTCTTATTGAGAAAAAAATCAGTCATTCCCATTGGCCCTTTTGCGATGATGATGCGGTCCAAGCCCTCCTCAGTCCAGGAGGTAGGATCTGGTTACTATCTTCTAGAATAGGAGATGGGGAAATCTGATCATGCCCACAGCTGCAGCTGCCATCCCATGGAGATTCTGCGGACACAGAGGGACTCTGATGCAAAACCCCTCTCACCCCGCATAGCATGGCAGGAGCTAAGGCCCGCTGCTCAGGAAACCTGCACTGACCCCTTCAGTAGCTCAGGCTTCTCAAATCAGCACCTCTCAATGAGGGGTGGAGACAGGAAGTCCTATCCTTCCGGTGGGTCTCTGGGCCAAAGTAACTGATATGGTAACTGGAATAGAGGCCATCCTACCCACCCACAGCGTCGAGTCCTGATTGCCAGGCCAGACCCCCTTTCTGGATGGAGAGTTTCTGGTCAAGCACCCTCTCCCATCAGAGGCCTTCTCATAGCTCTGAATCTCAAAGGTGAGCGTTGGGTCTCGATCCCTTTTCTTCCAGGAGTCCTCTGGGCCTGGGTGCAGATCAGCTCGCCTACCTCCCAGAGACCCTCAGGCACAACAGATGTAGGGAAGAAGGGGTAGGTGGAGGAAACTGAGTCCCCTAAAAAGCCAAAGCCCGAGGCTCTGAAGAAGACAAATGGCTACCTGCACCAGAGCCTGAACTCAAACCCAAGCCATATGAGTATCTATTTGTCCGGGTCCACATAATTCAGAAGATGGTTCAAATGCTTTTGGCTTGAAGGCAAAAGGCTTTTCCTGCTAGCAACAGAACTGGCTGATGATTTTTAAATGACAGTTTTTGTTTTAAAAAATAATAAAATAGAATAATTAAAAAAAACCCTACATCCATAATAATTCCAGTACATTCCTACATGAATATATTTCTATAATGATACTTGCCATTTAATGAGTGCCATATGTATGCCAGGCATTATGTGAAAGCCCTTCATGGGCAATGTATTCTTTTATTCTCTACCCAACCAGGTGAAATGAATAGCATCCTTAGCCCTCCCTCCACTGCTAATGACAAAACAGAGACTTGAAGGGGTTAAAATAATTTGTTCAAGGTCAGGCAGTCAAAAGTTGTGTTAAAGCTCGCATGCAAACCCGAGCTATTGGACTCAAAGTCTTCATTGTGTGAGATTTCTTAGATTAATAGACTTTATTTAATTCATAACCTTTATTTTTTTAGAACAGTCTTAGACTTACAGAAAAACTGAGCAAATGGTAGAGAGACTTCTCCTATACCCCCACTTCCCCACCTGCACCATTCCCCTGCTAGCATCTCACATTAGCATGGTATATTTATTATAATTAATGAGCCAATACTGAGACATTATTGTTAATAAAGTCCGTAGTTTATTTAGATTTTTGTTTTTGCCTAGTACCCCTTTTCTGTTCCAGGTTCCCGTCCAAAACACCACATGGCATTTAGTCATCGTGTATTTGTAGGCTCCTCTTGGCTCCAACGGTTTCTCAAACTCCCCCCGTTTTTGATGACCTGACAGTCTCCGTGACGCCTGGCCAGATATTTTGAAGGATGGCCCATCCATTGGAATTTATCTGATGCTTTTCTCATGATTAGACCGGAGTCATGTATGGGTTTTGGGGGAGAGAAATCACAAGGAAAATCCCCATTTTCATTGCACCTTTTCGAGAGTGCATGCTACCAACATGATTTGTGACAATTAATGTTGACCTTGACCATCTGGCCAAAGTAGTCTGCTTTTATTTAGTAGCGGAAGCTTTTGTGAAGTAGTGGTTGTGAGGTAGCGTGATTTTGAGACCCAGGCGGAAAGAACTCAGGCCTTGGGGATGGAATTTGTTGGTCTCTGTTGAAAATCCTACAAAACCTTTGGGCCAGCTTCATGTTGGATCCCTGGGCAATTGATACACCCCTGCACCATGAACTTCAGACACCGCGCCCTCCACAGGCTCCTAGCAGTAGGGCCAGAACCACCCCCCCCCCCACCGGCCCCGTCTCCACACCCAGGACTGAGGGGGATGCCCTTGCTCGTCCCAAGTGTCCCACTTTACATTCTTTTACTTCCTTAATTACCGCAGACATTGTAGCTTAGACACTCTAGGATTCAAGAAAATAGCAATAGGATCTTGGACACTAGTTTTCATTCTAGAAAGCCTAGGGATTGTCCTGAGTCCCAGACAGGGTACCTGGGCTGTGGCCTACAATTGTTTTACCTCCTTTTGGTCGCTTGTTAATTCATGCCAACCGGGACATCTGATCAGTGGTACAGGCATCTCTGACCACTGGGAGTATGAAAACATTCTTACCTAATATATACACTCGGTGGGAAGGAGGAAGTCTCGAAACCAAGAGGTGCGTGGGTTTGAGGAGCTAGGGTCGGTTCCACAGGGCTCACATATGGCAGCCTGTGGGTCCTCAGGCCACATCCAGCGCACAGGAAGTTTGCTATTCATTTTTAAAAATAAATAGACTTTATTTTTTAGAGCAGTTTTAGATTCATACCAAAATTGAGCAAAAACTATGGAAAGTTCCCATATATCCCCTGCCCCCTGCCCCACAACCTCCCCACTATCGACATTCCCCCACCAGACTGGGACATTTGTTACAATAGACGAACCTGCATGGAGGCATCATTATCACGAGTGCCCACAGTTTACATTAAGGGGTGACTCTTGGTGGTGTACATTCTATGGGTTTGGACAAAGATATAATGACATGTGTCCATCATCATAGTATCATGCAGAATAGTTTCACTGCCCTAAAAGTCCTCTGTGCTCTGCCTATTCCTCCTTCCCCCTCTTTCCCAACCCTTGGCACCACTGTTCTTTCTCCTGTCTCGGTGATTTGTCTTGTGTAGAAGTTGGAATCTTACAGTACGTGGGCTTTTCAGATCGGCTTCTTTCACTTCGTGATATACATTTAAGACTCCTCCATGTCTTGCTGTCTTGATAGTTCATTTCTTTTTAACACTGAATAATATTCCAATATCTGGATGGACCAAGGTTTATTTATCCATTCTTCTGCTGAAGGACATCGCGGTTGCTTCCAAGTTTTGACAATTATGAATAAAACCACTATAAACTTTTGTGTGTAGCTTTTTGTGGGATATAAGTCTTGACATCATTTGGGCAAATACCAGGAAGCACAATTGCTGGATTCTCTGGTAAGAGTATGTTTAGTTTTGAAAGAAATTGCCAAACTGTCTTCCAACGTGGCTGTACCATTTTGCATTCCCATAAACAATGAATGAGAATTCCTGTTGTCATACTGGTATGATATGACCCTACCCCCCAGCCCTGCTATTTGGTCCAGGATGAGCAAGGTCAATTCCAATTGTTCCCCATGAATTCAGAATTTGGAACTGCACTGATGATTGCTGAAACCGCAAAGGCTGGCAGCTACTGGAGCCAAGTCTCATGAGGATGATGTTATGAAGAGAAGGTCCTGGGAACTCCAAACATTGAAGGCCCATGGCTGCTGGAGTTTTTCTGTAACCCAATGCTTCATGCTTCTTTGAATTCTACGGGACCCCTGGAGTATCCTTCCCTACTATTTTAAAAGCTACTCACATCCAAAAAAAAAATTAACTCATTCACCTTCCTATCAAATTGCCCATGAACCAGACTCTCAGGTCTGGTTCAAAATAGGAATATAATATAAGAATTATAGGAATCAAAATACAGCAGGCCAGATAACTAAAAGACTAGGAGAACGACACAGAAATCAGGTACTTGTAGACGACTCTGTTATGTCATCTGAGCAGGTCCCTCTTTTCTGTTTTCAGTCTCCCTGGGAACTTTCTAGTTAGAGGTATGTATGGTGGGGGGAGGGGCGGGTAATTGGGAATCTATGAGCTCCGATATTCACAGTGGCCATCTTGGTTGTGAGAAAAGAAAGACAGCTCTGAGAAAGGGAGAAGGAGCCAACAGGCAAAGACAAGAGATGTAGAGAAAGACCTCTAGCAGCATCCAAGTCCTCCCTGAGTTTGGTGATTGGTGACAGTAAGTTATCCCTTTGCTTGAGCCAACCTACATTTGGTCACTTGGCCCCAGGTGCCTTCTAACTCTTCTAACTTACACTGCAAGGATGATCCTGAGGACAGGCTATTTCTTCAACCATGGGATGTGGCATGGTAGGCACTCAATAAATGGTTGTTAAATGACTAGATGAATGAATAGAATTGACTGACATCTTCCTGCTCCTGGAGATCGGTGCCACTAGACTGACTGGGCTCAGGAGGACTGGCAAAGAATGGACAGAGAAGACCAAGGACTTTGAGAAACCTCCCTATCCCTGGCTCCTCAGAATTACAGAAGGTCCCAAGTGGCAGCCCTGCTCATCAGTCACGGAGGGCAGAAGCAGAGGTGGCCACCATGGGGTGCTATCGTGGCGATTCCTGCGGGCAGGTCAGGGTTGGACTTGCCTTTGTCTCACAGCAGTTGACCAGCCCCTGGCACAGTGCCCGCCGCCCAGCAGGTGCTCAGTCCACAGTAATGAGGGCAAGAATTAGTGAGTGGACGTTCATGAACTTGGCACTTCTGTGTGCTGAGCGGAGCCTCACCTACAAGGCAGGGAGAAGATCCACTGTTTATTCTTTAGTTGAGGGGAGCAACCTGAAAACTCAGTCACCATGAAATAATAAGTAAGGATTAAGCTGCAGGGGCTAAAGACACAATGAGAGATTGACATATTCCTTCAATGGACACTGATAAAGGACCTCCTTCGTGGGTCTGGAGCCTAGCACTGGGGATTCAGATCTGAGTAGGATACTACAATTAGGGTCCAAGTGGGGAGTTCCATAAAAGCGCTCATACAGTTATTCATTCATTCATTCAAGAAATTTCACTAAATCCCTCTTATGTGCCAAGCATGCTGCCAGGGGCTAACCCGGGGTGGGGCGATAAAGTTTCGGGCAGCTGGGGCTCTGGCGAAGGTTGCTGCCTCCTTGTACCTCGTGTCTTGAGGAAGGGCATCTTCGTCTCTGGGCCTCAGTTTCTCCCTCTGTAAAATCGGTGACAAGACCAAATGATGCAAGGGCCTTTCCATTTCTGACAACGAATTCAGATCCTCGTGGGTAGAGCTCAGTTGAACTCCAGTCCTCAGTTTCGTCATCTGTCAAATGGGCTCATAACGTGTAGCCCCTGGTTCACTGAGTTCTTGTGAGCATGAAAGAGAAGAATATATGCAAGTGACCAAGTACAGTGTCCGGCATCCTGTCCATGCTTTCTGCTCAACTTCACCATTATTTTTACTGTTACTCTGACTCCTGCCTTGCACTCCTCCTGGTGCGGGGCAGTGAGCTAAGCGTTGTGGAAAGAAGCATGAAAGACCGTCCAGGGCCCACCCCTGGGAGAGATCAGTGGAGTATGTGGAAGGAGGGAACTCAAATCCAGGAAGCCTCCTGGTGGGGATGGGGCTGGGCCTTCGTCCTTCTCTTCCAGGAGCCAATGGCGGGCTGGGCTGGGCTGGGGGTGCCGAAAGGTGGCCTTGTGGGTAAGTCCTTCCAGCTGCGGACAGGTAATCCTGGGCCTTGGAGCCGGAGAGATGATACCCCCCAAGGGCCAGGCCTGGTCCCGCTCAGGATGCTTTCCCTGTGAAAATGCTCAGCAGTCCTCGAGTTTAGGAGTGCTCGGGTCCAGCATGAATCATTCCTTTTTGAACTTGTCTAAATGTGTTTATAAAATAAAGCTGCGGCCCACGGCTGCTCCGGGCGGAGCGGGAAGGTAATATGTTTTTAATTGGAGAGATTGGGGGAAGGAGGCAGTGGGCCAGAGTGAGCTCACCCCGCATGAATGCGGCTGGGCGGAGAACAATGTACGTTCACATTCCTGGACTACAGCGGGACCCGCTCCGTGGGCAATCCTTGGTTGAGTGGCGGCCTCCACCAATGCAGGCAGTCCGAGGTTAGCCAGGAGCCTGCGTCCTGGATGTGTGTGGGGAGGTGGGGGGCAGTCACAAACCCTGGATCTGATGTCAGCATGGGTCAGAGCTGGGGCTGCAAACTCCAGCGCACCCAGGAACCAGGCGGGCGCTGGCAGCCCGAGCACACCGGGATCGACCTGCTGAATTGGAGGTGTGTGGCCCTTGCAAAGGAGCCCGTCGCCCCTCCGCCTGGCCCTCCTCCATCCTCAGATCTAATGATTTCTCAAGAGAAGTCAGAAATGTGGACGTGATTCTCAAAGTTGGCTTTATTGGATTTTATCCGATTTTCTTTCTTCGGCTATGTGGGCCGAATAAAACAGATGTGCAGACCGTAGTCGGCCCGGCAGCAGCCCCCTGAAACCTATCTTTGAGACTGTGGTGTGGACCTCACTTTGTCATTTACTAGCCATCGTGACTTGACGCAAGTTAATCAGGTTCTCCGGGCTTTGATTCCCTCTACTAGGAATCGGGTATTTTAATGCTATTTTTCCTCATGTTTCCAATGGCTTCCAAGTTGAGGATAAAGGAGGGAGGAGAGAAGGTAATATTGGCGGGGCATTTGCTATGTATGCTGTTGTCGTTGTTTTGTTTTGCTTTATTCTTTTAAGCATCACAGTGATTAGAAATGATTCCCCTTCTGCAGATGAGAGGACAGAAGCTTGGAGACCTCAACTGGATTTGTGACCAGTATTTCCAACTCTTAGAAGTTGGAAAATTCTTGGAATTTTAGGAACCCTTGTCATGGTAAGGATGGGGAAACCGAGTCAAAAGTTAATGTAGCACAGCTAAGCCTAGTAAAGGCGCTAGCTATCTTAGATTCTTGGTCAGTAATAATAATTCACTTATTTAATTACCAACATTTTTTTACAATGTAAAGTAGGCAGAAAGGTCAAGGATCTAGCGAGGGGGCTACTTCCCCACACTGCTTCAGTGACAAAGTGCTAACGGACAAGATGGCAATATATAGTAAAACTCCATACCTCCCTGTAATTCATCTTGAAGGACTCAGTCCTGAAGAAATCATCGAGTTGTGGGCAAAGATCGTCAGAAAAAAAAAAAGACTCACAGAAAAATCTAATGTTCATCTTAAATGAAATCGTTACATAAGTTCTATAATAACCATACCAAGGAATATTACAAGACATGTTTAGGGAGTATGTGCAATAACATGAGAAAAGGCTTATGATACAATGTTAAGAAAACAGAATGCAACATTAGGTAAAAAAAAAAAAAAAATCTGTACTGTACTTAAAGAAATGTAAAGAGAGAAGAGAAGAAGGAGATTCACCCCAATGTTAATTCTCCATGTGATGGGATTTTAATTTAATTTTCTTCATCCTTTTGGGGGGGAAATTGTTAGATTTTCCCTAATGAGCATATTGCACTTTATAATTGGAAAGGTATATATTTGCAGGAAGTAATGGCCCTCATCTCAGCCAGTCTGAGAAGTGGAGAGGTCTGGAGCCAGGTATCACATTTATTTTAAAAATAAGAGCCCAGAAAGAAACTCTAGAGAGAAAAATACCACAATGTAAAGTGGTTATTACTGGCTGATAGGATTATGGGTGATTTTTTTTCCCCCTGCTACTTCTTTATACTCCTATGTGTTTTTCAAAATTTCTACATTGAAATTTCTTTGAAATTGGCCAACAAACAGACAACCATAAAACACTCCCTTGCATTTCCAACTGTTCCAGGCAGGGAGATATTCTTGGCAGTAGAGTTGTACCAGAATCCAGGCTTTCTTCGATCACTGCTCTCTGTCCACTCTGGGCTTTGTACCTGTGCCCCCATCCACCGCCATCACCAATTCTGAAGTTTTTAATAACACTTGAATCCATTGAAACCTAAAGAAACATGGAATTAGGGTTCTTTTTTAGCTGGTGGACGAATGGCTTGGCTTAGTTTGTTCCTGAAACCTGTTTTCTACCACCCTGCTGAGTTAATATGGACCCTCGTTGAGTATATTTCATTGAGGCAAACATGCCTGCAATCAGGGCAAGGCTGACTTTCGAGAAAGCACAGGTCCCTGACACAGCTCCGAGATCTAAACTGTGTCCTCACCTCCTATGCTTACCCTTTCATGGAGCTGGTCCCTCTTCTGTCTTGGAAGGCCAGAACCTCTCTCCAAGTGTCCTTGCTAAGAGCGAAGTCCTCATATATTGTAGTCAGAGCTGCTTGGGGTCTTTCGTGGGATTCACCAACTGAGGGACTTTCGTCCCTGTCCAAGTTATCATCTTGCAAGCCCCCCTTGCTGTGGGTCCCCGAGATCCAGCAGTCTCTATAGTCTGAAGACCTGGAACTGATTGATGTGAACTTGAGCCCATCACTGCCCTCCTCGCAGCCTCCCTTCCACGTCTGCAGAGGGAAGGTAGCAGCTACAGGCCTCTTTAATCAGAGCATTAAGATAAGGCGCCTTGTTATATAAAGCCTTGAACACAATATAGATGAGCTTTCTTTTTCCATCTAGCATCTACCTTCTTTCCTGATCCAAGAGCCTTTTCTAGTCCGCTTTTGAGCTTGCACTTTGGCCCATTTCAGCAGGTCTCCAAACCCTCACTGGATCTTCCTCATAGGACTACCATGGGGGTTCCCAGCAAGAATGCCCAGTGCACCCCTACTGGGGCCGGGTGCGGGGCATGCCTGAGTTCCACTTCACGTGGTCCTCACCACGGGTACTTCTGTGACGTGGGGCTCACAACCATCAGTCCCGTTGTATAGGACACTGAGGCACAAACAGGTGATGTGACAGACGTTAAGTCTCTTTGTAGGGTTTTGTGTTTAAGTTTTCCCACTCCTATTGTGTTCAGTCTTCCTTTCCCTCCCTTCACTGAAGACTCTTCCAAGTTCATAAAAACGGAAGCCTTCTTGATAGAAGAAGGCAAAACAGCTGGGAAACCCCGTTCTGGCCCAAGTCGCTGGCTATCACCTCACTTATTTAGCCCTAGTGAGTTTCTGAATACTGTGTCTAGTCAGTTGCTCCAAAACCCAGATAATGTAAAGTGCACGCCTATCAGGGTAACAGTGGTTCTTGATCAATGCGATGGTGTCAGCCTCTTCTGGAGGTTTCTAGATCCTCTTTAATATCATTTTCTGCCTTGGGAACTCTGGGACATTTTAACATTTTTCAAAGTTTTACATTTGTTCTGTTTTATTTTGTTAGTATTTTTAAATTAATTCACCTAAGGTCATTCTACCTTAATTTCAAGAAAACAAGCACATTTTAAGTTAATAACTAAGAGGCGAGGTGATGAATAACCACGGGAAGTGAGGCTCATGGGGAAAAAATGGCAACCACCCTAGTGTATGACCTTGAGCAAGTTGCTTAAGCCTCAGTTTTGCTCATCTGTAAAATAGGGATAATAATTTCAAGCTCATGAGGAATGAGCTGATGACTAACTTCAGTGACAATTTGTGCAAAGCACAGCGAACTCTAGTACGTAGTAAATGTTCCATTATACGACAACGAGAGGCTCTTTTATTAGGGGAAAACGATCACAGCCTGCCATGTGCTTCTGCCACTTCTGGTATCTTTGCTTCTGTTTGGCCTGGAGAAGAGAAAAGAAGCTTCGGATGGGGAGCGAAGGGAGCTCGAACGTGTAAATGAGGCCCCTCCTCCCACAAATTACGAACCTGCAGTTGGACCCTTCCGTATCATACCATGCGCCGAAATGCATTCCAGATGCACCGAAGAACTGAACATTTTAAAAAATTCAAACCATAGAGGGAAAAGGACTTGAATATTTATCAGACCTCTGGGGAGAAAAGACTGGTTAAACTTAGAAGCATAAGAAAACATCACAAAGAAAAAGATGGACAGAATTGACTGCAGAAAAATTTAGCACATTCCTACATTAAAAAAGAAAGGAGAATGTGTGTGGCAACAGACATATGACAGGCAAAGGCATCATATCTTTATTATAAAGATTGTTGCGTGTACATGGACATATATGTGAAAAGGGATGAGAACATTATTCAGACCCTTCTCGATCGACGAACAAAGAATGTGAATAAATAGTTCACAAACAAAGAAATATATTTGGGGATAAAAAGGGAGAAAGCAATCTCATTGGCAATCTGAGAAATGGGTTACCACTTTCCTACTGTCAGATAATACTGGTCTTCAAAATAATAAGACCTAGTGTTGAAGAGGATGAGGTGAAATAGGCACACTCATACACTCATAGTAGGAATGCAAGTCAGCTTCTTTGGAAAAAATGTTTTATAGCATCAGGTGTTGCAAAAAAAATTACCTAGTGTATTGTTTGGGAAAAAACAGAGAAAAATAAAACTGGACCCCCTCCTTGAAGCATGCCCAAAGATAGACTTCAAGTGGATTAAACACCAACCTGTGAAAGATGAAGTATAAACCTAATTACAGAAGATGTAGGAGGTATTCTCACTCTGACATTTAATAGCCGTGTGGCCGTGTCAGGACATTTTACACCTCTGAGCCTCAGTTTTCTTGTCTGTGAAATTAAAGATTTAAGACCCACCATACAAGGTAATGTATATAAAATACCAGGCACAGGTAGGTGTCCTTGACGAAGGTCACCGGTTATTCCTTTCCACCCGGTACATGGCTTGACAACTACTACTGGCCTCTCTTGTGTTGATATGGCCATGTGAGTGAGCTCCGGCTGCTGGAAAGCTAGTAAAAGTGGTGAGTGCCCGTCTAGACCTCCCATGCGTAATCCCATATTCACTTTTCCTATCCACTGGCTGAATAGGGAGAATCTAGGGCCCTAGAAGACAGCGGTGGATCAGGATGAAAGGAACCCAGGTCCCTGAATCACCACCTGGATGGCTGCTTGGCCAAAGACCCCAGATGAAACTTCATGCATAAGATACCAACTTCCGGTGGGTTAAGCCCCTGCAACTTGAAGATTCTCCATTATAGCCACTACCAATACCTACTGTAATTAATAGGGTGCCGATAATTACTAAGCAGTTTGACCAACAAATTCCATTTCTGGGAATCTAATGGTTGGGGTTCTTGCCGTAGCCCCCGGGTGGGCAAGCAGTGAGGTTTCTTAATCCAGTCCCTAATCAAAAGTGCATATTGGAAGATTTCCAGAGAAGTGGCTAATAGAAAAATGGATTCTGTTGGTTGACTTAAGGCTTTGTTCTAAATTGTTAAAGAGGGTTTGCACGTTCTGAGGTCGGGATTGGCGAGAGTGTTTTGACTAGACTAGACTAGAGCTCAAAAAATAGTCAAAGGATAAGCCAAAATAAAAGTAGAAAGGGGAAAATATGGAAGTAATCAGATTGTCTGTATCAGCTGATAATAGTCTGTCCCCGGGCCCCAAGCCAGCCAATGTTAACCCTGGCCGGCCACTTCGACACTCCAGGTGATGCCCTGGGACAGCCGATGGTGACAGCTGGCCCCATGGGGGGGTGGGCAGCTCGAGGGGCAGTGATTCAGAAAACTCCCCTGACTTCCAGGAGAGCGTGGGGTGTGCATATCCCCCCTACCTCCCCGAGGAGATCTTTTTAATGTAGAAAAATCTTTATGCCAAAGAATATTGAAGGCAGTATTCTTTACAGAGCGTAAAGCTTCAGAAGCCACTGCTTTGCACACGGCAGATGCTGCCGGTCTCCTACCCAGCAACCAGTCCTTCCCCTTTCTTTCCTAGAAAACAGTATCCTAACTTTGTCCAGACTCCAGAAGGTGAGTCAGGACTGTTCCAATCCAGTCTTGGTCCCTCTATTCCTTCTCGGCAGTGATTGGTCGAGGGCTGGTCACATGATCCTGGCCAGTGCCGAGTAATGGGTAAGGGAAAGTTTGCCAGGAGCTCTTCAGAGAGACAGAAGACAGAGGCTCTCAGGAACGTGTTCCTTCCTCCCAACCTCACATGCTTTTTGCACTGTGGACACTCCTGATGAAGATGTGATGCCTGGAGATGTTGCAGCCTCGTTGACATCTTTGGTCAAAGAAACTCCTATAGAGACATCAGTCCAGTGCCACTGAGCCTCTGGACCAACCTGGAATCATGTTTTGTGAAATAATTATGTCCTCACTATGCACTTTTTACTTAGATTGTCTGCTACAGGTTCACCCTGGGATGCTATTGGAGTGAAGGTGGTAGAAAAATTCTTGGGAAAATGAAATCGGCACAGCCAGAGTTCCCTAGATATGGTACCTGACTCTCCTCAGGGCAGTCTGAAGGCAAAGCATGGGGATCTGCTCGTGAGAACTAGCAGAAGAGATAATGTTTCCGTAAGAACGGCCTGCCCTTCCAGGGTCTGGTGGGGGCAAAGAATGTGGAGTTTTTCCGTGGGCTAAGTGAATACTCTAGAATTTTCTGGAAAGGACTCCACTTAAAACGAAGGTCTAACAGGGCAGGATGACGGCAGCAGGAACTCTCTGTGTGGCTTGTATCACAAGATCTCCAAATAAGGTCACATTCACAGGTACCAAGGATTAGGGTTTCACTCTCTCTTTTTGGTGGGGAGGGGACACAACACCTGCCTATCATACATGGGGCTTATGGATCACTGTCGAAGAGTGTTCCTGTAGCCAGGAACGATGTTCCCTGTCTATCTGCAATGATGCCTCACTGATCCAGATCCCTATACGAACATCACAGGTGGCCCTTGAGGGCGGACCATCTCTCTGCTTGCTGCTCTGTGCTCCAGCCCCAGACGCCAGCCCTTCCACTGATGCTCATGTGCCTTCCCTTGCCGTGGCTTTTCTCTCTCTCTGATTCTGTGGTCTGCTCCTTGCTAATCTCCTTGTCTGTGAGCTCCTTGAGATCAGGGACCTGCCCTGATGCCTTTGTGAGCTCTCGGTGGCTGGTATGGGGCCTGACACCCTGCGGGTGAGTTGATGGGTCAATTGGATGAATCGATAAACGTGTAAGTGGAGACCCAACATGTATGGTATTCAAAGTCATGAAAAACAAAGAAAGACTGGGGAGCTTCCATGGCGAGGACGAGGCTGAGGAGACATAGCGACTAATGTGACAGGGTATCCTGGATGGGACAAAGGACCTTAGGGGGAAAAACTGGTGAAATTCAAATAAGGTCAATGCACCTGGAGCAGATTAATAGTGTCACATCGATGTTCTTAGTTGAGACGAATGTCACAGAAGATGTTACCATTAGGGGAAGCTGGTTAAGGGTATGAAGAGACTTTCTCTCTACCTTCATAACTCTCTTATAAATCTAAAATTATTTTGAAAATAAATAAATTAAATAAAATAACTTCAAAATAAAAACCTAAGTACATAAATGTTGAGAAAAGACAGACCCTAGGATCACACGGGATTTACAAAGTTGGTGAATAAGTTAGGTCTTGAAGGAGAACATGGAGAGAGGATCGGGGACCCGTGGACAATGAGTATCTCAGTGGAAAAAAAAATCAGTCAATTTTGCTCAATTTTGTCAAGCCCTTTGGGTCCCCATCTGCAAAATGGGTGAAAATCCACATGTCCGACGAGGCCACGATAGCACAGTCGGTCTAGCTAGGATTGCCTGAAGACCGCACTCCCACAGATGGGAGCAGCTTAGAAACTTCTAAGAGTTCTGCAAATTTTCAGAGGTTTGAGGTCTCATCATCTGCCATGCTTCTTGGGGCCTACACTAAGAAGATATGTGTGATCTGACAGCCCCGTTTGCTGGATTCATATCACACACACACACACACACACACACACATGCACACTCCACTGGGCGAGTTTAGGACAGTATCTGAAAGTCTGGGTATCACAGGTCAGAGAGACATCCAACACAGCAGAGCCTTCCATTCCCTTGCTGGCCCTCCCTCCCCTCCACCCTTCCTCCCCTCCCCTCCCCTCCCCTCCCCTCCCCTCTCCCCTCTCCTCCCTTCCTTTCCTCCCTTCACCCCTCTGCTCCCCTCCTTTCTCCTGGGCTTTGTGTTGGGCCCCGCCCCCAGGGCCCCCAGCATTCTACCTCCTTCAGTTCCATCCATATTAAAATACGATTCCCTTCTTAGGAGGAATTTTGACACCGGCTATTAAAATACCATTTGCTTTAGCTCCTTACACGAGTCTGAAGCCAGTGCTGTCTCCTCTTGGGCTCATTACAGCCATGGCTTTGATCCACTGTGTCTAGACAGCCCTGTGGGTCAGAATCAGTTGGGAGAAGCCTGGCAATGTAATTATTTGCTAATGTCAAAGCACTAATATTTCCAATATTTGGGGTTAAAATCATTCCATTGAGAGTATCTCCAAGGTTAGCCCTGTGACAAGGTCACTCTTCCCCATCTGCATTCTAATATGCTCCCCTGGCTGATAGGGGAAAGGAGAAAATGTCACAGTGGCCCGTGGGAGTTCTGCATAGGGCGATGCCACGTACGTGATGACCTTGGCACATGCATGCCAAACAGAAAGAAGGCTGAGAAGGGCTCTGTCGGAGCATCAGATGAGATCTCTGTAAAATATGTAAGCAGAGTTAATGACGAAGGTTCACGTTTGGTCCCGGGGAGCCTTAAAGGCGGCTGACCCTGTCATTTTAAAGATGGGGAAACTGAGGCCGTGGGACAGAGGTGACATGCCCAAGGTCATGCCATGAGCCCCTGACAGCCTTGGCTCCCTCCAGCACTTTGCAGCCTCTCTTAGACCTGGAGAGGTTCAAATGAAAATGAGAGGGCCACGGGGAGAGAGCAGCGGCTGACCACATGGCCCTCCGTTTTCCCCACGAATTTCTAAGAATTCCGGGAGGTGAGCACTGATCTTGGTCACCCAGGAATAGCATTGCTCCGTAACAATTGCAGTAATTTAATTGCCCTCTCCTCAGAGCATGTCTTGTTTGACATGTGAAGGATAATTAGGACCAAACAGGAGGAGTCAGCCAGGCTCCAAGGGGGAAAGGATGCCACAAGTCGGGAAGGTCGGGAGCTTGGCCCTGTGGCGCCCCACTGCCTGACCTTGGCCAAGTGAGTTAACCTAAGCAGGTCTTCCTTTTCCCCTGGGAAAAACCAGGATGGCTGCAGCTCTCCCAGAGGCTGATGGGAAAAGGGAGCATTCCTGCTCACAGTAGGTGCTTCTGGAGACTCTCCAGGGTGTGGCCCAGCCCGGAGCTCACAACTTGGCTGCCTGTGAGACAGGACTGTTTCTACACCTTCTTCTTCCACTTCTGCTGGTGCATGGGCTGTTTTCCTCCCTCTTTCTCCTCCCGAATGACTGTCCCGGAGGAGACAAAGGCACCCCAGGCCCTCTGTGCTCAGGGTGGGTGTCCAGAGAGGAGAGGAAAGGCACATGAATGAATTGGAATCTTGCTTTTGCGAGAGACAGAAGCCGGTTTGGACCACAGTGTTGGTCTCTTCAAGGACATCCCTTCCCCCAACCCCACAGTCTCTCGCTGTGCCTTACAGTCCCCGGATTACCCCCTGAAGCAACTAAGGGGGTCCATTCGTTCATGCAACTCAGCCACAGAAGGGAGTGATCATCAGGAGAAGGGAGAGGTGGTGGGCGGGGGGTGGACTTCAAGACCTGGGGGTCCATTCTCCCCTCCTCTCACCTTGGCTTCCCTGTGTTGTCTTGGCTTTGTCCCCTGAGCTCAGCTTCCCAGTGAAGCCGGAGGCATGGGCCGTGCAGCCCGGAAAAGACAGCTCCCCCCCTACCGCCTCCAGGAAGAAAAGCCCCAGCAAAAGGTGCTAGCCGGGTCACAAGCCCTTCCTGGGCCAATCATTTCTGAGCCTTGGCCATGACATGGCTGGGAGAGTGGGGTGCTCTGAGTGCCAGCCTCCCCCAGACCTATAGGGCTGAAATGGAGGAGGAGCTCTGGGCTTCTGGGCAGACTGGCCAAGAACGAACAGTCCACTGCTTTGAGGCCTAGATCCACGTGGTCCGTGGCCACCAGGAGCCTGCTCCCAGAGCTTCGAGTACTTTTCATTTTTGCTCCTCACTAAGTCCACGTAATGTGGTCACTTCTTCCAAACTCAGTAGCTATCATTCTAGTTACTCATCACTGTGGCCCCAATTTAGACTGTATGCTTGCTGAGGGCAGGCACATTTTCCTCTGTTTCTTTTGAGATAAAGATCTCCTACTGCCACAGGCAGCCACTAAATTATACTAGGAATTACTAACAGCGAATATTTCTTGAGCATGTACCATGGGTCAGGCACGATGCCGAGTGTATTGATTTTGTATTAGTCGTTTAATCCTCAAGACATGAGGCAGATAATGTTATTACCCCCATTGTACAGGTGAGGTAACTAAGGTACAGTAAGTATTTTGCAGAGTAAGAAAGGAGGAGAGCCAAATTTCAAAGGCAGGCAGCTGGACTTCAATGTCATGTTCTCTACCCCCACAGTACTCACAGGCGGGGCTGGATTCGTCCGTGGAAGCCCACGGAGCAGAGGCGTACCCCAGAGCTCATGCTCCTCCTAGCCTCCAAATGGCCAGTGGGTTCCAGGACCACAAGGAGTTGGAATCCTCACAGATTTTATTTTAATCTTTGATAATACTACTGAGCATTTGTTGGCACTGGTCTAAGAGCTTAAATTACTTGATCTCACTCTTTCTTCTAAACAACTCATTTTGAAGAGAAAGAATCAGAGGTTCAGGGAGGGTAAGTAACTTGCTTGGAGACACACAGCTAGGGAAGTGGGAAGCCAAGGTTTTAACCTAGGACTCCCTGATTCCAACACCCGAACTCCTGACGGCGCACTTCTCTGCCCCCAATGTGAGTCTGCGGTGAGGGGGCTCAAGCTGGTCAGAGAGAGCCTTGGAAAGTTAGACCCCCCTCCTCTGCCCACATTCCTGAGAGCTGCTCTGGCATCAGCAGCAGGGCTAGGAGGAGGTGCTCGATTCCTCCCATGCTCCTCAACCAATCCCAGCGCCGAGTCCCCGGAGGTCCAGAAACAATGCATTGGAGCAATTTTGCGTAGCGGTGGCCGTGGGTGCATGTGAACGCCACCCACCCCCAAACCGCACCAGTGCCGGGCTTATCTCTGATTTTCATAGGACCGCCTCCCCCGGACCAAGAGCGTGTAATCATAACCATAGCTACGATTTATTCAATGCCTGGAATAGGCAGGGCCCTGTGCTAAGGGCAGTGGAACTTTCCTCCCTCTTTCTTCCTAATGGTCCTTTATAATGAGTGTTCCGGAAATTGAGGCGAGAAAGGGGGTAGGATAAGGGCTGTGGCCAAGGCTGCTCTGTCATTGGGCAACAGAACTGGAACTCAAACCCGAGTCTGATTGATTTCAAAGTCCATGACTTTAGTGCCAACTCGAGGTTGTGTCTTAGCCTGTGCCAAGACAACAGAGGCCAAGAAGGCACAGTCTTTGTTCCCAAGAGGCTCAGAGTTCAGTAGCAGGCACACGTGAATGCGCAAGTTGCAACTGGGCAAAAGCATGAGGACTGACGGATGCCAACACTGGGTCCCAAGGTTGCCAGGGGGAGAGAGCTGTCGTCCTAGATGAGATATTCTCCACGACTCAATGGCAAGTGAGTCCAACTCAGACTGGCTCAAGAAGGGAATTGGCAGAGGTGAGGCAGGGACTGATTGGCTCCTATTTCCAAAAAATTCAGGGCACTGGCTACAGATCTAGCTTGATCCAGGATATGAAGAAGGTTAACAGGAGTCTCTTCACAGTTTCGAGCTGTGCTTTTGGCCATGTTGACTTTAGTTTTAAGAAGGGTCCTTGACAGGTGAGATGTCCACCATAGAGAGGTATCTGGTCCATACTCTATAGAGTCAATGTGCTTAGCAACCCTGATGAAAAGAGAGTCTCTGCTTACTTTTAACTTCAGCCAAATGCCCACAATTGAACATCACTGGATTTGCTCAGGTCCCATGTAACTCACTCTGGTCTCACTCAATCACTGTGGCCAGAGAAGTAAGGTCACTGATCGTCTATCGGCCAGGTCTGGGTCCCCAGCTCATGGCTGAAATTGCACATCAGGGTGCTGGCCCTGGGAGAAGGGGCAGGGGTGCTGGGAGGGCAAAGATAGTGTTCACCCAAGGCCAGCTGGATAAGGGAGAGTTCACAGAAGAGGATCCCAGGAGCTGGGTTCTGAGGGACTAACAGAGGTATGCTGGGCACAACTGGGGCTGAGGAGAAGGGTGTTTCCTCTCAGAGGGAACAGCCTGTGCCTGGCCCTGGAAGTGTGAACTAATTTCTCGCCACAGCTGGAGACCAGAGCATGCATAGGAGAGGAGTGTGAGATGAGCTGGAGGGGGAGGGGCGAGGGACTGCGGGCCTGGGGCCCGGGCTCAGCAGTTTGGACTTTCTCCTGCAGAGAGGTAGAGCCTGAGGGTCAAGGGTAACGACTCTGGGCTGGGCCTCCTGTCCTGTCCTTCCTCTCTGGGTGACTCTGTTTCTCTGATTCTCAGCCTCCCCATCTGTGAAATGGGGAGAATATGGTACAGGCTTCACGGAATTGAAGGGAGGGCAAAGGGAGGCAAATCCGTGAGGAGCACAGAGACTGTGCAAAATTAGTACCCCCACACACAAACCGTTTCCGTGGACAGATTTTAAGCATCAGACGGACATGCTCTGATCTACACTCTCAAAAGTTCCTTCCGGGATTGGATGGAAGATAGAAGCCAAGAGACACACCCCCTCCCCCGGGAAAGTGAATGTGGTGGTCCAGGTCCTGGTGAAAGATACAGAGAGCCGCCGTGAGGAGGTGGAGAACACGGGGCGATAGAAGGTCCACGGCGTTTGGCAGGAAGAATGCAGGATAAAAATAAACAGGAAGACAAAAGCCTATCTTTGATTTTGGATCCCTTAACTTTTCACTTTTGGACAAATACATTTTCTCAGATAAAATCCAACCAATTTCCCCAAGTTTTCTTCTTTTCCTCTCCAAAGATGTCCCAAAAATATCCCTAGACCATTTTATTCCCAGTTCTGGAAACCTGGGAGTTTTGTTTTTAGCCTGAACATGCTTTGAATGTTCCGCCTGCCCTTGTTTGCCTCACCTGAGAACCTCGCTCGGTTTTCCAGGCCATGGTGCCTCGTGGGATGAAAACAGGCTTGTTTGGGTAGATTTACAAACAACTGTTCACCACGAAGAGTCTAAATCACGATCAAGTTTCCAGGACTCAAGTTCTAATGAATCATCACCAAAAATAAAAATAGGAAGAAGAGGAAGAGGAGGAGAAGGAGAAAGAGGAAGGGGAGGGGTGAGAAAAAGAAACAGCAGCCGCAGCCATCGCAAATTCAAAAGAAAACAGAAATTTGACCGGAAAAGCCCCTCAGCCCCTTAACAAAATCTTTCACAAGAGCTATTTGATGTCTAAGTGTAAATAATAATGATGCTGAGACTTTGTACTAAACTTGGTCATTTCAAAGTCACTTTTACAATCATTAGTTAATCAGTAAATGAATCAAAAACATATGGATCGTATTTCAGGGGAATCACATGACTTTAAATCAGAGGAAAATGGCTGTAGGGAAAATAAACGATAAAAAGGCTTTTTTTTTTTTTTTTTCCCTTAGCTTTTTATTTTTTGGTTTTGTTAAGACCCAGCACTTGATAACTGGATGAAATGGACACAGATAGGATCAGGTTGCTCATTGAGTTTAATGAGAATATAAACCTCGGATTTCCATTGCAGCACCCAAGCGTCCCGGAGTGGAAACGCTGGAGGGAAGGAAGGAAAAAACACTGTGTCTACCTGTCCGTGTACCCAATAAATCTCAGCGAGAATTTCCCTGGGGAACCGGCTTGCTGGATACAAGAAACTGAACACATCTTGGACACCCAGAGTCCAACCGTGGTGGGCATTTTGGAAGGACTTTGAGGCTTACGGCCTTTTAGCGCTTCACCCCCTGCTGCCTGGATGTGGGGAGCTCCCCAGGCACCTGAGGCCTGGTAATGAATAATAAAAATAATAAGAGCTGAAGCCCATTGAACTACTACTATGTGCCAGCCACTGTTTAAGTTCTTGATGTTCATTAATTCATTTAATCTCACGCCGACTCTGTGTCCTATTTTCTCCTATATGGAAACAGGAGAAGGGGTGGAGGATGGTCAAGGAAGTTATCCAAGGTTACCAGCAGTTACACCGTGAAATGCCTCCTCAAATCCAGGCAGCCGAGCTCTTAACCACTACGCTAGACTTCTAGGCATGATGAAGGTCTAAGGTGATTCCCTCCCCTGTCACCCAGAACCCAGCCAGAGGCTTAAAGCATTTCTTTGCCATGTTCTCCAGGCTGGGGGTGTGCTTACGTTTCTCCCAAAGATGTGATCTCAGAAAAGACCGACTTTAAAGCCAAGCCTAGCGTCCTCTTGGTCCTTCTGGGCCCTGGAGAATGAGCTCTGTGCTCAGCAGAGTCTGCTCAAGATTCTCTCTTTCCCTCTCCCCCCTGCTCATACCCTCCCAAAAAAGAAACAAAATAGAACCTCAATAGAACAAAATTATTGAACAGATTCTGATCTAGGGTTAGAGCTCTAATGAGATAATTTTCTCTTTTTCATTTTCTATTGCTGGGACTTTAAGCTCCCAGAGAGCTGGACTCAAGTCCTGGGAGGTGCACAAAGATCGATCTTCCTTTTATTGTAATTTGACAGGCTCACGGAGCCGGGAACCTGGGACATGGAACCCGGAAGCACTAGTCATTGCCCTCAAGGAGCTGGGAGTCCATTGCAAGAGACCAACTCGGGTTTCTCCCAGCTTGCAGTTGGCATCCAGGGCGACGGCCAGTGGAATTTGGACAGGTAAGCATGACCTTGTCGGGCACGGAAGAGGGGAGGGTGTCTCAGGCAGAGAAGCAGGGGTGAGCGAGAGTGTGGCATATTTGGGGAGCCTCCCATGGTTTGGCATGACTGGCATGGAGAAAGTGGCAAAGCACAAGGCCACAGCCAAATCCTCAACTGCGCCAAATTTATGCAGTGGGTGCCCCTGAAGGTTTTGCACCCAGAAGTCTGGTCGGGTCCTCCCTTTGGCACAGTGACCAGTGTGGACAGGGAAAGACCGGGGCAGGGAGACCAAGAGGTGAGCGGACAGATCTGAGGGCTATTGAGTGATAGGCTTTTTGGGGACAAGTGGGATTTTGGGGACAAGTGCAGGGAGAGGAAGAAGAAGGTTCGAGAGACTCAGTCGTCCTGCGGAAGCAGTACTTCTAGCATGCATTCCCTTGGCTCTTGCTGCAGACTCTTGTCTGAATAAGCGTTGTCCTGCAGGCCCTGACCTCACCGTCTACTGGCAAATCCCCCACGGCACACAGCTCTGTCCTGCTCCTGAATAGTTTCTGGAAGATCCCAGAATATTGAGGCCTTTCAAATTCACCAGCACTCAAGAGCACCTGGCTCTCACCCCTGGCCATAAGTCTTGGGTTCGAGGGCTGCGAGGAGGATAATCTACTCTTTGGCAACCGCAACTTGTTTCTCTCACAATATAGAGCCCCCAGTCTACGAGGACAAGTGAGCAGAATATCATTTCTTGGCTCCCAGTCCAGAGCCAGGATTGATTTTTTAATTTTCAAAAACAGAAGTGGTCAGACCATGGCTCAAAAATTGAAACCATCTTCTCGGACGTTCTGAGGCTCCCACGTGGACCTTCCCAACTGCAGAGCCTGACACAACCGGGCTGGGACAGTACTTGACGCTTTCCCGAGAAAGAGCAGAGCTTTAGATGTCCTTCTCGGGCTATAAGCAATGATACCCTCCCAGCTTCTAATTTTCTAACTCATGTGACCTTGGCCATGGTTCTGAGCTGTGTCAAATCTCAGTTTTCTCCTCTGTTAAATGGGAACATTCACATAATACCTATACCTCACTGAGCTGTTATGAGACACAAATGAGATATGCAGGTTAACGTTTAAGACAGCACCATCATATATTAGGTCTATAATAGGAAGAAGTCTAGATTTCTCTGTGTTATAAACGGAGACAATGTTGGTACTCTAGAAGAATGGAAATTATACGAGTGAGGACTTTGCCGAGACTCATGCTCCCATTTCCTCCCTTCTCTGGCCAGGTCTGTGAAAACTTTGAGAAGAGTGGGAAGCTGGGAAGCTGTGTGATCTTTAGCTAGTGTCTGAATCTCTCTGGGCCTTAGCTTATTCATCTGTAAAACAGGAATGATAATGCCTGCCAACCTCAGGCTGTGTGAATCCGGGAGGAAGTTCCCACTCAACCGGCACTCAGGGAATTTTTCCTGATGGAGGGATAAGCTGTGTGAGGGGTTCAAGGACACTGGCCTCAAAAGAGTAGGAGGGTTTCTCTCCTTTTCCCTTTGAAGATGGAAGGTGCGGGGCGGGGGGCGGGGGGGGACGGGCTTGTGCCCTAAAAGGACGAGGTTTCCCTTGCCCATGCAAGAAGTAAGTGGCTTAGCTCTTGTCAGAATTTTAGGTTCGGAGACGCAAAGAACTGGTTTATCTGATTTCAAGAGATGAAAGAGGAGTGAGATTTCTAAGCGTGGGCACATGGTGGAGGGCGATGAGGTCCATCTGCAACAGGTAGGGCCCTCCTACTCCCATGAAGGGCCCTGGAGGAATAGGATGTCCAAGGAGGATGCCCTTGCCTGGACCCTCAGTGCGGGGCCAGCTACATAATGGGCAGGACCTGGTGCAAAAGGCAAATGCAAATCCCTCATTCAGAAATTGTTCAGAATTGCCAGACAGTAACAGAGAGCTTTAAACCAAGCATTAGACCTCCTGAACGTGGGGCTCTGTGCAGCTGCATAGGATAGACACTCCTGAAGCTTGGCCTTGACTTGCTTTGTCCTCAGAAGCCTCATGAAGTTTCCATAGCCCCGATGGGCACCGAGGGCGTGGATGCCACGAGCAGGGAAGGCCTGGCCCTCCGATGCATTTTGAGAACTTGGACAAGTGAGGAAGACCAGATGCCCAGCCCTGGGTTCTGGTCTGCACAGGGTTTCCAGAATTCTTGTACAACTTACGGAAAAGCAAGCCTGTCCCCGCTCCACGCCCCCGAAAGAGCTGAACCAGACTCTCATGCCAGCCAGGTGCGTGTGGAGCCAGATTTAACGTGACTCAGAAGAATGGAGAAATGTGACTATCCTTGGGTCTGAGTTCCCGGCAGCAAATGTCCTGGGCTGTGCAAGCTGGAGTCAACTCAGTAATCAACGCTTGAAGCCGAGCCCTGTGCTCATTGCTTTAGCCCAGGTAACTCTCACAACCACGACCCTAACGGGTGGCTTCTAGTAGCGGTTTCATTCTGCAGATGGGGACACAGAGACTTAGGGAGGATAAGTCATTTGCCCAAAGTCCAAGAACCAGTAGGTAATGGAGCTGAGATCAGGGCCCAGGAATTCTGACTCCAAAGGCCCCTGCCTAACTATCCCTCCACGCTAGCAAGTAAGCCAGAGGGGCTGTCTTTTCTAGGCCTCCTGCTGTGACTTTTCTCCTCTTTCTCTAGTTAGTTTTTGTCTTTTCCTCTGCCTTCCTGGATCCTGGTCTACACTACACTAGTGTTCATTGCCAGTGCCCCCAGTCCTGGGTGGAAGCTGACGGTGATGGCAGGAAGAACAGTGGCCCCCCTACGCCGCTTATTCACTGTCCCTCCCAGTCACTGTCCCCAGCCCCTTTGCCTCTCTCACTCCCACAAATGCACGAGAGAGGGAAGGCCAGTGTCATGTCCCACATGAGGAATGCGAGGCTCCAATGGGGTTCAGTTGCTGGGCCAACATCACTCAGCTGGGATTGAACCCACGGCTGGGTGACTGCAGAATCGAACTAACAAAAGGCAGGTGTATTTTCTGCAGCAGTTAAGTGAGGCAGGAAAAGATCTGGCCTTTTTCACATGGGATGTACGTTCTCTGCTATCCTGCTGCATGGGATAATCCCTTCTTCCCCCCCTCTGGCCTCAGCGTCTCCATCTATAAAATGGGAAGCATTAAGCCACTTACAAGAGCACATGTTCAACTGTCCACCTTCCCAGTTCAAATTCCAGCGCTGCTGGCTGTATGACCTTGGGCGAGTTACTTCACCTCTCTGCACCTGTTTTCTCATCAGTAAAATGGCGATGGAGACGGTCACTGATTCTTAGAGCTGTAGAGTTAGACGAGATTCAAGTATGTACGGCATTCAGCCCAGAGCCTGGCACATAGTAAGCACTGAGTAAATGTTAGATCCTCTTACCAGCATGGTTTTTTTTAGCTGGGTCCGTCCATAGCCTAGCTATGTCCTCAAACACACACACACACACACACACACACACACACACACACGCGCGCGCGCACGTGTGTTGCTTGACTCCCAGAAGCCTGGACTGGGTCCCTCGCAACCCTGGGGCAGAAGCCCAGAGGGGTCAACGCACCCCCCACTCTCGCTTCCCCCTCCATGTGGAGGCCTCGGGGGGCAGGGAAGCTGACTGCTTGCATGTGAGCCGGGCCTGTGACGGAGGAGCCAGTGCCTGGGCATGAGGTAATGGAAGCAAGTGGGAAGACACACGTTATCACTCGAGCGGCCAGAAGTGGGAGTCACTAATGTGCTTCACGACTTCCTGCCTGGGGGGCGGGGAGGGCAGCCTCGCCCGGTTCTGGTTGAGTATGCACACCGTGTCTTTGTGTCCATCCTCTTGCTGGAGCGCCCGGGCTGGCCCCCAGGGGTCACGGAGTCACAAGGACCCGGTTCTGGGTCCCCACCCCGAGAAAGAGAAACAGGAATGGAATCAAGCCGGGCTACATGGGCGGAGTGAGCCTCGGCTTTCTCATCTGTCACGTTGGCGGCTGTCCGGCTCCGTGCCAGGCCCTTGAGCTTCCAGACGTGAGAGGACCTGACTCGGAACTACCGGGGCATGGAGGGAAGACAGACCTCGGGAAGTGTGACAGCGCTATTAATGATCTGGGGACCCTTGAAGAGCATGGTGGGGAGTTTGGGTTTTATCCTGAGGGCCATGGGGGTCTGTAGAGCATTCAGGCGGGGGAGAGAACTGGTCACATTAGCAACTAGCAGGCTCACCAAGGGGTAGAGCCAAGAATGGACTCAGGGGAGCCAAAATGGAGTAAGGTCAGGAAATCCCCAGCCCGGGGACCACCAGCCCTGGTGTCACCCCCTGACCCAAGAACCACGGCCTCAGGACCTGGCCCCTGATGATCTCTGCAGCCCCTCTCGCCTCTGCTCCCACCGCACTTAACTCTCTCCATTCTGCCTTGCTCCAGGCTTCTCCCATCTTTCCTCCTCTGCAGTTTCCTCCGCCCAGAACTCTCTATCTGCCGCTCTGTGCCTGCCTGTCGTCCGCTCCCCCTCAGGTTCCGGCTTACAGGTCTTTTCCCTCAGAAAACCTTCCTCAGTGACTTGCCTCTTCCAACTGGCCACGTGGCCATGTTCTGGGTTTCCCACCAGCCCTGCCCCTCTCCTTTGTGCTCATTGCTCTCCCTTTTAAGAAAGGAGACAGAGCTTGGCCTCCCCACCTGACACCCCAATGCCCACCACGCGGAGCAGCCCCTGGGCATCCAGGACGTTCCACCTTGGGGTTCCAAGGTAGCCACGTCTCCTTAGAAAACCCTCAGTCCCACTCACGTCCCACACACTCCTGCTAGATGTCCCTCCCCACCACCACTCACCGAGTGCTTCTTAGTCTTACACACATTGTCTAATGAAGTAGACACCTGCCAACAGTTTCTTTCTTTCTTTTTTTTTTTTTTTTAAGATTTTACTTATTTATCTGATACAGAGAGAGAGAGAGCACAAGCAGGCAGAGAGGCAGGCAGGCGGGGGGGTGGAAAGCAGGCTCCCTGCCGAGCAGAGAGCCCAATGCAGGGCTCGATCCCAGGACCCTGAGATCATGACCTGAGCCAAAGGCAGAGGCTTTAACCCACTGAGCCACCCAGGCGCCCCATGCCAACAGTTTCAAAGGGAATTTTCTGAATGTCAGGTAGGTGCAACTGTGCTGTCTTGACATTGGGAGAAAAGTGAGTCAGTTCGAGGGTCTTCTACTCCGAAAAGACTGACCTGTCCACTCCCGCCCTGTTCAGCCCCCGCCGGGCTAGATCAGGGTTCCTCCAGGGCGCCTCCGGCACGTGAGCTGTCCTTTTAGATTTGCATGCCCGCCTCTCCCACGAGACTGGGTCTGACTGAGCTCTATGTCTGCAGCCCGGCGCATGGCAATGCTTGCAGATGATAGAAACATCCTGGGATAATGCGGGGCCTCCTTTCCTGAATGTCCCTTCCCCCTGGGGAGTGCTTACTTTCATCTGTGATTCCCATCTGAGTGGATCGTACAGTGTCAGCCTCCTTGTTGGCCTGTTACAGGCATCTGCTAACCCAGGTAGTTGATCCCTATCTCAAGGGACCCACAGACCCGCCCACCTTCATCCTCGGAGGTAGGGGAAGCAGGGGAAGCCCGGTGTGACCCATTCCCAATGCTTAGAGTGGAGAGAGTGGGTCCTGAGGCATGGCAGTGAGTTTCTCCAGATTAGCAAGGAGATGGGCAATTAAAATCTGTCAACGCCTCCCATGTGCTGAACACTTTACACGCTCTGTGTCTGACCCCTACACCAACCTTATAGACGGCTGTTTCTCCACCTCCCCCATTTTACAGATGAGAAAACTGAGGCTCGCGGGGGCAAAGTGGCAGGCCGGAGGTCACACGCTGAATAAGCGAAGGAGCCAGGGTTCAAACCAGGCTCTCCTCGGCCCCACCGGGCTCCCAGCGCCCCTCCCCTCCAGTGCCCTGTGCCCCTCTCCGAGGCCGGCCGAGGCCGGGAGCTTGGCCTCCACCCACACTCGGCTCCCGCTGCCCAGTTCTTGCCGCTGCTGCCAAGTCCTGGGACCTGATTTGAATTTGGGGTTCTCTCCACTGCAGCCTAACAAAGGTTTTTATTGGAATGCCCCTCAGATTTGCAGACTTTGAAGATGTTTCAACAATGCAGTAAAAGGCAGGTCTTTGCCACAACAAAAGGCAGAAATAGCACCGAGGAGTAAACAGAATTCCTTGGCCTCCTCCTAGCATGTGTCAACATCTTTTGCTTCCCCTTCCCCCCCTCTTCTTTTTTTTTTTTTTTTTTATCCTGCAGATTCAGGGCTTGTCGGAGAGGGCGCCTCCCAGGCACTGATGGGGTGGGCCACGGGGCCGCCCCCGAACTCGGCAGCTCCGCCTCCGAACAGATGCTGGGGCTTTGGTAAACTGAGAAAGCGTAACTGCTGCAAGCCGCTCTCCTGACGGCCACAATTACCCACATGGAAAAGCCATTCCGCGCTCCCAGCCCCCTCGCCCTGCCCCTGGCACACACATGTGGCGTGCCGCGGCTCCACAAACAGGCCTTCCCAGAACGAAAATGTATGTGACATGTACAAAACGGCTTGATTTCAACTGATGGCTGGAAATTAAATGGATTTGAAATGTACATGCTTAAAAACAATTTCGGCGGAAAGCATACCCATTTAATATTGCGTCTCCAAATGAGGCCTCACTCCCCAGGCAGGCTTGTAACGTGATGAAAACCAGCAGTCAGACCCCACCTGGGACCCCAGCTCACCAAGGACACGGGACCCAGGGGCAGGGTGTGTATGTAAGTATGTGTGTGCGAGTGTGTGAGTCGGCAAGTATGTGTGTGTATATGAGTGTATAGCAGTCTGAGTGCGTGTGTGTGTGTGAGTGTGTATGGGGATAATGAATATGTGTGAGCGTGTGCGTGTGTGTGTGTGAAAGAGAGCGAGCGAGAGTATGGGAATGGTTAATGTGTGTGTGTGTGTGTGTGTGTGCGCGCGCATGCGTGCGCCTGTGTATGGGGTGTGTGTGTGTGAACGGATAGAAGGAGGGAAAAGATGTGCCCTTCCATACTTTTCCAAGTCAGCCAGTTTCACCTGAGCACCCACTTTGTGCCTTCAAGGGGAGCGGGGAGAGTGTCGATCACAGGAAAGGAGAGGTCATGGCCTTTCGGAGCTTATAGGCTATTTGATACACTGAAACAAAGTCAAGGAAATAATCAAAGAGCAAGCCAAGACCATTTTTAACTGTTGAACTGGAGCGGGGGAAAGGGAAATTAACAGATTAAACATAAACTGGGCATTGGTTGGGAATCACAAAGAGCAACTGAGCTGAAACAGTCATAGGTATGGATACATTTCTACCATTTCCTGTGAGACCTTGAGCAAGTTGGTTCTCTTTGGGCATCAGTTTTCCTGCTGGTAAAGTGGGTCTAATAAAACGTCTTGCATTCATGGAAAGATTCAAAAGAATGCGCACTAACTGGGCGCCTGGGTGGCTCAGTCGGTTAAGCGTCTGACTCGGTTTGGGCTCAGGTCTTGATCTCAGGGTCTTGGGATCGAGCCCCACACCAGGCTCAGCATTCAGAAGGGAATCTGCTTGTCCCCCTCTGTCCCTCCCCCTCTGCTCCTCTCCCTGCACACAGGCCCTCTCTTTCTCTCTCTAAAATAAATAAAATCTTAAAAAAAAAAATAGACACTAACCAACTCATTGTGCCCACTGCATGCCAAGCCCTCAATAAATAACAACTCTTATTTGTATTACAATATGAATATTATTATCAGATGTGACCTGCGCCATAAGCGTCATACCCATTTTGGAGGTGAGAAAACCGAGGCCCGATGGCCTCACGGTCACACAGTGACTGAGTCAGAACCCGAACCAGAGTCATCTGGCTTCAAAGCCCACTATGTCACCTCTCCCTCTGAGGCTCTGCCTGACCTCTGGAAATACTGGTTTCAAAGGTGGGAGAGCTGACCCAGTGGGGTAGGAAGGACAGGTTACTGGACGGCATCATGGACACAGACACTGAGACAGGAAGTGGTGGCCCCGGAAGGAATGACCACTCTTTATCAGAGTGAGAGGGGTAAGTAGCTCCGCTCTTGCCGGGCTTGGTAATGGCCCTGGGGTTGAGAGGTGATCAAGACACAGTCCTGGTCCCCAGTAAATATCACCTCGTCTGGCCATTTTGTCTACTCCACTAATGATCATTCAACGGCAGCTATTGGCTTCCCAAAAAGAAAGGCTCCAGATCAGAAGTAGAAGCCATTGTCCTTTCTCCTGTTTCCAGTCATCCAAAAACAGAATGCGCCCCCCTTGTAAGGTAGTGAGGTCCCCATCAGTAGCTGGTCCGGGATATTGCTGTAGAATTGAACTAGATGCCAGGCCATGCAGCAATTCGATGGCTGGCACAGTTTGTATGTGTGTGACGAGACTCTTAAGTTCAATCAAATACCTGGCAAGCATTCACTAACCACTGACTGGGTGCTCACTGACCTCCGTGGCAGGGAATTCAGAATTAACAGAACATAATCCTTGCCCTCAAGGAGCTCCTGTTCTAGCTTAATTCCCTCTCAGCCTTACCGAGTCTCAGCTTGTTTTAGTGATAGACTAAGTCTGATGGACTTCGGTTTTAACTTTCTAAGCAAATATACTGAATGTTTGGTATTTACGGTTCCTTTTAAAAAGTCTTTAAAACTAGTCAGTTCGATTGTTTTTACTAGCATGAGGCCACGCCTGGCCTGACTGCCTTTCTTCTACAGCAACATTTCTCAACGTCAGCATTAGTGACATTTGGGGTTGGATAATCCTTCGGGGTAGGGGGCTGACCTGGGCCAGCATACCTGGCCTCTACCCACGAGGTGCCAGGAACACCCCTCTGCCCAGTCGTGACAACCAAAATGTCTCCAGATACTGCCAAATGTTCTCTGCAGGACAGAACTGTCACCAGTCGAGCATGACTGTCCTAAAGGATTATCTCCACTGATACAAGGCCCAAAGAGGTGAATCAGGTTAATAAAGGAATTTCAGAGTCCCTGTACCTCAAGAATTTATAATCCCATAGGGCCTACACAAACTAACCACATGGAAAATAAAGCCTCACTAAGGACCTACTGTGCACTAGGCACTGGGCAAAGTGCTGCTAGAGAGGAAAAAGTCCAAGTTCTAGGTCGGACAGCCAGATCATCAAATCCCATAGGAAACCTGCAAGGTTTGAATACCAGTTTACTCCTCAGTCAACTGATCGCGAGGTGAGCATTTGAGTGAAATACAATCTGAACAAAGCCCAAAGTAGGTTCAGTGTCCAGTTGATGTGAGTCTGTATCTTTTCTCCAACTCCAGCCCCACTTTTCCAGAACCCGGGGTCAGCTGCAAGAAGTGCTGCCCTCCCCGACCCTCCGCACTCAAAGTGGCAAGGTCACGTAGCCTTCCCTTGGGGATGCAGGCAAACAGGTGCCTGAGCATCTTCCTCCAGATCGGAACCTCCAGGGTCTGGAGTAAACTCATTGCTCTTTCCAGCCTGTCTGTCCATCCTTAATCCCCTCTCGGGCATTTTCGCAAGACCAGGCTTTGAATGCATAAAATTAGCTTCAGAAAAGTCCGGAACTTTAGCTAGCATGTTATTGGGCAGATTTTGAGTGCCATTTGCATTCATTTCCAACAGCTCTTGGAGAGGTTCTGGGAAATCTGTTGGGCAGTGATTTTAGATTTCATTAGGCACCCGTCACTAGACACACAGGCATTGTAGGCCTCTGTGCGCCATGGTTCGTAAGCAGCTGAAAACCTGAGATCAAGTGCAAGGAGGACTCTGGCTGCCAAATTTCAGAGCAGGAGGAAAAAAAAAAAGAAAAGAAATCTGGAATGTGTTTCTACTTACTGTCCATTCCAGTAAAATGAAACGGTCTCTCCTCCAAACATGTGTTACTGCTTAGGCCAGAAACTGTATATATTGGTCTAAATCCAGAATGGTCTATGTGACATATTACTCCATATGACAAAATTACTACAACCTGCATTCTCTGTAGAAATGCCTGTTGCAACAGTATAGGATGATAATTTGTTGTACAACAAAAGTACATAATAATTTCATGTCAGTGTGGGCCAGGCCTCAGGATTTTCAAAGGGAAATCTTGGATGCGTGTGGACCAGGACTGAATACACCCCCCCCCCAATTCCTCTACCTCCACGCCCCCCCCACCCACATGCTCACATGGTCTGTGATCAGGATGGGAGAAACTGGGGCTTTATTTATAACATACCATATTCCACTTGAAAGTGACAAGAACACACACACACACACACACACACACGTGTGCACACCCCTAAAAGTAAAGCCAAGTGGAAATCTGGTGTTCTCAGGCTTGAGTCCTCAGTGGCCAGAGCTGGTTCACCTACTACAGGCTAAAGGAAGGCAGTGAAGCCAAAAGACAGGAATGTTCATCTCTCAACACTGAGCTGTTTCGAAGCCATCCAGAGCGAAGCCACGTGAATTCCTCGAGACCCCCCAAACCACAGCCTCCTCTTTGGCCCTTGTCTGGGCTAAGGTTTCATTACGAACCCCGGGCCCTGTTCCAATCCTCTCATCTGTCCCTCTAAGCGGCTCCGACAGATCCCTCCGCAATACACGGATTCTCGTTGTGATAATGTCTTGGAGAATAACGACCTGAAACACGATCCAGTCCGAGTGCGTTAACGGTAAAGCATTTCTTTATGACACTTTTCACAAAGCAAGGTTGCAAACCAGGGAGAAATATATGACTAGAAAAATTGAATGCAGAACATAAAACTGCTCAATTGCTAATACACTTTAGCGTGACACCATTTTTCCTGATGTGGAAACTTTGATTATAGGAAAACATTAAAACATTCTCCCCCCTTCTTCCTTCTTTCTTTTCTTTTCTTTTTCCTTTTCTCTCCTCCTTTTCTCTCTCCTTCCATCTTTCTTTCCATTTTCCCTTCCATGGGATATGGTTTCAGAGTGGAAAACAAGAGATTTTTCTGGGGAGGCTTCTCAAAGTCTCCTCTCCCGGAGGTTCCCCCAGAGAGTGAGAATCTCCAAACGGCACCGACTGCCCCCAGAGCACAACGAAATTTTGAACCTACTGCTCTCCTAGAAAATCAGCTGGGCTCTTCTTAGACACACTTAAAATATTCTTATAAAGAGAAAGATCCTGTAAAAGCCTTTTTATATCTCAATTACATCAAAATCTGACTTAATTTGTCTCTGCTATCAAGGGCCGCGGCTTAAGCTACTGGGGCTTAAGGGAACTGAGTTTTCTCCACAGTCTGCCTGAGTAGCCTGACCTGTCTTCTGGGTTTGGTGACCATCGAAAATCCATCTTCTTAGAGTTTTTTGGTTCAATAAAACCTGAAACATATTTTGCCTGGCATTTTTCCTCAGGATTTTTAAACCCGTGTGCACTTTATGGCAAATGAGATCCATATGTCCCTGATTCATTGATACTTAAGCCATTAGGACGCTGTTTCGTAAGAACACTTTGATGTCTAAGGGGCGTCGAGCTATTTGGAGGGCCTTTTTCTTCACCAACAGGAAGTTTTCCCTTCTCAGGGAGGACACAAAGTAAGAGGCCAGCTGCCCCCGAAGGCGGGACCGTGAGCAGGAAGTGGTTCTAGCCCGTCAGGATGTGCCTGTCCTGCTTGGCCTCGGGACAGCCCCCAGACCCTGCTCCCGCGGGGTGGGGCGGGAAGGGGTCTTGTGTAAGGAGCCTCAGAGCCGGCATCGGGCCTGGCCTGGCGCCTGGGTCATTAGTGCCTTGCCCACACCCCTGGGACTCAGACCCGTCGCCCAGAGTGGACTCAACACGCCTTGGCATGTTTATTGCTTTTATGCGACATCAAAATAACACGTGACAAAACAAATAGCCATACGCCATGGCTAGGGAGGAGGGCGGGGATGTCCTTTGCCGTCCTTTCTCGGGGACTGCTGCAGAGATGGTGACCTGGACTGGGGTCAGGGGATGGGTGGGACTCAAGCAAGGAAGTTTGGAGACCCGGTCCAGGTGTGGCAGAGGCCATTCCCGGGGCATCTGAGGAGCTGGGGTATTCGAGTGCAGGGATCAGGGACCAGCCGGCACCTTATGAGGCCCAGGTGGACCCCACCACCAAGGAGGGGAAAGAGAAAGAACCAGGGCTTCGGACACCGGCAAGACTGAGTTTGGAATATGGGCTCGGCCACCCACCAACTTGAATGAGTGACGTCACCCACTGGAGCCGCAGTTTCCCCCTGTGTAAATGGTAATACCCAGACTAAGGGTTATGAGAAATAACGTCCAGAGAGGGAGTGGCCGCACCACCACACCCCGTGATCACTCCCACCCACAGTAGACATTGGTCACTTCTTTGACTTTCTAGCATTGGATTTGCTCTTTCTGGTCTACCCGCTGCTCTCTCTCAATCTCGGGTGTCTCTTGGGTGGGAGGTGGTAGCTATCTTCCAGTTCCCAGAAGCCGGATTCTCCCCTTCTCATGCCTGAGCAGCCAGGGGGCCAACACATGACACTGGCCGAGCCGGTAGGATGGGCTTTCATCCTGAGTTTGAATCGTGATCTTATGACTTCAGCACCCGAGGACAGCTGGAGGTCAGGCTGGCCACCGCACCAGTGGAGCTGGGGACCATTTGTTTCTGCTGTGTGTTCCTACCTTCCTATCCTGGGACATCCTTGGTTCTCACTCACAGTCCAAGCCTAGCTCTCCAGGCCCCTGTCAATTCCGAGAGTATTGAAAGTCCTTCTAATGGAGACCCTGGTGCTTGGGACAGAGGAAGTTTTTGTCTTGCAGCCAACAGCCCTGACATTGTAACCCTATGCTGTATCCTCACATTCCTCCTGATGTCTGCCCCGTTGATAATCCTTACTCATTGCCAGCTCCTCATCTAAACTGACCACAGCCTCCCGTTCTTCTTGCTCCCTCACTTTCAACACACTGTCCCACACCTTCTTCCTTTCCAACCCGTGTGTAGAGAACATCTACACCTGTCTGTGTCTTAAGTGGGATTGACTCCAGGGGTACGCATGTGACCCAGACCTGGTCACTTTCATTTCCCTGAAAAGTGATAATTGCTTCAGGAATGGGCACCTACCCTGAGTTGGTCCAATATGACTAGATCTTGTCTGACATTTACTGGAATGCTTGGGAAAGTGGAGGTCCCTTCCCACTGGCATTACTACACTAGTTGGTTATAGACGAGGAGCTGCATGAGGTGAAGATAGACATTGCAAAGGGAGAAGCTACCAGAAAGTGAAGACAATGTAGGAAAGCAGAGCCCAGAAAGAAAGATGGCATCTTGATGACATTTTTATTTTATTTATTTATTTATTTTAAAAAAGATGTTATTTATTTGACACAGAGAGAGAGAGAGACCACAAGTAGGCAGAGAGGCGGGCAGAGAGGGGGGGAGAGGCAGGCTCCCTGCTGAGCAGATAGCCGGATGCGGGGGTCGATCCCAGGACCCTGAGATCATGACCTGAGCCGAAGGCAGAGGCTTTAACTCACTGAGCCACCCAGATGCCCCTTGATGACATTTTTAAACCCTTGGACCCAGCCATGCCTGAAACTATCATATCCCTAGATTTGCTGGATATGTCAGCTAATCTACTAAAGCCAGCTCAAGTTGGGGTTTTGTCACTTACAATGGAAAAAAACCCTATTAGTACACGACCTTAAACCCCATGATCGTTCACTTGAACCAATCCTTTGCCAGTTCCCGTGGCTCCTTTCTCCTTCTACCACGCCTAGCTAGCAAAACCCCGACCCCAGATCAGTCCAACTCTTGATCTTCCTGGCTCCAGCTCCCACACCAGACAAACTGAAGTCACTTCAAATCCATGCTCAGCCTAGTCCTCAGCGATGCCGTAGGATACTGTTGCTGAGGCCACTCACCCCAGCCCAATGTAGCTGTCCCGAACATTAAATTCCTCTTCCAAATCTCTAGTCTCACTAGTGCTCTCCTCTCTCAGCAAATATTCTTACCTCTATTCATTAGCTTGATAGCCGTGATCACTTCTCAATATATGTATATATCAAAGTGCCAAGCTGTACAACTCAATATATATATATGTATACATATACATATATATATATAAATTATGCCTCTGAAAAGTTGGGGAAAAAAGACCCCTGTCAGCTTTCTGCCCTTTCTGTCCACACACCCACACACTAGCCCCACAAAATCGTACGTCCTGGCACAATCTCCTTTCCTTCTTGGCTCCTGTAGCAGAAGGACCGGAGGCCTAGCTCTTGTCCAAGGCTTCATCTCCCTCCCTTCATCTTTGGCTTTGGACCAAGACACATCTGAGTTCAACGTCAGCTCTGCTGTGAAACTAGCTCCACGTGGCTGTGGGCATGGTGGCTTGGCCCCCTGGGAACAGTCCCTTCTGGGCTTTTGTGGCATTGCATGGACGACGCGTGTCTCCAGATGGTTGTAGGGCGGGGGACAAGACATCTGAAAGGCGTCCACCACCCGGCGTGACCCTACACCAGAGAGGCAGCAAGCCGCCCCTGCCGTGGCTGAAGGGAATCTCTTGGAAGGGAGCTGGGAGAAGCCCGAGAAGGCAGACCGCCCGAACCTCCTGACCTGACCTCCCACGGCTCCTCACTATGAGCTACCGGCCCAACTTGGGCCGATCGCCACAAGCAATTTTGAATTGATGCCTGTGTGCCAGAGTCCTCATTTTCACCAACCCTCAAATGCAGTTTTCCCAAGGAAGGTTCACCATCTGTCCCGGGCAAGTGACCGCACCTTCTTGAGTCTGGCGGGCTGGTCTGCAGCAGATGGCCGCCGTGAGTCTCCCCTCTGAGGGTTGCCGGGCAGACTGGGGGCACCGGGCGGAATGTGGGCCTCGGCAGAGTGCCCGGCGAGCAGTCCGCCCACAGCGGATAGTGCTGGAGGTTGCTCCCCTCGTTCCCCACCCACCCAACTGGAATGTGCAGCCTCTTCCAATGCGTTAATTCCTCTTCCTCGCCCTACAAACCCATTCCAGTTTCTTGTCTCTTAAATCACGATAAAACAGAAACCTCTCCTCAGCCCACGTCCAGTCACCACCCTGTCTCTTTCTTGCCTCTACAACTGAATTTCTAGAGTTCCTACTCTGGCGAGTTCTAGACGACCACTTTCCCCACTCGCACCTTACGGCTTGCTGCCTTCTCATTTCTGACTCAGCCTCCTCCCCTCCACGAGGGCTCTCCTCAGGTTTACCAATGACCCTGTGGTAAGGCCTTTTTCTGTCTGCACCTCAATGGCACCAAGATGGGAGAAGCTGCCAGATGAAGAAACTCGGGACCAGGGTGGGCCGAGCCAAGGTGCTGAGCCTACAGTCGTAAGTGGTTGTGCAAGGGTGACGCCCCCTTAAATTGTGTGTCCCAGGTACCATACTCCCCTCCCCCTGAGCCCTGGCTTTCCAAGATAATCCACAGTGTAGTTTATTTTCAATCCAAAAGGCCTCAAGAGTCACACAGACGGCAGAAAGCTGCAGTCACTAAGGGGAATAAAATGGGGACGGTGACTTCCTGCAGGCCATTCATTGCCATAAGAATGCAGGCCCCGTGGAGTATAAAGAAAATCATGGAGGGCATTGTGAGAAGGAAAGGAAGGATGAAGGGGGGCGGAAATTGGAGGGGGTGATGAACCAGGAGAGACTGTGGACTCTGAGCAACAAACTGAGGGTTTTGGAGGGGAGGGGGTGGGGGGGTGGGCAAGCCTGGTGGTGGATATTGAGAAGGGCATGTATTACATGGAGCACTGGGTGTGGTGCATGAACAATCAATCTTGTAACACTGAAAAATTAAAATAAACATATTTGATAGGGAGAAAAAAAAAAAGAATGCAGGTCCCGGGTTGCCAGACGCCAGCGAATCAAGAAGTTGAAAAGCTGGATTTCTTTTGGTGTGAAATCTCATGACCTTAAAACATCAGCATCAAAGTCAAATTAAAACCGAAACTTTGCGTGGGTACAAATAAAATATATCATTAGGCTAGGTTCAGCCTTGGTGTTCTGAGGCACAGACCTCTGGCCTGAGCTGGCCGGGAGACGACGCTCGCTCGCCGTCTGGAAGGTGTCGATGTGGGCTGGGGGTGATGTAGGAAGGGGAGGGCCCACAGGGGTAAGGAGGCAGAGAGTGAAGAAAAGGCAGGGATCCACACCCCCACCTCCAGCAGGACCTACGGGATGGCAGGACCACTGAGGTGGCCGTGTGGTGTGACCCCACACACCGGGGTTTCTTGTCTCTATAAAGACTCCCTCTCCATGTTTGAGGAGAACATGCTTGCGGGCACAGTGGAGGTCCTCCTGGCAACCAGCATGAACTGAGGTGACCGAGGCACCCAAGTCCCTCCTGTGGCATCACCCAGAGGTGAGGGAGTCCCAGGAATGACCAGAGCTGAGTTTCCTGCTAAACCATTAGAATGGGACCTTCAGGTCATGTTGAAAGTTGGTCAAAAGAAAATAGGAAAGGCTCATTTCTTGCCACCCCCCGCCCCCCGGGATTCACCTCTTCCATGCTTTTCAGTACACTTTTCCATTTCTGTCGACATTTAGCCTTTTAGAGAATGTTCTCAGGGCCACGCGCCAGCCTAAGAACTGCCATTCCTTACGTCTGTCCTCACCCCTGTATTTCAGTGCCTACACAGCACCATCCCATAGAAACAGAACGTGAGTCCCACCTAAAACTCTAATTTTTCTAATATTTAAAGAAGCTAAGGAAACAAACACACAATGTTAATCTTAATAACGTGTTTTACTTAATCCTACATATCAAAAATAAATCACAAATAATCAATATAAAAAACTAATGAGATACCTTATGTTCTCTTATTTGTACCAAGTCTTCAAAGTCCCCTGTGTGTTTTATGCGTAGAGTCCCGGTGTCTGCACATGGACTGGTCCATTTCAAGTGTTGGGGAGCGCTGCTCAGCACGGGGACTGCCGGCTGGGTGTTGAGCGGTGCCGGCTGAGCATGTCGCCAGTGCCCAAGGGATGAGTAACTGGGGGGCTGTGAGAAAGTTTTAAGTCTCCCTCAGCCTCAGGCTTCTCAGCAGGGGTGGTGCAGAGCTTACAGGCAGGTCTGAAGGTCCAACCCGAGAGGCAGAAACAGTGCCTGTGGGACCATACTACCTCCCCAGTGTCTGCACACAGCAGGCACAAAATGTGTATTTGTAGAATGAAGAAAAGAAAAAATGTTAGCTATCACATTGTTATGCTTGCCTAAAATGTTGGAGTAGTTGTGGAGAAAGGGGAACCCTTTGACACTGTTGGTGGGAATGCAAATTGGTGCAGCCACTTTGGAAAACAGTATGGAGGTTCCTCAAAAAATTAAGAATAGACCTACACTATGACCTGGCAATTGCACTACTGGGTATTTATCCCAAAGATACACATGTGGTGAAAAGAAGGGCCATATGCATCCCAATGTTCATAGCAGCAATGGTCACAATAGCCAGACTGTGGAAAGAGCCAAGATGCCCTTCAACAGATGGATGGATAAAGAAGATGTGGTTCATATACACAATGGAATATTACTCAGCCTTCAGAAAGGATGAATACCCAACTTTTGTATCAACATGGATAGGACTGGAGGAGATTATGCTGAGTGAAATGAGTCAAGCAGAAAAAGTCAATTATCATATGGTTTCACTTACTTGTGGAACATAAGGAATAGCATGGAGGACATTAGGGGAAGGGAAAAATGAAGGGGGAGAAATCAGAGTGGGAGATGAATCCTGAGGGACTATTGACTCCAGAAAATAAACAGAGGGTTTTAGAAGGGAGTGGGGTGGGAGGATGAGTGAGCCTGGTGTTGGGTATTAAGGAGGGCACGTATTGCAATGAGCACTGGGTGTTATAGGCAAACAATGAATCATGGTATACTACTTCAAAACTAATGATGTACTGTTTGGTGACTAACATAACACACACACACATACACACACACAGAAACCAAATAAATGGTAATTCTTATACTTGTGGGAGTTGTGGGCCCTCTCTGTTGAAAATCGGATAAATACTGAGGACATTACTACCCCCCAAATAGATCGAAACAAAAAATATTTGGGTAACATTTCTTTTTTTTTTAATTTTTTAAAAAGATTTTACTTATTTATTTGACGGAGAGAGAACACAAGCAGGGGGAGTGGGAGAGGGAGAAGTAGACTCCCCACTGAATAGGGAGCCCCGTTTGGGGCTTGACCCCAGGACACTGAGATCATGACCTGAGCCAAAGGCAGATGCTTAATGACTAAGCCATCCAGGCATCCCTTGGGTAACATTTATTATTTACGGGGTCTCTAAAAACCATCCCCAGACTTCCTAGTATATGGCCCCAAGTAAGAAACTTGTGGTCTAGATGATTATTTCTATTTCCAACAAGTGCTTATCAAGTTTATGTAATGATGTAATGAGCACCATATATAAGACTGATGAATCACTGAACTCTACCTCTGAAACTAATAATACACTATATGTTAGTTAATTGAATTTAATAAATTTAAATAAATTTTAAAAAATACTCTTGCCTTTAATTGATGGGTTTTCTCTTTTGGCAGAATCATTTTTTAAAATTGGAAAATTGCTGATCTCCATTGCAATTGAGTGATATGTGATGGTTGTGCCAGTGAGGGAAAGATTTTGGATAGGTCCAACAAAAACTCACTTTTTGCTATTGAACTGGATTTTTTGGCAGCATCTAAATCATGTGCCAGCACTGTATCACCAAATACAAATTTGGTGGTCACAAATTGTTTGCGTGACTTGTTCAAATAATATAGCCTTATTAAATAAAAAGAGAAACGCATAAAAATAGGAAGAGGAAAAAAGACACTAAGAGTGCTTACCACTCTTTCATATTTTGATTTTTCCAACACCTTTTTTCTGTGCATAGTTTCCTGATAATTATTATAGGTCTACTTGTATTTTATTTATATTTGTATATCATATTTGCATTATATGTATATTCAATTATTATACTTATTTTTATATCTTGACATATTTATATATTTTTATTAACATATCATGTATTATTTGCTTCAGGGGTACAGGTCTGTGAATCATCAGTCTTACACAATTCACAGCACTCACCATAGCCATACCCTCCCCAATTTCCATCACCCAGCCACCCTATCCCTCTCCCCCACCCCCAGCAACCCTCAGTTTGTTTCCTGAGATTATTTTTTATTTTATATATGTGTGTGTACATTATATACATATTTCCCACTTTTTTAAAACTTATCATTCTTTCTTTCTTTTATTGAGATATAATTGCCATATAACATTGCATTAGCTTTAGGTGTACAATATAATGACTTGAGATATATAGATATTAAACTGATCTTAGTTAACATCTATCATGACACATAGTTACAATTTTTTTCTTGTGATGAGTTATTATTTCTTAAGCATTTCCTTGGCTTTTCCTAAACTCTTCTTCAACATTATTTTAAATGGCTGTATAATAATATTCTATAGAATGGAGGCACCATGCTTTCCCTAACCACCCTATGGCTAGAATTTTCGTTGTTTCCAATTAATGGTTCTTATAAATAGCACTAAAATGAATATCTTTCCACATGAAGGTTTCTAAGTTGAAGGGTCTGAGCATTTATTATTTATTTATTTATTTAAAAATTATTTTTTTTATTTATTTGAGAGAGAAAGAGAGAGCATGAGCTGGGGTAGGGGTGAGGGGCAGCAGAGCAGCAGGGGGCGATGGAGAAGCAGGCTTCCTGCTGAGCAGGGAGCCCTACACAGGGCTCTATCCCAGGACCCTGGGATCATGGCCTAAACCGAAGACAGACACTTAACTGACTGAGCCACCCGGACGCCCCAGGTCCGAGCATTTAAAAATCATGTCATATGCATTGCCATACCCTTTCCTACTTCTCCCTCTTCTGAATTATACTCCCATGAGCAACACCGAAATCTGCCAGGCCCAACTCCCGCAGAGCCAGCCCGGAACAGATACCGTGGCCCGAGGAGCTTCCCTGTCCCTTGTGGGCTCTGGCTGACATGGTACTTCCTGTCATGGTACTTCCTGTCACGGCACTGCCTGTCATGGCACTTCCTGTCCTCCCTGAGGTTCGGGGGCACCAGCAGGCATCTGGGCAGCCTGGGCACATCCTGAAAGTACAGGGAAGGGAAAGCAGCAGACACACAGATCCACGTGCATCCAGAACCACCTTCTTTCCTTTGAGCAAATGTGTCCTGAAGGACCACTGTGTGTCAGCACTCCCCAGGAGCTGGTCCTATGGTGGAGAGAAAAGCAGACGTGCTCCTCCCTCTGGGAGTTTACACGCTATTGGAGATACATTATGATCATGCACATTATGATCTGTGCCATGGAAGAAAGCAACGGGGGTGTGCCCCATTTGACTTGAACACTCGCTGGCCTCTCTTTAAACAAAATCTGAAAGCATTGAGGAGGATGGGAGGGCTACATAGGCAAAGAGCTGCTGGAAAGGGGCTTTTTGGCTGAGGGAACTGTGCTTGGAAATTTCCTGGGGCAAAAAGAGTTTGATGTGTTCCCTGAACTCAGAGGTTAGCCTACTGGGAGGACTCCAGAAAGAAAGCAGGAGTTTGAGATGAGACTGGAGACACTGATGGGGCTGTGACCCCAGGGCCTTGGGGAGCCCAGTCAAGGGAGTGAGCTTTGTCCCAAGGACAAGGACAAAGTAGTGACTAGGCTGACTGATGACAGGGTTTGGCTCACCTTTGCCAGACTCACTGCTACGTGGGAAATGCATCGGTACAGATACGACTGGAGGCCAAGAGAAGATGTAGGGGGCCATTGTTGTTATCCAGGCAATCGGACAAGGGGATGGAGACACAGTTGATTAGGTGGAGGGGTGGGTGTCATCACTGATTCCCAGGACCCTGCTAGATGTCAGCACCATCCACCAAAGTGGCAAAGGCTGAAGGCAGGCACACTGAACACAGAAAAGAAAGCGTTCTTATTGAGTCCCTGCAGGGTTTCTATCAAGTTGCCCCTGAGATATAAGTGGGAGTTGAAGATTCCACTCCAAGGAAGGAACTGCATTCCAGTTTCCCAAAAATGTGTTGCACCAATGACCCGATACTCCTATGGTGTGTGGTTTTAAAGGTTTGGGGATGCCGTTGACCGGCTATCTCCCAATTAGGGCTTCACAATGCACTTTGGCAGATACACCCTTCCTTACAGAGAGGAGACCTGTTTAACTTTGTCTAAACCTGTGCTTCATACATTCTTTGATCAAGGGATTGTGTGCATATGTATGTCTATTCACATATTCATAGTCCCTGGCACTGAAATGTTGTGGAAAGCCCTTTAGGAAATATTGATCTAACCACAAAATTATCAAAAAAAAAAAAAAAAATTCAGTGGGCTCCTTGCCAAATGAGACATAGAGCCACACACTTTGTGAGAGCCCTTCAGACACGCTACCCAAGGACATTGCTCCTTCCCATAGTCACCAAGGTAGAAATTCCATGGGTAACATCCTTTCAAGGCTTGATTTTTCCTTCATGCATTTCCTATGGAAATGAAAAGACCCCGGGAGAGGTTCAATAACATCTCTTCATTCAACTCGCTTGCCCTGGGCTGGATCCTGAGAGACACAGAGAGGAAGACATCTTTTTCCCTCTCTGGGAGCTCATGGTTTAATGAGAAAGATGAGCACCCTAGCCAATGACTATGACACAGAAGGAAAAGTGCTGTCACAGGGGCATGTTTGGAATGTACCACGGAGCGCTGCGGCTGGCCTGATTAATGCAGTTGGGAAGGTCCAGGCAGGTCGCCCTGATAAGATGCCGTCTGAGTAGGCTGTGACTGCCAGATGAGTGGTTTGCAGGGAGTAGGGAGAAGGAGAAAGCAAGGCAAAGCTGTTTTGGAGGTAAAGCCCATCACACCCGGGCTTGGCATGGCCGCGACTTCCTTTGATCAAACTGCCCTCCCTCATCTACTGTGAGGTTCTCCAATCTTTCCTGCCACGGCAGCCCAGGCATCTTTTGAGGTGGGGGATACCTGCTGAGAGTTCTTCACTGGCTTCCCAGAGCTTTTAAGGTGAAGACCCAAAGCCTTATGGCCTGGCCCACCCCCCGCCTACCTCCTGCTTCCCGCCATCCTGTTGCTGTGCTCTGCTCTCTGTCCTTCCAGCCTGATCCCCATTCTCAAACCTGCCACTCTCCCCGCAGCTCAACTCCTTTGTCCACACTGCTAGCCCTACCCAGAACTCTCTTGCCAAGCCGCGCCCACACTCCTTAGTTGAGTGGGCTCCTGCTCCTCCGGCCGAGTTTGGTTCCAAATGTTGCTCATCAGGGAGTCTGTCCTGACCCTTCAGATGATATAGGTCTGCTCGCCGTCCTCTGAACATTTGTATGTCTCCGCACTGACACTGCATATTTGCTGGTCTGATTATCTGACTAAAGCCTGCCTCTCCCATGAGGAGAGCCTCCCTCGTTCCATGAGGTCAGGGACCATGTTTAATTAGCTCACTGCACTGTGTCCACTATAAAGGAAGCGTCCAAAAAATATCTGTTGCACACATGAATGAATATCAGTGGGAGATCAGCACCTGTCACACGGAGGGAAGCAACGAGTATAGTCAGAGGGTAAATGACATTATTCAACCAGCAGAGCAGAACCGGTAGAAGATGAGGAGATGTGTTACAAGGAATTGGCTTACACAGTTGAGGGAGCTGGCTAGATAAGTCTGAAACCTATAGGGTGGGCCATCAGGAAGGACAGACTGTGCATACATGGGCATTGCCGTCCACAGGGGGATTTTTCTCCTTCATCAAGAAAGCCTCAGTTTTGCGATTAAGGCCATTCAACTGGATGGATCAGGCCCACCCAGGTTATCTAGGATGATCTCCTCTACTTAAAGTCAACTGGATTATGGACTTTAATCACATCTATGAAATAACTTCATAGCAGCACCTTGATTAGCATTTGAATGAATTCCTGGAGATGGAGTCCTCTCCAAGTTGACCCATCAAAAGACCAACACAGACAGGAAAACCAGGAGGCAGCAGAGAGAAGCCGAAAGTCACTGAGCTCCGGAATCAGGCTGACGCATCCCCCTCCAGCAGCTTCTAGCTGAGTGACCCCAGTGTGGCAGAGACCAGCTGACTCTTCAGCAAAACATTTCCTCTTTACCTGGGCACACAGGTCGACTACGTTTTTCAGCTTCCCTTGCAGTTAGGTTCACCACGTGACTGAGCTCTAGCCCATGAAAGTGACAAAGACGTGTGCCACTTCCTGATCTGGCCCATGGAGCTCCCCCATCCTTCTCCAGGCTTTGCTCCTCTCCTGACTGGCTGAAAGGGAGCCGACCTCTGGGGTAGCTTAGGAATTCACATGTTGACGATGGAAGCACTTCCATTTTTCCGGGTCTCTGATGACCAAAAAGAAAAGCTTGCCCCGCTGACTTTTTCACCCACCCACCACTGTTACGTGCACAGAAAATAAACATCCTAGTGTTTAAGACTACCTATGCCTGGCATTGGTCGATTTGTCACAATAAGTAGTGTTAACATGAGCTGATAGGCTTTGCACAAAGTTCTAAACCTTTCTGAGCTTTCTTTGACTCATCTCAATGAAGGATGGAGGGGTGTTTTCCTAAAGATGCACGAAGGTGTCTTCTACAACCACAGAACTCCTGTTAAACCAGAAGAGACCCGTCCGTCTCCCATAAAGCGCTTCGGGGCTGACACAGGGGCTCCATCGTGCCAAGAACCTAGGCTCCTTCTCTCTTGCTGCCCTGCTATCCTGGATGCATTGCTCTGTGCACATGGTCCCCGAAGCTCGGCACCATGCTTCCGTGCCAGCCAGCGTGTGCGGGAGAAAGGACACGCCCTTGCCTTGTACAGCTGAGATCCTGAAATTGCGCATCGCACCCTGTTCACTGATCAGAATGAGCCCCCACCTAGCTCTGAGAGAGGGGGTGCGACATGCCTTTATTCTGGATCATGACGTCCACAGCTTAAAATCAGGGGTCCCGATCCTATGAGAGAGAAGGAAGAGCAGGTGCCGGGAGCCCCCTTGCAGTCTCCGAATGGTCTGACCCCCCGTAAGAGTTTGATAGAAGGCAGTGGTCATGATTCAACCCGTGACTACCCCAACTCTTCAATTTTCCTCACACTTCCTCACCCTTCACCTCCCAGTCTTTATACGTTCTTCAGCATGCATTTAGAAAAGATCATTACTGGGGCGCTCGGGCTTCATTTAACAAGTCTCCAGACACCAGGCGGGACAGAGGCCCGCCCCGCCCTCCCCCATGCAGATGCTTGCCAGAAGCAGCCTGTGGCCTGAGCCCCACCGACTTGTGTCCCTGCGGTCTAGGTGACAGAGACACAACCTCGGCACTTGCTTCTCAGAGCCCAGATGTCAGCCACATGAAGCCTAATGATCCGCAGCTGGTCCTTGGGCCTCCATAGCCTCCCAGAGGCCCGAGCCAGGGAATGATAATAATTGTAATAATAATTGCTACCATTAGTGCTTGCCCGTGGCCTGGGTGGCAAATGGAGCCCTTGACATGATTGCTCCCTTGCACACAGACTGTAAGTAAGTATGTTCTCCACTTCGTAATCGCGGCTCAGCTAAGCAAACTTGCCTGGGCCCACCAGCAAGCGAGTGGCCGAGCCAGGCAAGATTCAAACCCAGAACATTTTTTTTTTTAATCACTCCTCCGCGTTTTCTAAAATACTGATAGAAGAGGGCTTGCAACAACCTCTAGGAGCCATCGGACTCAGGAGCATCCATTCCTTTTTCTCTCAGCAGAGCTCTGGGTGCCCCTGTGTAGATGCCAAAGGGGAGGATCACACACACCCCTTGCAATCCGCAGGGTCTGGGTCCCGGAAGCAGAGGACACAGCCCCGGCCTAAGCTCCTTGGTGTGTCGCACCCAAGGCCACACTGACTGATTCAGGCATGGGCTGGGGACCCAGCTGATGGGACTCTGGCTGGGAAGGTGACACTGAGTCAGAGAGCATGTAAGGCTCACCCCTGAGGCTGTCACCTTGGGAGACTGAGGGACGAGAGAGGGACGAGGTATGTTCTGGGAGTATCCTTGATTCCCTACACCAAGCCCTGTGTGAGTTAGAATTACCCGGGCCATTCAGTGATGTGAGCTTGAGGCTGCTCCTCCAGGAAGCGTCTGAAGCGGGATCTGAAGCAGGCCTGGAGCCCTTGGCCATGTACCAGAAGAAAGATGGCGGCCACACTATCTGATAGGGTGATAGCATGGTTTCCTTTCTCTCCTGCAATCCTCTCTCCACTGACCTGGGCCTTCACCTTCCCTCAACCTCCTCTGACCCCAAAGGCTTATTCATTCTATGACCAATATGGCCTTGATCAGATGGCTAGAAATTCCTGCCCTGAATGCCTTCACTAGATTGTACTTAGGTATTTTACCCATAAGAGGCTGGTGGTGCCATCCTAAGCTGCTGGGAGTGTGGGGAGGGGTGCTGGTCGGGCCTGAGGCTACCGTGGGGTTTCCAGTGTGTCTGGGTTTGCTCTGGGTCAGGGGCTCTCCTGCGTGCTGGAGAGCCAAGGGTGGGCAAACACAGAAGCGAGCCCCGCCCTTGAGGATCTGACAGTCTTGTGCCCCGTGGAAACCGCTGGCCCACCTTCCAGGAAGAAGTTCAAGAATTACCAATAGGGGCACCTGGGTGGCTCAGTGGGTTAAAGCCTCTGCCTTCGGCTCGGGTCATGATCTCAGGGTCCTTGGATGGAGCCCCGAATCAGGCTCTCCGCTCAGCAGGGAGCCTGCTTCCCCCTCTCTCTCTCCCTGCCTCTCTGCCTACTTGTGATCTCTCTCTGTCAAATAAATAAATAAAATTAAAAAAAAAAAAAAGAATTACCAATAGATGCTACATTCAGGTCTGCATTCTTAGATTAGGGCTTTGCAGTGGAAGCCTGCAGCTTTAGCCCATTCTGGGCTGATTCCATGCCCATCAGGTGTGTGCCCGGATGTTGAACATGAGGGAGAATAATAAGGGATGTTACTTTTCATAATTGGGTATCAGTCGGGCTCTCAGGAGGAAACAGATGGCACATTCAAAAGGGGTGTTAGAAGAGAATTTAAAGGTGTGAAAGCCAACACGGGGGTGTAAAGCCCCCAGTGGGAAGCTGCCACCACCCATCGGCAAAAGAAGCAAAGGGAAGCAAGGTGGGGCCATAGAATCCAGAAAGAGCCTAACCACGGCTTTCCCAGGGATCTGGTCTTGCATGCCATGAGCGGTGCATGTCCCCGTTCTGTGGCTACAGCTCAGCCTTTCTCCTACTCCAGCCCACCCGTGCCTCCCCGAGGTCTCCACCTGAGTCTACCTCGGGCCATGCAAACACAGCTTGCGAAAATCAGAACCCAAGCCTGGATGGCTGCAGAGGCTGGTGACGCCAGCACCGCAGCAACCAGGGGGACCAAAATAGGAGAACGGAAAGCGTTTTAATATACCGCTATTTCTAAAAAGGTGTCTAAATGTGCAAGATGGTTACAGCCATGCCAGTTTGACTAGAGGGTTACAAGGTCAAAAGTGAACCGGCCTCTTTTGTCACACCAGGCACAAAAATATCACCCTTGTGACAGCTAAAAGTTCTAAATTTCTAGAAGAAAACATAGGAGAAAATCTCTACAAACTTGGGCTAAGCAAAGGTTTCTCAGGTGGGACAAAAACCATGAGCCCAAAGCCAAATTCCCATGAATGGACTCTAACAAAATTTAAATCTTCTCTTCTTCAAAAGACACAGCTAAGAAAATTGAAAGGCAGACTGCAGACCAGAGAGGTTATTTTCAAAACAATTATTTGACAGAGGGCTTGTATCCAGACTACAAGAAAACTCCTACAATGTGATAAAAAGAGAAATAACCTAATTATTTTAAATGGGCAAAAAGCTTTGTTTCTCAAAAGATGGGCGTATGGATCTCTAAGAAGCAAATATGAAGACAGTGGGCATCAGCAAAATACAAACTTAAGCCACATGACGAACCATTTCACATCCACTGAAATGGCTGAAATCTTAACAAAAAACAAAACAAAACAAAAGCCTGGCCTTTCCAAGTGTTGTTAGGGACGGGGACAACGGAAGTACACAGGCACAGGGCTGATGAAGTGACAGAATGGTACAACCACTTTGGAAAACAAGCCGGCAGCTTCTTTAATAACTCCACTATATACTGAGCATATGATCAAGCCATTCCACTTCTAGGTATTTGCCAGAGATAAATGAAAATACAGGCTTGGGGGCGCCTGGGTGGTGCAGTCGGTTAAGGGTCTGACTCTTAGTTTCGGCTCAGGTCATGATCTCAGGGTCCCAGGTTGTCGGGGCTCCATACTCAGCAGGGAGTCTGCTTGTCCCCTTCACTGCACCCCCTCCCACCCGCCACCCCGCTTGTGCTTTCTTTCTCTTTCTCTCTCTCAAATAATAAATAAAATCATCTTTAAAAAAAAAAGAAAATATAAGCTTGTACACAAATGTGTGTAAGAGTCTTTTCATAACGGCCCAAACCTGAAGGCAATCCAAATATCCAACAACACGTGAATGGATAAACAAATTTTAGTATTATTATACAGTGGGATTTTACTGTATTTTATTATACCTGGGATTAAAAATAAACACGCTACTGATATACACAACAACACGATCAATCTAAGAAGCATGATGCAGAGTAAAAGAAGCCAGACACAAAAGAGTATTTTCTGGATCATTCCATTTATATGATGTTCTAAACGAGGCAAACTAGTTTAAGTGTGACAGAAATCAGAAGCATGCTGGCCTGGGCTAGCGGGCATAGGAACTGAACGTGAAGGTGCAGCAGGGAACTTTCTGCAATGATGGGAATATTCTCTATCTTGACGGGGGTGCTGGTTACCCAAAAGGTGTCCACAGGTGGCAAAACGCATTGAACTGTGCACTTAAAATGTATGCATGCGTATTTTTTTTTAAGATTTTATTTTATTTATTTATTTATTAGGAAAGAGAGAGAGTGAGAGAGAGCATGAGAAGGGAGAAGGTCTGAGTGAGAAGCGGACTCCCCATGGAGCTGGGAGCCCGATGTGGGACTCGATCTCAGGACTCCGGGATCATGACCTGAGCCGAAGACAGTTGCTCAACCAACTGCGCCACCCAGGCGCCCCTATGCATGCGTTTTTAAAAATGCGTGCTTTTATTGTATGTAAGTTACAGTTCAATAAAGTTGACTTTTGAAAATGTATTGAAGCAGTCACAGGAAAAATCAGAATGCTGTTGGACTTCATGTAAGGGAGACTGAAAAAGCACCGTTATCTTGCCAGTGGCCGGGCTCTCTCAGTCTCAACCAAACGCTGGAAGCTGTGATGTACTTCCTACTCCCCAAGACTCCTTCCCCCACCGCACCCCAGGGCTGGCTCCGAGGAGGTATTCCCGATGACTTCGTCTCACTCCTCACCAGTTCCAATGTGTGTGTTTTCTTCACACCACAAAGAAATTCACCACACCAGCTCGGGGTCCTAGCATTCGATTCAGTTCTGACACTATCTGCTGGAGAGAGCATCGGATTCCACGATGAGGGGCTCAGTCCCACAAGACTGCCTCTGGCCACACACATACACACACGTGCGCGTCCGCGCGCGCACACACACACACACACACACACACTTAAGCCAACACCTGCAAGTCCAAGTTGTCACCCAGCCTCTGACTCACTGGCTATTGATTGGAGATTCCCACGATCGCCTCCTTGGGTTCCGTTAATTTATTGGAGTGGCTCACAGAACTCAGAAAAACACTTACAAGAACACTGGTTTATTATCAAAGGCTCTTACTCAGATGAAAGAGAGACACACAGGGCAAGGTATGGGGGGAAAGGATGGGAGCTTCCTTGCCTTGTCCTAGCACCCCAGTCTCCCCACATCGCCCTGTGACCTCAGCCTCAAAACTCTCGGAACCTCACCCTTTTGGGTTTTTACGGAGGCTTCGTTATACAGGCGTGATTGATTAAGTCATTGACCATTGCCGATTGAATTAAATCTCCAGCACCTTCCCCCTTCCCTCCAGTAGATGAGGGGCAGGGCTCCAAATCTCCCATCTCGGGGCTGGTTCTGGCGACCAGCCCCCATCCATAGGTGGGGGTCCTAAAGTCCCTCACTAACATAACAAAAGACAACTCCATTGCTCTCTTAGGAAATCCCAAGGGTTTAGGAGCTCTGTGCCTGAAAAGGGGACAGAAACCAAATACAACTTCTTATCATAAGTCACAATGTCACACACTGTCTCTTCCGCCCTCACGCCCCGTCACCACTAAGTCCTGCTGCTCCCCCTCCTCCACTTGGACTTCTCTCCATCCCTGCAGCCCCCACGCTCACTCAGACCCTTTCACAGTCTCTGTTTCCTGTTTCCCTTGCTCTTCCCCGACTGTAACCCACAGTACTAGCAACACGCCTCGCAACGGTTCTGCTTCCAAACCTCCTAGCGCCCCTCAGACGGAGAAGGCTCCCTGCCCACCCAGTACCCCTTCTCCTCTCCTGCCGTAGAGAAAGAGCCAATTTTGGTGGGATTGGCCATGCGCCCAACTGAGGAACTACATCGCCAGGCACTTTCAGACACATGCCTAGATTTTGCACGACAGTATGGGGGTGGGAGTTCCTTGACGGGGCTTCCAGGAAAGCGCATTGACTGGAGAACTGACTCAGCTGGGAGATCCACCTGAGCTTCTCTGCAGGCCCTCTTTCTTACTGGCTGGAATGCCAACGTGTTGACCAGGACAGCAGTGGCGGTCTGGGGACCGTCAGGGATGCTGAGGATAGAAACAGGTACTAAGAACGGCGCAGCTGGGAGATAAAAAAGCGTCTGGGATGTTAACGACTGTGAATTGTCAACTTCTGGATTCTTTTACGAGAGAGAAATACCTTTCTTGCGTAGGCCATGATTATTCTGTGTCTCTTCCAAAGAGCTGAAAGTAATTCCTAGCTATTATAGTATCCTAACTGCCCTCCATGTAGTCTTGGACTCAACAAGGTGTGCAAGGCTCTTCATGACCTAGCCCTCCAGATTTTTATGGATGAACTTCAGTGGGTTCATTAAGTTTTAAGGAAAATTGTAGAAGGAAGTGTGTGTGTCTGTACATGCATTTTCCCCTAGAAAGGGGATGACCAGTTTTCATCAGATTCTCAAAGGGACCTGGGACAAATGTCCCCCACAAAAGGTTTTCAACCTTATATAACCAGCTCGCTTAGTATGCATAATTACCCCCTTTTACACAGTAGGAAACAGATTCTGAATGTTTAAGCACCTTGTAAAGTGCTACACTCTGGGCAAGCGAAGGGAGAAGTAATGGATGAATTTTGGAGGAAAAGATGCCAGGAAAGAAGCAGCATGTTTCTCATGGTTGGAAGCCAGAGCAGAGCGTCTGCATTTGCACTCTGGGCCTGGGATGTGCCAGGACTTTCCTGAGGCCTGCCGGGTCTCTATACCAGTATGGCTTTCATTACCAAGGGCAATCCTTTTAATGAGTTGTCTGCCTTCAGTTCTGCTCGACTGTAATGTTCTCCAGCTGATTTCTCAGTAATTGAGAGGCCCTGGCTTTTGAAGTCATCTCATCAACCCAGTGTATTGCTCTGTTTTATTTGGGGGTTACCCCTGGGAGGTGCAAGCATCCATATTTCCTGGGTGCATTAAGGCATGCACTCGGAGTCTTATTTAGTGGACACAGGAGGGCTTATCAGGCCCAGCTGACTTCAGTAACCCCCGTGTTCACTCAGTTCCAAGAGAGAGTTAATGTAACTTATGAAAAATCGCAAGGTTTGCTGAGCACCTGGTTTGCTGAGCCCCCTACCAAACCCGACAGATTCCCTTTGCAAGCCTTCTCACACCCTTGGAATAACATTACGAGGCATTTTGTGTAGGGGACTTTTCTCCCTATTTAGGTGCCCAGCTTCTGAACCTTTATCCTGTGTTTGGGGTACTCCCTACCATATGAGTCCCAGAGAAAGGCAGGCGCCCCCTCCTTCACTTCCAGCCTCCCTTAAAAGCCACTGCCAGCCATTATTTCATGTCACATGAGAGCTGGTGACACCAGGACAAGGGACAATGGAGAAGCCACCCTGGGAGAAGTGGTTGGAGTGACAAAAACATCTCACTCCTGGCACCAACCCTTAGTGACCAGTACGGGAGAGTAGCGAGGCCATTTCTAGCATTGGGACCTCAGTGGCTACAGTGGTAACAGAGTTTTGCAGGACAGGTTCAGTGGCTTCGTGGTGGCTAACGTTCTGGCTGCCCTTTCTTCCAAGCCTAGTTGTCCTCATCACGTTGTAGGTGGGGAAACCGAGGTGCCTAGAGGGAAGTGACCCGTGGAGCACACCGGCTGGTCTGGGGCTACTGTCCACATCTCCCAAGCTCGAGTCCAGGGCACTTCTCTCTGGGAGCAATAGTCCCTTCCTTAACCTTGGAGGTCAACCAGGAAATAGACCAAAGCCACATAAAAATGTAGGTGGCATGAGTGTATCTCACTCCACAAAACAGGCATTTATGTAGCACTTACTGTGTACGCAGTAACTGTGCAGTGACTGGAAGAGTGTGTTAGCCATTGTTCTGTAATAGAGGATCCTTCAACTTAGTAGCTTAAAACAACAGCCATTTCTCATGGCTCACGAGTCTTTGGGTCAGCTGAGTGGCTGGCCTGGCCTCGGCCGGCTTATGTACACATCTGCCGTCAGCTATGTATCATCCAGGCAGCTTTGCTGATCTCGCCTGGGATCTCTCCCACGCTGGGGGCTTGGTGGGCTGTAGGGTGGCTCTCCCCCACATGGACGTCATGCTGTGGCAGGTTAGCCTAGGACTGTTCTCAGAGTGATGGTGAGGTCCAAGAAAGCAAATGGAGCCATTCGAGGCTTTCTGAGGCCAAGGCTTGGGACCGGCACTCCTTCACTTTTACTGAATCCTGCTGACCAAAGCCCGTCAACATGGCGGACCCGCTTCAAGGGGCAGAGAAATAGATTCCACATCTTGTGGGAAGAGCTACAAAAGTCACCTTACAAAGGACACACGATCACAAGATAATACAAGAGACTGAAGTTATTTTACTCACATGCTGTCTGTACCTCTACCTCATTGGCCAAAGGATTAGGGGAGCTTGCAAAACAAAAAAATATTATTGAAAATGTAAGTAAGGAAACCAAAAGCTAGAGGAAAATCCAAAGTTCTTGGAGGAAGTCAAGGCTCTGAGGGAACAAATAATTCCCAGGGCCCCTGGGCTCCCAGCAGCACGCTCTCTTCCCACCCGACATGGACTCATAGGACTGAGAACATCTCCAGTCAGGGAAATGTAGCTTGTGCACCCCTGACTGGTGCACCCATGGGTGTTCAAAGTCACTGATGTCGTGATACACTCTGCTGAGTTTCCCAGCAGCCAAAGTGGATGGAGGGGCATCACTTGCCTAATTTTGTTGTTCATTGAGAGAAAATAATTCCCAACAAAGCTTTCCCTTAACACCTACTGCTGGAAAAAAGTAGTCCTCATGTAGCACTTCCCCTGGTGACACTGCATCCATAAAGGGCCAAGTACCTCCCATATCCCGACAGGAATAAAATACACAGGATACATGGAGCTGGCTCCTGGGCTGTCTCCGGTGAAGGGTGAGGCACAAAGATGGACAGACCTAAGACAGGGGAAACTAACATGATGTGGGAGTCAAGTCAGATGCTCTGGTCTGCAAGATGGCAGAGGTGTCCGGTACAAGAAGCAAGGAATGGTGCCCTCAAGAGAGAGACGCAGCCATCTTGGGGAGCCTCAGTCTGCTAGGCACTGCAGCTTGCCACCCGGAATCCCCTTCACCCTCCAACAACTCCTTGTGGTGGGCATTTCCTCCAGTACAGGAGAGAACGCTGGGGCTCAAAGAAGCGAACGTGACTTGCCCAAGGTCCCATGGCTAGGAAGCGGGCAAAGCCTGCTTGTTTCAGTCAGTTTTCTTTCCCTAGGCCATACGGAGAAGCAATCCCCCTCTTCAGGGGCCTTGCCCTGGTACATCAAAAAGAGGAAGCTGCGTGGGTCAGGAGAATGAAAATGCGTGGCTCCTATAATTCACATCAATACCTGGATTTCAGAGTTGCTGCCTCATTTTTCAGGCTTCAACTTAGAGGAAACATATAGCATAACTACCAACTCCTTCTCTCCTATAATAACTTTCATAACTTGGGCATATTTTGTTTGTTTGTTTATTGCATTCTTCCACTAAGGAATTCGGGGTGGTAGAAAACAAAAACATACACAACATATGATACATGGAACACAAGAACCACAGAAAAGGAAAATGTACCGGCCACAAGGTGATCTAGAATAACCTGCGATTGAGTGTGGGTCTGAGCTTCCTGTCAACCAAACCAAACCAAAACAAAACAAAACAAGCAAAAAAAGGAATACAAAATTATTTACATATTTTCAGAAGGGAAGGAGAATATACCTTTTCCTCAGGTTTCTCCTAACACTGAATTCTAAAAGAAATTTATTTGTGAATGCATCACTGAGTGATAAAAAGATAGGATCTTCAGGGCTATTTTTTGGCAATGAATGCATTCATGAATTTTATATGGCTATCAATGATTTAATGACCAGAAAATAAAATTCCAAGACGGGAATTCTGATAGATATTTATAGGAAACTGTTAGCAATGAGCTCTTTATATACTGTTAGAAGTTTGCGCACAATTGTCTCTTTCAGTATCCAGGCACAGTATTGTGGTTTTTACTAGATTATTTCACTCCATATCGACCTCTTCAGCTGCAAGTGGTAGAAATCCCAACCCCAAAGTGATTTATCAAAAAAATAATTTTTGATTCATGTTATTGAAAAATTCTGGCTTCAGGCACAGCTAGATCCAGGGGCTCAAATAAGGTCAGATAAGGTGGGTCTCTCAATAACTCTCAGCACTATGTTGGCTTCATGCTCAGGATTCTTGTGGTGACAAAATGGTTCCTGAACCATTCCTGAATCTTATATCTGATCTACATCATGCCTTGGGGGATGGGGGGGGGAGGCAGGGGAGGAGAGTTCTCCCAGCAGAGAACTGTGCCAACAGCCTCAGGAAAAAAAAGAATCTATTTTGTTGGCACCATCTCAGTTTTGTCATGAGAACATCCCAGAGCCGATGATGGTGGTGAGACGAACGTGACACTCACCTGGCTTAATTTGCAATCCTTTAACCTGACACAGCTTGAGAGCTGGCAGAAAAGAGGAAGGAGATGGTGGGGAGAGAAGCGGCAATGGTTATGGTGCATGTCTTCTACAGTCATGGATCTGCTTGCAAGAAAAGGGGGCTTGGTCTACGAAATCAGACTGTTTTCAAAGGCCAGAGAGATTACTGATTCCTTCCAGAATTTCACTCTTAGACTTTTAAGGACCATTCAAATTTATGATCATGAAATTATTGCTAGCCAACTACCTAATCCACTTTCCAGATGGGTAGAGAAGGTGGCTTGACTATCCTCCTCACCATGCAGCAATATCACCATATCTCTTTCACCTCCTATTTTATTGGTCCCAAGATGTACATCTTTTGGGGCATGTTAGCAATTCCAAAATTAGGCTGAGTGGGAGCTATGAAGCCATCCAAAAAATAGGCCAGCTCTCTTCGCTCTGGAAGCACAGTAGCCCTGCACCTCTCCTGTGGCCCAGCCCTTTGAAGTGAGATGTACCCGTGTCACCTGCTAGGGCCAACGGTGTGGTTTCTGAGGAGGAGCCTTGAAGACTCAGTGAGGTTTGCCATGTGCCTTTGTCCCTATAAAATGGTCATGGAGCCTCCACTAGTCTGGGTTCCTGTTACAGGCTGAACTGCAACTCCCTTAAAATTCATATGTTGGAAGTCCTAAGCCCCGGTCCCTCAGAATGGAGCTATATCTAGAAACAGGGTCTTTAAAGAGATAATGAGGTGAAAATGAGGTCATTCAGGTGGTCCCTAATCCAACATGACAGGTGTCGTTACAAGAAGAAGACCTTAGGACACGCATGCCCAGGGAAGCCCATTTGAAGACACGGGGAGAAGACGGTCATCTACAAGTCAAAGCGTGAGGCCTCAGAAGAAACTAGCCTGCTGACACCTTGATCTTGGACTTCTAGCCTCCGGGACTGCAAGACAATATAATTCTGTCGTAGAAGGCTCCCAGTCTGTGCTACATTGCTATGACAGCCCAAACAATGAATAGAGTCCCCAGGCGACCACGGTGACATGTAACATCTCCTGTATTCGACACATAACATGAGCTAGAAATAAACATTGGCTGGATGAGCCAATGTTTATTGAATTTATTGAATAGAATTTTGTGGCTGCTCTGGGAAACAGTGTGGCGTTTCCTCAAAAAGTTGAAAATAGAGCTACATTACGACCCAGCAATTTCACTACTAGGTATTTACCCCAAAGATACAAATGTAGTGATCTGAAGGGGCACATACACCCCAATGTTCATAGCCACAATGTCCACAATAGCCAAACTACGGACAGAGCTTAGATGTCCATCAACAGATGAATGGATAAAGAAGATGTGGTATATATAGACAATGGTATATTATGCAGCCACCCAAACCCCGAAATCGTGCCATTTGCAATGACGTGGATGGAACTAGAGGGTGAAATAAGTGAAATAATGAAAATAAGTGAAATAAGTCAATCAGAGAGGGACAATTATCATACCATCATCTCTCTGATATGAGGAATTTGAGAAACAAGACAGAGGATCATAGGGGAAGGGAGGGAAAAAATGAAAAAAGAAACAAGACGAAACCCATACTAAAAGAGAGGGAGATAAACCATGAGACTCTTAGTCTCAGGAAACAAACCAAGGGTTGCTGGAGTGGAGGGGGGCAGGAGGGATGGGGTGGCGGGGTGATGGACACTGGGGAGGGTCTGTGCTATGGTGAGTGCTGTGAGTTGGGTAACACTGACGAATCACAGACCTGTACCCATGAACCAAATAATACATTATAGGTTAATAAAAATAAAAACTAAAGAAAAATTTAAAAAATTTTAAAAAAACTTAAAAATTTTAAAAGCAATTTAAAAAACTGTTTGTTACCGCAGCATAAGCTCTTCCACCCTGAGAAGGATGTGCCTTGCAGCCGATGTAGCAGGAAAGCAATGTACCAGAGTTTAACGGCAGCCTTTCTTCCTTCTTAGAAGCAACGTGACAATCATCTTGCAACCAGTAGCATTTCCTATGAGTTGAAACAAGGTGCGCGCAGCGTGTCTTTGTTGATAAAACACGTTACAGCCATGACTACTTTGCCTTTCCACAATAACACAGTTGTAGCAGAAATAATAATCGTAATGGCAATAACAGCAGCTACCACATTCAGGCACGTACCTGGTGAGAGCTACAATGCTAAGCACTTTCTATACTTACATTTTTAATCCTGTCTAAAAGCCCCTGAAGCCTATCATCCCCATTGGAAGATGAGGAAATTCAAAGAAGTAAAATTAACTCAGGGCTCCCACCCCTAGTAAATTAGAGAACCCAAACCTAGGTCCCTAAGCCTGGGGACTCGGCTACATCCATGAAGCTGCCTATGGACAAAACCTTTTTTCATTCTGCACATATCACCTATCTTTCGTCTTGGGATCTGCATTACACTTAATAGTAATAAAACGTTTATGTTTTAGTTTAGTAATTTAAGTTTTCCCATGAAATCTAGGAAGCTTTTCTCACACAGACTTCAAATATACTAAATACACGTAGTCAACCGCCGCGCATAAATATGGCGGAATTTTTTATGCGTAATACCCATTGCACCCGGTAAGCCATCTTTTTTTGTTGTTGTTTGTTCTGGTTGGAAAAACAACCCTTCTCGACAAACTGTGCGATGATTTATTCGATTGTTGTTATTCATGGCTAGGAAAAACTTAGAATGCTCAAAATAAGCGAAAACATTTCTACAGCTGGTGCAGATGTTCCGCTCCCCGATATAAAGTTGGCCCCGAACACCGTTGATTACGCAGAAGTGCCTGCCTCATACTGAAGCCATTAGCACTCTCAGGGAACGTGTGTTAATGGGGATGTCCTTGCGAAAACTCTGATTACTGGTAGAGTGCCCAAGCTAATCTTTGACCCTGAAGTCAGTCCGGATCTCCAGGGCCCCTTGCATGCAAGAGCACCCCTTCTCACACAACTGGAGCTGCATGGAGCAGGGAAGGATGAGGTGTTAAGAGAGTCCTAATGAGCCATGTTACAGATGTGTAAAACAGCTGGGGGGATGATGTCACTAGGCTCACCCGGCCGCCTCTGCTACTTGCTGCTGTTATTAGAAACAGACACAGGAGGAGGGCACCTAGAATACGTGCCCGTCCCTTCGCGACCACTCTCTGGTCCTAATTAGGTAGGCTGGGCCCCAGCTGCTGCACATAAACCCCACCAGGTGACTCCAAACCGCCTCGGTTTATAATCCAGATGAGCTCGGCTCCAGCTTGCACTAGAACGATGCCATCTTCGGTGAGGGATTTATTGTACTTGTTACATTGTGAGCCTGACCCCTGGCTGGGTGGGGAGAAACATGCAATTCTCAGGGAAAAGATCGGAAAAGGACTACAATTAATCACAAACTTTGAACATGTTCAATTAAGAGCGTGATTCTTAAAGCGCCTTATGTCTGATGATGTCAGACTCTGTCACGGCTGTGAGTTTAAGACTTGTTTTCCAAAACAAACATGAGGAATCATCCTGCCTTGTTGCTAACTCCAAACATACATTTTCCCCCTCATTAAGCTGGAAGAGGAATCCCTTAAGTGCCTACTATGTGCCAAGTGGTTACATAGGGTGGCTTATTTAATACTTGAACATCCCTGGGAAAAACTCTTGCAGATGAAATTGGGCTCAGAGAGACGTGGTGATCTCTCCAAAATCATACAGCTAGGAAGTGGAGTGGAACTGGAATTCAGGCCAGCCATCTCCCAGACCACGTTTCTGGCTTCCCCACCTACATTCACCACCACCCCTCATCCTAGGTCAGTTTCCTTGTTACATGTTATACAACTGGTTTTTCTTTCCTCTGTTATAATTATGTGTTTATCAGAGTGATTAGATAAATCTTCCCCACCAAACTGTAAGCTCCATGAGGACAGAACCCACATTTTGGCAATCATTTATATCAGTCACTATTGGTTGCCACCTACTGTTCCTGTCACCCCCTTTCTCCTTGCTAGCTGAGTGGAGATTCTGCTCTAGTATTTACTTCTCTTTCAAGTGACTCGAGGATAAATCCCAGTTAATCTAAGCCAGTGATGGTGACCCCATTCCCCTTAGCAGTAAATGCCTGGGGAGATAGCCCTGAGGGCCAGTTCTGGCCAATGAGATATGAAGGGAAGCCAGCTGGAGGAATTCTGGGAAAATTTTCTCTGCTCTGAAAAGCAAAGGCATAGGAAGAAACAGTCTCTTCTCTTCCTCTTGGCATTGTCATCTGTGCATGAGATGCTTGGAACTGTAGCAGCTGTCGTGTGACTGTGGGAAGAGCCAGCCAAAGGGCAAAGCTGAGAACAGAGGGGGAAATGGAAAGAACAAAATGTGGGAATTGTGAGAATTCAATAACACATTCATTTATTCATCCCGCTATTATTTATTGATTGACTACTAAATACCATGCAATGAGAATGTAATAGTAAACAAAGTGAAAATGGTCTGCTCTTACAGAGTTCCCTCTAGTGAGACATTAAATAACTTGTAAACAGCATATAGGAGCATATACTCTTCCAGGAAGAGTAGTAACTTGCTTAGTAATAACCCTCTTGCAAATTAACAATATACAATCTGGACAAAACAACTATTTGAAGGCAATGGAGAGTTACCCAAAGCAGATAGAAACTGGGGGGAAGTTGACTAGGTTCTAAGCTAAAAGTATGCCCCAATCAATGTAGCCCAGAGTGGCTACAACTCAAGCAAAAACTCACAGCTCTACTGGCTTAAAGAATCGAGGAATGGAGTGAGGCTGCCAGAAGGATAGAAAGCAAAGGGGAAATACTGGAAAGAGAGAGCCACAAAATATGAAATCTCAAAAATCTGCATAAAAACTCTACCTCAAATTCCTATTGACTCCTAAACCGTGTGGGGGCAGGGGGAGATTCCAAGGTTCTCAGCAAAAATAAACAGCTTGGAAGATGAAGATACTGAGCAGTTTCAGCTGCTATCCATAGCAGAGGAGATTGAGTTTGGAGTTTAAACTCAACCAAGTCAACTATTAGGTGGAGCAAAACTGAACATTCTTCAAAGAAAGATAACTGAATCCAGAAGTCATATAACATATCATTCAAAATATTAGGTATACAATAAAAAAAATTATCAGACATGCAAAGAAACAAAAAAGTGTGACTCACAGTCAAGAGAAAATAACCATCAATAGAAACCAACTCTGAGACAATCCAAATGTTTGAATTAGCAGAAAAGCACTTCATGACAGGTATTATAAATATGTTCAAGGATTTTAAAGGAAAATGTTGTCATAATTATAAAACAGATGAGAAAATCATCTGAAATCAGAATTTTCCCCAGAAGGAAATGGGGAAAATGGGGAAAATTTTCCCCAAGAAAATAAAACTATTTAAGAAATAAGAACACAATACATGCAAAGAAACAAATATACAAATGATTGCCAACTTCTCATCAAAAACAATAAAGTTCAGAAGACAATAAAAGGGCATCTTTAAAATGCTGAAAGAGGGTGCCTGGGCGGCTCAGTAGGTTAAGTGACCAACTCTTGGTTTTGGCTCAGGTCATGATCTCAGCATTGTGGGATCAAGCCCCATGTAGGCCTCTGCACTCAGCAGGGAGTCTGCTGGTGATTCTCTCTCTTCCTCTCCCTCTGTCCCTTCTCCTTCTCTCTCTCAAAATAAATAAATAAAATCTTAAAAATAATGCTCTAAAATGCTGAAAGAAAAGAATCCCAGCCTAGTAGTCTATGTTATGTAAAAATAGCCTTTAAAAATGAAGGTAAAATAAAGTTTATTTTTTCAGATAAATAAAAACATAGAGACTTTCTAAAGCTTTAATTTCCAGAATAGTACATAAAGAACTCCTACAACTCAAAAAACAAAATATTTAAATTCTTTTACTGCCAAAAGACTGGCACAGACATTTCACAAAGGAAGACATACCAATGACTTCCGAGCACATAAAAAAGTCATCACCAGAAAGATGTAAATTAAAACTACAATGAGATACCTCTACATAGCCACCAGGATGGCTAAAATTTAAAACCCCGACAGCTTTAAATGTTGGCTAGTATGTGAAACAGCAGAAATTCTCATACGTTGTTGCTAGAAGTACAAAATGGTATGACCACTTTAGAAAACTTTAGAATGGTCTAAAATTATCTGTCTGTTTCTTATAAAGTTAAATATATTTGAGTCGTAGTCAGCAGAACTGTTACCCACCCCCACCAAACCAAACCAAACCAAACCAAACAAAAAAGAAAGAAAAAAGAAAAAATATACACCTACTTTATAATCTGGTAATTCTATGCTTAGGTATTTATCAAGAAGAAATGAAAATTTAAGTTCACAAAAGCACATTTACAGAAATCCTCCTAGCAGCTTTATTCATTATAGCCCCAAACTGGAAATAATCCAAATGTCCCTCAACAGGAGAATGAATAAAGAAATTGTGGTATATTCATAAGATGGAATACTGCTTAACAAAAAGAAGGAACAAACTAATGACACACAGCAATAACATAAATGCCTCTCACACACATGATGTCAGTTGAAAGAACTCAGGTACAAAAACAATACTTACTATATAACTGTGTTTCTGTGAAGTTCCAGGATGGGCAAAACCTAAATGATGAACGTACACAAACAAAAATAGAAGTCGTTACAGAAGTAATTCTCAGTTTCGTCAACTAAGAGGTTCTGGAAGCAATGATACACAGGTAGCAAGGTACAGACCCTGCACTCAGATCTTGCTTTCTAAATATCATTCCCCACTAAAAGGAGCTAACAGATGCTTCTGGGGAAAATGCTGATTTCAGGGCTGGGGCAGATGAGGCGAGAACTCGTGATTGCGCCCAAAAGCCAGAATGGAGGTTCAAAAGGACACAGGAGCAACTTAGAGGGGCTTCCGCTGCCAAATCTGAGATAACATAAATATCAAAATAAATATTTTACATTGAGTAAAATAAGAATCTGGGAGCCCATGATGATATAATATATTTTTAAAAAGAGTAAGTTCACAAATGGAGAAGAAGAAAAAGTTCTTTCTTGCAAGAGAATGGGAGTTAATTAACATAAAAGGAATGACAGAATTAGGAAATTATTAATGGATGATAAAATGAATGGATGTTTGGTGAAGAGCAATATATTTACATAGTCACAAACTATCTCCCCACAGATGACTTACGGAGTCTGAAGGGGACGAATAGCATTCTTTTTTTTTTTTTTTTTTTTCTAATTTTTCAGTGTTCCAAGATTGTTTTTTCTATTTTTTCAGTGTTTCAAGATTGTTTATGTACCACACCCAGTGCTCCATGCAATACATGCCCTCCTTAATACCCACCACCAGGCTCATCCCCTACCTCCCTCCCTTCCAAAACCCTCAGTTTTTTTCTCAGAGCCCACAGTCTCTCATGGTTCATGTCCCCCTCCCATTTTCAATTTACTTTTCCTTTCCTTCTCCTAATGTCCTCCATGTTATTCCTTATGCTCCACAAGTAAGTGAAACCATATGATAATTGACTTTCTCTGCTTGACTTATTTCACTCTAGCATAATCTCCTCCAGTCCCGTCCATGTTGATACAAAAGTTGGATATTCATCCTTTCTGATGGAGGTGTAATATTCCATTGTATATATGGACCATATCTTCTTTATCCATTCGTCTGTTGAAGGGCATCTTGGCTCTTTCCACAGTTTGGTGATTGTGGCCATTGCTGCTATGAACATTAGGGCACATATGTCCCTTCTTTTCACTACATCTATATCTTTGGGGGTAAATACCCAGTAGTGCAATTGCAGGGTCATAGGGTAGCTCTGTTTTTAATTTCTTAAGGAATCTCCACACTATTTTCCAAAGTGGCTGCACCAACTTGCACTCGACCAACAGTGTAAGAGGGTTCCCCTTTCTCCACATCCTCTCCAACACTTGTTGCTTACTGTTTTGTTAATTTTGGCCATTCCAACTGGAGTAATTGTGTATCTCAATGTGGGTTTTGATTTGAATCTCCCTGATGGCTAATGATGATGAACATTTTTTTCATGTGTCTGTTAGCTATTTATTTGTATGTCTTCTTTGGAGAAGTGTCTGTTCATGTCTTCTGCCCATTTTTTGATGTGATTATCTGTTTTTTGAGTGTTGGGTTTGAGGAGTCTTTTTATCAGCCCTTTGTCTGTAGTGTCATTTGCGAATATCTTCTCCCATTCTGTCGGTTGCCTCTTTGTTTTGTTAACTGTTTCCTTTACTGTGCAGAAGCTTTTTATCTTGATGAAGTCCCAAAAGTTCATTTTTGCTTTTGTTTCCTTTGCCTTTGGAGACATGTCTTGAAAGAATTTGCTGTGGCCGATGTTAAAGAGGTTACTGCCTATGTTCTCCTCTAGGATTTTGATAGATTCCTGCCTCACATTGAGGTCTTTTATCCATTTCTTGTTTGTTTTTGTGTATGGTGTAAGAGAATGGTCAAATTTCATTCTTCTACATATAGCTGTCCAATTTTCCCAGCACCATTTATTGAAGAGGCTATCTTTTTTCCACTGGATATTTTTTCCTGTTTTGTCAAAGATGATTTGACCATAGGGTTGCGGGTCCATATCTGGGCTCTCTACTCTGTTCCACTGGTCTATGTGTTTGTTTTTGTGCCAGTACCATGCTGTCTTGGTGATCCCCGTTTTGTAGTAAAGCTTGAAATCAGGCAATGTGATGCCCCAGCTTTGTTTTTCTTTTTCAACATTTCCTTAGCAATTCAGGGTCTCTTCTGGTTCCATACAAATTTTAGGATTGTTCCAGCACTTTGAAAAATGCTGGTGGAGGGACGCCTGGGTGGCTCAGTTGGTTGAGCAGCTGCCTTCGGCTCAGGTCATGATCCCAGCGTCCTGGGATCGAGTCCCGCATCGGGCTCCTTGCTCGGCAGGGAGCCTGCTCCTTTCTCTGCCTCTGCCTGCCTCTCTGCCTGCTTGTGTTCTCTCTCTGTTAAATAAATAAAATAAAATCTTTAAAAAAAAATGCTGGTGGAATTTTGATCAAGATGGCATTGAAAGTATAGATTGCTCTGTGCAGTATAGACATTTTAACAATGTTTATTCTTCCAATCCATGAGCATGGAGTGCTTTTCCATCTTTTTATGTCTTCTTCAATTTCTTTCATGAGTGTTCTGTAGTTCCTCAAGTACAGGTCCTTTACCTCTTTGGTTAGATTTATTCCAAGGTATCTTATGATTCTTGGTGCTATAGTAAATGGAATCAATTCTCTTAACTTCCCTTTCTATATTTTCATTGTTAGTGTATAAGAAAGCAACCGAGTAACATTCTAATGAAGAAACTTGGTAGATAATAGTTTAACCAAATGAGCGAAATTAACATCACCAAAACTTGAGCAAAACAACCTTCCCCCCACACCCCCACCCCACTGTGCCTCCTGACATTATGCCTGAAAAAAAACACAGTATCATTTTGCTGGTATTCCTGCCCCAAAATGCACAATATGAATGTAATCATGAGGAAACACCTGCCAAACTCAAATTTAAAGATATTCTGCAAAACAACTAGCCTTTAGTCTTCAAAAGAGTTATGGCCATGAAAGACAAGGAAAGGCTGAGAGCCTATTCCATATCAATGGAGGCTGAAAAACATGACAATGAACATAATCCTGGTCTTGAATTGGCTCCTGGACTGGGGAAATGGCTATTAAAGACAGGCTCATTCAGTCAACTGATAGTATGTAAATAAGGCACACTGATTACACAACAGGATTGCATTAATGCTCATTTTCCTGATTTTGATCCTTGTAATAAAAGAGAATGTTTTTGTTCTTGGGCAAGATACACTGAAATATTTAGGATTAAGGGGGTGTTTATATATATGATTTCAGAGAGAGGGAGAGAGAGGAGAACAAATGAATGAATGATAAAGCAAATGAAGTATGAGGTGAATAACGGGTGAATCATGGTAAGGGATATTCCAGAATTCTTTATCCTGTCCTTGCAACTTTTCTGTAAGTTTGAAATGAGATAAAAATAAAAAGTTTAAAATCATTCAATTATACATTTTGATAAGTGCAGTGAAAGATAACACACGTCAAGGACTTAGCCCGGGGTCAGCACCTACTATTGTTCTCATTCTCATTCCAGAAGAAAACTGGAAGAAAGGAGCTGAGTATCGCGACAGATACCTCAGACTTCACCCAGCTCCCTCCTTACAGAGGAGGTGGACGGGCCCAATGGGAGGGAACTCCTGAGGAGTGCGGAGTTCAGGTATTTTTCGGGTTTGTTGTTTTACCCTATCTCAGGAATATCCACACTGTCCAGGGAAATGTGGGCTGCATGATATCTACAATGACAATAACGGAGAAATATTTTAAAATAGGCCTTGGCAGTTCTTTAGTGCAATCCAAAAATCCAAATTCATCAGCTTCATCCTGCACTGATACGCAGTAAGAGCTCTAGAACAAGTGACCGCTCAGTCCTCAAAATGTGGCTGAGTCTACACTCATGTGGTCGACACATCTGCTATATTGGTCAGGACACCTGTCAAGACCTGTGAGGTAGAAAGTAACAGAAAACCCAAAGTGGAATGGGCTAAGCTAGAAAGCAACATATGTAAATAAATAGTCCGGAATCAAACGGGGTTCAGGCCTGGCTTGATTCAGCACCTGAGGTACTAGAATTCAGTCTCCCTCTGTCTCTGCTTCCATGGCTCTGTGGGCTCCACATGCTAGCAGAATGGCTGCTGTAGCTCCAGGGTCCTCTCTCCTCAGGTCCAAACTCAGCAGGAGAGAGTGGCTGTCTTTCCATGGTGCTGAAGACACAACCTCGGGGTTGTCTTTGATTGCCCCAGTCTGGATTGACGTGAAGCACAAGCCATCCCTAAGCCAATGACTCCGGTTAGGAGCATAACAACATGCACTGACTGGCTTAGGCCAAGGATAAGCAGCCTCTTCCTGGGGCTATGGAAGGACTCACATCTGGTCTACATAGTGACCAGTGTCCAAACTAAAATGGGGAGCTGTCTTTTTTTTTTTTTTTTGCCATCAAGACACCCACTTATTTATTTATTTATTTTATTATGGTCAGTTAGTCACTGTATAGTTCGTTAGTTTTGATGTAGTGTTTAAGGGGAGCTAACTTAAGAGTAAATGGACGTCGAATATTTCTCAGTCACCTTGACCCAACAATAGCTACTGAAAGGAGCACCTCCAAGACCCATGTGACCTTCTCCCTCTCTCCAATACACACACAACTGAGCCACAGAGAACTGAGCATGTGAGCCTAAGGGAACCAATCCTGGGTCTGGCTAAGAGCCAATCAGATCCCCTGTCTTTGAGTAATTACCAAAGGGGCCCCAATTCTTCAGCCCTTTGCAATGTGACATTGCAGTTTTTCCCATTAAGACATAGAGCCCATTTCCCCTTTCCCTGAATGTAGGCTGGCCTGTGTTTACTGTGGAGGACAGAATGCAGTAGACGTGACCGTGTACAAGTTCTCAGACTAGCGCTTAAGAGAGCTTGAGTACTTCTATTCTCTCTCACTTGAGTCACTGCTTCTCCATGAGGGCATGACTGAGCTAGCGTGTAGGAGGTAAGACAGAAAGAGCAGAGGTGAGTCGGTCCACGTGCCCCTGGTGAGGGCCAGACATGTGCGAAAGCCTATCCAAGATTCACAGAGCCACCCAGCTAACCCAAGGCTGACCACAAATGCACATGAGAATGCTGCCAAGCTCCACTCAGCCCAGCATGCAAAAAGAAATGTTGAGCATTAATGGCCTCTGAGATGTTTGTGATTGTTACACAGCGTGATTGTGGCAATAGATAACTGATACACTCCCGAAAACCATCCGGGAATCTCAGAGATGGCAGCCATGGATGGGTAGTGCTGAACTTGGAGAGTCATATGGAGATGGGGTGGAGGTGATGCCAAAATCCTGATGCAAGCCCAAGTGGTGGAGAGAGAGAAACCACAAGGAAGCAGAGAGGCTGGTCGGCTACCTCTCAGACACAGACGCCAGGCAGCACCACAGAGGGAGAAATGGGAAAACGAGTTGCCAGACCACTTTCTAGTTCCCACAAGGCTGGACTTAACTGTGCATTTTCTTGTCACGAGAATCCCTTTCATTACTCCCCAATTAATCACTCTTTTATTTGAGCTGTTTTAAATGGCTTTCTATTCCCTACAGCCATCCTTGACTATCGTGGAGGAGACAGATCTCCATGTTTGCAATCCTATTAAAAAAATAATGTGTTTTCACATATGTTTGTGGGTCCAAGCATTGCCCAGAGCTTGGCCACCTAGCCAGAAATATCAGGATAGAGCTGTAGGATCTATAACCACCTCTGTCATTCGAAGTCACCAGGATCTCTGGATGAACATCATTGTCATCCTGGCCTAGCATGTTTTCTTAAAACAGGGCCACACGGACTGTTTGGGCACATGTTCCTCCAGACCCGTCCCCAGGTGTGTGCAGCAAAGACAGATACTTTGATATCTGTAAGAAGATATCAAAACCCCAAGAAAACCAAGATCCTGTCCAGAAAATGGGACCATGTCCACAATATGGCAGAGGCCCTTCCAAATCTGTGACCACAAAGTGGTTGGTCCGGACAGTGTGGCCCAGAAATAGGAATTCTGCTCCCAGTTGTGGAACATGTGTGTCCCGTGTGTGTCTGATTTTCTACATTTCCAAGGACAAAAAAGCACATGACGTAGTTTCTCTTCCCTGCACTCTCAACTGCCTGTTGACTCAGATGTTTCTTTGCATCTTGAGGAAGCCACCAGTCTGGGGGTTTGACAGGTCAGGTCTCTACCGGGCCTTCAAATCCCCAAATTCTCAGGTCTTAGGAATCCCCAGGGTTGCCCAGGAAGCTGCATGAAATTCAGTGATTCCTTATATGCAACTCAAACTTCTTTCAAAGCTCCCCTAAACGGACAAGAGAAAAGGGAAAATTCACAGTTTCATGGATTTCTTCCTCCCCCACAGCCTCCAGTGAATTTCAGCTGCTAAGTTCCCACCACAGACCTTCCTGATGGGTGAGGGATCAAAGGAGGGTGGGGTAGTCTCCTTTTCTGACTCAAGGAGAGGGCTAAAACCGTTTTCCCTTTGCCCTGCAGGTGCCTCTCTGGGGTAAGTGAACTCAGCTTTTCCATGTTTAGACCAAACGCCTCAAATTCCTTCCTGGCAGGTGTTCATGGATGTGAGCAAATTAGATTTTGAAAGTATTTTTGCCACAAGTCCCCGGTCTGCAAAGTAGGCTGCTGCTGGAAGTCCCAGGCTACCCAGCACTGCCTCTCTGAGGCACTGGAAGCCGGGGCAAGATGAAAGGAGAAGTAATAGGAGGGTGGAATTCAGACTCCGAGAGAACTAGGATCGAATTCTCACACTACCACTCGCGAGCTGTGCAGCTTTGCCGACGTCACTGCAGCTCCCTGAGCCGCGGGGTCCTTGCCTGCAAAGCAGGCAGACACACGCTTTTCTCACCAGAAGTGAGTCCGACAAGAGTCCGACAAGACATCACATGCAAAGCACCTGGCTCATGCTTAGCATTTATTAAATGGCTACGCGTTAGTCAGGGTTCTTGACTGCGAGCTGTGTGGTAATCAAATGGAATTCATCGGAAGGCTATCAGGGGCTCACGGAATTGGCAGAGAGTAGCGATAACGTCTGGAAAATGGCCAGAAACCAAGAGACTGCTGGAGAGTTAAGCAACAGGGCCTTAGTAAGGTCATGGGCCATGGCCAACACGCCCCCGCAGGCCCCGAATCGCTCACTCAGGGTTCCAGGTCCTGGAGGGAAGCTCTGGTTGTCGTCACCTGAATGATATGTGCACCCCTGGCCTGCAGCTTGAGCAGAGAGAGAGAGAGAGAGAAAACTGGCTATCTAGGCATCTGTGGCAGGGTTGGGCCCACCCTCAGCCCACCCGTGACTACACACAATGGCAGAAGGGTGGGTCTCCATGGGGAAATCGAGGTGCTGTTAGAAGGCAAGTTTGGATGCTAAATAGCCCCTAACCCCCAAATGCACACTGCAGATGTCACTATTTAAATCTGGGACAGGGAGCCTGGGTGGTTCAGTTGGTTAAGCAACTGCCTTCTGCTCAGGTCATGATCCTGGAGTCCTGGGATCAAGTCCCACATCGGGCTCCCAACTCCATGGGGGAGTCTGCTTCTGACCTTCTCCCCTCTCATGCTCTCTCTCACTCTCTCTCTCGAATAAATAAAGAAAATCTTTAAAAAGAAAAATAACTATGGGACAGAAGGCAGATCCTTCTCCATGAAATGGGGGGTGGGGTTATGTGGCATGAAGGGTAAGGGTGAGCTTGAGCTTCTAGGAGGCTCCATTCCTTCTGGCGAAGAAAGCCCAGAGGGGCAGTGTCAAGCATCCGTCTGTGTGACCTTGGGCAAGCAGCGTCACTCATCTGTGTGAGTTTCTGTTCTGAGCAGGAGAATGACCGCTCAGAGGGTCCGGCCAGAGGATCCGCCTAGAACACACCCAGAACAAGAGCAGGCACATGGCCAACACAGTGAGAGTTAGCTCTGGTGATCGCAGTGCCTCCTGCATAGTGGGGGGGGGGGGG
>CM052809.1:83671084-83945189 GCA_028533885.1 Nasua narica | reverse complement strand
AAGACCATTAAGAGACAAGATTTCACTTTGTTCAAGTTAAGGAAACTGAGGCTCAGAAGGAAGAAGTTTGTCCAAGCTCTCTGAATCAAAGAACTTGCAGAAACCCGAGTCGGTCAGTTCTGAAGCCTGGGCTCTCTACCAGAGCCTGCAACTGACCCAGCACATGAATGAACTCTTTCAGTCTGGTGGAATGTACGAAGTGCCTCCAAATAAGCACACCTATGATTCTGCAGCTTTGCACCCATGCATTGGAGGAGGGGCTGCTGCATTCTAGGACCCTCACCTCGTTTCCTTTGGGCTTTCTTTACCAGACCAAAAAATAAAGTAAAAGAAAGGAAGAGAAAAAAAGAAAGGGGGGATAAAAGAACCCTTCTACTTAAAAATTAAAAAAGAACACGAATTATAAGAGCCACCCATATTTCAAAAGCAATTTCACATCTGCACTGAAATTCCTCCCCTTACAAACACTCACAGATAAGAACAAAGCTATGCACTAAAGGAAAAGTAGGCCAACTCTGCCTACTCCCCACAGATGGTGCGAAGCAGTCATGCGCATCCATTTTAGTCTTGGCCATCACGTTATTCATTAGTGTTGGCCCATGAGCTGTTTAAAGAAGTGTCTTCTTACCATGAAAAGAAGAAAGTCAAAGTAAAAACATCTTTGGATACATTTTTGAAGAGCTGAAAAGAACCAAGTCGAGCCAGAATCAATGCCAACACATCCCCAGTCCTTTTGTGAAACAGACACGTACACTGAAGCAGCACATATAGGATGTCTCTTTGGGCTCAGAAAGAAAGAGACTTCAACACAGCCACCCGGACACATGTTCGTACATGGAGACTTTCTGAATCTCTCTCAGCAGCAACAGCACTGAGCCCCGCCTTATCTGAACCAGATAATCCATGGTATTATCTAGGGATGGCCAAATCTTACGTCTCACTGACACTGTTGGTCACCTATAGCCATTCCCCTCCTCTTCCTTCCTGGTGAAATCTCTTTCTGATAACAGGAACTGAAAATGGCAGACACTTTCTCAGATTCCCTTGAATCTATAGTACTGGCCAATGAAATAGAAGAAGGACTCTCTAAGGATTTAAGAAAAAATAATATCTTCAGGGGGAAGCTCTGATGCTCCATGCTGTGCGTAGGACCCTGTGAAGTGTGATGCCTGGAGCAGCCACGGCCATTTTGCAACCATGAAGGGACAAGCTTAAAGACAAAAACAACAGGTTAAGGATGGAAAGATGCCAGCTTCTGGTTGACCAGGCTGAACCACGAGCCAAGCTCAGCATGCCTACTTTGAAAGACTATTTGAAGTGTAAGAAAATAAAAATATTTGATAGTTAAACCCCTGTTAGTTGAGTATTCTATTATTTGCAACTGAAAACATTGCAAGTGATATACTCATGAGACCATGTTCTACAGATCAGGAACTGAGACAGAGAGAGCAGCTCTGCCCCACTCCAGGGACTATGCCTGATGGACAGTCCAAACCTCCTGTGTGGAGCCCTGGCAGTCATGTTGTGCCACATGGCCCCACCTCCCGGCCACAGCTGACTGTACCAGGGATGGAAACCTCACCAACGCTGAGTCCACCTGAGGCTCTCTGCTGGGACTTGAGAATTGGGGTTCAGAGGCAATTAGATAGTTTCTGCATGTAAGTTTGGGGGAGATGTACACAGAGAGATAAAGGAAGTCTGTGTGTGGATGAGTAAACAGAACCAGAGAAGACAGATTTAATGGCTCCAGAAAAGGAGAGCAAGGTGGAGTAAATGGTTGACTGGTGGCTTTGACCTTCCATTTCTTGGTTCCAGGCTCATTGTGATTTTCCACCTTTGGGCTCTATGAAAGACCCCCATTTCCCTTGTTAAAGCTAGTTTGAAGTAGGAGTTTCTTTCTTTCTTTCTTTCTTTCTTTCTTTCTTTCTTTCTTTCTTTCTTTTTCTTTTTCTTTCTCTCTCTCTCTCTCTCTCTCTCTTTCTTTCTTGTTTTAAGAGAGGGAGAGGAATAGAGGAGGGGCAAAGGGAAGGGAAGAGAGAGAATCTCAAGCAAGCTCCATTACCAGTGCAGAGCCCAACACGGGGCTCAATCTCACGACCCTGAGGTCATGACCTGAGCCGAAATCCAGTCGGACACTGAACTGACTGAGCCACCCAGGCACCCCAGTAGGAGTTTATTCTAATAGCCTTGCCAAGATCCCAAGATGTTGGTGGCAAAACTGGGGTAGAACTCATATCTCCTGACTTTTTTGCTGTATCCTGCCACCTCCAAAAGCCATAACTAATATTTACTGAGCATTTCCTAAACACCAGGCCTCTTCTAAAGCCCTTCACTTGGGTTATATTTAAACATCACAACAATCCTATGAGATAGGTCCTATTATCAACTCCACTTTCCAGAAGAGGAAACCGAGGCTCTAAGATTTTAAGTAACTTGCCTACAACCACACGGCCTGTGACTAAGCCAGGAATTGAACTCCAAAGCCCAAGCTCATAACTATTTGCTTTATGATCTCACCCTTCTAGCTCTTTTCCCTTTCCTACCACCTAGTAGACCAATTATCTAAATGTTTGCATTGGGTGCCTCTAAACTGTCTCCTGCCTTGCTATAGTTCTCATAATACCTTGTATACACCTGGGAGCCCCGATGCCTGAGCGTCTAACTGCCTGTTACTTGCAACCGAAAATGTATCCAAGAAGGAATCCAAGAAGGCTTCCTGGAAGAGGCGTTTTTTGCAGAGTGCTTAAAGATGAGTTGAAATATGCCAAAAAAATGGGATGGAGAGGGAGGGTGTACTAATCAGAGTTCATGGTTGCCAGTCAAAATGCTGATTTTGGCTCTTTGAAACAGGAAAACCAATTCATTAAAAGGATACTGGGAGCTCACAGTACTGCTGGGAGGGATGGAGCACCACATTCTAGGCAACACTGCCCAAGAGCACTGCCCTCAATTATGTTACAGAACTGGTCCCGCAAGGACCTCACAACCACGCCCCCCAGCATCACAGCCCCTCCCACCAGCCCCAGAGCTGGCCCCCTCATTGTTTTCCACTCTGCTTCAACAGTTCCTGATCTCAAGGGCAGGCCAAGTACCCCTGATTGGCAGAGTATGGATCACTGGCCATGCCCTAGCTGCAAAGGAGGATGGGAGAGTAGATGTTGGATGAACTCTCCACCCACCAAGACTCATGGGAAGGGCACCCAGATGCTGGATGGCCAAAGACAATGTCAAACGTCTGGATGCTGGATGGCCAAAGACAATGTCAAATGTCAAGTGCAGGGGGCACTTGAGGCAAAGGGAACAAATCGTGCAAAGGCACAGGAAGTGCTTGTCTTGGCTCAGAGCAACGAGATGGTCACCGTGCTCCTTAGAGTATATATTTAGTGCCGAAGTATGCCTCCTGAATTGTTATTTGGACAGCTTGCCTTTGCATTTCAATGTCTTGCATTGAAAGGGCATACTGCATATCTGCAAGGGCAGACTGTTCTGGTCGGACCTCAGAAGGTCGGGAGCGGTGCCAAGTGTTCCCGAAAGGTTCAACTGCTGTTGAGAAGGAGGAGGAGGAACCGGTGAGGGAAGGACGGAGCCAGCCCGTGGCATCCTTTTACCCAAGACCCAGCTCCTCAGAGGAGCAAAAAAATCACAAAGGATCCCAGCCTCTGGGGAAGGTCATCCTTGTGCACAAAAACTCCCTTTCAGAAAACACTGGAGCCCTGCACGAGTACAGTTCTTCTTAGAAGCTCAGCTGCCTCCCATCCCGTCCTTCCTCCCAAGGCCTTCTCTTCTTGCACAAAGCTCAGAGGGGCCCCAGCTTCTCGAGCTCCTTCTCCTTCTCCCCGCCATTAACGACCTACGACTTTCTTCAACCTTCAGATACTGGCTCGAAACCCCACTCCAGGCTCTGGTCCCCATAAAGCCAACTTGAACTAATGTCAGACAGTAGCAAGAACACAGCCAGAGCCCGAGTTTTCTGTTGGAAAGACAGGAAGCTTCTCTGGCCAGGGCGGTGACCCATTCTGCCTCCACTCATCCTCGTTGCCGTAGAGAGCAGCAGCTGGGGCAGCCTGTCCTTGGAGATGCTGAGGGGATGATGTTTAGACAGGGCCGGAGAAGGCGGGAGGGATAGGAGAAGGAGGACTGAATTTAGGGGACTGGCCTTAACTTCCACTCCCACTCCCCCAAAGTGACTCCCTTCCTGGCTCCCGGAACAGTGGTCTGCAGCACGGTGGCCCAAGCCAGACCCTGGAAGGCACCCTGAACTCCTCTTTCCTCCCGGGCTGCACATGCGAACAGTAGCTCCAGCATCTCTCAGAACCTCCCCCTTCCCAGAACAACCCCAAAGCTTCCCTTAAGGAGACCCTGGCCTCCAGTTTTGCCCTCACTTGAATGATTGCCTCTGGGGCACCAAGTGGTAGGCAATGTTTCTTGTGCCCACTCTTGTAGCAGAGAGGACCAAGATGCCTCTTTGCTCACCTTAAGGCCACAGTTCTCAATAGGAGGCAATTTTAACTCCTCGGCAAGATCCTCTTGGTTGTCACAACTGGGGCACGGCACAGCTACTGGCCTCTAGTGGGCAGAGGTCAGGGATGCTGCTGAACATCCCACCACGCACAGGACAGCCCCACCGTGGAGGTCTGTCCCACCCAAAGTGCCACTAGTGCCCTGGGGGAGAAACTCTGCATTAAGGTGAAGCTGTCTAACCCATGTGCTGGTGGCCCCTCCAAGACCTCCCGGGAACCACCACAAAGACTTGCCCACCACCCCAGGTCCACTGTCTTTGATCTCTGTCCCTGAGTGTCCAGCCTGTGCTGTCACCCATGACTTTCAGGCCTGGACGGCGTCAGACGGGACCACAGATGCCCCAGCCCCCAGAACCACAGCCTCCACTCTAGAAATCTCTCTGGCAGGTCTTATACCCCTGTGGCTGCCCTCCCAACAGATCCCAGGAGACCCAGTGGCCCTCTGACTGTTCAGAGACTGGTCTTTCTCCAGAGAGACCGAGGAGCCACCCTCACTGGTGCTACGAGTGAGAGACAGGCAGGGGCTTGTCCCTGGGAGTCACGCTGTTTGGGGAAAAAGTAGCTAACCAGCCAGCAGCAAGGCCTAAGATTCCTTCTGTCCCCCAAGGCTCAATGTCATACTCCATGCCTGGAAGTTCTGCCAAGCCCGGGCCCGGGATGTCAGTGGTTCGGTGGAGGGAGCTGGGACAAAGATGGCCTGATCCAAGGCCTGGCCTTAACACCCTCCCAGCTTTGACCCCTGTGGCTCCCCCTCAGGTCAAGTACAGCTTCTGGCTCTGCTGTCCTGCCTCCACGTTTTTGCTCAAGCTGGGCCCTCCCCTGTCCCCGAAGGTGTTTCCCCTGCTAGCTGTATACACGGAGGTCCCACCTATTCGGTGCTGTCCAAGAAGGCCCCTTCATCCCTATGGTTAGAAGGGATGATAGCATTTTTTTTCTTTTTTTTTTAAGATTTTATTTATTTATTGGACAGAGAGAGATCACAAGTAGGCAGAAAGGCAGGCAGAGAGAGAGGGGGAAGCAGCTCCCTGCTGAGCAGAGAGCCCTATGCAGGGCTCAATCCCAGGACCCTGAGATCATGACCTGAGCCGAAGGCAGAGGCCACAACCCACTGAGCCACGCAGGTGCCCTCTTTTTCTTTTTTTTTTAAGATTTTATTTATCCCTCTCACTCTTCTCTGCCGGGTGCAGTTGTGCCTGTATTGGAAGTAGTGTTGGCTGCGGGAGTCACTCTGCACCATGCAGAGAGACACTCCTGGTCCTCTGAGGACAGCTGAAAGAAACGGATGGAACATACCCTGTGACCTGAGGACACTGCTAGACCACTGTGGCCACTAGGGACTCCCCCGTCTCCAGACTGCTTCCTATGTGAAATAACACAGGTCCTTGACATTTAAGCCAGCAAGTTTTCACGCTGGGGGCTGCACCCCTTAATAGGGTGGGGGGTTATTTTCAGGGGTCACGACCAGCATTTCCTTTTACTAAAACAGGAAAGAAGAGACTAGAATAGAAAACATTAGATGGCATCTCACAAAATAAAGATAAAGAGCGTTTGTGAAAATGTGTCTCAGTTCACACTCTACGCGTGTGTAGGTGCGTGTGTACTGAATGAAAATGTAAATTGTATTTTTTACTATGCACTGAAGGTTTTGTGAAAGCAAAACTTAAAAGCTAGTTTTAGGTAAAGACTCAGTTACTTGCAGCCGGATGCATCATTATCCCACTCTCCAGCGCACCCTCGAGCTTAGTTCCTACAAGTTGAGCTGCTTACTGGCCGCGAGACCGTTCTGCCTGTGTCTAAATTGTTTATGGCAGACATAGACGGTACTCTATGGCACTCGGTAACGGTAACTGTAACTGGTAACGGTACTAGGTATGGCAGACTGTACTCTAATTACATAACTCAATTAGATTTCATGCAAATTAAGGAAACATGAACATTTTTTTAAAAAATGGCTCTTTTTAAAGGGGTGCCTGGGTGGCTCAGTGAGCTAAAGCCTCTGCCTCGGCTCAGGTCATGATCTAGGGGTCCTGGGATTGAGCCCCACATCGAGCTCTCTGCTCAGAGGGGAGCCTGCTTCCCCCTCTCTCTCTGCCTGCCTCTCTGCCTACTTGTGATCTCTCTCCTCTCTGTCAAATAAATAAATAAAATATTTAAAAAAAAATGGCTCTTTTTAAGTTGACTACTTTGAAAAGAATCAACAAAGGCAAGTCCCAGAAAACATAACCGTTGGATCGGGGTGAGGAGAAAACTCCACAAACAATTGGAGGCAACAAGCATAAAATTCTAAGATCATGCCCTTGTATTAATTCACAAATTTCTGGCCTCACTTTAAAGAAAGGGGTATATGAAGAAAAAATACAGAACTCCGCTCTCTAACAAAGGCCAAGAAGAGACGCTTTCCTACATCAACATACTGGTGAATAAGTATATACATACATGTTCTCAGTTCAAGCAAAATGTTTAAGGCATACAGGTATCGTTTTCTTCATTTCTTCAAGCTTTTTTTTTTTAAATTGATGTCAGCTACCATTTTAATTGGCTATCATTCCAAATCGCATTGCACATAACTGTTTAACTTCTTTGTTCTACAGTTGATGGTAAACTCCACAAGGGAAGAAAACACCCCATCACATTCACTGCTTTATGCCCTAACACAGCAGCAAACAGAGATGCTGAGTACATGTTGTTTGAATGGTACCTAACGACACAAACCAACCAACCAAACAAATATTAGCTCCAAGCCTTGATCCTCGCAAAGCCTTGTGGGAAAGAAGGGTTTCTCTAATTTTATCCCACTACTGACCATAAATTAAGTCAGATTCGGAAAAGCAAACTGACTGGAAGTTGCACCACTAGCACGAGAGCCAAGCCAGGCACTCAGAATTTTTAGCTCATGGGATTCCTCAGCTGCAGGAAGGTTATGACGTGAGGCCGTCACATTACTGGAGATTCTTCATCCCATTTCCTCTTCCGGGGCTTTGATTTTGAGATTTCCTTGGAATGCCACAGGGAATTCTGAGTTCTGTGAGCCCCATTAACATGCTGAGGGTTAATGGCAAGGTAGGATCAGAGGATTCATTTGTTTTTTTTTTTAAGATTTTATTTATTTTACTTTAACAGAGAGAGAACACAAGCAGGCAGAGAGGCAGGCAGAGGCAGAGAGAGAGGAGAAGGCTCCCCGCTGAGCAAGGAACCCGATGTGGGACTCGATCCCAGGACGCTGGGACCATGACCCGAGCCAAAGGCAGCCGCTCAACCAACTGAGCCACCCAGGTGTCCCGAGGATTCGTTTTTTTAAGTGTGACCCTATAGCCGGAGCTCAACATTTGTTCCCCTAAAAGACGGTGTTTCCAATTTTACTGTAGGTGTTGATGAGAAAAGATTATTTCTGATAGGAATTCACTTCACAGTAAGTAGCTTTTGTTGGGTCACATCTATTCCGTTGAGTAAAAGATTCCTGATCCCGAAGAGTCAGCCAATTGGTATTAAAGGTTGTTATGCCCTTGGTTTAGCTTTGTATTTCACCTTCCTTGAGCATCCATTTATTTTTTTATTCTAGAACATTCATGGTTGCTTATAAAAGAAAACATATAATATAAATGGAAAATTTTTGTATTCATGTGTAGATGTTAAAAAATGTGTCAGGGAGTGGGGCGTGAGGGAGCCCTATAGGGCAAGTTCCATATCTTGCTCTGGACAGTGGTTTTCCAGTGCATACGTGTAAAAGGCCAAGACCTGTGTACTTTACTGTGTATAAGATATTTCTAAATAAAAACTGTTTTAAGTATGTCTGGCTTTAATTTTACAAAGAGCTAGAATGTGAGAAGTGAAACCAGCACAGCCTAAAGTAAATCAGTTCGAGTTTATAAACATTTATGAAGCACTTACCATGTACAAGGCACTGTGCTAGACCCTGAATGAGAGACATTAAAGTGATTGTACTAATTATAAATAGTCCTTGACACGGTTGGACCCCAGAAATATTTGTGGAAGAAATGAATGAGTTCATTAATTGATAGCTAGTACAGACTAACGGGTTAAATTTAAATAGCAACAGAGATGTTCTGTTCCCTGATATTGAGTGAAGGAAGATAAAGATATGTGAGTATCCTGATTATTCCCTGTGGTCCAAGATGGTAAGTCCTCAGGTGAATAGTTGGTCTTATTTCTAGAATATTTTTAGGAGATTGACTTGGCACACCTACATCCCATGCATCGAGGCTGACAAGAGAGACAGGGCTAAGCTAGCTGCTCACTGCAGGAGATGGGGAGAGAGACACAGGAGTGGGATCCTACAGAGCAGTGAGGAAGTCATTGGCTACTTAACTGTGGAATCCTGGGAGAGAGCAGAAACAAGAATGCAGAGAACTAAGCTCGGAATGGAAAGCGCAGATGTTGTCTAGACAACAGTTATAGATTTCTTTTGAAAATTTTGTATGAGAAGCAGAAGAAGATTGGACAGTATTTAGAAAGGGACAGTGAAGACAGTCAATTATCTTATGGTCTCACTTATGTGTGGAGCATAAGGAAAAACATGGAGGACATTGGAAGAAGGAAAGGAAGGGTGAATGGGGGGAAATCAGAGGGGGAGATGAACCATGAGAGACTGTGGACTCTGAACAACAAACTGTGGGTTTTGGAGGGGAGGAGTGTAGGGAGTTGGGTGAGCCTGGTGGTGGGTATTGAGGAGGGCACATATTGCATGGAGCACTGGGTGTGGTGCATGAACAATGAATCTTGTAACACTGAAAAAATAAAATAAAAGTATTTGGAAAAAAAAGGGACAGTGAAACAAAGATTATTTTACAATAAAGGGGACTTGCTTATGTATATATCAAGGGGTGAAAGTGATTGGGGAGAGGGGGAAGATGGCTGTTTAAGGAAGATATCGGAGGAAGGGAGGCAAAGGCTTCTGCCCAGGCTTGCCCCCCCTCTCACCTAGCAATTGCAGTAGACTTGTCCTCGGCCTCCCTGTTCCCACCTTCACCCCTCCAAGCCATGCTTCCCAAGCAGCCATGGCAATCTTCCTGAAATGTGAATCCAATCATGGAACACTCCTGACCTTCTCAATCAAAACCCGTCTCAATCCACGTTGTATAAAATCCAAACTCCTTGCCATGAACTTCAGAGCCTGACGTTGCATGGCCCCAGCCTCCTTCCCTAACCTCGTCTTTCTGCATTCTCTCCTTCCTTTACTGTGCTCCAACCCCACCCCCACCCCCAAACACACAGCTCTACTCTGAATGCTGGACATGGCCCATGCCTTTCCTGCCACACGACCTTTAGACAAGCAGCAGGTCTCCCTTTCTTCAATGCTTTTCTCTCCCATTCATCCTACGGCTGGCTCATTCTTACCTCTTGAGCCTTAGGATTCTGGTCACCAATTCTGCCCAGAGATAGGGTCAGATTCACAGGTTAACCGCTGGGTCCTACAAGACTGCCCCTTCTCCCAGCTTTAGGTACCAATGGGCTTTTGACCAATGCCCTCTGTGGGTTCTGTTAATTTGCTAGTGTGCCTCACAAAACTCAGAGAAGCATTTTACTTACTAGATTACCAGTTTATTATAGAAGTATATCACTCAGGAATAGCAAAATGGAAGAGATGCACAGGGCAAGGTATGGGGGAGAGGCTTGGAGACTGGATGCCCTTTTGGAGTGCACTCTCTAGGAATCTCCACGTGTTCACCAACCCAGAAGTTCCATGAACCCCATCCTTTGGGCTTTCACGGAGGCTACATTACAATAGATATGATTGATTAAATCATTAGTGATTGAACTCAATCTCTGGCCCCTCTCCTCTCCCTTGAGGTTCTGGGATGGGACTAAAAGTTCCAACTCTCTAATCACATGGTTGGCTCCACTGGTGACTAGCCTCTTACCTTTCAATAACTTAGAGGCATTCCAAAAGTTGCTTCATTAACATAACAAAAACACTTTGATCCCTCTCAAGACTTAGGAAATTCCAAGGGTTTTAGGAGCTCTGTGCCAGGAATAGGGTCAAAGACCAAATATGTATTTCTTATGATAAATCACAATATCACAAGCCTCAGCTAAAATGCTAAAATGGGAAGCCAGCAAAGACTTCCATTATAAACGGATAAGATATAAGCGAATAAGACTATCCATTATAAAGTAAGGCTCCTAAGTTCTATTTCTTGGTAGGATGTGATAAGTACAGGCAAGCTATAGCTCCCATGGCAACAACAAAAAAAGTGGACAAATTATGAAAATCATATTTTAAAGACATTGTAGAACTTGAAAGCAGAGAAGACAAGGTGAACTAAGTTCTCAATCAGGAAGGGCCCTTCCCACGTTACTGAAGTGGCCAGTCATTTCTCACCCAGCATGCCCGCTGGTTATGGAGCAGGCTTTCCACAGGCAAGGGGAAATTAGAAAACAGTGAAATGATAAACTTGAATCCGATACTAAAACAATTATTACACTAAATGTAAATAGACTAGAAGAAGCACTTCTGGAATGGTGGAGTAAGGACCTCCACAAATCTGCCCCACCAGAAAAGCAACAAGAGGGGTGCCTGGGTGGCTCAGTTGGTTAAGCGACTGCCTTCGGCTCAGGTCATGATCCCGGAGTCCCGAGATCAAGTCCCACATCGGGCTCCCAGCTCCATGGGGAGTCTGCTTCTCACTCTGACCTTCTCCCTTCTCATGCTCTCTCTCACTCTCTCTTTCCTAATAAATAAATAAATAAATAAATAAATAAATAAATAAATAAATAAAAATCTTAAAAAAAAAAAAGCAACAAGAACCCTGGCGAAGACTGTCAAAACTAACATCTTCAGAACTCTGGAAGTTAACTAAAAGCTTGCGACAATCTAGGAAGAAAATGAAGTACTTAAGGTAAATATTAGTTTCTCCACTCACAGAGGAGTAAACATGAACATGAGGCTGTCTCTGCTGTAAATGAAAAAGCTGAAGATTAGAAGGGTTGAATGACTTGCCCAAGGTCACACAGAAGTAAGTGGCTAAGAGGTGTCCTGAACAGGCCTCCTGACTCCACTGGACAATGGGTCCAATCGCCCTGGGTTCTAGTCCTAGCTCTGGTGTTCACGCCTCTGCAACCTTGAGATAGTCACTTCATCTCTCTGAGCATCAGCACGTTCATCTGCCCTCCAAGGCTGTACCTATTATCATTGACCTTTCCTGACATTCTTCAAAATGTGTCTAGTCTACAGTCCTAACTTTTAAAACAGAAGGATCTTAATATGAGGTCCCTGGATTCCCATTTCAGCAGATCCATCAGTGTCATGAAATTATAAATAAATTGTGTACGAACGTATGAATGTACATATTATGAGGGCACATCAGAATTCTAAGACCCCCCAGAATTTAAGGATCTTGCCTCAAAGCCATGCTAGATGACAGCTACATATGACATGCCTTCAGATATTTTCTTTTCTCTGGTTGGATTTGTATATGAACATGAACTTTTAATGCCTAACCCAAAGCACTGATAAATGTCAGAAATTTCAGGCATTAGGGCAGGACCAATTCAGAGGATGGCTTCAGATGGAAGTTTTTGCTTCCCTTCAATAAAAATAATATTCATAACGATAATGCTTCTAGCACTTAGAACTGATATCTCAATTTTGTTTTTGATCTTCGGTAATCAAGGGGAGATTTGGGGAGAGAGAGAAGATGGCTGTTTAAGGAAGATATCGGATAAAATGGGGGGAGGAAGGGAGGCAGACGCTTCCGCCCAGGCTTGCTCCCCTCTCACCTAGCGATTGCAGTAGGTGCAATCCCCCCTCTCTTTTTTTTAGGATTTTACTTATTTGAGAGTGAGAAAGAGGGAGAAGGAGCAAGGGGAGGGGCAGACAGAGAGGGAGAAGCAGACACCCCTTTTAGCAGGAAGCCCAACTTGGGGCTCAATCCCAGGACCCTGAGATCATGACCTGAGTTGAAGGCAAACGCTTAACCATCTGAGCCACCCAGGTGCACCTTTGAGAAAGGAACAGAAGTACTGATTCCACACTGTGTGGTTAGAGGTTAAAAGAATTGATCAGGTTCAAGAGTCAGTGTTAGGTCCCTTCTTTCACTCTCTTCAAAGGCACAACCAGGACTTGAAATTGGGTGTTTCTGAAATTGGGACTGCTGGCCATATGCATTCTTCATTCCTCCCTGGGGTGGGATCAGAGCAGTGAGGAAGGGGGCAAGAGTCCTAAGCACATCTCTTCCTCCACATCCCCTTCCTATTCCCTGGAGCCCGGACTCAATAGGCAGCCCAGGCAATACCGCTCCCAGGACACCATTCCCAAGGCACAGAGGGATGGCAAAAGTAGAAGGGATCTCCAGCTTGGTGTTAACAAATCACATTTTTTTAACAGCATACTATCTCCTCAGTCACATGCATGTTTGTGGGCGTGCTGGAGATTACTAACCAAGCGCAGCTGGCCTCAAACTGACAGCCAGGACACACGTGTGTATGCACATGCACACACACACACACACACACTCGCACTCACTCATGTTTAGAGGACGCCTGCTGCCAATTTCTTGCCTGGCAAACCAGAAATATTTTAGCGGTTTATAAACATGATCCCAATCCATCTCGGGGCACTTCTCAGGTTCAAGCCCATCTGTGTCAGGTGCTCGTAGGATTCTGGGTCCCTTTCCATCCACACCCACAGGAGACCTTCCATGGCCCAAGATGCACAGCGGACTCCTCAGCACCAAAGAAATGCCTGAAATGGATAATTTCACAGGCTGCATCCAGTCATGGCTTGATTTGTTCTTTTTTTTTCTCTCCTGTTATTGAAATGTTATTTTTTCCACTCCTATACCACCTCTCACCCCTCCCACACCCCAGCCTGTTGGAGAAGGTGTTTATTTGGCTTTTCCTTGGCTCAATTTAATATCAGGCAAGTGCACGTCTGATGCAGATAGTATATTCCTGGGGCATACATTCGAGATCCTGGTTGATTAGAATTACAAATTTGTCATGCAATCCCGACCAGTTTGGAATTGGCTCTCTGACAACATGTTTCTGTCCTTTTGGCCCTGCCAGCGGTTGCTAGGATTGTCGGGGACGAGTGGTGGTAGTGGGGGGGGGGGGTAGCTTTTCTCAGCAATAAGTTAGAATTTCATAAATAGTTGGCCGTGCCTTAAAAGAAGCGTGCTCTTTAACATGAGATAATGTATGTTTTCTTTCTACTTACTTGGAGTAGGTCATGTTGGGAGCCACCCAAGTTCACTTTTAAATCATTTCTCTACGTGCCAGACGCGGCTTTTGAAGTCATCTGCCCCAGCTCGCCGGGGAGCCAGGGCCCAGGCTTCTCCCGGCGGCCCCACTGTGTGCCCCGCCGCCCGCCGCAGGAAGCGTGTCAGAGCCGGGTGGGCGCGGGGCAGCCGGAGCAGACCCGCAGGGCTCGGTTCCACCAAACGGAAAATCCTCTGACGTGTCCTCGGTGCATGCGTCTGGAGCTCAGGCAGGTCAGATGTCACCCTTGCCTCCAAGTCTCAACACCCCTGTCTGTCTGCCCCGTTGGCCTTCAGATGCAGCGCGAGGCGTAAGAGCGGGCTTGCTCAAAGCGCGGGCCACAGGAAATCACATCTGAAGTGACTGGCATGGAGGGTATTTTTATACTGCTCACTTTTTCCCTTTTCTTTTCATCTGTTTTCGGCATTTTTTCAGTTTGCTTTTTCTTCTTGATTTATTGTTGTATTATTCTATTTTTAAACCAAGACATACTTTCCCATCAGACTCTTTAATGTAACTCATATGAAAATTAGTGATGGGTGGACCTCAGACTGCACAGGAGCTGGCCCAGGCGGCCCTCGCTTCCCAGGGCACAGCTGCTTATCTGAGTCCGCCCCAGGCTGCTGTAGTCTCGGGGAGCAGAGCAAGGGAGACGAGTAATCCCCGCCCTCTCCTCCCTCACTGACCCATCTGGGGTTCCATAGTGGGGGCTCCTGCACCTTCCCCTGGACCGTGTAACGCACGCTGTCCTCATGCCACACAGTTTGCGGCCCCCTCCGTGTGGAAGCAGGGGCATTCCGACAAGGATCGTGGGATCCCTAACACAGGAAGTAAGAAAAACCAGTCTGGCCTCACCCAGTGTGCCCACCTTAGGGACCAGTCCGCGGGAGCTAGATTTCAGGGCGGGACAGGGGGGATGGGTTAGGAACACACTCAATCCTCTTCCAATCTCTTCCATATCTCAAGGACAACACCTCCGCTCCAAAGCCAGAGAGACATGGGCTGAGCTCCTGCGGGTGGGCCTCTTCAACGATTTGTGCCTCTGCGAAAATCTGAACGAGACACTTTTCTTCTAGACTTGCAAAAATTAGAGAACTTGTTTGTCGAACGATCGGTGCTCAGTAAAGTGGTAGCCGGTCTTAACGGTTCCAAGATTTGTTCCTGTATCCCCATTGGGTCTCAACTCATCTCCTCTCTCCACCCCCAACGTCCAGCCGAGAACTGGTTGGTCTCCCTGTCATTTTTTCACATGACTTAACGTGTCTCTCTCCCCCTTGGCCCAAATTGGAGAGTTTATGAACAGTAAGGACCACACAGCATGTGGTTGGGCCGCTAACAACACAAACAGCCTGTCTTTACTGCTTCTTAGTGAGTTCATCCACCTATTCAGGGCAGATTCCTGACTTCTCGGAGGGGTCGAGAATCGAGGACTCGATTCCTGCCGTGGGCACTCTGGTTCCCCTCGTACTTCGGTCTCACCGTCAGTGTGTTTTACCAGCACAAGTGCTTGTTCCCACAGCGCCTCCCACTCAGAATCCCCATGCTTTCTGTCCTCAGGATTTTAACTCTGCCGCTGACGCAAATCGCCTTCCCTCCTTCTCTCCAAATCCATCCACTTCACTTTCTCCAGAAGCTTTCTCTGACAAGCCCAGCGCACGTGGCGCTCTCTCTGCGCTGAACCCTGAATTCCAGCCTCTCCTGCTTGTCTTTCAGAGGGTATCCCTAGCCTCGCAGCCTTCCTGCAAATGGCTCGAGCCGGGCTGACATCCTGGGTCCAGCATGACCTGACATTCCCCTACCTTCCCCTACCCTCCTGCAGCCAGTTCCTCAAATGCACCACGCTCCTCCCCAGCAGGCTGCCTAATGTACCTCCTGCTGTCCCTCTACCTGCTCCACTCCTCACTCCTTCCTCTGCTAGGGAGTTCCTTCAAGATTTCACTCCACTAGGGGCGCCTGGACAGCTCAGTTGATTAAGCCTCTGATTCTTGATATCAGCTCAGGTCATGATCTCAGGCGTCGTGAGATTGAGTCCCACATAGGGCTGCACTGGGCATGGGGCATGCTTAAGATTCTCTCTCTCCCTCTCCCCCCAGCCCCCAAAAGACTTAACTCCTCTAGAGGCTTTCTTTGGAGACCCTCTCCATATATCTCAGACTGCAGTGCTCCTCCATATTCCCTGGTATCTCTCATCAAAACTTATACTATCGTGTGATAGTCTGCCTGCAGGCTGCCTCTCTTGGCAGACTCAGAGCTCCCTGAGGTCAAATGGGTCCCCAGTAACCAACAGAGCACCCTCAAACCTCCATCTCCCCTATCCTTCTCTGTCTCCATTTGAGACACTGTGAGACTCTCTCAGGGGGTAGAAGAGAGGAAGGGCTGATAAAAGCAGATCGAGTACTGTGGATCATTAATCAATGATGGGTAAAAAGATGGGATTTTATTATTGTTAACAATTTTTTGAAAGGGCACAGAGAAGAGCAGTTTGGGTTGACAAAACCCATATTGACTTGACTTTGCTTTGAAGACAGCCAACATCTCCCAGCCTAACCTGTTACTTCAGAGGCAGAAAAATTACCTTGCTTATCCTGAAAAGTAGTGAAAAATTATCCCCAAAGTACCATTCTTTTATTCATCCACTCACACACACACTCACACACACACACACACACACACACACACACACACACCCCTCTCTTCTCCCTTCGGTAGCATATAGTCTCTGACTTCTAAAAATGGTTGTTCTTTTCTGCTTGAAAGACTGTTATATTAGCTATTCAGGGAATACTAGCCCTTTCCCTGGACTCCAAAAAGTATTTTATCCATTAAAATCTAACCAGGGTGTAGTAACCATAAAATCCAGCCACTCTGTTAGGAAGACGGATATCCTCAAAGATTTATGTCTGGCCGTCTCAAAGAAAATGTGTAAGATGGAGTTTTCTCAGAGACTTTCTGGCCGGGCTCCACCCCACACATAATTTCTGTGTGTATAAACTTCAGATCAAAACTCAGGAAGGGTTAAGGGAAATCTTTATGAACCACAGGTTGTCTGCTCACCATCCTCGGTTGACCGTTTGGAATGAATTAACCAGTCCCTAACCAGCCCACAACTGGTTCTTGGACTGAATTAACCAACCTCTTCAGTCCAAATGGTCAAACCATTTGGGGGTCTCAGATTCCATCCAGATTTGGGGCGAGGGCATACTCAAAGTCATTTGCATGTCCCTATACTTGTGGCAAAAGATAATGAAAACACACCACATTATTAGTCTCCAGGATATGGAGGAGACCATTGGAAACATCAGAATTCGGGAAGGGGTGGAGAAGGGGGTGTGACTATTTTGAATGAACCTGAAAGAAAATACTTCCCGAACCTTCCTTCAGAAGGCGATTTCAGTTCCAATTTTTCATAAGGTTGGAAAAAGTTAAGCAAACGAGAACTATAGACACTTGTTTATAGAAGGTTTTTCTCTTTAATTGCTGTTTTTGTTTCATGAAAGAAAAAGTCCCATAAAATAAAAGCTCGTTTCTGGTTCAGCAAGGCAGCGAGGCCCCTGAGAATGCCACAGAAGGGCTGACTTGACTCTAGCCAGCCGAGGAGTCCCAAAGACTTGAACGTCTGTATATTTCCGTAGCAAGGTATGTGCCTTTCCCACCCTCCACCCTAAAGGTCTCTCCATACATTTGAGACAGTTTTTAAAATCTGAACTGTGGGACCGTCTGGTTGCTGGCAAGCATTCCAGACAAGTGGTTTTCTAAGAAGCCAAGTTCTGGTTTGACTCTTTGATTGGAAAAGTATCTATTTCACTAAGGGTGATAGGCCCCTGGATGCATTCTCACCAAAAAACCCATAAACCAATACTTGAAATGCCAGCAGCGAGTTGTAGGGAATTCTTTTGGTTTGCCTTCAAGGACACAAAACAGCACAAAGGTCTTCTCTTTGGCAGAGAAGGGGCCTGGGATGGAGAGTTGGCCCAGGATGTGTATGGAAAGAGGCAGACGTGGGAGTCAACAGACCTGGGTTCGAATCCTGACTCTGCCACCAGCAAGCTGTTCTGACCTTAGGTGAGCCTCTTTGCTTCTCCCGAGTCTGATTTTCCTCATCCTGTAAAATGGGGGTATTGACCTCATAGGGCTCAGGGAGACTTCATGAGTCCTTCCACTGTGCCTGGTACACAACAGGGGCTTAATGACCAACGGGTTCCTCTCCACCACCCCACCACTGTGGTAGACTGACTGAGACACACAGCTTCTCTGAGGCCACTGAATCCCTTCCGAGACTTCTATCTGGGGACTTCCGAGAAAACAGAGTTTGTCACCTGCTTTCGCTAAGCCAGTCAACAAGCGATTACAGGTCATGAACCCTGGGGCTGGCACAAGGCCTCAGACAGAACGGACTCTCAAATACAGAGAGCATTTCCCCTGCGTAGGAGCTAGTGTCAGCACGATGGGGAGCAAACAGTGCAAAGGAAGTATTCGCCAATAATCCAAGGTGTTGTGACTGGACAACTAAATAGGGAGTAAGATTCACGAAGCCACGTGCCTTCCAGACCAGACAGGTAGCACAGCAGTGGCTCGCGGATGATAGGAGAGCCCAGTCCCCATCCGAAGGTAGTTGCTGGCGCCAGGCAAGGGTCGTCATGTGGGAGTGGAAGACGGTGTGGCCAGATTTCTTGTTCTTCAAGAAAAGCCAGAAGTCTGGATTGGTATATAAAGGCTCTTAATTTTTAAATATTGACAGCTTTTTAAAAATTTAAACATCTGTCCGTGGGCTGCATGGGTTGGGAGAGAACTACATCCCTGTGGCTGAAGGGCTCTACCAAGGAAGTGGGCTCCCACCAGGCCTCGAATGGGGAATAGAATTTAGATTTGTCGGTCTGGGTGTTCACCAGGAGGGCGCTTCTTAGGAGGTGGTGTGGTCCGGTGGTTGTGGACTTGGTGTCTTATTCCTCATGTGCAACATAAGAAAAATGATATGTATCCAGAGAGTGGTTGCAAGGGCCATGGGCAGTCGGGCCCGTCGGATGCCGTAGGATCACGAGCTTAGTCATGTAAGCCGCCGTTATCCCAACCACCCAGACTGCTGTGACTGCCATTGTCATGGGGGCAGGGACTGATGGCACATGGAGCTCTGCCACCTTTCACCCCAACCCACCCCATTTGGAAAGCGCAGGCTTGCCCCAACCTTGACACGGTGGCCCAGTGAAACAGATGAGAACATTGTCGTCCCCATTTTACAGATAAGGGGACGGAGGCAGCACAGAGAAGCGAAGAGCCCGTGCAAAGTTACACAGAATCAGTGGAGTCTCCCGCCTCCACGGCTCGCTTTCCACCTGCCCCTCCCAGGCCAACAGGACCTGCTCCTTGGACGGCCGCCGGCACCCCTGTGTCAGCTGGATTCCGGGACCCTGCAGCCCCTGAAGTTTCTTGTGGGCTCATCTCACACAGGCCGATGACACACCCTCCTCATTTTGCCCTGCCCCACCGTCCTATCCCATCAAAGCTTCCTTTGAACTGGGTTGCAAGGCTCATCCACAAAGCCCAGGAAGCGTCTTGGACACAGAAAAGGGTTTCATGGTGTTCCTTATGAAAGCACAACCTGACATGCGGCTATTGTGTCGGTGAGCCCTCTTTTCCTAATGGCCAGAAACCCAAAACAGCTTAAAACAGAAAGAAGCTGGCTCAAGGTCTGCGGGAGCCTCATTTCGGGCCGCGTCTACACCCTCACTCTGTTTTTATGACGTTGGCCTGAGGCTCCCAACCCACAGGTCCAGGGCAGGTCTCCCAAACACAGACCCAGTCCTCCTCAGGAGCCCCTGGGGCCGGATACAGGGCACTTCTGGGAGCCCGGGCAGCCCGAAACGGGCAGCACTCTGCTGACGGACGCCCCAGACACAGATGTTTTGGTCTCATCTTGAAGCCATTTCGACCCAAGGCGGGGCTCGGAGGGCTGTTGGCCAAACCGGACACTCACTCCTGGCCACGGTCATTTGCCAGACACTGAGCCCTTGCCACGCGCCGGGAATGCCGAGCCTTTGAGGCACCTTTACAGGGGCCCCCCATTCCTGGGCCTTGGCCATCTACCTTCCTCAGATTCAAACATACACAATCCGAGAGGGAATCAAACATCCAGAACACACCAGAACAGTGCTGCCCTCCTGACCCAGCACCAGCGACTGAGCATTTCGCCCCTTTCCTCGGGCTCTGCTGCCACATGTCCCTCCGAGAGTGGGTGTCCTGCCCCTCTGAGGGGAACCGTACTATTTCAAAGGATCTTTCGGTTCAGTGTGTTCCTGCAACGACTTTGACGTGTGCTCAGAGGGGGAGACAGTGGTCTTTCCCGTCACCACAGGAACTGAGACTCCATGTTGCTTTTCGAGGGGCTCTGTCCCATCTTACTTGCCCACATATGCTTCTTGCAGCACCTGCTTCCCTTTAAGACCTCATCTTCATGTAAGACAGTGGGTGTTGAAAGCCCAGGCTCTGGGGATGCCCAGGCCTTAGGTCAAAGCCTACCTGGATGATCCTGAGTCTCCCTCAGCCTCAGTGTCCCCGTCTGTAAGACCCAGATGGTGTTGGTTTCTGCCTCACAGAGCTGCCGTGAGGGCTCCAGGAGAGAAGGAAAGCCGAGCGCTCAATCTGACACCTGACAGGAAGTCTGCTGTCAGAGGGAGAGGCCATCATCCTCACAGGCCAAGAGTTCTACAGGCATCTTTCTTCCCTTACAAGCATCCCGTGAGAAACAGATATCTTTATGCCCACCGTACGGGTGAGGAGACTGAGGCCTAACAAGCCAGAGGGTGCAGCCCAGGGTCTCACAGTGAATGAATGAGGAGGGTGCGATTTGTCCTCGGGACGGCCTGGCTCAACAGCCTGGGACGCTAGCCAGGCCTGCATCACGGTTTCTTTAAAGAAAGCCCAAAGTGGGTAAAGACCCCCCTTCCTGCTTGCGCATGTCACCCCACTGTGCGTCTTTGGCTGGCCAGCACCAGGCCAACCCTGTGCCCCACTTCCCTGGCTCCACAGAAGCCCCTCTGTCTGCCAGAAGCCCAGCGTTCAACCAGGACTTCTAGAAAGGGCGAAGCCACGGATTTCACCCTGACACGCACCGGCCTCTCCTGTGGCAAAGGACACATTGGCCCCTTCGGCCCCAGCAAGGCCACTGCCAGGAGCTCCGGGGTGCCTCCTGATCATCTCTACAGAAGGCCTCCTCATGCTTCAGCTCCTGAAATCAAGGGGCTGGGCTGTCCCGTCTCAGAATTCTCTTCCTCGGCTAATTTTCCACCAAGAGTCTCGGATTCAGGAGCAAGTGGCCTTAGGAATTCAACAGCCCCACCGGGGTTTCTCGCTCACCCTGCAACCTGAGGCCTGATATAACACCCTCAGCTCATGGAGGTGAGCGCTCCACGCGGCTGTCTTTTCCACCCCCGCTCCTGCAGGTGGAGGCTGAAGTCATGTGCAGAAGGACCCAGGTGCCTGAGGAATTCCGAGCCCTGCCGTTGATTCATTTGTCTGCAGACATTCTAGACTCCATGTCTCCGAGACAAGCCACGACAGAGTGCATGACGAGGTGAGCCCGCCTTATTTTTCCCTCCAGTTTCCCCCCGTTTTTTTTTTTTCCTCTTCTTGGCCTCAGGGCCCAAAGTATTCTGGACATATTTTTCATTTTTCCAAATATCAATTGCTCTTTTATTCCCTCTTCGAAGCAGTGAGTAATAAGAGTTGTGTCTGGTCCTGAAATTCCGACTGAAATAAATTAGCCCAATGACCAACAGGAGGTGCCTAGAACAATAACGGCGGAATACTTGGCATATTACAAAAGAGCCCCTGGATGTCGAAGTACAGTAAGTCTAGAAGCACATTACGGAATGACGTTGCCAAAACGGGTATGCAATGAGCCATCCAGGCAGCAAAACGCCTCATAAATTAATCCCACTTTTTTTTTTTTTTTGTCCACTGTTCACAGTTCTTTTAGCCCTCTGGTTAATGGGGCATGCAGAAGGGTATTTTTGGTGTGGCCCTCGTCCCCAGCAGACAGGCCTATGCCAAGGCCATGTGTTAATGTATATGTTTACCCCCTCAGCCCTCTGGCATCCCGGGTCCCGTTGCTGCAGTGAGCAGAGTGAGGGCACAGATGCTGGAGGCAGCAAGCCCTTAATGGATGCTGAGCACCTACTAAGTGTCAGCTATCATGCTAAGTTCTGGGGATGCCACGGAGGACGACGGGGGTATGGTCTCTGTCCTCTTGGTGGCGGTTGTTCAATCTGCATCTCAAATCTCTCCTTGAGTGAGTCTTGGAGGGGTGGCTCAGCCCTGCTAAAGAAACAGAAGCCCCGACCTCCTCCCCACTCCTAGCAGCCAGAAACCCACCCTAGAGATTGCCTCTGTTCAGAGTGTGGAATCTCAAGGGAATGTCCCAAAGTCACCATGGTAGGAAAAAGTCCCCCCAAAATATCCATGCCTCCCTGGGACCTGTGAATGCTACCTTATAATGCAGAAAAGGACGTTGCCCATGTCATTAAAATCTGAATTTGGAGCTGAGGAGATTACCCTGACTTATCCGGGTGGGCCCCATGTAATCTATGGCTCCTTATAAGAGGAAAACAGCACACACACATTTCCTATTATCAAAGGAGAACACGATGGGACCACAGAGGTAGGGATTGGAGTGACGTGGCCACAAGCCAAGGAGTGCTGGCAGCCACTAGAAGCCGGAAGAAGCCAGGAACAGATTCTTCCCAAGAGCCTCCAGAGGGAGGGAGGCCAGGATCCTGCCCTGATCTCAGCTCTGTGATACGGACGTGCGACTTTTGGTCTCTAGAACTCTAGAACGTACACTTCTCTTGTTTTAAGTCATCCGGTTTGTTGCAATTTATTACAAAAGCCATAGGTAACTGATTCAGACACCAAAACAACGTAGAATCCTTTCATGGCATTGAGGTCCAACTGCTGAGAGCCTACATTTGCCCCCATCTACAGTCCTGGGCTCGGACTGTTTCTCTGATCCACCCTGGTCCGTGGTTCCAACAGCCGTTTCTTTCTCTGGATCTTCAGCCTCTTCCTCAAGCCCAGGGCCTCCCTTTGGACATTCCTCCAAAATTTCCTTTCTGATTTTAGTTAGCCATTGGGGCTTCTGTTGCTCGCCATCATAGGTAAGAAACCCCGTGTGCAGGGCTGTTATGAGGATTAGGGACAAACCGTATTTGGGCCCCGCACAGTGCCTGTCACACAGCTGACACATAATAAATCAGAGTTCACAAAGCAATGGCCTGCACTTCACCCAAGTGGTGTATTTTTCCCCAAAGTTGAATTTGCTGCCAACATTTATAAGTCAGGAGACTGCACATAAAAGCCTGAATTTCTAACTTCTCCTGTAAACAATCAGGTCTTGCGACACTGGACCTCACATATTCATGGCAATGAGGCTGGCCCTTCTAGACACTCATGTTATAATCTGCCTGTCCTCACCAGGCCTTTTTGTTGTACACCCAGCCCCCTCCCCTCATTTTATTAATGGTTTGGTATTTCTGTGCACCTGCATTTGCAATTCTTATTACAGACACAAGTCTTTCTTCCATCAGACTAAAGGTAGCCGCCAGACCCAGAGAAGGACTGTGTGAGGCCCAGGTTGGGATGTCTTTGCCCGTGCTGCTCAGTCTCCCCAGACAGCCTTTCTTTTCCCATCCAGCTAGCCAAAAATGCCTGCCCTTTATGAAGGCATTCCATCCCCTTCCTCCACCGCCCCCTGCCCCGTTAGTCCCCTCCCACTCCTCCTCAGGCTTGCCTACTATACCATTTGCTTCCGCTTTCTGAGTAAACTTTTCATTGGAGGTCTTTGCATTCTTAAATTATTGGGAGAGACGTTCGCATTGAGTTGCTGCAGGAGCAGCCAGTCAATAAATCCTTGGAGAAGTGAGGAAGAGAAGGAGGGGAAATGGGAAAGGAGAGAGGGAAAGAGAGAAGCAGGAGGCGAGGTTCCTACTGTGAACCTGGCACTGTCCCATCAGTGGATCCCACTTAACTCTCCTAATAACTCCACAAGACACATGTTAGCATTGGCTGCAGTTTCCAGATGTCAGACTCAGAGACAGGATGTCACTTTCCCTAAGGACATGTTACAGTGACATCAGGATTTGAACCCAGATGTGTCTCAATGACCAGACTCTGAGCACACAGTACTGCTTGGCCTATGCTTGTTAGGTACGGGGCTGATCTCCCCCTTGGTAGGATGTGATCTTTCAATTAGTTATTTGCCTGGAACTCTATTCATTCACACATTTTCCATTCATTCCCTCCCTCCCCCATTTATTCCCACATTCACTCAGGAAGCCTAATTCCCTTGTCCACAGCACCCCTGTTCCTGTCTCATCCTCGCCTTCTTCCTTTACTGGGAAATGGGAGGCCTGGGTAAGCTGGGAGGCACAGGGCCCAGCATGGATCCTCCTGGCCCCCAACCCAGGCCAGCTCCTGGGCATGTGCTCTGAGGGCCAGGCAGGGCCCTTCTCTCCCCCTCTTCCCTGCCCCCGAGGCCAAATCCCCAGGAAATGGCCCTACCAACGAATTCCAGAAGCTTCCCCACTCATCACTGTTCTTCAGAGCAGTTTCCTGGAAGAATTCATTAGACTTCCCAGAAAATGTTTCTGGTCACCTTGTCTTTCCATGACTGTAATTCATTACTTTCCATGTGTTGTAATTAGTTTAATGCCCAGTCTTGGAGTATCTGCATTTGACATCTGAAAAGTTTCTGCGAGGTAAAGCCCAGGAAGCCAATAGCTGCCATGGCACATGCAAGACCACTGAGATGATGCAAATGACCTTTTAAAGAGAACCTGGGTGGGAGCAAGAGAGTCGAGATCTGCTCCCTCAGCTCCAACTGGCTTGGGCAGCTCTTTCTTTTTCTGGTCTTAAGTTTTCATAAGGAAGAGGCAATATTTCATGGCAATCAAGAGCCTGGTGGGTTGAATCAGACCCATAGGGTTCAAATCTCAGCCTTGGCTCTCACTAGCTCTGTAACTTTGAGAAAGTAACTTAATCAGAGCCTCAGTCTCCTCATCTGTAAAATGGGGATAATGATATTATTTACTACCTAGAATTGTAATGACAATAGAGTGAGCCAATATATGTGAAGCCCAGTGCCTTTCATTTCTTGAAATGTCTTAGCTGTGGATGATAAGAAGAAGAGTATGTGAGAGATGGGAGAAGGAGAATGGAGAGTGTATGAAATCACTAGGTGCTAAGCTAAGGTAGTCATGGAGTTGGATAGAGAGAATAAAGCTACTTCTGATATTTCAAAAAATTTAATGGGAATCCCATATCCACTTATCCACAATAAAGCCACAAAGGAAAACAAGAAAGACAACTTTCTTTGCTTCTGGCTGAAATTACATTAACTCCTTGTGGTCAACTAAAAAACTTTGGAATTAAATAGACTTGCACTCAGCTGCCAGGTAAGGTGCGTGATCTCCAATAAAGAGAGTAAGGTCCCCCATAGAGAGACTGACAACACTGAACTTGCGGGGCAGTTATGAGGATTCAATGAGATGGTATATGGAAAGCACGTAACATGGGGTCTGCCACAGAGTCAGGGCTCAGTTCATGACAGCCGCTGTGGCTAATATCCTTCCTTAGCCTCCCTGGGGCTCAGCTTCTTCATTGGTAAAATTAAAATCATACCACCTGCTTTACTCATTCAATAAATATTTACTGAGCCAAGTACTATGAATACAAAAATGTATTCACCAGACGCAGTTCATGGCCTCTCAGAGCCCACAGTTTGAAGTTGCTCGTTATTCATCCATTCAACAAATATTTTAACTGAACATTTAGTGTATAACAGGCTGCATAATGGGAGTCAGAGACACAGTGGCCAGTAAAACAGATTTAATCCCCAAGTATCTACAGAATTATAGCCTAGAGAAGATGTCATAAAATCAGCTAGTGAAATGACTAACATATAGGAGGTGCTCAATGGATAAAAGTTATCTAAGTGCTAATCAGAAGCTGTGTATGGGTGACTCGGGGAAAGTCAGCTCATAAAAATGTTGAAAATTAATTATTTCTTTTTTTTTAAAGATTTTATTTATTTATTTGACAGAGAGAAAGATCACAAGTAGGCAGAGAGGCAGGCAGAGAGAGAGGGGGAAGCAGGCTCCCTGCTGAGCAGAGAACCCGATGTGGGGCTCCATCCCAGGTCCCTGAGGTCATAACCCGAGCCAAAGGCAGAGGCTTTAACCCACTGAGCCACCCAGGCGCCCCGAAAATTAATGATTTCTTAACATATAAAATTTGTTTGGTAGATAGGGACTTTGCGTGGAAGTGTTGAATCACTATATAGTACACTTGAATCTAATATTACACTGTATATTAACTGAATTTAAATAAAAACTTCTAAAAAAAAGAATTGATGGTAAAAAAAATTAAAAATTTTAAATGAATAAAATATGAGAGAAGTCCCCAAAAAAAGACATTTTTATTTATTTATCTTTAAAGATTTATTTATTTATTTGAGAGAGAGAGAGAGAGAGCACACAAGTGGGAGGGACAGAGGGAAAGAGACTCTGAAGGAGATTCCGTGCTGAGCATGGAGCCCGACATGGGGCTCAATCTCACAACCCCAAGATCAGACTTGAGCTGAAACCAAGAGTCACCTGCTTAAAGGACTGGGCCACCCAGCCTCTCCCCCAAATATAATATTTAAATATACATTTAACAAAACATATGTAGGATCTGTTTGCTGAAAACTACAAAATGCTGATCAAAGAAAACCTAAATAAATGGAGAGGCATTCTGTGTTCATGGATTGGGAAACACAACACAGTGAAGATGTTACTTCTTCCCAAATTGATCTATTGGTTTAATGCAATTGCTATTAAAACACCAGCCAATGGAGTGCCTGCTCAGTTAGTTAAGTGTGTGCCTTCAGCTCAGGTCATGATCTCAGGGTCCTGGGATCAAGCCCTGCTCAGTGGGGAGGCTGCTTCTCCCTCTCCTTCTGCCCCTCCTCCCACTCATGCTTTCCCTCTCTCTCTCTCTAATAAATAAATAAAATCTTTAAAAAAAAATCCCAGCCAGAAAAGGTGGGTTTTTTTTTGTAGGTGTAGACAAACTTGTTCTAAAATTTATGTGGAAAAACATAGTCTCTAGAAGTGCTGAGACAATCTTGACAAAGAAGAACAAAGTGGGAGAAATCACTCTACTCAATATTTAGGCTTGCTGTATAGTGACGGTAACCAAGACAATGTGGTATTGGTGCCAGGCTAGATACATAAATCAATGAAACAGAACAGAGAGCCCAGAAATAGACCCAAACAAATATGTGCAATTGGTTTTTTTAAAAGGTGCAAAAGCAATTCAAAGGAAGAAGGATAACATTTTCAATAAACGGCGCTGGAGCAATTTGACATCCACAGGCAAAAACAACAACAACCAAAAAACCTTGATCCCAACCTCACATTTTTTTTAAAGATTTTATTTATTTATTTGACAGAGTGAGATCACAAGTAGGCAGAGAGGCAGGCAGAGAGAGGGGGGGAAGCAGGCTCCCCGTTGAGCAGAGAGCCTGATGTGGGGCTCGCTCCCAGGACCCTGGGATCACGACCTGAGCCAAAGGCAGAGGCTTAACCACTGAGCCACCCAGGCACCCCCCAACCTCACATTTTATGTAAAAGTTAACTCCATTTTTGGACTGGGCTGTAAGACATAAAACTATAAATATTTTTCAAATAGGAGAAAATCTTCTGTTCCTAGGGCTAGACAAAGAGTTCTTAGCCTTGACACACACACACACACACACAAAAGATTCATAAAAGAAAAATTGAAAAATTGATAAAAATTGAGTTTTTAACTCATTAGAGTTAAAAACTTTGTCTCTGTAAAAGTCCATGTGAAGAGGATGAAGAGAAAAACTACAGACCAGGAGAAAATATTTGCAAACCAAACATTAAGAAAGGACTAGTATCTAGCACATACAAAGAACTCTCAACACTCAAGTATTAAAAAAAAAAAAACAGTCCAGTTAGAAAATGGGCAGAAGGGGCACCTGGGTGACTCACTCAGTTGAGCATCCAACTCTTGGTTTCAGCTCAGGTCATGATCTCAGGGTCGTGGAATTGAGCCCTACATCACGCTCCAGACTCAGCAGGAGTCTGCTTGGATATTCTCTCTCTCTACCTCTTCCCTTGTGCTCTCTCTCTCTCTCAAATAAAAGAAAAAAGAAAAGAAAAGAAAAGAGACAGAAAACATGAACAGGTATTTCACTGAAAAGGAGATAGAGATGGCAAATAAGCGCATGAGAAAAAGTTCAACATCATTAACTATCAGGAAAATGCAAATTAAAACCACAATGAGATAGTGCCATATGCCTACCAAAATGTCCAAAATAAAAAATAATGAAAATTCCAAGTGGTGGCAAGGAGGAGAAACTGTACTGCTCATACATTGCTGAAGGGAATGTGAAATGGTATAACCACTCAAGAAAATGGCTTGACAGTTTCTTAACAAAAATATTACTCAACTACCATAAAACTCAGCCATTTCCATCTTAGACATCCCAGGGAAATGAAAACTTAGGTTCACACAAAACTATACAAGAATATCCATATCAGCTTTATTCATAAAAGCCAATAACCAGAAATAGCCCAGACGTCCTTCAGTGGGTGAATGGTTAAACAAACTCTGTACACACATGCCATGGGATACAATGTGGCAATAAAAAGGAACAAACTACCGATACACTCAACAATCTGGATAAATCTCTGGAGAATTACACTAAGTAAAAACAACAACAACAACAATATCCAAAGTTTGTATACTATTTGACATAGCATTTTTGAAAAGATCAAATTTTAGCAATGGAAAACAGATTCATCCTTGCCAGGAGTTAGGGACAGTGGGGGAGAGAGGACAGAGGGAGCAGGACGTTGGGTATCCAAGCAACACAAAAACCGCCTGGCTTGGGAATTCTTCTGTATCTTGACTGTAATGATGGATGTGCAAACCTACACATGTGACAAGTATTTAGAATTAAATACACATCCACAAATGAGTACAAGTGAAACAGGAGAGATCTGAACAAGATTGATAGATTGCAGCAATGGCAAATCCTGGCTGTAATACGGTATCACAGGGGATGCAAGATGTTACCACGGGGGGCGGTGGGAGGGGGGGGACTAGGTCTAAGGTACATTGGATCTCCTGTATTAGTTCTCACTATTTATTTACAACTATCTCAATAAAAATTTCAACTAAAATTTTTACTACTTTGTATTTTTTTTTAAGATTTTATTTTTTTATTTGACAGAGAGACAGCGAGAGAGGGAACACAAGCAGGGGAAGCTGGAGAGGGAGAAGCAGGCTTCCCGCTGAGCAGGGAGCCCAACACTGGGCTCGTTCCCGGGACCCCAGGATCATGACCTGAGCTGAAGGCAGACGCTTAACGACTGAGCCACCCAGGCGCTCCTGTTTTGTATTTTAAAACTCGCATTTTACTAAACATTTAAAGCTATAGAAGAAAAAAAGGGCAGAAAAATCATCACCCTGAAATATAATATTTTGATGCACTTCTTTTTTTCCGGTCTTTTGTTTTTTTACATTTCCATGAAAAAAAAAAACCTGTGAGAGACTGGAGTAAAAATCAGGGTGATGACAAGATGGGGGCCTTGCTGTCTCCCACCTTCTATGACATCAGAACCCAGTGTTTGCAGGATGCCTGGTGACCAGAGGCCAGGAAGGAGGAGGGTACCCGTCTGCCTGTCAGGTGGGGGGACCTTGTTCCGCCCAGACAGCCTGATCTGAGGCCATGGTGATCCAACAGGTGGGCAGCAGGGGGCGAGTGGCAGCCGAGCTGTTTGAAAGGAGAAGGGGTAGTCGCTGTGAGGACAAGAAACAGGTGAGGCCAGACCCGCTGTATGCTGCCGTCTTCCCATCGGGGCTCCCTCTGCCACTGCAGACAGACTGTGAGGCCCTCAAAGTCATAAGAGGCCTTCGGCCCGCCTCTGCCTGGAGCCCGAGCTGGTGGGACCCAACATGCATGCTTCGGGCCTTCTTCCCCAAGGCCATTACTGACTGACTCTTATTTCATCCCCAGCAACGCTAGCAGAACGTATGCTCCGGGGGCGGGGTGGGGGGTGGGGGGGCTGGATTGTTTCAGTTTCCTACTATAGCCCCGTGCCTACAATGGTGCCTGGTGCGGAATAGTGGCTGAATGAATGAATGAGTGAATGAACTGAAATAAATAGGATACAGCTGAATTGTAGAGCCCCCCGGAGTATTTGTTCTTCGGGCTCAAATTCAAACCGCATGCAGAATTTTGTCGAAATGGGAAATGTCATCATTTACAATGCACAGTCCAGCGCTCCCATCCCCTCTCTCTTTCATGACTTACAACATACCCAGGAGCCACTATTAACAACCTCGTTCACAGATGGATAAACCAAAGCTCAGAAAAACAAAAAGGCCACATAGCCAGGATCCGCCAGGATTCGAAATCAGGTGCATCTGATTCCAGGACCCTTAACAAGCTTACCCTGCAATCCACTGCCTCCCAAGTGCAGAAGGAAGAGAGGCGTGTAAAGAAGGCTGGGAAGGTCACCTAGACCTTGCACACCATGGAAAGAGATAGGACTTTATTCTGAGATTAGTAAGGGGCCATTGAGGGGTTTTAAGCAGAGCAATGGATGATTGATCTCTATACGTTTCCAAAAGATTTGTTCACTTGTTCATTTGATAACATGCCCCAATTCCTCCTCTGTGCTGGACCTCACAGCAAGACGGGGGCCTTGCGGAGTTCCATCATGCTGCACCTTTTGCTAAAAAAGAGTTCCATAAATACCAAACCCCAGGAAGGCTCTTTTGAGAAAAATCCCCCCAAAAGTTCTGAGGTCCGAGGAATGCCAATACTCTTGTTCACCCCCTACCCCGCCCCTGCCCCACTTGGAGATTTATACCGCTAATACACATGAAGGCTCTGAGAAGTTCTGCAGCAAGGATTTCACTTCACTTTATTAACCACAGCATTTCCCAGATCAATCAAATACAGAGTCCCAGCTTTTGTTTTTGAAAGACCTTTCAGCATATTTCAAAATCCATTTTACAGATGAAGCAATTGAGGCTCAGAGAAAAGAAAATGATTTGGCTCAGGCTCCAGGACAGCACAAGAAGAACTAAAACTTAATCCTGCCCCTATTTTCCCCACACACAGTACAAAATACAAACCCAGCAGCAAGTGTGCTAGGGAAGACATCATCCTGTAAAGTACATGGACAGAGGGGTCGTTAAAGAAATAGCATTCATCATGGAACACTTAACAGCCACTACAAGAACAAAACATTTCTGTGAGTCTTATGTGAAAAGATTCCCAGGGAATACTGTTAAGAGAAAAACAGCGCCCTAAACTTAAGTGTACAATACAAGGATGTTTACACTAGGTATACACACCTGGGCAGTCACCGCCCCCCACCCCCAGGTCAAGCTATGGAACATTCCAGGTGCCCCAGAAGCCTCCTTCGGGCCCCTCCCAGCTCATCTCCCCCACATAACCATGATTCCTGACCTCTAGCATCATAGATGAGTTCTGTGCTTTCTTGAACTTCACGTGAATGGAATCAGTGCCTTCATGCCTGGCTTCATTCACTCGTCCTTGTATCCATAAGACTCCACCAGATTGTTGCTTCGTAATTTATTTTTATTTTTAAAGTTAATGATATGTTACAACATATAATATTATAGCTGCTAGTACATATGCAGAAAACGATCTGGGGGAGAAGCAAATCATGCAAATCTTGTATCTTCTTACGGGGCTAGCAGCTCTAGCTCCTGCTTCACAGACTCAGGTAAGTAAGAAATGTGTTATTTCAGGTCAAATTAAATCTGACTCAAACCGCATCTAGTGAGTTGGGAAAAATTCAACGTCAGTCAATACTGTGTGTGCCTTAATCCTTTGTCCACTTTCACGTGCCCCTGACACTGTCACTCTCCCAACTCACACTGTCTGTTGAAAATAGGTGTCTCTGAATTTGTTGTGCTAAGACCTGCCCAGACACACTGTCGAGAGTGGGGGCCAGGACCCCCCCCAGACTCACACTGCCCCTCTCTCTTCTCCCACCTCTCTAAGAGAACTCATTTCTCCTGTCTTAATCCTGGAACATCCACCCAAATATCCTAAAAGATCTTGGACTGACCCAGACACCTGCGAGCGATGTTGTCTCTAGGCAACTCCTTCCCTCCATCCTGCCTCAAAATGCTATGACAGGACTTCCCAGGAACTGGGGCCAGGCTAGCCCTCCCACTGGAGCAACCACAAACTTTGATGACATATATGAGGCAGCTACTCTCAGGTGAGGGCCACCAGGCAGCACAAGAGAGCCATCCCAGAGGAAAGGAAGACTCGTGCTAGTCCCCACTCTTCCCCAGTGGCTGCTACACTGAGAGGTAGAGGGCAAGCAGGGCACCGCAGTCCTGCGGGGCTGCAGAGCGGAGGGGGACAGGTAAGGCACTGGACTCTGTAGGACGAGTCACTGGAGAGAGCCGTGCACCCAAGGGGCTCCCCATGACTCCTTGGCGGAGGGATGGGATGTGGCCACAAAGGGCTGAGCGGAGATCCCAGAAATCCAGCTCCACTGGAAGCGGATGGAATTCCCGTCAAGCCAGAGCAGAAGAACTCCTTAAGACCCAGGCATCTATTTGAAAGCACACATATACAGACATGTGCACGCATCTAGGCACACACATATACAGACATGTATGTGTATATGTACATGCACACACACATATACATACATATGTTTGGAAAAAAAAGAGGAAACTTTAGAAGCAATGGCCAGGAGTGCCTGAGTGGCTCAGGTGGTTAAGTGTCTATCTTCAGCTCAGGTCATGATCCCAGGAGCCTGGGATTGAGCCCCGAATCGGGCTCCCTGTTCAACGGGGAGTCTGCTTCTCCCTGTCCCTCAGCTCATGTTCTGTCTCTGTCAAATAAATGAATTTTTTAAAAAATCTAAAAAAAAGAAGCAGCAGCAACAACAATGCCCCAAACTTCCACATTAAGAAGGAAATAAAGGAGAATTAAACTCAATGATAGAAAGAAGAAACAATAAAGATAAAATCAGAAATTAATGAAATAGAAAATGAAAATAAATAAAATTCATAAACCTTTTCTTGGAAAAGACTCATAAAATTGGTAAATTTTTCAGTCTTAATTTTTTTTTAAAAAAAGAACACAGATTACCAATATCAAGAATAAAAGGGAACTATCACAATACCTCCCATAGACATTAAAAGATATGAAGGTAATATGAGGAACAACTTGGTGCCAATGCACTTGCTAACTTAGGTGAAATGAAGAAACTTCTTGGACAACACCATTTACACAAGTGACTCAAGAAGAACTAGAAAGTCCAAATGACTACAAGCCCAAAAGGTTTCACCAATAAATTCTATCAATCATGTGAAAGAGAAAGAAAGAATACCAATCTCACACAAATTCCTTCATAAAACAGAGGCAGAGGAAATGCTCCCAGACTCAATTTTCGAAGGGCAACGTAATCTTGACTCTAAAACTACACAAACATATAGAAAAAGTCTAGTTTCTCCATGAATATAGTTGAAAAGAACAATCTCCACAAACAGTAGCATCGTGAACAAAGAGCTACCTGGAGGAACCCGGGTGGTTAGGTATTCAAGTCAATCCACGCAATCGGCCACAGGCTCAGCCAAAAAAGGGCGGCGCCCAGTCTCTCAGTGGATACAGGAAGTGTGTTTCACTAATTCAGTGCTCATTCTTGGTAAAATTGTCAGAATAGGAGGAGCAGAAGGAAATGTCTTCAAGCGGAGAAAGGCCAAGGACAAAACTACAACTGCCTCTGCTTCATGCTGAGCCCTCACATACCAGCAGCCCCCCCAAGACACAGTGCAAGATGAGAATGTTCGCTTTTGCCACTTGTATTTTACTAGTGATTCTAGTCAATATACAAAGCAAGGGGAAGAAAGCTAAAGACTTCTTAAAAGATAAAGAATAGAAAGGATGAAGTAAAACTTCTTCTCAGACAGCACAATTTTTTTATATACAAAATCCTAAACTCTATCAGATAAAAAAGGAAGAACTGAGTCGTAAGACACATAATCAATTGTGTTTCTTTTTTTTTTTTTAAAGATTTATTTATTTATTTATTTATTTATTTATTAGGAAAGAGAGAGAGTGAGAGAGAGCAGGTCAGAGTGAGAAGCGGACTCCCCATGGAGCTGGGAGCCCGATGTGGGACTCGATCCCGGGACTCCGGGACCATGACCTGAGCCGAAGGCAGTCGCTCAACCAACTGCGCCACCCAGGGGCCCATCAATTGTGTTTCTATAGACCAGCAACAAACAACTGGAGAATGAAAATTTAAAAACAATACTATTTATAATAGCATCAGAATCCATAAAATACTTCAGAAAGATGAGCATGGCCCCTACACTTGAAAATGATGAAACATTGCTAAAAATAACCAGAAACAGTATAATGGAGAGATCCACCATGATCACAGATTATAAGGTACGATATTTTAGAGACATTCTTTTTCACCAAATTGAACCACAGTTGCAATGTAATACTAATCAAAATCCCAGCAGAGTTGTTGTTGTTGATATATACATAGGTACGTGAAAATGCAAAGGATCTAGGGTGGGCAGAACAAATTTGAAAGGAACAAAAGCTAAAAAAAACGTGCACTATCTGATTTCAAGTGTTACAGTGAAGCTATATGGCCATGTAGATAGTGTAGCATTGACATAAGATCGATAGAGAAAGGGGCGCCTGGGTGGCTCAGTGGGTTAAAGCCTCTGCCTTTGGCTCAGGTCATGATCTCAGAGTCCTGAGATCGAGCCCCACATCAGGCTCTCAGCTTAGCAGGGAGCCTGCTTTCCCCTCTCTCTCTGCCTGCCTCTCGGCCTACTTGTGATCTCTTTCTGTCAAATAAATGAATAAAATCTTTAAAAAAAAAAAAAAAGATTGATAGGGAAAGGAATGGGACAACACAGTGCCAGTGGAGCTCTTATGGATCGAACTGTGACCTCCAAAATTCACATGTGGAAGCCCCAACTGTCAAGGTGACTGTATTTGGAAATAGTTACGGTTAAATGAGGTCAGAAAGGGTGGGAGTCTGCTCCAATAGCACTGATGTCCTTATAAGAAGAGAGACACCACAGATGCACAGAGAAAATGCCATGTGAGCACACAGGGACAAGGCAGCCATCCAGAAGCCAAGGAGAGAAGTTTCACCAGAAACCAACACTGCCTCACACCTTGATCTTGGACTTCCAGTTTCCATAACTGTAAGAGAATTAACTTCTTTGTTTAAGCTACCCAATCTGTGGTATTCTTTTATAGTGGCTCCAGCAAACTAATACAGATTTAGCATTGACATAAAGAGTGATATATACAGATCAGTGAAACAGAACAGAATCCAGAAGCAGACCCATGTAAATACGGTGGGCATATTTTTGACAGAGAGCAATGCAATTCAATGAATAATTAGGCTTTTTAAAAAAATAATTCTAGAATTGGACATTCATATGAGGAAAAGAATCTTGACCCCTCTGTCACATCATATGCAAAAAGTAATTCAAAATGGACCATCTACTTAAGTGGAAAATTAAAACAATAAAATGCCAGGAAGAAAACAGAGGAGAAAAATCTTCACAACCCTGAGTTAGACAAACTTTGTTAGACTGCACACAAAAGGTATAACCAGAAAGGGAATATATTTGATGATTTGAACTCCATAAAAATTGAAATCTTTTCACTTCCAAACACCCTGGGCTAAGAAAATAAAAAGGGAAGCCACAGACCTGGAGAAAAGAGTCACAGTATAAACATCTGACAAAGAATGTATATCCAAAATATACGAAGAACTACTAAAACCTAATAAGGAGATGAATTGCCCAATAAAAAAATGAACAGAGTTTTTAATAGATGTGCCCACAAAGTAAGATATGTGAATTATGATCGATCAGCACATGAAAAGATGCTTAACATCTGCTATGGGCTAAGTGCTTGTGTCTCCCCTAAATCCATATGTTGAAATCCTAACCCCCAAAGTGATGGTATTAGGAGTTGGGGCTCTTTGGGAGATGATTTATGAGAGTGGAACCCTCATGAATTGGAGTAGTGCCCTGATAAAAAAATTTTTTTAATTAAATTAAATTTTTTTAAAAAGAGCCCAGAAAGCTCTCTCTGCTCTCCACCACGTAAAGATATAATGGAAATGGATGGAGCCATTTCCATCCATTTCCAGAACCTGACCATGCTGGCCTGCTGGTCCTGAACTTCCAGCCCCTGGAACCGTAAGAAATAAATTTCTATTATTTATAAGCCATCGGGTCTGTGGTACTTTGTTAGAACAGCACAAACACACTAAGACAGCATCATCAATCATTGGGGAAGTGCATGGGATCGAGGTATCGCTACACAACCCACAGAACGCCTAGAACGAAGATTGCCAACAGGGACGTGGAGCACCGAGCACTCTCGTGTTGCTGGGAGAAATGTAAATTGGTTCAAACCCCCGGAAAATAGTTTGGTGGTTTCTTATCAAATTAAACTTACGCCTGCCCTATGACCCAGCATTCGCACTTCTGGGTGCTAACCCAAGCAGAATGAGAACATATGTCCACCCAAACTGTTGTATCCAGATGTTCATAGCAGTTTTATTCATGATTGTCAGAAACTAGAAACAGCCCAAAGTCCCTCAGTATGTAAGAGATAAATTGTACCATATTCATACAATATATTACTCATCGATAACACTGAACACACAAACGTGGAGACATCTCAGAAGCATTATGTCGAGCAAAAGTAGCTAACCTCAAAAGACTATGAGAAGTTTCATTTATGAAGTTAAAGACCAGGCAACACTACCCCACAGTGAGAGCAAAAGAGTGAATCCTTCTGGCGGGGTGAGGGTAAGGAGGGAATGGACTGTAAAAGGGCATAAGGGAACCTTCTGGGATGATGGAAATGTCCTTTCTCTTGACTGGGATGGTAGCCCACAGATGTAGACATGTCAAAACTCATCAAACTGTACATTTAAAACATGTGCGTTTTATTGTCTATGAATTACACCACGATAAAGTTGGTTCCGTTTAAAGATCATTTAGAGCAAAAAATGTGAAAGCGAGGCAAGGAATGAGAACAGAAGTGAGCCTTCTCACCAGGGAGAAGGGAAGGGAAACACCAGCGGAGGAATGTCACTAGGCTACCAAGTTACCTACTTCTGCAAAGTTTGGGGGTTTTGTAGTAAGCATGTATGATGTAGATAACTGGAAAGAAAGTTAAGCTCTAAAAACGATCTTAGAGCACTGCTCTGTGAGGGCAGCAGGGATGCCTGCCTGCCCCCCAGTGAGTCACCTCCTTCCTCCTCTTCTTGCCACCAGACGCTGTTGGCCTTGCTGATCTTGGTGCTGTACGTGGGCACAGGAATATCAGGTGAGCGTTCTAGAAGCTGAGAAAGGAGGAGCCAAGTCCACCCGGAGTCAGCAGCGGTATTCTGGAGATGGCTGCCCACCAACAGGGCCTCCAAAGCTTACCCTCTCCCCTCTTCACCCCTTGGAATGACCAACCGTGTTTATTTCAAAGACTGCTCATTTGCCCTTGTTAAGAAGTGATATTTGTGCCTGTTTCAGGAAGGAGTTGGGAGGTGTCAGAAAGGATCAGAGAATGTAACTATCCCCAGAATCCTGTGGCTTCCCAGGTAACATATTCAAAAAAGGTGCTGAGGGGATGTCAAGTTTGGCCGAGGAAATCTGGGAAGGCTTCCCAGAGGTGTGATGGGCGAGCTGGATCTTGAAGGATAAGGAGGAGCTGGCCAGGTAGAGAAGGTGGGGATGGGCACTCCAGAGAGAAGGAATGGCGTATGCAAAGGCTCAGAAAGCTTTCTGAAACCAGTGGCAAGGGGGTCCTATGTGAAGAAGTTCAAGATGCAACTGTGATGTCTGCCTGCCTTTCAGGGATTTGAATACCAGACCAATGAACTGGCAGAAGAGCCAATAAAGGTCATCAGGACCTGGCTGAAGGAGAACTTGCATGTGTTCTTGGAGAAGCTAGAGAAAGAGATCCGAGAGCTGGAGCAGCTGGTCCAGGACCTGGAGGAGTGGTTAGATGCTCTTCTGGGAGAGGGGCACCCGGAGGATCCCTGCTCCAACTTCAAAAATCACCTGTGAGGGCCCAGGGCTGGCACCTGGGGAGGACGTCAAGTGGATTGGGGGGGGTTTCCCAGGGGCTCCTCTAATAAGGGCTGAGCTGTGACACTTGAATGTCAAAGCAGGGAGGAAAATAAAATAGTTGGGACACTCAGCACCTTGCTGACACCACTGCTGGTTCATGAACACTGTTAGGAGGACCCCAGGGCTCTGCCGAGATAGCCTCCCACCCACCGGAACCGGAACCACCCCAACCTCGGAGTCAGGACCCTCGTCCTCTTACCTGAGATAGGGTGAAAATTCCCTGACGTCTCAGGGACAGAACTGCCGCATTAGCAAAAATCAGGGAGGCCGGTTGGCCTCACAGCATTACAGTGAGGACCGGATACCAATATGCAGAGTGTGTCTAGCATAGAGGAGGTGCCTGATAAAGAGATCTTCCTTCCTTCCGTTCCTCCTCCTCTCTCCCTGGAACTTGGCAAGAGGACACTGGCTGTGGACGGTACAGACTCTCAGACACTGCTGCTAGAGCATAAATCACCAAAACCCCTGCGGAGGGCAACTGGTGATGGCTGCCGAATTCACAAATGCATTTACCATTCCACCTAGCAATCTGCTTCAGGGATTTAGCTCATATGAAAAAATATATATGTGGATCATATATATTACAAGTATATAACCTAATAGATAAAATATAAATATAAAATAATATTTTAATATTGATAAATAACATACTATTTGTATAATATTTATCTAAAATATAAAAATAAATATATTTTATATAATATATTAAAATTATATCTAATTCATCGTGTATATGAAATATACATTTATATCATATATACATACACACGTGCGAAATGACATGTATGCAATGTTACTCTCCTAGCTTCAAAAATAAGAGCAAATCACAGGACCAGGAGGGCCCAGGTTCAGTTAGTAGAGATGCAGCCAAAGAGTGGATACCTTGTAGCTGGGAAAGAGAATGAGGATGCTTTCCTGATAGAGAAGAGTCCACAGGAAATGTTAAATGAGAGAAATCAAGGCCTAAGAAGAGCACAGGGACAAGAATCTATATTTTGTTGTTGATGGATGATGATGATGTTACTGAATGTACAAGAAAACTCTAGAAGGATACAAAATAGGGAAAGGGGAGTCAGGGGAGTTGAGAGTGGGCAAATGTATGACCAAGATGAAAGGGAAACTTTTCACACTCTTTTGTTTTCAGACTATATGATTGTTTTGCCTATTCAAATATTTCAAAAAGAAAATTACCCATTATTTTGCTTACAGAGAAATAGTGGAATACAGTGTATACAAGCAAAATAAGACTATCTCTATGACAGAATTGTGACTTAATTTTTTAAAAAATTGTTTTAAATTTAAAATGTAAAAATTTAAAAAATTGTTTTAAATTTAAAATGTAAAAATTGTAAAAATTGTTTAAAAACAGTGCCAAGAGAAAAACCCTTTCGATTAACTTATTTTGATTAGACGATGGTAATTCTTATCTAGGATTTTCCCCTTTTCCCTTGACTTCCAGGAAGTTCAGCGTTTAGCTGTCCATGGTGGGAATTAAATCAGCCTCATTGTTTTTGGTCTATTCGCCCCTTTCTAAGATTTTTCATCTTCTATTTTAATGGAGTTATTACATACATACCCATCATTCGAACCACCTCAAATCTATGGAAAGTCACAAGGGGTCCAATTCAAATCATCTCCGAGAAAATCTGACTGATGGGGAATGGCACAGAAATTCTCCTTGCCGGGAGGAATTATTCAGTTGCCACTTGGGAAGCAAAAAGTCGTTTGCACGTTACAGTCACAGTTCTGCTGCTTTGAATAGGTGTTGGGGGTGGGGACCAGAATCTGTTTTTCTCACTTGCAACTGCTTTAGCAAGCATTCTGCAGGAAGATCTGATAATGATATTTCTTTGTATTTATTTTTACTATTACTGTAGAGGCTGTAGTAACATACCCCAAATCATATATATGAGATCTACCGTACTTAGAGTGTTCCTAGGCAGAATTTTGACAGGTTTAGCCTAACACACACTTTCGCCTCTAACCCCCATCTAAGTTGCAATTGTATTGTACCTGTAATATTAACCTGTGTGGATGTTTATGTTTACATGGTATATTATATGTATTTATATTTTCTTTTATATATATGATATAGTTGTATTTTTTATAAAATATACATGTATATGAAATTAGAGGATACGTGAATAAAAGAAAACGGAGCCTAGATCCTTGAGGATTGAAACCAGCCCTGTGGTTATTAGCAGAGCCTCTGAGCAGAGGAGTCCCACCCTGAAAGCTCGCAGGCATCACCCCTACGCACCCACACACAGGACCTGATAGAAACAGCCCATGCCGGTGTGAGGCTGCGGCCCACTATGGTAGTCACTTTCAGGATGTTGCTTGTGAACCTGTAAAAACAGCATGCCACTCAGGGCAGCTCAGGCAGTGAGGGTTTATTGTGGTCCAAGACAGGAACCAGAATCTCATGGAAATCAAGAGCACACCATAACCTGGAATCCTGGAGACTGGTACAGGAAGGTGTCTAAGAACCCAAAATATCCACCGAGGTGCTCCAGGAGCCCCCACCATTAGAACCTGGGAGATGACCTCTAGCTTTCCACCTTTACTTTGACTTGGCTACTCTCTGGGTCTCTGCTTCTCTTCGTGTGTTTGCCCATCTATTCCTGCTTCCAATGGCTTCCTTGGCCCCCACTCTATCTAGCCCTTCCTCAGCTCAGCACTTCTGCCTGTGTGTCCTCCTCCTAACTCTGATTTGCTCCTGGTCCTACAAGGCCTCTCCCTGTCTCATGACCTCCCAAACTTCCAATGACCATATAATTCCGTCTGCATTTCCCAGATGATGCTCCAGGGGAGTGGGTGGGATGTGAGTAACTCATCTCATTGGCTGGAGCCTCCTGCCCTGAGCCAGGTGGTGTGGACCAGCCTTTGGACCGGATGACCTTGGGGGGACCACCTCCCCCCAACCCCGGGCTCCAATTAGCTGTGATAGGACGGAGGTGGGGGGGGGGGGGATCAAGTACTCCAGAATGGAGCTGCCTCATATGAGAAACAGGCTGGGCCCCTTCCTGATGGGCGGCTCTGGACCATGTATAATGACCTCCCACTTCCCAAGGTGGTCAGAAACGTGGCAGAGAGAATGATGGCAACCCTTGTCCCGCGGAGCCCTAAGAGTCAGTATCAGGGAAGCAGAATGGTGTGAGACAAACATGCAAAGGCTGAATATAGTTGCTGAGAATGGGGTGGGAGGGGCTTGGCCACCAGAGTCACGAGAGTCAACACAGGTGAGCGGGTCAGCCTAATCTGGGAATATTCCATTCATTCTCCAGTTCCTGGGTATGAAAAAGACAAATGACACACTTAAAAAGAAGATTATGGGGGTGCCTGGTGGCTCAGGCTGTTTAATGCCCCACTCTTGATTTTGGCTCAGGTCATGAACGATCTCAGAATCTTGGGATTAAGCCTGGCCTCAGGCTCCACGCTCAGGGAGGCTGCTCCAGATTCTCTCGCTCCCTCCCACTCTGTCTCTCCTGCTGCGCTCTCTGTCTCTGTCTCAAGTAAATAAATAGAGCGCGACTGCCTTTAATGACTCTGAAGCCTTATAATTTGAATGAGTTAGACAAAATGTTGCCCGGTAGGTCTATTAAAGGGTCCAGTCTATAGAGTAGACTTCCCTTTGGAAGAGAAAATGTCTTTTACGTGAGAAGACAACTGTTTCCAGCTCCTTCCATTCAATCAAGAATAATGCTGCCAGCAGAGCAGGGTCTCCCTGCCCCATCCCAATCCCCAAGCCAAATCCCTTCCAGCAGCAACCAGCTCCAACTGATTCGGGTCTTACAAGGCCAGGCTTCCCAGCCACTGAAGACTACTTTAAATAGAAAAGAGAGTGGCGCCTGGGTGGTTCAGTTGGTTAAGCATCTGTCTTCGGCTCAGGTCACGATCTCAGGGTCCTGGGATCGAGCCCCGCATCGGGCTCTCTGCTAAGCAGGGAGCCTGCTTCCCCCCGTCCCTCTGCCTGCCTCTGCCTACTTGTGATCTCTCTCTTTCTGTCAAATAAATAAATAAAATCTTTTAAAAAATTAAAAAAAAAAAGACTGAGCTATGCATGTGCCAGCCACTGGTGAATGAGAAGTTTACAGGCTAATGGGAAAAACAAGCAGAAAGGTCAAGGCGAGGCAATTTCGGAGAATGATAAATGTATGAGCAAAAACGAGGAAACCACTTAGCAAGCCACTGTGTTTTCCAGGTGGAAACAGAGGCTCGGAGTGGGGAAGAGGTGCAGGGAAGAATTCAGTTTCAAAGTATCATTAGCAGGACATACTGATGGAGAAGAACCAGGAAAAGGGTCCAGACAGCTGTCCGCCCGGCCCCAGGACGCCCTCTCTCTTCAGTACAGGGCAACCTGCGCCATGATTTCAGGTCCTGACCCAAGATGCTCTCAAGGACTATGTGGAAGAGACAGGCTTGGTCTTGTTAAGGGAAAAGTGGCCAGTTGGAAAAACGTCCTGACCACTCAATTATCTCCATTTCTTCCTTTGTTTCAGGCACCTGGAGCATGAGGTCAGCATCTCAAACAATTAAAATTTTTAATTAATTTTAATTGATGGTTTTCTCCCCATCTCTCTTTTACTTAAGAGATCTATTTGGCAGCCTTCCTGATGCTCCCTCAGGCTCTTCTCTTTCGCTAACACTGATTCATTCTACGTTTTTCTTTGTCTGCTTTGTTGCTTTTGGTTAGCTTCTTTTCTGTGCCTCCAACTTATCTAATGGGAAAAACACCCCCAGTCATCCAGGTAATTCAAGTTAATAAAGATAAGAATCTGATGATCTAGACAAAAGCTGGATAAGATAAAGTATGTATGTCTGCATTAGCTGTATGTATTTCCTAAGAATATAAGGATTATTGGGGGAAAATAATAAAATCGTGGCAACGGACATTTAGAGGATGTGTCCCTGTTTTAGGGACTTGGTCGAATGCTATTGCTAGTTCCAGTTTATGGGCAGGGACCCTGAGGCATAGAGAGATCATATCATTGATCAAATCATATCATCAGTAAGTGGGGAGCCAGGATTCAAACCCAGGCTCTCTGGCATCCAAGCCCTCACACCAACTCAATGAGCTTCACAGCCTTGCCTCCACGGAGCCTAGCCAAGATAATGTCTTCTCTCATTTTACTGTTAAGTCATCATATGCCAATTAAATTGACAAGACAATAAATTCTCATCGCATTCTACTACATGTTGGGTACATATAGAGAGAGGTAGAAGTTACATTCCCTGCCCACACATAGCTTGTCCTTCTACCATGAAACCAAGACACAAAGATGAGAAAAATGAAGTATCTGCATTCTTGTAGCAGCTATTGGGTCAAGTGTCAAAGGCACCTAATTGCCAAACGAGCTCTCTACTTACTGGCCTAACTAAGAATTCAGAGAAGGGATAGGGAGCTTGAGTTGGCACTAACATGAAAATCTGTTAGTCCTGTTATTAAAACAAAAAAAAGCAGAAACTCAAATTAGGCTGTAGCCAAGGGGAAATCGTGGGGGGACCGGAAGAGAGATGAACCGCAGGTGGGGGCAGAGAGGGGTCCTTCCCACTAGAATCACATCTCAGGCATGGGTGCTGGTGTGGCCCAGCCTAACCACGCCACCCCACCCCACCCCCCGAGTGTCAGATCCCAGGTCTCAGGTAAGATTTGGGGCCAGGCTTCCCACAGGTCTTTGTGAGAATCAGGTGTATTTTTTTTTTTAACAGATACCCTTGAGAACTAGGGATTTGGGCTTCAGTGAAATTATTCCCAGGCCCGGAAAGTCCATTTCCAGTCTCCAGGTCATAATTTTTGATGATGTCGAGTAAAAATGTGGATTTAATTTGTTCCCTTAATCCACAAATTTGTTCAAAAAAATTGTGAAATGCACTAAATCCAATTTGGTTCAAATCTGGCTGTCAGAAGGATAATTGAGGGTGGTGAGGGACGGAGCCAAAGATGCCGCCTTTCTGGGGCATCCAAATCCCTCCTGTTGTGACATTTCCAAGAGGACATGAACATCCCTGCTGGAGGGCACAGAAAGAAGACAAGAACTTTATTCGGACACTGTGGCTGGCGTGCTCAGTGCAGTGGCTGAGCCCTCAGCAGAAGGACCCGACGCACCTATGTGCTTTGGCCAAATCACTGCACCACCCAGAGCCTTGGTTTCCCCCTCTGTCGTAGGGGGCTACCACCACCCCCTCTGAACGGTTGTTGGGACATTAAAACGACATAACAGTAAATCATAGTGCTAGAAAGCCAGCAGGTGAGGTGCTTACAAAAAGTGGCATTAACAGCAACATCCACATAAATCTAGACTCAGGTCCAGTTAGATCCAGTGGACACTGGCCTGTGTCTCGCTCTCCATCTGTCAGCTCTGCTTGCCTCCGGGCTGGCCCCATTCTCAGGCAAGCTGTCCCCACTGTGGGGGCAAGATGGCTTCAAGAGCTCAGGCTCTATCATATCCTCTCGGTCTCCCCAGAGGGAAGGAGAGCGGTCCAAGTCCTGCAACGGAACCTGGTGGTTCTCGGATTGGATCAAATACCCATTCCAGAGCTAATCCTGGTGGCTGCCATGACACAAGGCTCCCATTGGCCAGACCCGTTTTACACATGCCTCCCTCTAGCCAGGGATAGTCCTAGGCACAGACTGAGTGGGGAGAGTGGTGGCTCCCCAGGGGAAATCAGGGCATTGTAACCAGAATGTGGGAGACTGGGGCTAAGAAAAAAATTTAAATACTTTCTTCAAGTATGAGTAACATTTCTTTACGTTTCCATCATACTCTGGTGGGGTAGAAGTGCCTTCTCAGCTATCTTGCTTCATTTGGACCGTACTTCATCTGGACAAGACAGACGACCCTTTCTGACAGCTGGTGCCTGGGCGAACTACAGCAGAATTTACGGAAGGTGCACGTCAGGGGAGGTGGCATAAAGGAGCCGAAGGGACAGGGCTTTGGGATCAAACAGACCCTGTCGGAGCCTGCCCCCCCTCCACTCCCACCTCTGTCGTGTGACCTCAGACAGGTCCCTCCATCCTTCTGAGCCCCAGTCTGCTGCCCATAAAATGGAGTATGTGTACATATCTCCAGGGCCCATAGAGAGAATAAAATCATAGCAGCCAACTTTTATTTAGTGTTTACTACGCTCCCGGCACGATTCTAAGCACTTTACGAGTATCCCCTACCTTATTTAATCATCACAACAGATCTGTGTGTACCGTCAGTGTCTTCATTGTATCTGTAAGGAACTTGGGACAGGGAGTGCACACATGTCCCAGGGTCACCCAGTAAGTGGTGGAGCCAGGATGCAGACTGAGACAAGCCAACTCTGAGGCCACGTGCTAAAACCCCACCCTATGCTCCTTCCGGATTCAATGAGGTAATGTTCATGCTGAGCTATGTAAACTGTAACACATTATATAAATGTCACTCGCTATTACTTCTCTCCTCCCGCCCTGGTCATTAAAGTCATGAGGGACCTCATGAATCTACCATTCAGATATGTTCTCTCAGGGCTAGACTCGGCCCCTTCGCTGCACTTCCTCTCAGCCTGCCTTTGGCCCTGAGGCTGCACCTACAGACCCATCTGATTCTGTTCTCTCTAGAGTCCGGGCAGAGTCATTTCTTGAACGCAGGCATTCACTTACTCCACAGCTCTTAATGACTGAGAGGAGAAGCTGGGGTCACAATGGACAGCAGGACAATTCTGGAGAACCAAACCAACATGGTCTCTACTCCCAGTGCGGTGGAAACAGAGAAAAATGGCACCCGGGGAGGATACTCAGCTCGGCATCATGGGTAACTTGCTGCCAGGGTGGGGGGTGAGATCCACGGGACAGGCATCATGCAAGGGGAACAGCTAGCAGTCAGAGCGGAGCACGTTTAGCTACTGTCACAAAGGGAAGTCTACTCTTCACTCCCTTTGGCGTAGAGCTTAGCATCAATTCTGTATAACTTACTTGTTCCCCTCTGTAAGACATCCTTCCTTGTTCTCCGTTTCTGCTTTCTCTCTCACATCAAAGCACATACTCTTTAGCAGCGATTCAGAAAAAAAATACAGCAAATGTATATATTTCTAAAATATCAGGCATATAGAGACAGAAAGTTGATTCGTGGTTGCCAGGGACTGTGGGAGGAAGGGTAGGGAGTGACTGCTTATTAGGGTCAGGGTTTCCATTTGGGGCAATGGGAAAAGTTCTAGGGTTAGATAATGGTGATGGTTGTACAGCATTCATAAAGGTACTTAATGCCACTGAATTGTATACTTCAAAATGGTGAAAATGGTAAATTTCATGTTATTTGTATTTGCCACAATAAAAAGAATTGCAGGAGAGCGTAATCTCACTACCCAGAGTCAGCTGAAGCAATGTTTTGTGTATTTCTCCCCATCTTTTTTAATGCATATCTTTAAACAATTAAGATCATAATGCCAAATACAATTTGCATCCTCCTTTTTCAGTCCAACAACATGTAATAGGCATTTTCTCCATATCTTGCATAACATTATTAGGCACTTAGGAGGTTCTTTTCTTCAAAGAACTATTCACTATTATTAACAAATGCATCAAGAAAATGAAAAGCAGGACATAAATAGGGAAAAATTATTCACAATACACATAGCTGACAAAAAGCTTGTATCTAGGACATATAAAGAGCTCCTACCAATCAATAAGAAAAATTAGACCACCCAAAACCTAAGTTATGGTGATAGAAATCAGATCAGCATCTCAAAGAGTTATATAAGCAAAGTTTTTGGAGCAATGGAGAAAATCTATATCTTAATTTGGGAGGGGTGGCTACATGGGTGTTTGCATTTGCTGAAATTCATCAAATGGTATACTTCAAATCTTTTTATTGTATATAAGGTATGCTTAAATCATATTAATTAGAAAAAATAAAATTAAACACCAACTCCATGACCCAACAATTTCACTCCTGGGTATTAACCCAAGAAAAAAACATATCCACAAAAAGTCTTGTATAAAAATATTCTCTGCAACTTTATTCATAAGAGCCAGAAACTAGAAATGGACAAAATATTCCAATTAAAACAAAATGATGATTAATCTGGATTTTTAAAAATGCACATTGTTTATAAAAAGACAAAAATATAAGGACCCAGAAAAGATAAAAGTAAAAGGATAGGTAAACATATCCATAAAAACATCAAAAAATGAGTAGATATTTTTTAAAGAAGGTATAGATCTACTAATATCAGGTGAAATAGACATTAAGACCAGAGTATTAGTAGACATTAAGAGTAACTATTCAGAATTACAGAGGGGCCCAGCTTAACAGGAATATAGAACAATCCTAAATTCTAATGAGTTCAGTAATGGATCCTCCAACATTGTAAGAACTAAAAGGGAAAATAAGCAATTCCATAATCATAGTAGAATGTTCTGAAACATGTCTGTCAGTAACTGATAATATAGACACAAAAATTAATAAGGATATATAAAGATTTAAAGGGCATGACTAACAAAGTTGAGATAGACCCAAATATATACAGTTACCTCAGGTGATTTATGGCAAAATTACTACTACAGAGTAGTGGGGAAAAGACTGTCTTGTTGATAGATGGTATTAGATGAATTGCACAAACTTATGGAAACTTACAGCTGTTAACTCTCACCTCATATCATACTTAAAATTCTACTTCAGGTGAATCATAAGCCTAAATGTAAAAAGTAAAACAATAAAGTTCCTAGAATAAAGCATAGGAGTGAATATTTACAACCATGTGTCAACACAAATTTCTTAAACAAACAAAAAAACAGTAAACATAAAGGGAAAGATTAGTACGTTAGACTATTTTAAAATTAAGAATTACTGTTCATGGAAAGACTCCATCAAGAGGGTACAAAAGCAAACAGAAATCAAGAAGACATTTGCAACACAAGGAAGCTGTACACTAATTATATAAAGAACTCCTACAAATAATAAGAAAAAGACACTGCCCAAAATGAGAAAAACCTTGAACAGGCACTTCACAAAAGGGCAATACTCAAGGGGTCAATTTCTTACTCACAAACACCTAATTAAAACCACAATGACATATCATCCCCTACAATCAGAATGTCTATATTTTCTAAACCAAAACCAAGTGTTGCTAGGATATAGATCTATTTGCACTCTCCTATATTCCCATGGAAGTGTAAATTGGTGTAACTGCTTTCAAGAACCATTAGTAGTAACTACTAAAGCTAAACACATACGTTTTATAGTCAAGAATTCTACTACAAAGGTATACTCATAGAAATGGATGTGTGTGTGTGTGTGTGTGTGTGTGTGTGTGTGTGTGTATGTTGAAAGTCATGTCCAAAAAAATCATACAGCATTATTTTTAACTTAAGAACTAGAAACCTTTCAACAGTCTATCAACAGTAGAATGGATTAATAAATTCAACAATGGAATATTAGTTAGCAATGAAAAAGAGCAAACCAATATATATAAGACCATGGATAAGCCACAAAGATATAATGTGACTGGAAGTCAGACAAGAAAGAGTATAATTATCTATGATCCCATTCATATGAAATTCAGAATTGGGCAAAATTAACCTATAAGTGATACAAGTCAGGATATTGGTTACTTTTGGAGAGTGATGACCAAGAGATGGTACAAAAGAGACTTTTGAAGTGCTGGTAACATTCTGTCTCTTGATCTGAATGGTGGGTACCTAAGTGTATTCACTTTTAAAAATTCATCAAGCCTTTTACTTAAGACTCATGCATGAAATTGTATCATGTTATCCTTTGATTTAAAAGTTTGGCAAAACATAACATATGCTATTATTAAGGTTCATGATACATATTGCCAAATTACTTTTGGGTTAACACTGTACCAGTTCCCAACAGCATTGTGTAGGAATTGTGTCCCAACCAAAGCCTCCCAAATATTGGGCATTATAATCTTCAAAGTCATTCTTCAGCTTCATCTTAACTTGATGTTATCCAACAAGCCAGCAAATAGTTATCAATCTCAAGCTACAATGAATTCAGATAAAACTCTTTTACTTTCTCCCCCTTCTTCTTTCCCCACTACCAAGGCAGTGGGAAAGGAGAGGAAGGGATGACTTGAGAGAGATGTAATAGAAAGTAACAATAGGACTTAGCCCAGAATGTACCAGTATGCACTGGAATCCCTTTCTGAAACAGCCATTAAAGAAATGGGGCAGAGGTGGCTAAAGACATATGACCTAGAACAAAGAACACTGAGACAGGAATCAGGAGGCCCTGGTTCTTAGCCCAGTCCAACCACTACATGCTGACCTTGGGCAAGTCACTTCCCTTTTTTGGGTATCTTTTTCCTAACCTGTAAAATGAAGGTTTAGATTAGCTGGTCTCCAAAGCCTTTTTTAGTTTGAATTGGCCATGATCACATATGACTTCACGGATCCATATACACAACACTGTTTTAAATGCTCTCTGAGGCACCTGTGGATACATTTATGCTTGAGTTGAACATTTAATTCACTAGAATTCTCCTCAGCAGAGGAAAATATCATTCAAGGCCACAAGCCCCCAAGGGTACCTGAGTATTCGAGAAAGGGGCTCTTCTGTAGGAGGAACCAAGATAACTTTGCTTATTTCTCCAGAGACGGAAGAAGAAAGAGGAAGGAAAGAAAAGCTGAGATAGACACGCAAGATGGAGGAAGGCTATGTACTCCATAAAGCAACCACTTCCCATACCATCACCAATGGTCAGTAACATTACTAAATTGGTGACATGCTCGATCGTCTAGGAGCAGATTTTCTTGGTAAAACATGAGAAGGGGTCAAGTTCCCTGTACACACTGACATGGCCCCAGTCTCAAGGCAGCTCATGTAAACGAACACAGGGGCCAGGAGGGAGATGCCAGGGCGAAAACATTCTCCACATCGACTGGCACATCCGGGAACGTGCACTCGGCTTTCACATCAAGAGCAGGGAATTAGGGTGCAAGTTTCACTGAAGCCCATCTCCAGGGCACGGGAAAGCCCTGAGTGGCAAACACATCATATTTTCTCTGCTGATGATAGGCATCTGCTGCATGAAGTAACTTAGGGCTCTTCTCATTTCCCCTGTCTCCTCTCTAGCTTTAATCCCCACCCTGGGGCCGAGCCTGCAGCAGCCCTGACACCCTCACCCCCGCCGACCTCCTGGGTGAGAGCAGCCTCACCTGGGCAGGGCGAGTGCCCATGGCTGGCCGCGGGTGCTCTCGAGGGATGGCCCTCTCCACCCATCACACAGGCTTTGCACCCTGGAAACCATTTCCCCCTCCCTTGAAGGAACCCGAGGTTGAATTCATAATTTTACAATTTTCAAAACTACCTAACTCTGAGGGGGGAAGAAAAGCTTTCAGTAACCCCTATGCAGTAGCCAAGAATTAGCAAGGGAAACACTGCTTCCCACTTTCTAATTGATGCCTCTGCCAAGGGCCCCAGGTATGCCGGCTCCTGAACACACGTCTTTGGGGAATTAGTCTCAGAGAAACACATCCTCTGAGGCCATGTGTGCTTCCTGTCGCCAGCAGGACTCCAGGGGCCCCCTCGATGCTAATTTTCTTAATACAAAACCATTTCTTTTTTCTAAACGAAAAATGACTTGTTAAACCCCTCCCCGGTCACTTTTTCCCCCCTCCCAGAGAAACACATTAAAGTAAACAAACTTGAGATGTAAAATGAAAACAGGGGCCCCCACAGCACCTGCAAGGTTTTAGCGGCTCACATTACAAAGCCCCGTCTGAAGTGGCCGAGAACTGTTTCCATTACAAATAGCCAGTTCTCTTGAAAGTAAGGCAAAAGCCAAATTAGTCAGATTACATCAGGATATATTTTCCCGTAGCATAAGTTCTTTGGAAACACCTGCCTGACATATTTCAGACTTGGGCCGAGGCGAGCCGGGCCCTTGGTGGTTTCAAGGGCTCGTCAAAGTCTCAACAAAAATGGGTGTTTGGGTTTTACTCGGGAAAACTGAGTGAGAGGCCTATGTGGAATTTGGGTTCCTGCAGACTTTCTGGTACCTTTGAACCAGCAAGGTTTAACCAGCTGTTGTCCCTGCAGCACCGGATGGTGCCGAGATGGCCTGGAATTCGGGCGTCTTGGGTTCGAACCTCCTTCGGATGGCAGCGGGAAGGGGTCATGTGGTCATGTGGCAGTTAGGCGGTCGGGAAGGGACTGGATGGAGAAGGAGCATGACCTCACTCTGTGGGAAATGTTAAAATTAGGGAAGAACGCCCAGCCTACAGCTGGGTAGGGAGCCGAATGGAGAAGGCAGAGGCAGGCAGGCAATGTTCAGGGTCAAAGCTGAGGGTGGGGGGCACCAAGCCCCCCCTTATCCTTCCCTATACCCTAATTAACATTCCACTTTTGACAACCATCTCCCACTTTAGTCTTTCTTATTTATTTGGTTACCATCCAGTAACCATGGATAATTTACTTTTTCAAACGATCTGCATTGCTTACAAAATGCCTAGTCCTGTAGATTAAATAAATTATGGTAAATCCACAATACAGAATACTGCATACCCATTCAGATGAATGAGGGAAAATGACCAGGACTATTGTGGAAAGACCCCTATGATATAGTAAGTGAAAAAAAAATCAAGTTGCAAAACGGTACGGATAAGATGATCCCATTTGTTCAAAAGGGGGTGGGGGGAGCAAAGGCATATGCATAGACAGACAGAAATGCCCAAAAACGTATAGAAAGTGGACCAGGAGAAGGACTGGACTCTTACACGCCCATCAGAGAGCTCTTTATTCTATAGGGAGAGAGCCCAGATGCGTAGACACAAGACTCCAGTGTGCCTCATGTGAAGTGTTACGAACAGGTCAGCCAGAGGAAAGTGCTGGAGCAGAACTCCAAAGGCAAGGAAAGCAGGTCATCTGGAACCAAGGAGCCAGAGACCTCGAGGTTGGCTGGAGGAGAGCGGGGAGGGCCGGGGAGGTGTTCACTCCAGCTGCAGCACCTTGCTGGGTGCACCAGCTGTATGAAAGACCAGGGCTGAACTCAAAAGCCAGAGTTGCTTAAAGCCAGGAAATTATTGACCTAGAGAGCAACTGTAGACGATCGTCAAATGTAACACGTGCCGGGTCCAACCTGCCTTCTCTCCCAACCAGCAGGAATCTTAACTGTGCAAACTCTGAAATCAGCCCCTGGACTCCTTTGTCTCATACATCACAGCCCAGATCGTCAGCACAATTCCCCCTGGTAGGGTTTTTATGACTGGTGATGATGTAAGGAGGCAGAGAAAACACAGCTGGTCTTGCATGCAGTTTACAGAGAGGGCGCTGGGAGAATGTGAGACTGTCCCTGAATACCAGCCCTTACAGCTGCTCTGCTCCCCCTCAAAAGGCTGAGGGTCCCCGCCACCTCTCATGGAAGGAAACACATGGCTCAGACCAATGAGACATTTCTTTAATTTGAAGAAAAAAAAAAAAAAACTCAGATGTAGACATTTTTAAAGCACTGAGATGTTTGGGGTTCTCCTTCCCTGCTGCCTTCAACAGTGAGTTCCCATTCTTGCCAGCTTGGGCTATTAAACACCGCTCTCAGATACGTCCCCTTCTCTGCATCCCCAGCCCCACTGCCTGGGTTGGGCCTCATTATCTCTCCCTTAGAGTCTATAATCAGCTTCTAACTGTTCTTCCTGTCTTGGGTCTTGGCTCCAGTCCTGTCTCCACCCAGTAGCCACAGCAACTTTCTCAAACACAAATCACAAGTGTCTCTCTTCCGTTTAAAAAACAAACAAACAAACAAACAAAAAGCTCTTGGATGGGTCCCTATTTCTTCCCGAATAAAGTGTAAACTCTTTGACATAGAGCATTTTACATAGAATTGCCCGTTCTTGTTATTCAAAATAGCCATGCCTGTGAAGTCGCTGCAAACACGGATTTAGTGAATACGAAACTATTCCTCCTAGGGGAAATGCAGTGATAGAATCATGTGAGCCTCTGGCTACAACATTTTTGTCCATCGATAATAGGTAATCCTGTTATATGTGTGTTTCTGTTTAATTTTTATATACACATTAATATACAATGGTGATTCATTCACATGGGACTCACTGCCGACCGGACTACAATTCATGCCTCATGAAACTTACCTAATACATGTGTTTTCTCCAGAAGGCACAGCACATCCTTCGTGGGCTTAGGAACACTAGACAACACTTCAGCACAACGCTTGGGGGTCATTTTAAATGGTGAAATCACCACAAAAAAGTACCAAAAAAAAATGGGAGAAACACGGCATAAAGTAGACCATGAAAAAGACACTTGTTTATGGTATGAGAGCTGAAACAGGGGGGCAAAGCGTCACCTTGTCTGCTGGGGATGTGTGCATCGGTGACACAAATTTCTCTTTGCTCTCCATACGTCCATAAATGACCACAAAAACACTATAAGTGTTGATTTTGGAATCGCGAATAAACTTTAGTAAGCAAATTCACAAATATGGAACCTGTGAATAACGAGAATCAACGGTGTTTATTACCGTCGCCTGCCCAGCGCCTGTCACCCCTCCTTCTTCGGTCTGGGAACAGAGAGAACACAAGGGCCTAACAAGTGCCCACATGACCACACAGAGCCAATCCCAACGTCCTATCCTCTCGGCTGCAGTGATTGGTCCAGAAACTGGCACATGATCCAACACAGCCAATCAGAGACCTCTTTAGGGATTTTTTTTTTTTTCCATCGGAACTGGGAGGGAAGATTCTTGATTTGGAGGATAGACTTAAAAAATCGTGACACTGGGCCGCTAGTGAACATGTTCCTTGTCATGTTGGCCACATGTGCTAGGAAAGATTGGAACGGAAGGTGGGAATGAGTGAGAGACAGAGAGCAGGTCCTGTCACATATAATTTTTCTGAATTGCTGTCCTCAATTCTCTGAACTACCCTGGGATCCTTCAGATCCTTCAACAAATCCCTTTTTTTTTCTTTCTTTTTTCCTTACCGTTATTTGGTTGCCTCTTACAACAAAGAGAGTCCACACGAACACACCATTAAAGGCCTTTCCCAACTGGCCCCCATCTACCTTGCCTTCTATCATGCTCTTATTTCAAACCTTATGTCCCGTGACACAGAAACACTTGGAGTTTCCTGCAGGCACTCTGCAGCTCCTCACCTTCACGTCTGCTCACGCCGTTCCCTGTGCCTGGAACCCTCTTCCTTCACACGGTAGCTCGGTTATCCAGCCGCTCACTGACCTCTCCTCCGGGGCCTCCAGCCCCAGCTCCTCTCTTCACTCAACACGCGACATTGTCTATATACTTCCTTATAGACCACGAGCACTCCTACATCACATAGCAGGGCCTGATGCTCTGAGGATGCCCTGAGGCAAGGTGGCAACTTGAATTTTTGGCCTCAAGTCTGGAGTCCAGTTTTCTGCTGTTACTACTTTCCAGGGGCTAAGCCAGTGCGGCTGAGAAAGCACCTCACATGGGAATGATGGTTCCGAGTTCAGAAAGCCTTTCCCCCTGCGTGATTTCATTTGAGCCTCTAAGAGCCCCCGAAGGCAGCCAGATGGTTCTGGCCCTTGGAGGAAACTGAGACTCTCAGAGATAAAGTGCTACTGTCCCATATGCGTGACTAGCAGGTGATGGCAGGACACAGAACACAGGCTTCCCGACTTTGAGGCCAGTGGGTTCCATATGTCTTAAATACCCCACAGGCCCTGTCTCCTTTGATCCTCATAAACCAAGTGAACAACTCATCCCAGTTTTCCCCAGGAATATCCCCAGTTTAAAACTAAAGTCCTCCATCTCAAGAAATCCCCCAGTCTCCAGCCAAGTAGGATGCTTGGTTCCCCACACCTTACAACAATGATATGAGGCAAGTATTCACATTCTCGCTTACCCCTGAGAAAACTGAGGTTCTGAACGGGAAAGTGCCTGACGAACGTCACACAGGTCACCAGTGGCAGAGCCAAGATACAAATCAACATCCCTCTGACTCTAGAGCTCTTCCCATGCCTCAGGAAGGCCTCCACTATCAACCACTGAGGCAACCTGTCAGTCATCCAGAATGCATTAGCCAAATTGAGGCATCACTCAGGAAGAGGGGATGTCAGGCCACAAATATGACACAGCCACGTAAAAAGGGAAACAGTGCGTCTCACCACCATGCTCACTGGGCCTATATTTCTCATCTGATCTTAACTACCGTTGTGTCTCCACAGGGCTTCTAGATCAGCTAGTGAAACAACAAGCTTGACAGATGTTTTTCCCCCACTGAATTGGCCAACGATTTGACTGTAACTGTGTCTGTAACCAATGCCAAAACAACAGGCCAATTAATCCAATTCCATTGGCCAATACGGTGGAAAGAGAAAATAAACAAAGCCGGTTGTCTGAGAGAGATGACCCAGTTGAAGACTGAATCTGGCTGGTTATTTCACTACATTGACTGGTAAATTTGGGCCTATCAGGTCACCTTAAGGCCCTCGGCAGACCCAGCCTGAACCAGTTGAATTAACTTGTTCTACTGGCAAGGTCTATAGGTGGCCCCTATCTCCTCAACTTTAAAAGACCAGATCAAATTGATGATGGGTGTTGTACATTTTTCCATGTTATGTAATGACTGCCCATGCTAAGTACTTGCTGGGAATCATTATTTTCAAAAGCCTCTGAGTTCATTATGTAAGAGGCACTAGCTCATGCATTTTGAGCAGACCAGGGCAAAAATGACATTTAAGATATTGCTCAAGTTTTAAAACTAGTGGCTCTACAAATAAACAGTGATTTTTAAAAGAAAGGAGAAAAAAAGAGTTTATAAACCCAATAAAGATGCAACAGGGGCCAAGCAAGATGAAAAGAAGAAGTTTAAAGCTGTGGTGAGCCACCTTCTGAGGCCTTCAGAACACTCAAATCCAGAATAATTCCCCACACAGAAGAAGGAAAGGGAGTATTCTCAGATGCCAACCAATAACTCACCCTCCTCCCGCCCCACCCCATCACCACCACTAAGTTGTTTGGATTCAATGTACCAAGTAAGAGGCAGCCAGCAAAGGATTTCGCCAAGAAGGAACTGTCCATTTCTCATCTCCTCAGTTAGCAGATGCAGCCCAGATCCTAGCCCGCTCACTCGGGAAGAGCTAAGAGCCCCGGGGCAAGTAATAGAAGGTTCTCTTCTTGCTACCCGTGCCCCATCACACCAGCTCACTCAACAGTATAGCCAACAACAGATAACTTTAAGCACCTACTGTGTTACCAAGCTGTGTCCGAAGCACCTTCCATATATTACTCCATTGAATCCTCACAAAACTTTGTGAGAGCTGTTATTATCAAACCAAATTTAAAATGAGGCATGGAGGGAAGCCTGGGTGGCTGAGTTGGTTAAGCATCTGCCTTCACCTCAGGTCATGATCCCAGGGTCCTGGGATCGAGTCCCGCATCAGACTCCTTGCCCAGAAGGTAGCTTGCTTCTCCCTCTGCCTGCCACTTCCCCTGCTTGTGCACGGTCTCTTTCTCTCTGACAAACAAATGAATAAAATCTTTTTTAAAAATTAAAAGAAAAATCAGGCTTGGAGAAGTGAAATAACTTTTCTCCTGGTCCCACAGTGGTGGAGTGGGGGATTTGAAACCAGAGGTTTGATTCTAGAACTTTTTGTTCCGAGAACGTGTTGTCCACCACCCCAGATTCTCCAGCCATTGGTGCCATATTCTGGCTCCCGATAAGTGCCCTGGGTTCTCCTTATTTGGGGACCTCCCTCCAGCTGGAAGACCAAGCTGAGGCTGAGTGTGCAAATGTGGACACTTGTGGTGGATCTGTGGGCAGCAGGGATGGCGGGGTGAGGGCTGCAGGAGAGAGGAGGTATTTGCAAAAGCAGAGAACCAAGGCTCGTGGACTTGCATCTGAGTCCTTTGAAGAGAGAATTTAAAGACGGAAGTAAAAAAGAGCTAAGTATGTGTCAAAATGCTTCAAATAGCAAATTAAAAAAAAATTTGGGGTGCCCAGGCAGCCCAGTCAGTTAAGCCTCCAACTTGGTTTCACCTCAGGTCATATCAGTGTTGTGAGATCAAGTCCCGTGTCCAGCTCTTTGCAGTCTGCTTAATACTCTCTTTCTGTCTCCCCTTTCCTCTCTTCCTCCTCCTCCTCCTCCTTCTCTCTCTCTCTCTCAGATAAATAAAGAAATCTTAAAAAAAATTCAAACTGACTTGAGATAGTCAATATATCCATTCAAAGAAGAGCAAGCCTTATGGGGGAGAAGGAGGACTTCAAATTCAATTGATCCAGTGTCTGTGCCAAGGGTCTTTCCGTCTTTCTGTCTACTGATCACAGTGTCAGCTTCATGCCAAGGCCGGCTCCCCCCACGACCCCTGGGTCTGTGAGGTGCCTGTCAGCATCAGCCGTAGCTACTGTGCCCTCACTAAGTTTGCTGTGGGAGAAAGAGAGCCTGGCTCCCTGTGGCCCTCTCAAAGCAACAATAAACCTTCCTTCCCCAGAAGATATCCCACTCTGCCTGGAACTCATCGTGGCCCCAACACTGAGCAAGTCCCCCAGAAAGTCTGTCCAGACTGGCCCCCTGAAGGGATGTGGCTACAAGAGCACTCGAGCTACCACATCCTTATCCAAATAACTCACCCTAATGGAGCTTATCAGTGACATTGGCATTGGCAATGCACTGTCCTTGAGTAGGTTTTTGGGCAGCAGACATTGTGGAGGAGACTAGAGAATCAACTAAAAGAACTGTCAGTAGGTTTGCATGAGACACCCCCAGAGAGTCCCAGAAATAACCCAGGAAACACCGGAGAGCCCAGCGTCCTCTATTACGTGAACTGTGGTAAAAGTCTGTAAAAGTTGAGTTCATTGGCACCATGAAACTGGAAAAACCTGAGAAAAATTAGATTATATTTGCTTTAATGACCTTTTTGGTCACTCGTACTTCTTTCTGACTCTCGGCCCTCCCCCGGACATGTCTGTTCCCTCTGGCTCTTTGTGTCAGAGCAATGGGTAAGAGGCACCCTCGGCTGGTAAGACCTGGTTCAGGTGATCAATTATCTTTGCTTCCCAGTCAGGGGAGAGGCTCAGACATCCATCAATTTAGCTTATTCATTAACTTCCAGAGCCCAAAGTAGGGTAAAAAGAAGTTGACTGAAGTAACCAAGTTTCCAGTTCTGGCTCCAGTTATTCCAGTAAAGCTATTTCTTCTCCAACTTCAACCTAGAGTCCGCTTGACTCTACTCGGGTAGTGTTTATTCAGGAAGTATGAAGGCCAGAAAATACCCTTGTGCTCAAAACTGACCGGCCTACCTGTCTTCTCTCAATCCACCCACAGGCAGAGAGAACCGTAGCGTCAGACAGTGGTAGATCTGATGGCCCTCACAGGACCCGGGCACACGCCATGCTTGTGGATGGTTCAGAGGTGGCGTCCATCTTGGGAGCTGCTCTTGACAAAGACTCTCTCCTTGATCAAACTTCAGTTTTAAGCTCCTCTGAGCCTTCTTCTCAACTGGACCTCAACCCTGAGCTTCCATGTCCGTCCTTCCTGAGTCCAGGTTAGCAAGACTTCCCCTCAACCCTTGATATCTGACAAAGCTCCTCATCCCCAGTTTTCCATGTAGGAGTCTTTAGCCCCTGCCTCTAGGAAGAATTTTGTTATTCTTTAGCAAGAACTGAGAACTAAGGATATTCTTAGTTTAGCAAGAGCCCACTATCCTTGATACCTCCTTCTAGTAACTTCCCCTCCACTGACACCCTCACCCTGTCCCTGGGTATAGAACCCACCCATTCTTGTATCTGGAGTTGAATCCAATCTCTCACCCCTAATGCAATATCCCTATTACAGTAATTTTGAATAAACTCTTCTTGCCCTTTTAAGAAGGGTCAGAATAATTTTTTTTTCTTTATCACCTTCAGCTAAAGGAAGCTGTCTCATCCACTGTTAACACTCCTTTGCATGGAAGCCCACATCACACGGCTCGTTGGTGCTGGGAGACAAAGGCCCAGCATCCCTGCCTCAAGCCAGGATATCTCTGCAGAGCCAGCTCAGCTTCCACAGTCCTTGAGGAATCAGCTGAGTTCTCTGCAGCGACCACATTGGTTCAACTTCTCATCTGCCTAGTCCTGCTCCCCTCTCTCTAGACACGTGCCTGCCGAGAGTAGGAAAGGACTCTTACCCTGAAAGATCCAACAGGAATCAGCAGACGGGATCATATGCTGCATCAAGGGGACAGAATATAATTGGAAAAGGGAGAGTTTATCAACACACACACAGTCCCATATGATCTAGCATTTGACACCATGGCAAGGACCCTGGGAGAAAGCTCTAAACACGTTACTCAGTGGCTTTCAGAAAGACCAATGCTAAGTGAAGTAGAAATGCCAGAGCTGCCATCAGAGATGATGGAAGAAGGGATAAAATGAGTAGATATGTCCTCCAACTCTCTTCAGCAGGTGCACGTGGGTTTTGCTCCATCTTCTGATCACTGAGTAATATGCTTCAGAGACATCACTGAAGTTCAGGGGGGCTGTGCTCTGTGGGTCGGGGCTCAGAGTAGGAGATGGTGTTATGGCATTCTGTGATAGCAAACAGATCACAGAAGATAGAGGCCAGGGGGTGCTACTGACCCATCAGAAGCAAATTCAGTATAGCCACTGGAACGTGTGGCAAGACGGCGTGGCAACCAAGAGGCTGGCGCACCGAGGTCCATGGGAGTGGCAAGGAGTGCGGTGCCTCTAGATGCAAAACAGATGGACTCCCAAAGGATAGCTCTCAAACTATACCACGGAAAAGAAATCAAGGATGACTTACCAGGAAACCGAGGGATGCTGTACCAATAGTTACGATCCCTTGCCCAGTTTTCAGCCCTGAAAGCTGTCTACTGAAGGAGAGCGTAGGTCCCCATGAGGACAGACCCTCAGTCATTGCAGTGAAGATATATACTCATGAGTCCCCAGTCACCTCCCAGAGGGACCGATGGCCATTCACTCAGGTAAAGTGTCCAGACTTTTCAAGGACCGTCAGACTGTCAGACACTGGCTCTAAGTGACAGCATCTCGTGGTCCCCTGTAAGCGTCAGGGTGGGAGGGAGCCAGGTGATCAGCGGAGGCCTGGCTCAGGTCCCACCAGAGTGAACCCAGTCGGCATCCATTCCCCAGTTCTCAAATATGTAAGTGAAACGGCTAACCTTTGCGGTTAGGAGAACCCTGACACTGGAGCTCCTTGACATGTGGAGCCATCCTCGTGGGAAAAGCCAAATGGGAGCCCCTGAAACTGTCCCCCATTTTGCAGTCAAGGTATTAGGTCAAAAACAATATCACATTCCCAAAAAGAATCTTTAAGAAGCCCCCGATAACAGGGAGGGAGGGAGCCTGCCCTTAAGGAGCAAGGGTACTAATTCCCATAATATCCCCACTTAATTCACCCGCTCATTCCCTATAAAAAGCAGGTAGATTCTGGAAGATGACAGTAGACTACCACAAGCTCAACCACGTAGTGGCTACAATCACAGCCGCTGGTCCGGATGCAGTATGGCCACTGGAGAACACAGCTCCAGTATAAGGTATGCAGCCCTAGCTCTGGGAAGTGGATTCTTTTCTATCCCTGCCAAGAAAGAATACCTAGAAGCAGCTTGCATCCCCATGGACCAGTCAACAGGAAAAATTTACAGTCTGACTCTAGGGCTATATTAACTCTCCCATCCTTTTTCATAATATAGCCCAAAGGGATCCAGAACATTCTGCAGAGCCTTCCATTTATCAATGACAGACATGGCAGATAGCACTATATCAACGTGTTAATCAACCTGGATGAGAGACAACCAGCAACTATGTTGGAGGCCTTGACAAGATCCATGAGCTCCAGAAGTTAGAAAATTCCGTGACTCCCTACATCAGTAAAATTGCTAGGGGTCCCATGGTCTGAAGCACATGAGAGTCAATATACTAAGTAGGGGAGCACATATCCTTCCAAATAAAGGACAGCTGCTAGGCTCACCGGAGACCCTGACAGTGAGCAGAAAGCAAGAAATGTATCCATCCAGCCATTCATTCACTCACTCACTCACTCATTCATTCATTCACCCAAGCTTTGCTGACAGCTCCTCTGTGCATCCCGCTCCGTGCCTGGGGCCAAGGTGAGGTGGGTCAGGCACCATCTGCTGGTGTTTGCACAGGACCCAGGAGAGCCTGCCTTTTACCACCACCACCAGCTTCCCCACAGAGAGAACCTAGGGAGCAAGAGCCGAAGAGAAACAAAGGAGCCATTTCAAAAACAGCATCCCAGGGGACCCTTATAAAAATGCACTCTAGACGAAGTTCAAGATCAAAGTAAGGTCACCAATCTCAACTCCAGATCTTGTAGTTATCTGCTCCCTTTGAAATTCCCTCCAGTGAATACAGTGAAAGCTCAATAAAAATCCAATCCAGACTATCTTGCAGGAAAGAGGGTTTCCTCGGGGTGGGGGTGGGGGCTGCATATTAATCAGGACAGCATACAAAGTGAGGTTGGGTTATTTTTCCCCCTGAATTGTGAGTATTTTGGAAGACAGTTTGTGGTGTGCACACACCCTATCCTCTCAGAATGCCTGGCCGCCAAGAGCTCCGCACCCTCTCCCTGAGTTCTGCTTGGTGGCCACTGAAACAACAAACATCCCTCTGCTTGTACACAGTGAGCTAGAGACAGGCCAACTCCAGCGGATCTCTGCTGCTTGCTTCCAAAATTATCCGGCGAGTTCGCTGGCGCCGGTTCCCGTTCGTCCAGGTTTCAGTGGGGACAGAGGCTGAACATTGGCCTCTCGAAGTACCCTTGGCTGAACTGAGTGAGTTCATGAAAAGAAAAAAGAAAGAAAGAAAACATGGCACAACTGCTCCAAGAAAATTCCCACTGGGTTGCAGTTGGGTCACTGCATCTGACCTTTCCCAAAGCAGGGTAACCATCTTTGCGGAATAAAACGTCCAAAGTCAGGGCTTATCACGGGTGGTGGTAGAGCAAGTACAGAGGCTTTGGTATCGGAAGGAGCTAATTTCAAATCCTGGCTTCGCTGCTGGGAGGAACTGAGCTCCCCACCGAGCCTCTCAGAGCCTCGATTTTCACATCTGCAAAATGGGACCCTGAATGGACTCCTCACGCGGATCAAAGGAGAGGGTGACTGCGAGGTGCCTCGTGCACAGCCCACGTGGCGGAAGTCCCTTTACCATAACTGGATCGGCTTTCACAGAAGCAGAGCTCCTCAGAATTGGAGAGGGCCAGACAGAATGCCTTGTCCAAGTCCTGTTGAAGATTCAATTCTTATGGCCCCTGGGGCTTCTGTCTTATGGCTGACCTCATCCAAAATGGATAGAGAGGTCTCGAGAAAGGAAATCAAGACGTTTCATTAAAAGGAAAAATACTAGAAGGCATATTCTCCTACCCGTTTCTGAGGTGTCGCCACCCTCTGGGGTTGCTGTGTTGGTCTGGGAAGTAGACCCAGGCAGGGGGTTATGGCAGAGGGGCTGGAGAAGCTGGGCCTTGGCAGCCATACAGGGAGCTCTGACCTCCCCCACGTGTTGTCCCCTGAGCCCAGGCAGGGCAATCACTCAGAGACTGCATCTGCCAGACGGCCTGCAATGCTTCCAAAGAGAACGCCAAGGAGGCAGCCGCTCTCTGAATCACTTAGGAACACCTCATTCCCAAGAAATCCACAACTAGTGAATTAAGAGAACTTAGTGGCCCCCATGACTGAGAAGTCCAGGGGCAGGATAGGTTTTAGCAAAGCATGGTCAGCCGCTCTGTGGAGTCTCCCAGCAGCATGTTTCTCTCCCTCTCCCCACTCTACCTTCTGCCTGAGACAGCCTCCCCTCAAGACTGCCTCCCCTCTTGACCACAAGATGGCTGCCTGCCACCAAATAGGCATCCTAGTCCAGTGAGGAAAGAGAGCTCCTCGGAGATGGCTTCTGTGAAAGGACAACAACAACAAAAGCTTCCTTCTCAAAAGCCTCCAGCAAATGCTTCCCAAGGACACTTGCCAGTCACTGAGGCCCAGGGTGTTAGGCTGTGAGCACATGCTTAGCCAACCAGGATCTCCCTCCTAGAGCTAGGACTTGGCCTGCTTCCCATCGAAGTGTAAGAGCTATGTGGGGGACAGCACCCAGTTGAAAACCGGAAGCCAACAGCAGCAAAGGTGCACGTCACCATCAAACGCTTTGCCCATCCTAGACATATATCGGATCTGACTCTTCCCCCTGCATCTCCTGCCCTCCATTCTCGAGAAGGCAGAGGAGCAAAGCCAACCAGCCTATCTCTCTCCAGTGATGAGACCCTGGGCTGACTGATGTTTTGGTGGAAGGGGCCCAGGGTTGCCCAACTCCCTAAAATCACTGGTCTCCAAACTTTGTTCCAGGAAGCACTTTTGTCCATGGAGCAGTCTCGGGGTGGGGGGAGGGGACTGGGATGCAACAGAAACAGAGCGCCAGGAGATGAAGGAGGCTGAACCAGTCAGGTGCTGGACTCCCTGCCACTTTAAGGTCATACATCTGCCCCTGAAAACGTGTCTCTGCTACTCACTCATTATTTGCAGTCTTGACTGTGGTCTTTGACCCTGCCATACATTCCGTACAACTGCCGAGTCCTCCCAGCCTCTGCCTTCAAAAGCCCGGTTTCCTGCTTGGAGTGACCTTAGTCCTCAGACCGCTGCCCTGAGATTTGCTTCCCTCGTGGCCCTGAGCAGACCCCCAGACCTCCTGTGTCACTGAGCACTATCACTCAGCCAACCTGGAGCTAGCCTGCCTCCACTGCACCCTACCTGTGCGGCCTTGAGGGGATCCCGTGGCCTCTCCCAGCCTCAGCTCTCTTCTCCATTCAACGGCAAGGACAATCCACAGTTTAGATCAATAGAGATGCTGCCTTTGGGAGCACTGGGTTGACTGGTACATTGGCAGAATCTCTCTTTTTATTATCAGTCATTGCTGGAGCTGCTTGATCTGTTCAGTGTTAATGTGAACCGTATCCAGGCTCCATTAAAAAAAAAAAAAAGAAAAGAAAAGAAAGGAAAAGAAAAGAAAAGAAAACCTCTTTAAAAGGGAATTAGAGGCCCCTAAAGACAACATTTGCACTAAATGGGCTGTGAGTGGCCCCAGGCTGGTTCCCCAGAGCTCCATAACTTTCTAGAGCCTTTCCAAATAGAATGCTTGGAGTTCGGTACCCCCACTGCAAAGCTGGGTTTGCGTCCAGACACGTCTGCCCCTCTGGACTGCTTTCTGTGGCTGCCGCTGAAGGCCCCTGTATGGCTAAGATGTGCAGATTCGTGTCTTCTCATTGTGGCTTCAACCCTCCTGCCTTTGGAAGCCTGACTGCTGGACTTAAGCCCTGGCAGTGGGCAGAAGCCGGCGTCAAGGATACGCACCCTCCTGTTCCCCCATCTATCCACCCAACACCGTTGGCAGTTCTTCTGCGCAACCTGCTCCGGCCCGGAGGGGAGGGGAGGTGGGCTGGGGGCTGTTTGATGCTGTCACTGCATAGGACCCAGGAGTGCATGGATCCTGCCTTTTCCCACCACCACCACCACCCACCCCACAGAGGAAACCCAAGGAGCCAGAGCAGAAGAGAAACAGGAGCCATTTCAGAACCTGCATCTCAGGGGACCCTTAAAAATGCACCCTAGACAAGGTTCAAGGGCAAAGTAAGGGCACCGCGCGCTCTACGACAAATCTTAATTTTAAATCATCCTATCAATGCCTGCTGAGAGTAAATACAGGAGAAAGAAGGGAAGATTCGGTTCAGGCTGGGGGCCTGAAGATTAGGACCATCTCCTCGTCCTCCTGCTTCTGGCCACGAGAAGAGCTTTAGGCGATCGCTGGGCCAAGGAGGATGAGACCTATGGGGCAGACCCAAATTTCAACACACAGCCTGCAGCCAAGCCCGGCTGGGCCCCGCCAACACCAGCCACATTCCGGCCAACCCATAGGTGCGTGAGCAAGCACAATTCATGGGTACCGCGGTACACCACTGAGATTTTGTGGGGTGTTGGTTACACAGCAAATGGCATGTATGCCTAGCTAAGACACTCAGAATCTATCCTGCATGCAAAAAAAGAAAAAAGAAAGAAAGAAAAAAAGAGCACTTAATAATTTCAGATCAGCAGTCCTTCCACGACTTCCTAGGTAAAATCTGGAGCATGAAATTCACTTCACCCTTATTCCCTGGAGCAGGGCTGGTCGTGTGAAGCCCACACACTAAAACCTTGCTTATAAGCTGACAAAATCATTCCTCCCCCTGGTTTCTCTGTCTGGAAACATTTTGCCCACCTAACGGATACATTTTCTGCTTCAAGCACTCTGTTGAAAACCTTCGCAGGACCTTCCCCACCTCGAAGAGGAGCTCCAGAGGATTCAGCTCAACTCTTAATCTGGTTCCCCTCTTCTAGACCGTGAGCCCCTTGGGAGCAGGAATAGCATCTCTTCTCTCGGGTCCCCCCAGTGCCTAGGACAGGGCTGAGAGAGAGTCGGCGCCTGGGGAACGTTTGTTGAATGAATGAACAAACGAGCCTCCTGAAAGCTCCCAGCACAAAGCGAGGCCAGTGGCCCTCACGCCACAAACACTCCGTTGCCTGGCTGCCGATGTTTGTCCTAATTAATTCCCTTGCCTGCTATTTCTTTCTTCTCTCATTTAGAATCACAGACTCCCTCCCATGCACTACTCAGTCTCTGCTACAGTAACCTCTTTATTCCATTTTAATAATACCTAGACTATGGACAGAGTGACATAAAGGAAACCCGTGAGTCAAAACATCTATGGTAGGAAAAATACAGGTGACCTATAAAGTACTTCACCAACTTTCCTGAAGACTTCATGTTTGGACCTTGTAAATCACAGGCGCCTGTCCCGCGCAGGCTGGCCAGCCACACGGCAGCGAGCTGCCCATCTTGAAGAGGCCTGGCGGCACAATGGCTTGTTGATGTCGGGTATTTGTACAGAATTTCCCACATCAATCTTGGTGTAAAAAGCGAGGTGATGTCATCAAGCAGTGAAACAACTATCATCTGTAGAAAATCCTAAGCAGTCCCTGGGACGGAGTCATGCTTGTTTATTTATTCACGGGTGTACGGATTGTAAGGCGGACACAGAGTCTGTGCCACAAAGACCAGGAGTGTTGCCCACGGTCGTGCCCTCTGACCCAGTACTCATGCCCCTTCTAGGAACCTGTCCTAATAAAATCACTGGGAGGCGCAGGGAGAAATGCACAAAAAAATCTATGTCCATAGTTTGATTCCTGGAATGGTATCGAGAAAAGGAAAAACACAAACAACCTCTACTTACTGTAGTGGGAGGCAGTAAGCAAACTGGATTACATCCATGTAATGTAGTGTTTTACAGCCATTAAAAATGATTATTAGGGATGGACACTGGGGAGGGCATGTGCTATGCTGAGTGCTGTGCATTGCGTAAGACTGATGATTCACAGACCTGTACCCCTGAGAAAAGTAATACATTGTAAGTTAATTTTAAAAAATTATCATTAGGTCCTTTCCCTTTCCCTTCCCTTCCAGCTTAATTCTGTCTAGAAGCCATTAGGTGTGGCTGAGAAAGGGAAGTGTCTTCCGAAGGTTCCAGAGCCTGGGCCAGGTAGAGGGTATGTCTACACAGGGTGGCGGCAGCGGTGGCCCAGCCCAGAGCGCTGAAACATGAGTGTCCATGCAGGAGGGTGGCCTGGCACAGGGGGTCTCACCAAGTGGATGAGAAGGGGATCCCTGCAGGGAGGCGGTGGTGGTGCCAGCCTAGCACGGGAGTCCAGAGCCTGCGTGGATGGAGGAGAGTGTCCTCCTGAGCCATGGTGGCTGCAGTGGGCCAGCCCAGGATGCTGGAGCCTGACCAGGGTAAGGAAGGCCTTCATCTGGGGTGAGGGAGAAGCATCTCAGCATATCGGTTCAGAACCCAAGTGGCTAGGAGGTCCTCCCCATGTTTGGAAGGTGGCTTGCAGGGGCAGGAAAGGGACTGCAGGAGCATTAAGGCAAATGGTAAAAACATTTGGAGTTCCTCATTGCCAGAAAAGTGTTACACACCTGGAAAGGCAGAAAACTAAAATGAACATGTGGCACTGGAGATATTGGTGTGACTTCATGTGAACTCACAGAGAGATAGATACATAGATAGCTGTGTGTGTGTGTGTGCATGTGCACACATGTGCACGCACATCCCCCAGCCCTGTCTTCTGAGAGCATGCACAAACAATAGCTCAAGAGCACTGAGCACACCTAGCAACTAGATCTTGGTTTCTAAATACCATCCTCTGCTAACAGAAACTGGGCGGTCTGCAGAGAAGTGCTGTTGGAAGAGGCGATCTACAAGAGGCCTAAGCATTCCTGCACATTCTTGTTTGATTTGCCAAGAATCAAGGAATCTGACCCCTGCCTTCCAGGCCTGTCCCAGGGTTGTGGTAGCAGCAAGCAACTTTGCAGAATGAGTAATGTCTCCCTCTTCTAGGATGGAGAGAAGCCTTGCTTTGTGCCTTCTATAAAAGCAGGGACTCCCCAGGATCAGTGTCCAGCTGGAATGCAAACACACTGCATGTGTCCATCTGGGCCATATCTGATTAGTCCTGTTTGACTTGGGTGTTGGAAGACCAAGGTGAGGATGCTGGTGCTCGTGCTACTTCCTGTGTCCTGAGTAATAAAGTCCATTGTCTCTGACTCAGATGTCTCACATAGTCCCCCAGCTTCCGTGAGAGAGGAACAGGCTCTTAATAGGTTGTAATTAGAAGAAAATCAAATCCCAGACCAAATGATAACTGATTCTAGGGCTGGGGCAGGAAAAGTATGAAACATGACTACAAGATGCTTTACCAGAAAATAAGGAAATAGAGGAAGATGGGAGCACATCAAAAGGACAGAGAACAGCTCAAAGGAGTTCTCACTGGACAAATCAGAGACAATGTGAACATCAAAATAAATAATAGTAACAGATTATAACCTATTAAGATAGGAATCCATGAATCATACTGACTTAAATAAACAAGTAAACAAAAGAAGATGTTCAAAAGAGGTTTTAGGAAATGGGTAAAATGTTCCACTCTATATATAGGGTAGAAGGCACGAACTCTTTCTGGTTGGTTTGTTTATCAGAACCCATTCCCCATTTCCCAATATTTGTTTATGGCTCCCGACTCCCCTCTCAGGCCATGAGCTCTGGAGGAAAATCTCTTTCAGATGTGGAGCACATGGTCCAGGCCTGGTCCATCAAAGCAGGCCATGCCCTTGGCCACTGGAACTAGTTCAGGGATGGGCACTTAACCTAGTCTGTTGGATCAAAGTGAACCTCGAAAGTTTTGTGCGGGGAAAAAAACAATCTCACTGTTTTCCACTGGGCTTGAATTTGAAAGGGTGTGACTTTGGAGCTGCTCAGCCATAAAGGAAGAGCCTGAAACTCCCGGAAACACCATGCAGAGCCTATGAGTAAAGCAGCTGTATAGACCTGTCATCTTGTCTGGATGCCCGTTGACTTCCAGACACCCTTGCAATGTATAGTACGTGGGGTTTTTTTTCCACACCACCAAATAATTAATTCAATTCTGACACTCTCTACCTGGAAATAGCATCAGATGCCACAGGTTAAAAGCTCAGTCCCCCAGCATTGCCCCTTGCTAACACACACACACACACACACACACACACACACACACACATTTCAGATGCCAATTACAAGTACAGGTGGTCACCTGGGCTTCTGACTCAGCAGCTATGGGTTGGAGGTTCTCACAACTCCCTCCTTGGGCTCAATTAGTCTGCTAGAGTGGCACACAGAACCCAGAAACATTCTACTTCCTAGAATACCAGTTTATTATGATCCCAGGGTCCTAGAATCGAGCCCAGCATCAGGCTTCCCCCTGCTCAGTGGGGAGTCTGCTTCTCCCTCTGCTCCTACCCCTACTCATGCTCCCTCTCTCTCTAAAATAATTAAATAAAATCTTAAAATAAATTAATTAATTAACCAATTAATTAAAAGGCTATAACTCAGGAACAGCCAGATGGAAGAGACACACAGAGCAAGGAACAGAGCTCCCAGGCAGTCTCCATGCCTGCCACTCTCCTGGAATCCCCACATTTTCACCAAGGGGGAAGCTCTCCGAACCCCATCTTTTATGTTTTTGTACAGGCTTCATTACATACTCAGGTTTGATTAAATCATTGGCCATTGGTGCCTGAACTTAATCTCCAGCCCTTCTCCCCTCCTCTGAGGTCAGAGGACAGTGGTGACTGAAAATTCCAACCCTCTAATCCCAGGGTTGATTACTCTGGTGACCAGCCCCAATTCTTAGATGATCTAGGAACATTCCAAAAGTCTCGTCACTCACATAACAAAAGACACCTTCGTTGCTGTTATCACTTAGGAAACTCCAAGGGTATTAGGACCTCTGTGCTGGAAACAGAGGAAGACCAAATACACATTGCTTCTTATAAATCATAACATAGTTATAACTCTTTGGCCTTATGAATCCTTCTTCCCTCAGGTAGAATTTGGAAAAGTTACTTCTCTAGCTACTTTGCACCAGGGGCCGATAAGATGTATCTGTGCAGACTTTGAATGTAAAGTAACCAGCATAAGCATTGCTCAAAACACAGCTGCTACGGGTGAAGGTAGCAGCAGAGGCATTTGGGCTACAAGGGCGGGAGTGACTGAAAAGTCAACTCACAGGCACCAGAAGAGAACCAGAGTCTGCAGAAGCACTTGCGGCCCTGGAGTTGAGTTCCTGCTGGCCAAACAAGCCACAGGCTTGACTGCTTGTAGGAGTGATGGCAGTGTTCTCATCCTATTGGTTCCCAAGAACTTTTAGGGACATTAGTTCTGGAAACTGAACCTTGACCCTAATTCTTCAGCCCCTGCAACAATTCTAAATTACCCCAAATTCTTGAATTAATTTTCTTCTTTGCTTGGTAAGCCAGTCAACTTCTGTTGCTCACAACTAAAAGTTCTCTCTGATTTAAAAAAAAAAAAAAATGGTACCAGGAGTGGGGTGATGAAAGTCACAAAACCTAAAGCATGGGAAGGGAGGATTTCAGCATTACTGGCTGAAGTAAATGGGTCTTTTTATGCAGTGGCAAAAAGTTGGTCAAATTGTTACCTGCTCTATCTTAAGATTTCATGCCAACTGAGATTAAAGAGCCAGAAAAAATGGCTGGAAAATTCTGGAATATTTGTCCATGCTGGCTATTTCTTGCCATTTTTAATAAAGGCCTAGGAGAGAGATGATTTCAGAGAAGAGCTAACCAGTCTGCAAGCCACTGGAAACGATAGTTTTGCTAAGAAAGGCATCATCTGACTGCAGGCTCTAATCTAAATTGACTGAGAATTCCATAATTTGAAGGTTTACAAGTTGGAAAAGCCCATGTAACAGCAGTGAAGCTATGGTGCTAATGAGACAGGAGATCGGTGCCTCAGACCCTTGTCTAAAACCCTAAGAGCTCTCTGTCAAATAAAGGAGGAGCCCAAATTAAAGGAGGTATCGCTCCACTCAAGTTTACTATTTTAAATCTCCCCAAAGAATCGGTCATTAAACCAGGGACTAGAGGGCTGGGCAGAGCACAGAGAGCAGGTAAAAGGTGAGACCCTTTGGGCTTACACACTCCATCTAGATGACATCGTTTGCTGTGGTTACTTCCACATTGGAGTCTCTGAAATCAAACACTGGATCTCTATTACATTTTGGAGGGATACGTATTTCCAAGACAATCAGCCTGGCCTATGATAAGCCATTAATCCAAATAATCTTTGGGGGCCAAACTCTCACCAAGAAGAACGGGCTACCAAAGCTGTGCAGCCCCCAGAAAAGACGTCCACCCTAAAGTCTGTCTCATACATGGATAAGAGAACAGACAGACAATACTGTCTCACATCTGGACGTAATGGGTAGCCTGCATTTCATCACTCAAAGATTGCACAGTTCAAGACAGATGTAGTCATTGACTTTGGACTTTGGACTATACACAGAGTACATGTATAGAAAGAAAGGCATGTGTGGATGTTGAGCAACTAGAAGATTGAACTACAGCAGATGTTTTTAGTTGGCCACCCAACAGCTCCTCATAATTCTCTTCTTCCTTGCTTTCCTCTACCAGCAAAGTGAAAAAGTAGTCACCTTCCCAGACTCCTTTGCAGCTAAGGGTGGCCATGCAGCCCTGTTCTGGCCAATGCAATGGAAGGGAAATCATTGGGTAGGATTCACAGTAGTGGTTTTAAAAAGAGATAGGCTCAACTGACATAAGTAAGGCAATTAAATTTTTTCTTTAAAAAATACCCAAAATACCATATACAGGGAGATCTGGCTGGCTCAGTCAGTAGAGTATGTGACTCATGATCTCAGGGTTGTGAGTTCAAGCCCCGTATTGGGTGTAGAGCTTACAGGAAGGAAGGAAGGAAGGAAGGAAGGAAGGAAGGAAGGAAGGAAGGAAGGAAGGAAGGAAGGAAGGAGGGAGCAGCTTCCACCTTGCTGAGGGAAGAAAGAAAAGCACCTAGCTGGCTTAGTCGGTAGAACATGCAACTCTTAATCTCATGAGTTAAGCCCAAGTGTGGAGCCTACTTTAAAAAACACACACAAACACACACACACACACACAAAACTATATACAAAGCTGAGGTCTCCTTTGACTACCCCTCAAGTCTGGCCTCTCATCCTCCTTTCTTCCCTTCTTCTCCCATTATCTATTTGGCATGCACCCTTCCAGACCATTCTAGGCATTTGAATATATTTGTATTTGTGTATTTATAATATTTGTATTTGTATGTATGTACCTATATATGTATACATGTATATGTGTGTATGTAACATGCAATATAATATATACAGCTATACTGTAAATGTATAATGTACATTACAGATGATCTATAATATAGCTAGGGATTACATTATGGTATCATACTGAGGTATCATACTGATATATATATGGTATCATTCTGCAACTTGTCTTTCTCATCCAACAATATGTTTTAGAGATATTTCCATACCATAATTTAAAGGTCTACCTCACTTAATTTACCTGCTTCATAGTTTTTCATAGTGTAGATGCTTTACAATTTACTTAGCCATTTTTTAACTGATGGGCATTCCAATCATTTCCAATTTCACGATTTACTTCTCACTCTTAGAAACAACACTGGAATGAAAATTCCTGTCCCCGGCTCTTCATGCACATGTGCAAGTATTTCTCTAGGGTAGATACTTAAAAGTGCAATTGCTGGGTCATAGGCTAGGTACATTTTTTATTTTTACGTCCTTTTAAAATTTTAATAGATCCTGCCAAATTTCCCTCCAAAGTGGCAGTACAAATTTATAGTCTCTCAGCAGTGCATGAGAATTCCCCCACACCCTCACTGACTTAATTTCTTTCCCCCAATCTGATGGATAAGAAATGGCTTCTAGTTGCATTCACTTGCAATTTTCTGATGAGTCGTGAGTTTGGCTTTTTTTGTTGGATTCCTGTCTCTATGGTGCATGTCTGGCTCCAGCAGCCCAGTGGGCTCAGTCAGGGATCTGCATCAGGGACAGGGATGGCCTCTGAAGTAGGAACCACCAGAGTCAGGCCCTACTGCCTTTGCTGCAGCAAGTCAGGGAAGTTAATGACCCTTCCTGGTTCAAAGAGTCGAGCGGGGAATTAAATGAGACAATGCACAGAAAGGGCTTAGCCCCGTGCCTGCACCTCCTTACCCAAAAAATGCCAGCTCTCCTCCCCAGCCTCACTACTGTTCCTGGGATCACCAGCTCTTCTTTTCTGCTGTGTGATAGGCAGCTGCCGACATGGCCTCCAGGGATCCCGGCCTCCTGGCATTCACACCCTTGTATAATCTCCTCCCATCTGGTGTGGGCTGGACCTAATGACTTGCTTCCAATGAAGAGAGTACAGCAAAAATGATGCCATCATTTCACTTCCATGAATAGGTTAGGAGAGACAGTGGCTTCCACCTTGCTGACATACTCTTATTGCCTTCACTGTTTGTACATTTGGATGAAGCAAGGAGCCTTGTGGGAGAGGGCCACAGGGCTAGGGACTCAGGCCACTAGCCAGTGGGAAACTGAGGCCCACAACAACCCGTGGAGAGCGGAAACCTGCTAACAACCATGTGAGTGAGCGTGGAAGCACATCTTTCCCCAGTCGGCCCTTCTGATGACAACAGTCCCATCTATCCTACTCCGTGAGGGGCCCTGAGCCAGAGGACCCAGCGAGGCCACTGCCAGATGGCTGATCTACAGAAGCTGCAAGATAATAAATGTCATTATTTCAAGGCACTAAGTTTCGGGATAATTTGTTACACAGCAACAGATGACTAATTCATCATATTCATTCCTTGAGGAAACGGGTTCCTCTGACCACCTTTCTTGATCAGTATTGCAAAACTGACAATCTGCCCTAAAACATGGCATTTGACTAAAAATAACCCATTGAACAGTTCCCTGAAGCCAGAAGGTGCTGTGAGTTATTTCAAAGAAACAAATCTGTATTTTCGCAGCCCTTGGTTTGACTTGCCACCCTGTGCCTAGTGAGGCGGGAGGTGATGCACTGTGATGGAAGGGGCAAAGGCTTGGCAGTCAGATGGATGTGCTTTCAAGTTCGACATTGCTACTTCCTAGCTGGACCACCTTGGGCATGTCACTTCTCTGAACCTCTGTTTCCTAGACCTTCAGAAGAGGCTTAGGAAAGAAAACCACCTCACCGAGCTCGTGTGGTTTTATTGTGGGGGTGCAGAGATATGACTCATGCAAGCCCCCAACACACACCAAGATTTTTGACCTTGACATTTCCATCCCTTCACAACTGGACGAAAAAAATCTGAAAAATACAGCACCGAGATGGCAAAGGAGAAAGAGCAGCTCTTATGAGAAGAGAAGAGGGGCACCTGGGTGGCTCCTTTGGTTAAGCCTCTGACTCTTGGTTTTGGGCTCAGGTCATGATCTCAGGATCATGAGATCCAGCCCCCCATCAGGCTCCACACTCGGCGTGGAGTCTGCTGAGATTCTCTCTCCCTCTGCCCCTCCCCCTTCCCATGCAGTCTCTCTCTCTCTCTCTCTCAAATCCATATATACATACATAAAATCTTTAAAAACAAAGAGAGAGAGAAGAAAGGCTCAGGCTTTTCCTCACAAGATTAAGAATAAACATGGATGAGATGTGGAAATGCACTCAGGAATGGACAGTACTGTTAAAGAATGCTATCAACATTGCTATATACATTTGGACTCTCTTCAGCCTTGCAAAGGAAAAGAAAAGAGAGAGAGAGAGAGAGAGGTTTTGGGGTATTCCCTAGAAGGGTGTGAGTTGGTTTTCTTTTAACATCTCAGTTAATCTTCTCAATTGCCTTTTAAGTAATTAGGGGCTGAAAAGTAAAGGTCTTCTGGCTTCAGAGAGACCTTATCTGGGGCACTTTTCCTTCTTTTTTCCAAAAGAAATACTCTAAAACCACAAACCTACACCTGTTTCCCTTGAATCAGGGGCCCCCAAAATGATGTTTTCAATTAATCGATGCCTTTCTTTCTAAACTTGATCTCAGGCCAAAGCTGTATAGCGAAAATATTCATTCTTTCTAACCACTCCCTCCAAACAAAAAGATAAGAAAGAGAAGGTAGCATCCACTGTTTCTCACCTTTTGTTACATTAGTCACTTGTGAAAATTCAAGCTTTTCCTTCAGTGGAAGCACAAATCTTTTGACCTGAGAGTGAGAAACAGGCATGGCCCAATTCTGGCTCTGGCCCAGACAGTCTGAGGACGACTCCCAGAGGACGGCTGGCAGGGGGGCTTTAGCCAAAGCCCACTTCTGCCTGCATTCCTCCCCGTCCAGGGGACCGAGCCCTGTCTAGACAGTCAACCCCATAGATCACTTGCACTTCAGCTCAGCTCCTCCCTCCATCTGCTCTTGAGTGACCAGGGCACACTGGTAAAGACTTTAGATCACTCTAGAAATATCTCTGAGTTCCCTGCCTCCAAGATGGACTGGCAGGGGGAGGATGGGGATCCAGTATCTTTGGTGTTAATGAAAGTGGGCACAGAAAAGGAATGACCGTGGAACTCATTCTGACCACACGGGCCCTCTCTGGGTGAAGGCAGCTTTGAAAACAAGGCAGGCAAGTGACTTTTTTTCAAAGGCAGGTGTTGAGGAATTGCAGCTGATACTTGTTTTTTCAACCACTCTGCATCCAACAATACAAGCAATCCAGTCCTTCAAGGTTGGCATTCTTGACACAGAAGTGGAAGAGACAGATGTCCCCTTCCACCAACCTAAAACAAAGCTTGGCCCTTCGGGTAGGCAGGCCAGAGTTAGCAAATAAAAATACACAATGCTGGGGAACTTGGGTGGTCTAGCCAGCGAAGCATCCAGCTCTTGATCTCAACTCAGGTCATAGTCTCGGGTCGTGGGTTCCAGGCCCTCATCTGGCTCTGTGCCCAGCACATAATCTGCTCGAGTTTCTCTCTCCCTCTGCCCCTACCCAACTCCGCCCCATGCTCTCATCCTCTCTCTCTGTGTCTCTCTCAAATTAAACACACACACACACACACACACACACACACACAAAACAGGATGCCTGGTTAAATTTGGATATCAGAACCACTTTATTTACTAACAACAATTTTTTATTATCTGAAATTCAAATTTACTTGGTCATCCTGTGTTTTCTTCCCAACTCTGTCTACGGGGAATTTGTCTCTGGAAGGAGTGACCCAGAGGCACAGAGTGAGACATGGCTCAGAAAGGCTCCAATGGGGTTCAGTCCAGGGGGCATTCAAGACCCATGCCTGCTAGTTCCATTGGGAATTGGGGTCCCATGGCGATGGTCCCAGTGGCATTGCGTGAAAGGGACCATCTCTGGGCAGGGTCTTCTCCTTGCCTCCGTCTCCTCCTTCCCGCCTAAGGCTCATCCTGCCACTTTTCTCTTGATTCTCAGAGCTACGTGAGAATCATCTGAGAAATTCCTTCTTGACAACGCATTTTTAATTGACGTTTTCTCAAATGTATCTTCTTTCTCAGTTAAATAAGATGCATGTGAGCGTTTGAGCTCTCAGTCCTACTTCAGGGTAGTTCAGGTCCAGGGGCAGGGGCTAGGGCCTCCTTCCCAACCCCAGCCCCCCAGAAAGGGCCAGCGGTGTTCCCCTCGTGGGCAGAGACCCCGGAGGCACTCCGCACGCCCTCCTGTTGGAGAAGTCGGCCACAGCGCAGCGTCTGCAAGTCTTCTGTTTGGGCCCAGCCACCTTCTTCCCTGCTCTTTGTGAGTTCACAAGGAAAGGGGCCATTTACTGGGTAGATTTTAGGGCAATCGGGCACTACAGTTCCCACACCGGATGCGTTTTATTCACCTCTAAAGGCCAGTGCTGGCGGGGGCAGGGCAGGTTTCTGTGTTCCATCCTCCACCAGCAAAGAGCCCCTAGGGTTCTCTTTCAGCTGAGAGCTCGCTGATCAAGCCATTTGCTAAAGAATGCAGCGGGCCCTTGCCCTTGTAGCTGGTGGCTGGGCTTGCCCCTGGAGGCCCACTGTAGCCCACTGGGGACCTGCCCTTCACCCACTGACTCTGTCCCTCCACCTTTCACCCTTCCCTCTAGGCAACTCCCTGTTTAAATATGGGGGGAGGGGTGTCTCTGTTTAAATAGGGGGGAGTTTGGAGCTGCACACATTCAGCTGTGAATCCTGGCTCTACCACTCCTTGGCAATGGGATCTCACCCACAGCCCCTCTCTGAGCCTCAGCTTTCTCATCAGTAAGAAAGGGGTAATAAATCTATGTAGGACAGGGTGCCTGGGTGGTTCAGTTGGTTAAGCAACTGCCTTCAACTCAGGTTATGGTCTCGGAGTCCCGGGATCGAGTCCCGCATCTGGCTCCGGCTCCTTGGGAGTCTGCTTCTCCCTCTGAATTCTCCCCTCTCATGCTCTCTCTCACTATCTCTATCAAATAAATAAATAAATAATCTTAAAAAAAAAAAGAAGAAGAATTTTAGATGTAATAATAGAAAGCCAGTTCCAGTAGTTTAAGGAAAAGGGGAGAATAATGCTTAGGTATTTATCGGTTCATGAAATGTAGAGCCCAGGATAGTATTGGGTCAGCTTCAGGCACAGCTCGTTCTAAGAGCTCAAACAAGGTCAGAACTCAGCCTCTCACTCTACCTTTGTATGTTTTTTTCTGTGTTGACTTCTCTTATGAGCTGAATTGTGTCTCTTTGAAATTCATATATTTTTTTTAAGATTTGTTTATTTATTTATTTTAGGGAAAAAGAGTACACATACATACAAGTAGGGGCAGGGGCGGGGGGGGGGGAGGGAGGAGAATCTCAAGCAGACTCCCCGCAGAGCACAGAGCCTGACTTGGGGCTCACAGTCTCCCAACTCTTGAGATCGTGACCTGAGCTGAAATTGAGTTGGACACTCAACCCACTAAGCCGACCAGCAACCCCCAAAATTCATATGTTAAAGTCCTAACCCCTCCTACCTTCATGTGACTATATTTTAGGACAGGATCTTTAAAGAGATAATTATGGTAAAATGAGGTCACATGGGTGGGCCTTAATCCAATACTACTGGTTTCCTTATAGGAAAAGGAGATTAGAACACAGACAGACACAGAGGAAAGCCCATGTGATGACACCAGAAGATAGCCACGTACAAGCCAAGGAGAAAGGCCTTAGAAGAAACCCACTTCATGGACACCTTGATCTTGGACTTCCAACTGCCAGAACTGTGAAAAAACAGATATGTGCTCTTTAAGCTGCCCAGTCTGTGCTGAGAGGAAGGGCAGCCCTAGCAAATGAATACGGTTTTGTTCTCACATCTTGTCATTCTATGTACTTACAGTGTGGCCCCTGTGGTTCCAGGTTTATGCCCCAGCTCAGCAGCCTCCGTGGAAACAATCTCTTTTCCCTAGCAGGCCTAACAAAAATCCCAGAATTGAGTCTCATTGGCCTGATTTGGGTCACGGGCACACTCCTGAGCCAATCTCCTGTGACTAGGGAGATGGAAGAAGCTGATTGGCCAGACCAGAGTCTCGTGCCCACCCCTCAAGTCTAGCCAGAGTCGTCCAAACCACGTGTCCTGAGAGGAGGACTGGGAGCGGAATGGAAATTCCCTGGGGAAGACTGGGGGCCAAAGGGAGAATGGGTGCCAAAAGGCTGAAACTGCCCTGCTCTGATCTACCCCCACCCACAACCCATCGTCCACTGAGCTGCCCAAGAGCTCTTTCTTCATTTCAAATCAGACTGTCTCACCTCCTTCCTTCAATAAAGTTGCATTATTTGGCCTGCCTGCCTCTCTGCCCTTTCCCCTCTCAGGCCACACCCACCCCTGCAGATACAGGCATGTGGCAGGCGCTTTCAACATGGGGGGTGGGGGAAGGGCTTGTGTAGCCACTGCGACCCCCAGAAACTTCCCTAGTCCCTCCTCAAGTCCCAGATTTACAAATCACTCTCTCTGGAAATCCTTCTCTTTTGAGGCCAACCCACCTAATTTCCAAAGTGGAGCTAGAAAAGCATGATGGCAAAAAGCCGGATAGACCGGGTAGGTACAAATCTGTTCGCTGTGTGACCTTGGGTATGTTTTTCACATTCTGTCCCTTCATTTTCTCAGGACCCAGTTCCCAGAATTGTTGATGCAATGAAGGACGTAGTTCATGAAAAGCACTTGGAACAGTGGTACACAGAGAACACCTAATAGGTGCTAACTATTGTTACGTCCTGTCCTTTGCACACACCCCTATTGGGGACCATCTGTGTCCCTCTGAAGGAGGGAATCCCTAGTGATCATATTGCACCCCTGGGGCTCATTAGGTATGCTGGTTCCCCAGCACAGAGAAGGTGCTCATTATCTGGAAACCCTGAGTGTAGTTGAGTGAGAGAGCAAATGAATGAACGAACACAGAGGAAGAGTCTGGGACAACGGATGGAACAACATCTTCCCCAGGATCTGTGATGTGGGCAAAGCTCCACCTGTCCCGCTCTGAGCCAGCCCCACCCTTTTCTCCTGAAAGCCATTTTCCTTCTACCCTTCCTCCTGCTTCATTCAGCCGAAGTTCAAGTGCAAACCACCAGGAAAACCCAAAGAACGTTCATGGGATAAATCACCCGATTACTAATCAGGTCCACCCCCGTCCCACCGTTAACCGCTATTTTCCCCGCGAAAAGTAAATACGCCTCCTCCCCATCGCCTGACAGCGAAGCCATTAAACCCAGGAAGGGCGTGTCTCCACAGCAGCCCAGAAAAAACTTGAAAGTGGAAAAATACGGTGGATTCGGTGATTCAGTGGTCGTTAAGATAGCCAAAATGTTTGGTTTCAGCTTTGACGGAACCCATTCCTCTCCCTTCTTTTCCCTTTGAAGATCAGAGGAAGCAGAGCCTTAGAAGACACCTGAGCAGGCTCGATGCCTTTGCGCTCCCAGGTGAGTTTGCCAAACACGTGAGTTTCTTTCCGATTTGCCCCTTACTCCCCCACCCCCAACCACCACCCGTAGGACTGGGCGCGGAGGGGCCCGGACTTTCTGACATAGGCAGGTAAGCCCGCACAGCGCCCTCTGGAGGAAGCGTGGCGGTGCTGAGAAACCAGGGAGCACGGCCCCCAGCACTTGGGCGACACATTTGGCTCTGGCTTCTGGCAGCTAAGGCAGAAAGAGAAACACATCGGGTTGCATAGTTTTCATTTTCCGACAACAGAAAGCATGTTCAAACCTCGGCAGAGACAACATTTTTACTGGAACCAGGCTCCTGAAGGAATGCACTGGGGCACTGCGGGGATAAAGGACGCTGGGTGACAGGGCGGTGATCTCTGCAACCGCAGTTTCATGTGTCCCCACATAGGTTCCTTCACTCTCCGAACAAACACCTGCGGGGCCCACCTGCTGGGCCTGGCCTCCGCTGGGGCCCCGGGGCCACAGACAGGGCATGGCACGCCCCCTGCTGCCCAAGGCTTCTCCTCCTTCGGTACTGAGGATGCCCACTCCTCAGGTTATCACCTCCCTCTGCGCATCAGGGGCAGCCGCGACAGCACTGTTACTCTAAGGGCGGATGGGACTTCCTCCCTCACTTGAGAATGTGATCATTTGGAGAAGTGATGGAGTCAAGGGTAGCCCATACACCTAGGTGCCTCTGCCCCCAACAGCCAGCCTCCCTCTTTGCCTTTGCTAACAGAACTCCCACCTTGGTAGGCTGTGCCCAGGCCTAGGGAACACATGTGACAGATCTAAGAAATCCAGGGTGACCCCAGTCCCCTGTATTTTATTAAAGACTCACTTTCCCATCCTTGTAGCTAAGGCTGATCTTGTGACCCAGTTCTGGTCAAAGAGATGTCTGCTAAAGCTTCTGGGAAAGTTCTTTCCTCCCAATACATGGAAAGCCCCTACTTTCTGCTTTGAACATGATATGTGAAGACTGAGGCTCTGAGCTACGGCAGCCTTTTAAGACTATGAAGTGATGAGGCCGGACTCTTAAAAGGAATACATGGAAGACAGCAGAATAGAGAGAGTCCTTGATGTAAACTTTGATCATAGAACCAACCTATGACCAACCGCCTGCCTGCAGATGTATAACATGTCTTTATTGCTTTTGCTTCCTTTAGAGGATTGTCCTATGACTTGCAGCCAAGTACATCCTAATTAATACAATAGGTGTACATACAACATGAGAAAATTCAGTCTTGAGGAGACCACTAAGGGTCATGGAAAGAAAGAGAGAAAGAAAGAAAGAAAGAAAGAAAGAAAGAAAGAAAGAAAGAAAGAAAGAAAGAAAGAAAGAAAGAAAGAAAGAGAAAGAAAGAAGCTTTGGAGTCAAATGACTCTGGCTTTCAACTTGGGCTCCTGGTGGACCAGTGACAAGGGACCCTAGACACACAAGTGCTGGACATACTTTCTGTCGGGCTGCCTGCCTGCCTACCCGTCTCTTTCACTGCACTTTCCCCAGCAGCCAGATGCATAGTAGGCATCCGGGAAAGTTTTGTTGAACAAAGGAATAAATTCCTTTCCTTCGCTCTTGTAAAATGAGGTTTCAGTGGTGTGTTGGCTTGCTAAGGCTGCCATAATAAACTACTACAGACTGGGTGGCTTAAACAAAAGACAATTATTTTCTCACAGATCTGGAGGCTGGAGGTCCAAGGTCAAGGTGTCAGCAGGTTTGGTTTCTGCTAAGGCCTCTGTCCTCAGCTTGCAGATGACGTCCTACTTCCTCTGTCTGCACGGGATCCACCCTCTGTGCTGATGTCCCTGGTGTCTTTCTATGTGTCCAAATTGCCTTTTCTTAGAAGGACACCAGTCATGTTAGATTAGGTTATATTAGATACCCCAATGACCCCATTTTAACTGAATTGCCTCTTTAAAGACTCTATCTCCAAATACAGTTCCATTTTGAGACACTGGGGTTGAGGGCTTCAGCATATGAATTTTGTTGGAGTTGGGGAAAGACGCAATTCATCCCATAACAATTGGTTATGGCCAAGTTTGTTCCCAGTGCTTAATTCAAATCTTTTCCCCATTCCTGCATGTCCATTGGTCATGTAGGCCTCACTCTTGGTATTTTTAATGAAGATTATTTTGATAAATGCTTTCATAACATTCATTTGACAAACACAGAATAGCCCCTTGTTTGTTTGTTTGTTTGTTTGTTTGTTTTATCCAAAGTACTTTCCATATCTATGATCCCACAGCCTCTTAGGTGGTGTTCTCATTTTGCACATAAGAAAACCAATGCTTAGAGAGGTCATCTGACCTTCCCAAGGTCATTTGCAAATAGCTGGATCAAAGAACAGGAGGCCAGGCCTGTTCAATGCTGAACCCTAGCCTTGCCTCATTCTGATATGTGTGCGTGCCTCGGCGGCAGTTCGGGGGTGGATTCTTTAGGTGGTATGGATGAAGGCTGGGACCCCAGGCTTTTTCTTCAAGGCTCCTCTCCGTGACAGTCTGGCTGTCTCTGATCCCACCCACCAAGCTCCGATCATACACCCCCTTCCTGACACACATGTGCTTTCCTGTTTTCATGGCTTGTGCCTCTCCTGAGCATGGCCTTTCCCTACTCCCCCTAACCTCCCCTCTTCCTCATCATGATTTCCCCCCGGGATGCCCCTGCTCCTTTTCCCTATAATCTCCATGCTCTACCCTGACCTCCACAAGTTAAAATGGTCCAGGCTGTGCCGGCCTCCCCCAGGGCCAAGAACATTTCCTGTTGCTTCTGTATCCTCCTCGCCGGGCAGGAGGCAGCACAGAGCTTGGCAGACCTTTGCTACCCAGTGAATATGGCTCTGAACTGACGTGAAGCCCGTGGAGAGAGATGGCATCCCTGTTCCCGTCCGGGGAGAGTGTTTGGGAAGAATATGTTTGTAGAGACCGGGGAAAGGGAGAGGAAGCGAGGGGACTTGAGCAGAGGCTGGGGGGAGGGGCCATAGAGGATGAAGAAGGGCTGCAGTGGTCACAGGCCTCCATGAGGGAGAGATTTAGCTTGGGCACAGAACCTCCCCACCCTAGAAAAACAGGAAGCAGGCTTTCCCTCCTGCCTTTGTGCCAAAAGGAGAAGGAGTCCACACCTGAACATCCCATTCGCAACTTCCGTGCCCAAGGAAGGGGGAAAATCTGACTTTCCAGCCAAGGAGAAGGCATAGCTAGCTTTTGGTAGAGAAATAATGACATCCAGTGGACATCCGTGTCATCCTCAGACTCAAGCGATGGCTTCCCCGGTCAGGAGGCCTTCCAGAGCCGGGACAAGAGGCTGTGAATCCAGCACTGGAAAGTGGAGCCTGAACCCTGATTCTGCCTCTTCACTCTGTGACCTTGGCTAAGGCACTTCTCCTCCCCGGGGCCTCTGGTTCTTCCATGGAGATGGACAGACTCTGAAAGCACTTTTTATGAACTGTTTAGCAGCTACGGCTTGTCCCTATTAACAGAACTTGGGTTTCTTGCTAACAGTTGCTTTGAGGCAGTGCTGTGAAGTAAGAGGAGGGCAAGCTTGGGAATCAGAGGGCCCTGGGTTCAAATGCTGAATTCCCCCATTGAATGACCTGAAGCAATTAACCATCTCCCTGAGCACTTAGTTCGGCAAAATGGGTTCGTGACTGCTTCCTGAGGGGTTTTGCCAGTATGAGACCCTATTGTGGGAGCACAGGCAGCAACATTCCTGGGATATAGAATGACTGACGTGTCCCCACCCCAGGGGCACAGGGCGGGGGGCTATGCAGACGGCAGCGCTGTGTCTCAGCACCTGGAAAAATAGGAGGAGAGCTCCGAGTCCCTGCACTTCCTGCACGGCTCCAGCAGGCTTTCCAGCCACCTTCGGGGGCTAGAGGTCTCTGGGATCTCACAGGCCTCCAGGGCCAGCACTAGCCAGAGGTCAAGGCCACCCATTTGATACAACATTCCCTCAGGCTGAGGGGGCCAGGCTGGAGAGAAATGGGTGCCAGGGGCGAGGCGGACCTCCCCCCACTGGCACCCCTCCAAGAACAGAGACAGGAACCCGCGGACAGTCAAACCTGACTTTGACTGAATTGTAAATCCAGTCAACAGAGCTGAAACCCCTGAACTGGAGGGGGGCAAGTCAGAAAGTGGCCAGATGAAACAGGCTGCCACAAGGCACGCAAGGACCTCTGGGAGCCGGGGAACTCGCATTCCAGAAACATAGTGATATTTTTGCATGCCTGACTTTGGGAAAAGAAAGTAGCACTCTTGAAGAAAGTAGTACTCAGGCAAAGCCTGTGGACATAGTAGGTGCTCAAGACAGGCTGCCTGGCTTTTTGCTTCTTGCTCCCGTCTATGCAGAAGCCAGCCAGCTCCACATGTCTGTGTAAGGCCATCCTGAGCTCCTGCCCTGTCCTGGACCAAAGGAAATCCGTGTGTGATCCTGGCCCCTCAGAGGTTAGCCCCAGCTTGGGCAGGAGGAAGGCCTGAGTACTCACGATAGTGCTGGACTCTCATCCCCCAACAAACCCGTGAGGAAAGATTATCCCCCACCCCATCTGCTTTGTGAACCAGGAAGCAGGAACCCTGGGACGGCACGTGATGGTCCCCAAGTCACACAGGTAGGACACTCAGGAGCTGGAGTTTAAACCTGGCCTCTGGCCATTGCCTCCCCAAAAGGACTCTGGACGGGGTTTGCTGAGGCCCATCTGTGTGCGAGGCCTCATGCTGAAGGAACCCCCATGCTCCATGCTTTACTACACTGTCTCACGTGTTCCTCACAAAAGCCCTATAAACCACTCCTCCCTCTCTCCATCTTCCCTCCTATTTTGCAGATGAGGAAACTGAGGCTCATGGAGGTGAAGTGACTCGCGTAAGGTCACCAGCTGGTCAGCGGTGGGCCCAGGACTCAGTCTACACCGAGGCCAACACCCTCATGCGTACCCACTCTGCGATTCCAGGGGAGGCAGCCATGTTGTAACAGAAGCCAGGGAGCGTCCTGTCACCTCGTCCACAGTTCAGAAGGTCCTTCAGGCCTCTTATCATCCCCCGCCTGCCTGAGATGTGGCATATCCTCACGCTGTAAACAACAGAGAAAATCTTTCTTTCCTCTTCCTGTCTCAGCTAGCTCTGTGACATTGGACACATGTCTTCACGTCTCTGAACCTCAGTGTTCTCATGCAGGAAATGGGGCCTGGAAATCCCATTTACAAAAGTATTGTGAGTTACTGTTTTCATCTCGAGTGCCTCTCCTCCCTGAACACACCTGTGAGGGGCCCTCCACCCCCACAGCCTGGATTCCAGCCACCAGCTCTCCTGTCCTGGCTCTTACCGCAGGCCCCTGCCACAGGCCAGAACATCTGCCCGCAAACGCCATGGAACTCTGCCCCTGAGCCGGGGTCCTGCCAGCAAAGAGTTTAAACAAACAGAACTGGGCAGAAGTGAAATGGTCCGTCGGTTGTAAAAGGTTGTGCCTCATGCTCATGGCCTCGGGTTTCATGATAATCCGAGTGATGGTTCTCCTGAGGAGGATTAGGGAGAAAATGGCAGGGGGCTCTGAGGGGAGCAAGAAAAAAAACAGTCATGTACCCAAGGCAAGCACTGCCAAGAAAGTGGCCCCAGAAGTTCAATAAACAGAAGATGGCGGTGGATGCGGAGGCGGGAGGGGGGTGGCAGGGGCGGTGGTTGGGGCACTGGAGGAAAAATGGGGCTCTTTCCAACTGCTCCAGTGCCTCAGTCAGGCCTTCACCGGTGAGAGACGTTTCCACCAAATTTGTGGAGGACTACCAGCAACCCCAAACCACTGTGGTCAGAATCTGGGAGGTGAGGCAGCAAGCACAAATGCTCACTGAGGCTGTGCAGGTAAAACAGGAAGCACATAAAGAAAACGAGAGAACACACACAGGATGAGCCTCGACAGGTGACATCAGTTTCAGTTGGGAAGGCCAGAGGGAGTGATAGGGACTGTGGCCCTGGGGACAGCCAGGACTGAGCTGTTGGCTCTGCCCAATCTCTACCCTGTGGCAGGAATGCAAGCCTGGCGTTGCCAATCTTTTTTTTTTTTTTTCAAGAGAAGTAGGAAAGAACGGATTTTGTTTTTTAATGTGCAGGTTCCCAATTTTTAAACACTGGCAACTAATTCCAATGTTTTTTTAAAGTGCTACGTGGGCCAAACAAAATATATCTGTAAGCCAAATTTGACTCATAGGCCACGGGTTTGCAATTTCTGCGGTTTTGTGTCATGGTAAAGGCAATGAGATCTGCCTGCATTCAAACCCCAGTTCTCCGGTCTACGGGCAGGGTGACCGTGGGCAAGTCACCTAGCCTCTCCAAGTCTTAGTTACTTCATCTGTAAAATGGGAGTAATGGTAGCATCAACTTCATTATGACATTTGAGAAAGTTTGATGAAATTATGTCATGGAAATTCCTTGGCACGATGCCCAGCACACAGTAAGCTCTAAAGAAATGTAAGCTATTGTTAATAATGCACCGGGGGGGGGGGGGTAAGATAGAATTGGAGCAGTGGGCAAAGAAGGAAGCCAGGAAAAGAGACCAAGCAGGCAAAACAGGACCAAACGTGAAAATGCCACCCAAGCGTTCCCTGTCTTGCTATGTCTGGAATAGCCCTTTGGGATGACTGTCACAAACTGGCATCACATTGACAGGAGAATTTTGGACAGGTTGGACAGTGACCTGAAGGGTGGTGGCCATCCACTCTCCCTCTTTCCAGAATATCACCACAGAGACCCCATGAAACCTTCTGGATTGTTGCAGAGCAAAAGGTGGTTAGGGAGGGAGTTCTGTAAGAGGCAAAATGGCGCTCCGGGTCTGCGGCTCAGCCACTGCCCAGCCATGTGACTTTGGCTATATCATTTCTCCCTCTGAGTCTCCAGTTACCTACCTCTGTACAATGGGATAACCATAGCTCCCTCTCAAGACAGTGGTTGGGAGTAGGAATGAGGCAGTGTAGGATCTGGTAGAGCACCCACGTTCCACAAATGGAGGCTGCCACTACTGGTAACTGTTGTTATCGCATCCACCAACCTCTCCACAGGCAACCATCACGGTTTCTCTCTGGGGAACCATCTCTTCCCCTTTCCCAACTGGATGGTTCAGTTGGCATTGACACTGACTCCAGGGACAGGTGTGTGAGGCAGGGGTAGCTAATGAGAGTAGCATTGCATCCTGGCCCAACGGGAATCCAGACCAGGAATTTCATTCAAACTATGAGGGAAAAGTTCTCCCTCTTCCACCAGGTGTGTTGTAGTGAGGAGAAGTCCAGAGTTGCTAGCCGTCCATCTTACTACCATGTGGAAAGAGCCTAAGAATGGAACCTATATCAAGGAAATCAGAACAAACATTTGGAAATATTCTTGAGCACCTGGATCCAGCTATGCCTGAGGCTCAGACTACACTGGGCTATACCATTTCATGAGCCAAAAAATTCCTTTTTCTGCTTAGACTATTCTGGGTCGAGTTTTCTGTGTCTTGCAACAAGAACCACAACACATACACGAGCCTTAAGGATGAGTTAGGAAACTGCCCCCAAAGGAGAGCTTCATTGGTTGGCAATTCTCTAGGCTCTCAGAGCATGCTCTGAGTATGACAGCACTATTTTCCTTCTTTCAAAGTATGGTAATACACCCTGAAAGCCTTTCACAGACTGTGGTCAAGTTTTCCTTAAAGCTGCATTTGTGAATCAGGGGCAATTTCCCCCCCCCCCCCCCAGAGGATATTTAGCAATGTCTGGAGACATTTTTGGTTATCACAGTGGAGCAAGGGGGAGACAGTCTGTGTTACTTGGCATCTAGGGAGTACAGGCCAAGGATGCTGCCAAGCATCCCACAGTGCAGAATACAGCCCCCCTTCCAAACAAGAATGATCCCACCCAAACATAAATAGTGCTGAAGTTGAGACACACATATACCACCCAATATTTTACTCCTAACAACCCTTCCTTTAGCCACCATAGCTTTCCTGGGGTCTTAAAGTGCTGTATACTTGAAGACAGAAACCAGGCTATTAGGGAATTTTATATACTTCATGATGTTCTCCTGGGGTAGGCAATGCTGTGACTACAACCCAATTCAAAGAAGCTGCCCAAAATGTACACACTGGTTATGCATAATCACCTCGTGGGTCTGCAGCCACCCTCCCCATCGTTGTAACTCCCCCAGTCCATACCTAATGGACCAACAGGAAGAGAAAGCAACCTCTCGGAAGATAGTCTCATCCAGTGACACATGCATGTCTTCCCACATCCCGTAATAATGGATCAGACAAATAAAGCAAATTACATAAATCCCACATACCCGACAAAAAGGAAAGATAGCATTCCCTTTCTATCTAAAGTAGCATTTCTCAGTGTGTTTCTCCTCTGAACACTAGTCTTGTGAGATCCTCATAGGGGGAAAATGATTCCAAGACCAAATAAATGTGGGAAACATGAAAGCCTCATTACCTTCGTGGGCAGTAACAGCATGCATTAGCACACTGAAGGCTCTGATAAGTCCTGCAGTTAAAAAAAAATCTGTTTGACTTTAATTCCCTATTTTTCAAACTGGATCACAGAATCTTTTTTCATGTATAATGCTTATTTAATATTCCATGGAACTATCATCCTAAAGGATACACATTGGGAAACATTTCAAGGGAACTACAGAGAAAATGAAATTTAGTATAAATGATATGTAAAAGCTGATACAGCAAAACCAAGTGATAGTGGCAATAGACTAAGGCCCTTTGGCCAAAGAAATCTGCCTTAAATGTCTCAGTATGGCTCATTCTAATATCATTTGAGCATCCCTACATTTTTATAGCTACTCCAAGAGTCTCCGGAGGGCCAATGAAGTTAGATACTAAAATTGTGAAAAAAAGTCGCACTCCAGTAGATACTGCACTGATGGATAGGATCTGGAGAAACTGTTGCAGAAGGGATGGTGTTGTTCTGGGAATGCCAGCCTTCCTGGAGAGCCTTCTCAAGCAATGAAGAATAGGGGCATTTGCCCCTTGAATCTTAAGACCTCCAAGTCATTTCTGGAGTATGCAATTCTTACAGTATCTGTCAGTCATGTTGACCCTGTCAAAGTTTATCAAAGAACTGGGCAGGGAGTCACGAGGGGAGAGGAGAGAGCAATGGACAGCGGCGTCAGCCACACCAGGCACCCCCCTAAAAGAAACAGTCCACCCAAGGCCACTGCACTTCAGGCTTCGCTTGAACAAAGGATCACCATGAATTGGACAAAAGATGGACACCTGACCAAGGGCAGCCCATCCATTGGTTGGTTGGTGACCTATGAGGAGGCCCAACAAAGAAGCTCCTCCCAGTAGCTTCAGGTAATTGAGATGAGCAGATTCTGTCACTCTGGGATTCGACTGGGCTATCAGGGAGGGAGGCAGCAGGTTGGTGGCAGAAAAACATGCACAAGAAACAGGAGTTGACACTGGCGCAATGGCGTGAAGATTCATGAACTGCTATGAAGAGATCCGACCGCAAAAACCTCGTTCGATTCCTGAACTCCGAACACTCACCTGCAGAGCCGGGAGTCGGACTCCAAGCTGTGAAGCCAGAGTGCTGGCTCCAATTCCGTGGGTCGGCACAGGGAGCCAGGGAGTCTGCTGTTCCATGAAGAACCAGTGCTGCTGGCCTCGGCTCGACCTCGCCCAAGGAACGGCGCGGTTTTGGAGTCTACAGTCAGGAGAACCGCCACCTCGGCCCTGACAGTCGAGTGTCCAGATGCTGGCTGGGAGGGGCCTGGGCTTGGCCAGGAAGGCCCTCGGCCTACCGAGGCACCTCTAGTTACTAGTACCATTTGGACCTCACAGCTTCCCTTCTCCCCAGGGGAGCCTCTGCAGTCATGACACAGTATGGCTAAAGTCACACCCCGAGGTTCGACATGGCTGACCCGGAAAGGGTTGGAAGGCGTTGCAAAAACACAATATAAAATCTCGTTCCTAGGATAACAATGCCACAATGCTCTTGACTCAAGGACTGGGGAGTGGGTAAGGGGGTGGGGTGGTTGAGGTTTCCCACTTGGGTTGAAAATCAAGACTCAGGGAAAAGGGATCAAGGTCAAGTTCACTTCCGTAAGTTTTACTCCCCAGCCAAAGGGTTATAGAGGTGGCGGCAGCAGCAGAACTACATCATGGTGCCTCCTGAATCTCACCCCAGGCTTTAGGACCTACGTGTCAGTGACCAATGTCTCCGGGCGAGCCTGAGAGCCAGTTTGGTGCAACTGCCAAGGCAGGATCCAGGCAGCTGAGACCTCCTCCGCAGCAACCCAGGGAATCGTAGGGCGGACCACCGAGCAAGCCTTGGGTTCCATCCACCACATTCACTGAGCCCCCACCTTGTGCTACACACTGTCCTCGGTGCACTTACGTATACGGTCACATTTGTTCTCCCCATCACAAACAAGCCTCTCAACACATATTAAAGTTATAAAACAAGGCTGCAGATTAAGCCAGGATGGAGTGAACCTTGCAGGCAATTTGAAATTCAGAATTTACCATTTTGTCTTCTTTTTCCCTCTTCATTCTCTATCCCTCCCGATTGTTCTTTTAAGGGCAGAATCATTTTAATGACTGAGTGTCTGCATTTGGACTTCTTCTCTCCTGTCTTCCCTGACCAGCCTGGTGGTTCTCAGACTCTAAATGGGCGTGAGAACTACTGCACTGGGTCATACAGTACATAGCTTGTGTGCCGAATTCACATCTCGGGAGTTTTCAAGAGTCTTTGACTCTGTGGTTTTTCACCTGAAGTGCTCACTTGGGAATCTCAGTGCCACGAAAGGGGAGACGCTAGGGTACCTGGACAGCCCTGGAATCACACTGGAGGTCTTGTTCATTCAACACACACCTTTACCAGTTCCTGGGATCAGGGCTGGGGACACAGAGATGACCAAGGGCAGATCATGGAATGAAGGAAATCAAAAACCCTCTGTGAATTCAGGCTGGGGTGACTTCAGCTCACTTAATGCCCCAAGCAGGTCCTGGAGGGAGGAGTGATTATAAAGAAGGATCTAGTCCTTGGTCACCTGATCAATAAAGAGCAGAGGTGAGATTTGAACCCAAACCATTTGCCCCAAAGGTGGACTCTCTACCCTCTCCACCCGCAGGTCCTCAAACGTGCACATTAATAGTTGCAATACTAAGGAGAAAAGTGGTGAGGCATGAGAAGAATTCAGGCATGGAGGATTTCCTTCCTGCTCTGCGGATTGGATCAGAGGTAACATTTGAGCTGAGCCTCAAAGAACATGCAAAATTAGGCATTTCCCATGCGGAAAATGTATGCCTAATGGCAGGAGCATCAGATCCTAAGTGTTATCTGCCCAGCCTCCGTTCCCCTTTCTTTTTGGACCCCAGCAAAAAAGATCTTCCTTTGGGATCTGCCTCCCTTCTCTTCTGAGTCTGCGTGGTTTGTGGGGGATAGACCCCCAACCCCTGGCTCCAGGGTGGCTATGTGACCCAGGCCGTGCCAATCAGAGCACCCCATTCCACTGACCACAGGGATGGGTTTCAGAGTGGAAACAGGAGTCAATCTGAGCCCAGGAGTTTTAAATCCAGGACTTTTGGGGCCTGCCAGGAAGAGAGAGAGTGCTCCCCCAAGATACTCAGAGGATAGGTTGTGCTCCGGCGGTTGCTAGCAATGTGTGGAGAGAGCCTGTCTGCAAATGTGACCATGAGACAGGAGAGCGGGACAGAGAGGAAGAGTGAGACCCAAGGGCTGATGACATAGTTGGCGGCTCCCAGATCCAAAGCTGGCCCATTCCGGGGCTCGTGTGTAATATGAGCCAATAAATGCCCTTCTTCGCCCAGACAAGTGTGAATTGGGCTTCTATCCGTGGATCCACAGAGGCAGCTGAGTAGAGGGCTAGAAATAATAGTCTGAGAAGAGGTAGCTGCTGAGACCATGTTGGACCTTCACATGACTATTCAGCTAGAGATGCGGAAATCAGAATTACTTTTCAAATTGTTATTGAACCCAGTTTACAGATTGGTTGATCAGAACTCAAGATAATAGAACCTCTGGAGCTTTAGCAAATCTGTGGTTTTAAATTCTCACTTTGATGGGGAAACTGGGGCTCAGAGAGCTGAAGGGCATGGCCCAAAGTGACACAGAGAGTGGGGAGCTAAAGGCACAGCCATGGGATAGGTCAGACAGATGTGGGGAGACAGGAAGGACCGAGACATTGGGCTGGGAGAAGGAAGCAATAGTAAAAACACCCTGCAAGAAGCCTTGGAACCAGCAGGCCTTGTGGAGCTCCTGCTTCTGAGTCAGACAGAACTGGATTCAGATCCTTGCTCCGCCATTTTGAAAGCCACTTCCTGTTCTATCCTCAATACCATTGCTTATAAAATGGGGTCCGGTCCTTCATGTAACTATGATTCCATAAGCTCTGTGGTTACCGCGTCCCAAAATGGCTTCCGAAGAAGACAAACAAGGTCCCTGTCTTCAGGAAGCTTACATTTCTGATAAGGGATGTCAGAAAATATACAATTTGTTTATCATCTGCCTTCCCATGTCATACTGTAAGCTTCCTGGGAGCAGGGACATTTGTTTTGTCACTGCCTATTTCATTATCTGGCCATTGGTAGGCATTCAATAAATATGTCTTGAGTAAATACAAGTAAGCAAAGTAATAAAATGGTAAGTACTATAGAATAAACAGAACACAGGATGCAATAGAGAGTAATTTAGGGATAATTTAGATGACCCAGTGGGAGAAGGCTCCTCAGAGAAGAAAACGTTTGAGCAGAGACCTGAATGATGAGGAAGCAGCCATAATGAATAACTGAGGAAATGCATGCTAAGCAGAGGGAATAGCACATGCAAAGGCCCTGAGGTAGAAATAAGGAATGGAAAGAAAGCCTCATAGCTGGAGTGACAGAGCGAAGTATGATTGGAGAGGCAGGCAGGTGCTAGAATGCTGCAGGCCATTACAAGGAGTTTGAACTTGATTCTAACTAAGCACAATGCCCAGCACAATGGAGCATGTTGGGCAGGGCAGTGACATGATCTGACTTATCCGTTCAAGAGCTTGCCCTGCCCACCATGTAGTGCACGGAGTTCAGCAGGAAAAACCACAATGAATGCCACACCAGCATCTGGCACACAATAGGTGTTCAATGAACAAGAAGCATCGGTCACTACCCCCAATGCCATAGCCGCAAAGGCATGCCAATGTCCATTCGAGTCCAAGAAATGTGCTCTTCATCCTCTTGGGTTCGGGCTCTCTCTAGCTACCTTCTGTGTATTGTGATGGTCATAATACAGCCAACAGAAAGGGGTTAGGGGAAAATCCTCTCCTCTTGTTGGTTACAGTAACAATCCAGGAGCCACGGTGGGGAGGGGTGGGGTGGGGGCGGTGGAGTGGGAGCCTTCTGTTAAATGTTGAGTTGCTCCCAACATACTTTTCAAACATTCATTTGCTTTTGCCCAGTCTCCTCCGTAAGAGACATGCTTTCGGATGTGTTTTGAAAAATATTCCATATGCTAATGGAATGTCACCATCTGCCAAAGAAGGCAGAGCTGTTTTTAAAGGAAAAACTATTACAGAAATGAGGTATTCACAGAGGGGCACTAAAGAGCCCAAACGTCGCTGACCTGAGGCTGACCTGGGCCGCCTCGTGTTACCAACATGAAAAGGGAGTGAGAAAATCTGAGGCCAATTAACTTCTCCCCCACCCCCTCCCAACCACCACCCTCTCCCTCTCTCATTCTTCCCCTCCCCTTCTTGGAGACATGATGAAATTTCCTGAAACAAAAACTCGCAGCCCGTTCTATAAAATGCTTTCGCCTTTGGTGGAAAAAGCCCCGATGGTCCCTTTTATCTGCTCATTCCTGAGGCGCAGACCTGGCCCCGGTCTGTTTGTGCAGATGGGCTTGCAGGGAACACTCCCAAGGACAAGAGAGGCGAGGGCCGCCGGGCTGTTTGCCGTTTGCCGCCAGAGCCTGGCCATCAGGAACTCGGGGCGCTGTGCTGCAGGAGGGGGAAGCAGGATTAGGTGGCCTGCGGCCCCAGAAGTGGACAGGCATTGTTCCCCAGGAGGCCTGGGCAGCCCCGAGGCAACTGTTTAGGGAAGATTTTCCAAGTTCTGGGAGTGTCCACCTGCCCTGCCAAGACTGCTGGTTACCACGCCCCTACCTTTCCAGCTGTGCCTCCTCCTCCTCTGTCGCTGGCTTGTCCTCCCGTGCCCCCAGCCTAAATGCCACGTTCTTCCCGACTCCGACTCCGTCTGGGCTCTTCTTCGAAAGCCACCCCTCGCCTCTCTCCAAACAGCCCGAGGTGGCTTCACCCGACTATCTCTCAGGCACCTGCAATGTCCAAAATCCGAACGTGTCTCCCTTCTACCCCAGCCCTCCTTCCCTTATCTGGGAGATCAAGCGCCCCTCCTGCCCCTTTGTTCAGGGCGGGCATACCCACCTGGCGGCCCTTCCCTCTGTGGTCCCCCAGCCTGGAACATTCCCCCGCTGGCTGCTGCTTATCAAAGAGGTCTTGGCTCAGATGTCCCGCAGTCTGCTGCACCCCCTGCCAGGTGTCACCTCTTCACGGCACTTATCGCAATCAGGGTTTATCCCCAGAATTCACAGGTGCGTGGGCACTGTGGCCACCACAGTGTATTTATTTTCTCTGGACTGGAAGCTTCCTGAGAGCAGGGGCCGGTCTCCTTTCCCTACAGCCCCACCTAGTGGCGCAGAGGAGACACACAGCAACCGTGGCTGCCCTCGCTAGCGCCTCCTACGCTCTCAGCCTGCCCCCAAACCGCCCTCTCTCGCCTCTTCAGTGTTTTGCCTTATTCCAGACCTCAACATTCCCATCCTGATTCTTGACGCCAGCCTTCTAACTGGTCAGCCCCAGCTTCAAACCCGTCAGCGGCTGCCCACCGCTGCCAGAATAGAGCCCCCAGTTCTCAGCGTGGCCTGCCGGCCTGGCCACAGTCGGGCTCCTGGCACCCCTCTTTGCCCTGTTCCTTGCACTCTATCAAACTCGGTGCATGGTTGAAGGCACAAGTGCACATTTACTAATGATCAAAAGAATGCATGCCAGGGACACACCAGCAGGAAGGAAAGATGTGCAGAGGATCTGCTCACGCAAGGCCTCTCTGCTCCGTAGGAGGCCTGGCTCCTCAGGGAGACTCTGCTGATCCCAGTGCCCAGGGAGCACGGAGGGCAGCGTGGTAAGAGGTCAGCGGGGGCAGCCAAGACAGGCCAGAGTCAAGGCTAAGCCCAGGTGCTCACAAGCAAGACAGCTCGGGCCTCAGTTTCCTAATGGGTCAGGGCTACTAACACATACCGCACAAGGCTTCTGCGAGGATCACGGCACGTGTAAAGCCGTTCCCAGCAGGCCTGGCGCTCACTATTCGGTGGTTCTGTTTATTCCTGCCGTTGGCGTTGAACCACCCTCTTCCCTGCATTACCCAGCGCTCTCCCCGCCCCACCACCTACACACACACACATACACACACACGCGCGCGCGCGTGCACTGAGGACGTGAAATTCTCGCTTGTCCACTTTGGAGACACTACAATCCGCGGAGCCTACGGACATGTTGAGGTCTTACCCTTGTCCCAGAAACACCCCCTGAGCATCTAAGTGGACTGCTTTTAAAGCCGGGTTATTCTTAACTTAAAAACGAACAGAAGGAACGGTGTGAGTACTGTTCACCTGGTCCCTCTCCCTCAGCTGCACCCACTGAGCGGCCCCGTGCCGGTCACCAACTAACGTCCTCGCTGGGGACCGGCAGCATCCTTCTGAGAACCAGCTCGTGCGTTGCCCCTGAAGAGACCCAGACGGGCCTCGGGCTGCCTGAGCACATTTGATTTTTGTCTCATCTCACACCGTCCTGAGCACTAACCTTTATGATACCTTTCTCTGCTCTGGACATTCTGTACCACCTGCTTAAAAACCACGGGAGAAGCTACCAGAAACAGCTGGCACTGAAAGTCTACCAGGTACTCGTACAGTGCTTTGAACAGATCTAAATTTAGATTTTCAAGAAGGCATTTTAGGTTAGATCATTTAATTCTTACAGTGATTTTAAAATACTGTCTCCACTTCCTAGAAGAAGCTCAAGTTCGGGGCAGAGAATATCCTTGCTCACAAGGCTGCTGCCGATGGGGCAGCAGGGCTCCGATCTCAAGCTAGGTCTGGTGACACCAAAGCTCCTGCTCTTTTCCGCTCTGCCATCCAGTATACTGGCTGGTGACTCCAGCAGGATATCTCTGGATGTGATACCAAGTTCCAAAGTCTGCAATGTTCCAAGAGCATTCCTTCTCAACCCCCAGAGCTGCAGGGTATTTGGAAGTAAGACACACGCAAGAATGGAAAAGGTCCACTGGATGCGAAGATGGTGATAAAGCGTGGGGGGAGCTTAATTAAGTTGTACTCCGTAAGATCTTGCCAGAACACCAGCTTTGGGCTATTCCTCGGGCATGTCCCACTACAGATTGTCTTTGGTCTCGTCACTCCTGCGTTGTCCCAGGCCAGTCCAACAACATACCTACTCTGAAAAATACAATTAAGCAAAACCTGGAGGCAGGATGAGTAAAAAGCCACAGAGCTGAGAGCAATCAACAATACGACTCCATTTATAGGATTCTGCTTTCCAGTTTGCTATACATGCACACACAGAAGTTACTTAAGATGTGCATGCACTAGAATTCCTTAACACAGCTACACCTAACCAATAATAAATTTTAAACACTGGATTAGGGTTTCGGGGCATGTGGTGTGTGGGGTCCCTAGCCCCAGGTAAGCATCTGAAGATCACCGTGGATGCAGTCATCCCACATCTTACATTTGAGTGTCTATGAGGTCTTAGACCCAGCTCCAAGCAATAAACAAGCAGGAGCCTGGAAGTCTTGGAGCTCCCAGAATTTCCTCCAGCTGGAAGACCCAGTCGATCCTGGGCCTCAAGCCTGCCTTGCCGTTAAGTCCCAGCACAAAAGCAGGCAGCTGGTCTAAACACTCCCAACGTGACTGAAGACGGGGGTTGCCAGCTCTTGGCTCCTTCCCTCTGCCTCCCCTTGCCTTTTCAAACCCCTCCCTTGTTTGGTCATTTTTCCTAAAGAAACATGTATCGAGACATTCTGTGTGCCGGTCACTTTGGCACAAGGCAAAGCATTCAATTTGTCCCTCTCCTCTGGAATCTCTTCTATTCTCCAAGTGTACCGTTGCCAAATGTAGACACAATATTTCACGAGGTCACTACTGGAAATGCTTAAAATCATGTTGGTTCAGGGACGGCAAACTGGTGCTCCAGCGATTGACTGTAAAAAGTCTCTCCCCCAACAAAAAAAGTTGCCAATTTTTATAAATTGGGTCTCTGCATAATCGGGATTTTCAGGTTTTCTTAAAAATTCAGAGGGGGCATTACTGGGTCTGCATTCCTGCAACCCAACACATCTACCAGAGCTAGTGGCACCTTTTATACATAGGGAAGCTAAGACCCCAAAGGGGGTATTGCCACACAGCCAATTAGCAACAGGATTATTGGCCAGAGAGCCCAACCTCCTTTCTCCTTATTAACTAGAAAACCAACAGGCTGCAACGGCAAAGCACCACTCTATCCTCTGATTATATATCCAAAGAGTTCTACAAAACTCCTCTTAGAACCTCCATCATCAATATGGCATGCATTTGTAGCTGTGCATGTCTGGCGGTAACACCTCACCTGCTGAGGAAGAAAGAAACTATCATTTACTGAACACCAACCCCGTGAGGGTCGGAGGCGACCGGGGAGGTTAAGACCATCTCTTAACTTAGGACCATCCCACGTCAGGTCCCTCCTGTCCTGCAGCGGTGTTTGGGCTCAACATCTCCTCATCCCGATGAGCCCCAAATTACCAACGGTTTGTCACACTTAGCACGGGCAAGGATAAAAGAGCTGCGAGAGATGATGGTCGCTATAGGAAAAGGCAAGAAACCACCTCAACTCCACCTCTCCCGCGGAGGCACAATCCCATGCACGGACACGGAAGGATCTCCTTAAGAATAGGGGATGACAAGGCAGAGCGCGGCCCAGCACTTAGAGCATGCTACCGTTGCCATTAGGGGTGGTGTGTGAACACGTGTGTATGACAGACACATCTATGTATGCGTACACATAGCCTGCTATACGGAGTGTAAGTCACTGTCGAAGGATACACAAAAAACTGGATGACGATTGAGGGATTGAGGGTCAAGGGTGAAAGAGAGAATCGCTTTTTAGTCTCATGGCTTGCAAAGAGGTTCTCCTAACCATATGCGTATTACTGATTTTTAAAACCTTACAAGAACGGGTGGAGGAAATACTGTATATAGAAGTACTCTGAGCCCCAAGGTCTGCCTTACTGATTTGGTGGACCCGTGGGGGGAGAGCCGGTTATCCGGAAGGCCCTGCTGCTCCTCGGGGACTGGGGAGCGGCCGCGAACCCGGGAAACGGAACTGCACGCCGGCCGCTCCCGGGGAGCAGGCAGCACGTGCGCCTCTCCCACCGCCGCCCGCTTCCAGAACCAGAACCAGAGCGTCCGCTCGCCCTCGGAGCCCCTGGGGCCGCCGAAGGGGCCACCTTCATACTCTTCCAGTAACTGGTGAAGCAACGAAGAACTTGCCGGAAGCTCGCTCCCAGGTCCTGAGGTGAAAGCGAGCTTTCGGCCAAACACCCCCAGGGGTGCCCTGGCATTGTCCCCCACACACCCCTCAGGAGCCAAAAAGCAGTCGGCTTTCAACTGCACTTTACAGAGCAGAGGATTTTTTTTTTTTTTAAATCTACAAACTTTAATGGTACATCACTGGATTACTGAAAAAACATAACAAGGTTTTGAAAAATGTCTTAACAGCATCGGAGTATTGCAACACTTTATTAAGAGTATTGGCTTTGAATTAGTAGCTGAAGTAACAATTGCATGAAGCCAGATTAGGTGTACTGCATAATACTCATACTTGATTTATTGACATTACTTAGCAATTTATTGGACAAAAGTCAAACTTTTTGTTTTTTATTAAGCACATTCCACAGTACAAAGCTGTCATGAATAATATCTGTACAATTCAACAGTTTCAATAGCTGTTCAGACACAAATTTATTTCAAACAGATAATTGGCAAACATAATTAATTACAAGTTAGAATTAGACTAGCCCAGTGCTTTAAAACAGTAATATAGCAGTAATTTACAGTTGCTCAATTATGGTTAGCAAAATAAAGTCCAGGGTAGGGCTGGGAATTACTACTATAATCCCAGAAAGTCAGAATTCCTTGGGTGCCAAAGTCCCCTGCTATAATTTAGTAGGCACAATTCAAAGGTTGTGTGCATATTCGAAGGCCATGATCTCCCAAGGAACAAGAACTTCTATATTAAACATGCAAAAACAACAACAAAAAGTCCATTCGTTCAGAAGAATCGCCTCCTCCCCCCACCCCTCCCGCACCCCTGGGCTCTCCTAACCAGTTTGATATAAAGCTGTCATGTGGAGAGTGGTTAAAAGTCAACTCACTTCCACAACCACGGTCAAGCTTACAACATCTACCTCACAAATAGAGATTTCCTTGTTTATTTTCTTTTTACACTTGGAGACTCAACTTCTCAAAAATAGAAATTAATCTGGTAACATGGGGGCGGGAAGGATGTACTTTGAAAAAAGGGAAACTAAAATGCCAAGCCAACCTCATCAACAAATCACATACACACACATTGATCCCCACACCGTTCTCAATGCAAAGGACAAAACAGAGCGCAGGGCCCTTCCCTTTAGTAGTACAGTGTGCTTCCACGGGAAGAGGGTTACTCAACAGGAGGTTCTTATTGGTCCTTTAAAATGTTACTGACATTCCTTAATCTTTGGAAACAATGGCAAGGGGCAAATCAGAACCTAATATTGAACAAGGGAAAAGGAGTGCCAACCGAATGCCGAAGTCCTTTCCATGCACGGTCAGCGCGCTAGTGCCATTCACACATTCAGGCTGCAGAGCACTTGGAGTTTCGAGAACCTGCCAGGGCCACAGCAGCAGGTGACACCAGAGATGACGGGAATGGGCTTCACGAGCTTGAAGCTTCGCACCACGTCGGAGTACCCCTCCACTCGAGATGGGCCTCTGAACCGACCTGCCCTGGTGTAACGGGCGCCAGCGCATGAGCAGGCCCCGTCACCAGCCCGGTGGGGATGCGACATCCATGCCAGGGCGCATGCGTTCCAGAGCCAGGAAACCCAGTCAACAGGGCCTTCTTGTTCCTCCCTTTCCAGGGTTACTAATGAACAGGATAATGATCTTTGACAGTAAAGTCAAACAAATACCATGGGAAGTGACCACTAGTACTCAGGAGTACTTACGACGAAAAGAACAAAAAAATTTTAAGGTACCTCTCTATTATAATATGCTACACAACAAATAAAACATTTTGTGTTAAACTTTAGAAATTACATTTTAAAACAAGAGTCCTGTTAAAAACACACACACCACACACATACACACAAAATGACAATGACAAAATAAAAATACCATATGAATACTGCAGGAAGGGTTCTAGGTAATCCACGTCAACCCTGGTATAGGTTCTCGAGCCCAGCCCATGGCTAAGTGCGAACACACTCTGTATTAGTGTCTCAGGCACAGAGGCCCTGACTCCAGCAACCTTGAGGTTAAACTGTTATGTACATTATATCTACATGCGGATACAGTATTTTAAATTAGGAGGCAAGCACACGTGTAAAAGTGTTACTCTACCAAATATCAGGAGATGGTTGGGGTACAGAGAGAACAGTTAATAAAAGAAAAGAGCTATATTACCTGTTGGGAGATAATATAACCTGGCTTATAGTTCTTTAAATTAAAAGAAATTGGTACAGAAAGGAAGTATAATCCAAAAAATATGACTATAACAATCCAGAGAAATTTTTCCATTGTCCAACATGTTCCTAATACAGGTCAGAATTCATAATGACTTGGACGGTCAAAAGGAGAATGCTAACTTCTGAAAAGGAAAGCCCTGGACATTCTGGGTAGGTGTTTGGCACCCAAAATTTCACCAAAGAAGAATGCTGTTTCTTAATATCAGACCAAAGTGCAAAGCAATATAAATTAGAGGCCAGTCTTCTCTTGATGGTCGATTTACTTCTGTAAAACAGACTGTACGTTCCTTTTATATGAACAATTTACATTTGAAGCATTAGATTTTTTTTTTTTCACTGATGGGGGAAGGAAATGGGCTTCTGTTCTACTGGAAGTCGGTGAAGCTAAGGTATCCTTCTCAAAGTAGAGGCCGGAATCGGAGGTGAGAAATGTTGGTACTTGGAAGAGTTAGGCTGCTTTGCATCTACCCAGCGTCTAGAACCAATTCCAGCTTCATAACTCAGCTGTGAAGAACTCCCTTAGGCATTTGGTAGCCATGTAGCCAGTAGTTCAAGACTAGGAAACCCTGGGAAAACAAAACAAAACAAAACAAAACAAAAAAAAACAAAGGGAGTATGGATGGATATTCTGGTTAGACATGGAGATACACACCACAGTCTGTCGACACCCACACAGACACGTACTCGTGCACACACAACACAGTACTGAGTTTCAAGTGTAATCAGCATCAAAAATACAAGCTGCAAGTTGTTCTGAGTGTAATACATACCAGGCATCGGATTTACTTAAACCTTGCAACAATCTTATGAGGTAGAAACTATGATACCACTTGGCGCATAAGAGAACAAAGGCTCAGAGACACTGCTTAGTTCAAAGCACTAGCCAGCCGTTAAGGGACAGATAGGGGACTCGAAGAGATGACCGACTCTCTAACTTGTCGACTGTCAGTGCTTGCTACTAAAAATTATGCACATAACAAAATATGCTTCATGTTAGATTTCACATTTAGTATTATCTTTTATGACATCCAGAGCCTATGAGGGCTGGTCTCTATCTGCCTGAGAGCCCTCGTCTATCACTGTGAATCAAAAATATGCAAAAGCTAGTAAATAAAGTATTCCTTCTAAATAGAATGCTAATCAGAAGTTACTTTTTAAAATAAATCATTTATAAAAGGAAAATACAGTGTAGAGGGTAAGACTATGGAATGTTACGTATTATTGTGATCATGACCTTGAGTCAGAAACACATTTTAGTAATAATCTCTAAATTCATCCATGTATACAAATATGTACACATGCACGCACGTACCTAAACTCATCATTACTACATACAATGCAGGCTGACATTTTCTATTCTAAATTTCATCAAAACAAAGTCAAAATCCATTAAAATGATTTCACAATCACTAATGGGTCACAATCCTTTCCAAACACAGCACTAAACCACTGGCCTAGAAGATTTAAAAGTTACCTTTATGTCTAAAATTCTCTGACAAAAAAAGAGAGAGGACAGAGATTTTTTTAAAGCTTGTATTTTTTTTTTAAAGGAAACTTTCCTAAAACGTCAATTTTCATAAAGATCAAGAATCTTTCTCAATGAGTTCAAGAGAGATTTAATTTCATTCATCACTGTTTTCGCATGAAGAATCTTTAAGAGTATTATTTTTAAAATAGTAACGCCCACAGATAAGAAGTAGGTACTCTCAAACACTGCTGGTGGGAACATAAGCTGACTTAACTCTGCTGGGGAGTAATGTGATTCTGTGCATCCAAATCTTTAAACACCAAAACTTCCAACCCAGACACTGCAGACATTTCTAGAATTTATACAATGGTAACAAAAGCAAAGATTTTGGGTGCCTGGGTGGCACAGTCAGTTGAGCAACCGACTGTTGGTTTTGGCTCAGGTCATGATCTCAGGGTAGTGAGATTGAGCCCAAGTCAGGCTCCGTGCTCCATGAAGTCTGCTTAAGATTCTCTCCCTCTCCCTCTCCCTTTACCCCTCAGGCCCATGCTCGCTCTCTCTCAAATAAAAAAATAAATCTTAAAAGTAAAAAAAGCAAAGATTAAGCTAAATAAATGATCATGGTAATGTGGTTTATAACAGCTAAATGCTGGGGGAAAATATACATACATAACAAAAGGGCCTATCTAAACAACTGAATATTATTTTGCCATTAGGTATGGTAATTTAGACAAATATTGACATTATGGACATAGAACAGTTTTGCAACAAAGGGGAAAAAAAGCATTTTAAAACATATACAGTTCTCAGCCATAATTTTAAGAAGCCTGAAAGGACATAAACAAGGAAATTAACAATGGTAAACCATGAGTAGGAGTTTATTTCCTTCTTTTGGCTTATCTACTTATTCTAATTTCCTAATAATGATCGTATATTGTCTTGTAATAAAAAAGAGAGCTACCATACATATTAGGCTCTTAGGAGTTAGTAATTTAAAAAAATGACTCAGCAAATAAATCTACTGGTATATTTCCTGACACAGAAATACTCTTACCTTATATTTTAGGGTTGAATATTTTACTGCAAGGTTAAATCATCGTTAGGGTAGTGTTTCTTATTATGCATAAATCTTACAGTATCACATGGTAGTAATTTTTTTCATGTTACAATAAATGAAAAGAATTTGGAAAAGAGCAGTAAAATCTATAGAGCTGACTGCCAAGGTTGTCAAAAGTAATTCACTTTGAAGAGACAAACACATTTGAGGTTTCACTGCTTGTGCTGCTTAAACAGCAGATAAGATTTTTTCCATTGATTTATAATCGTGGATCATAACAAGGGCAGTTGTTCTGAGATTCCCAAAAAGGGGGCAGGAGGAAGGCCCAGAAGAAGTAACACCAGTTTCCTTTCCACCACAGCCTATGAGAGAAACATCACCAGTGATCATTATTTCATTTCTCAATCAAAGAAATCTTGTTTTGGGCACTTTAAAGTAATATATAAAAGTTGTCCAATTTGTGAAAGTTTAGTATGTTTTAAATTTCATCGATTAAATATGCCAGAGAGGGGAAATATACCACGGATGTCTTGGATTTTATCACGTGCCTCTAGAGTACAAAGACAAAAACACATATCAAAAATACAAAAGAGTTATGCTTAAGTTGTTCTCGGATACACCTATTCCCCTGAACATATCCATTATTCCAGAAGCTCAGCTATAGCTGCAGTTGTCCATGTCCTATTTTACGTGCTTCCCTTATGTGGAAATATAAAAGCAGAGGCAGGGTACAGCTAAAGCAATGTGTAGATGAAAACGTACAGTTTAGAAAAGAGAGAATGCAGTTAAGTTTAACAAAAGATGTGCAAGGCTTCTAGACTAAAACTTGCAAAATACTGCTTAAGAGAAACTGAAGACCTAAATAACAGAGATATACTATGTTCATGGACTGGAAGACTCAACATTTGTTAAGGTGCAAATTCTCCCCCCAAATGATTATTATGATTCAATGCAGTCTTAATTATAAACCCAGCAGTCCTCTTCACAGAATTTAACAATCTAATTCAAAACTGACTATGAATAATGGTCAAGAAAAAAATTTTTTTTTTAAGTCGGAAGATTATTATACACCATGGTATTGGTGAAAGGACAGCCACATAAATCATGGACTAAGAAGAGAGTCCAGAAACTGACCTACAAATAAGGGGTCAAATGATTTTTGGACAAAAGTGCTAAAGTAAATTCTATGAAAAAAGAAAACTCTTTTAAATCAAATAGTGCCTGAACAACTATACAACTATTAAAAAAAAATCAAGACCAATGACGTTCTCACATCACACCATACACAAAAATTAACTCTAACTGGATCAAAGACTGAAATGTAAAAGCTGAAAATACAAAACTTCTAAAATATGCTGGTCCAAATCGTAATCACTACCAAATAGTAATCACTAAATGTAGCTATTTAAATTTAGAGTAAAGTATAATTAAATATTCAATTAAAGTCAATTAAAATATAATTTAAAATTTTGTTCCTATTTCCCAATGGCCACATTTCAAGAGCTGAATAGCCACAAGTAGCTACTGACTACCATAGTGAACAGTGCAGCCAAAGAAAATGTACACTCATCTAGTGACAGAAAGCAGGTCAGTGTTTGCTAAGGCTGGGAGGGGTCAGGCTCTGACTACAAAGGTACAGAAGTGAATTTTTAGGGGTGACAGAAATGTTCTTATCTTGATTGTGGAGGCAGTTTCAGCAATTATATACATTTGTAAAAACTCATCAAACAATACACTCTAAATGAGTAGTACAATTTTTAGACAAATTGTACCTCCATCAAACTGATTTAAAAAAAAAAACAACAACAGGGGCAAGGCCAAGGGAGACCTTTACATCTAGGTACTTGTCTACATAGGAAATCTACCTAATACGTGACCCTGCCAGTTCAGATAATTTATTCTAAGTTTTTACCGAGTCACATCATCTTTCTGTTTTGTTTGCTGAAAATGACTGCAGAAATACACTATAGCTGTACACACACATATCTATTTAAGGGCAGATTCTTATGTGGCCTAGGGAAAAAAACACAAATAGGGTATTTTGGCCCTGGGTGTCACTTGCCCAACAAACATCAATAAATGCTTACAACACACTTAAGCACTCTACTGAACACTGGAGTTCCACAAGAAAAGGAGCTCCTTAGCCTGGGGAAGGAGAAAGACATACAAACTATTTCAGTATCAAATAATAAATTAAGTCAAATGAAGTAAAGGGGCAAAAGTGGGGCGGGGGAGTCTAAAAGCCATAATAACACACACAAGGGGAGGGAGATGGTAGAGGTCTGCACTACTATAATGTAATTAGAGAAACTGAATTCAGTCTGGTTGCCGCACTAGGTCTTTGGAAAGGAGTAATGGGAGACTGGGGGGACATGGGGGTGGGTTGTGAGGACAGAAGGTAATGGCTAGATGTTTTAACTCCTGTCAGCTAACTGAAGTAGTTGAACCTTAATCCTGAAGACAGCAGGAAGCCAGTAAGGCAGAGGATGGCAGGCACAGGGCTTAAGATGATCCTCACTGAGAGCAGAATGGAGAGTGGGAGAGGGAAAGGAAAGACCAGGAGGGAAACCAGTTTTCATTTGGGTCCATTCCTCCTTCCCTGTATTTTCTTAGGATTTCTGGGAAGGAGGTTGAAGTGGAGAGGAGCAATCATTCAAGAGGTCCTTGCCTTCTTCCTCTGTAATTCCCTGTATCTATTTTAAGGCTCTATTTAATAAATGTAATAATTCTGCCATAAGGGTTTTTCAACTTATGAAGAATCTATTCAGAGAGAAAGTAGCAAGGCAGACGGTCAGTGTCATGAGAGACGGTACGAACACACTTGGGACCAGGACCAGATGCCATGTATGTGGCTTACAGGTCACTACTGCTCACCTCCCACATCCACAGACACTGACAGCCCGTCACAGAACCTATCCATCTGGGGTCCACGCAGCGTCCCAGAACCCTTCCGAAGGCAGGGCTCCAGTCAGGAGCTGCTGATCAAACTCAGCCAGCATGAAGAAAAAGCTTATTTGCCATTCCTGATGCAGGCCCTTGGTTTATCACTAATAGATGGCACAGGGCCAAGACTGGGGGTCAGTACACTTTTCCTCAAAGAGCTGTACAATAAGTATTTTAGACATTGCAAGCCATATCATCTTTTAAGATTTTATTTATTTAGTTGAGAGAGAGATCACAAGCAGGCAGAGAGAGGCAGGCAGAGAGAGAGGGGGAAGCAGGTTCCCCGCTGAGCAGAAAGCCCAATGCGGGGCTTGATCCCAGGACCCTGAGATCATGACCTGAGCCGAGGGCAGAGGCTTTAACCCACTGACCCACCCAGGCGCCCCCATGGCAAATACTCACCTCTGCCAATGAAGTATGAAAATGGCCAGAGGTAATAAGTAAACAAATGGGCATGGCTATTATAATAAAACTATTTATGGACACCAGAGTTTGAATTTCACATAATTTTCATGTGTCATGAAATAGTATTCTTCTTTTAACTTTTTCCCATCATTTAAAAGTGTCAAAAGCTATTCTTAGCTTGCTGTGGTAGGGGAATAAAATCAGGCTGGGGAACAAATCTGGCCTCTGACTGTAGTCGGCTGACCCCTGGGTAAGACAAACTTCCTGGACATCTGTGTTTTGTGTCTTAGAGTCTCAAGTAAGAAATATTAGAAACAGTGGTAACTTGGTGATCTAGGAGCCCTATCTTTTCATCAAAAAGAATTTCACAATGCTGCACATAAACTTTCTTTACACTTTTAATATTTAATGGACGGGAAAATATATAATGATAAAGAGCCACTAAGTATTAAGTAGTATTTTAAAATAAATATGAATTTTATTAATCAGTCTTTACATACATATATACACAGTAATACAGATAGGTACAAACATATTTATTCCATCTGCAAAGTTTCATGTACATAGAATTTATTGGCCCCCTTGCAAAATTTTCAGAGTTGGAAATACAGCTCCAGGTGAACAGGGCCATCGGTTTCCAGGACACAGCCAAGTAAGGCTTCTCATCCTCTAGGTTGGACACCCTTAGTAATCAAAACATGCCATCGTCAATGGTTACAATGGCTCTAAGTCTTCCTATAACCAGAGCAAAGGGCTTTGCTTCCAGGGTACCTGCTGTGTCTAATGGATGAAGAACGAGTTTTAGGGGCTCTCTCAACAAACACCTCTGATCCCTCTTCTAGTGAACAGTGATTGTGGGTGGATTATAATGGGGGCAGAGGGAGAATTTTGAGTGTTTGGTTGATGGTGTTTTTTTTTTCCCCAAATAAAAGAGCTGAAAAACAGGAAAGAGAAAAAGGAGATTCCTACACCCCACACAACAGAATTTGAAAGACTTCACCTGAGTTAAATTGATATGACCTGGGAAACCATTTAGGAAAACAGTTTTAAAACACAGGAATCACGCTGTCTGCCGGTGTGAAAACCCACAATATGTAGGATTACAATTTCAACCTTATTTTAATGTGACCATAAAGATTTAGCCTGACAGTGGAACTCTGCAAAGCTGAGGCAGCTAATAAACACTAACCGCCACGATTCCTATCAATAGGGAACCCAAATTGCAACACCACCCCAAAGGGAAGGAGAATTCAACGAGCAAGTTACACGGGGAGGTACTCACCTGAAACGGGAAAGTGCAGACTGTTATCTGGAGATGTAAGTGTATGTTCTGGAGGGAGAACGGGTCTCGTTCTGGGCACTGGGAGGCACATTTAAGAAATCCCAAATCAAAATAGTGTCATCATGGGAGCTGCTGATGATCTGAAATTCATCGAACTGTAGCCGAAACACACGTCCAGAATGTTCCTGTGAAATGTAACAACTTGATGAGTAAGACGAGACCTTTACAATCCCTCATCTCTCACTATCAGTGATCTGGCGCAGGCTGGAAATGCAGCTACTTATCAATGCTTCCTAACTAATGTTCCAGAGCTTACTGAGCTTTGTCTTTCACCCCAGGAGCAACTACGGTGGCTTTTCCTTCTAAGCCTTTTCTTTGAATTAATCTTTGTATCTGAGATCCTGGCTCATTTCTATGTCAAAGAAGAAAAACTATGTGTTCGCTTCACCAAGGATCTTGGAAAGGTAAACAATAATATTAAATACCATGCTTGATATGCTGTAAAAAGCAGAACCAGAAGGATAATGTCTTTAACATTACCAAGAATATCTATCTCAACCACAGCCAAAATCAAAATTAATGGTGAAAAGAGAAGCATTCTTGTTAAAATCAAGAAGAAAACAAGAATGGCCCTAACCATAGCTCTGCATGTTCTAATCAGTGCAAGAAGCAAAGAAATAGAAATAAAAAGTAAAGCTACTGAAAATAAGAACAATCTATCAATATTTTTAAACAACTGTCTCCTCATTAAGGTAACAAAAGCAAGCAGACTATTAGAAATAATGAGCCTGCCAAAGTTACTAAAGCAAGATTAACATATAAAAATAAAATATTTTTATATGTCAAAGCAATAATCCAGACAATATAGACTGAGGGGAAATTCCATCATTGTAACACAAACATGTGCTATATTATAAAAACATAATGTAACCAGATACCCATATTTAGAAATCTCCCGAATCTATAGGAAGGAAATACTTTGTGCTCTATGAGGAAACCAATCCACCTACAAATGAGGATGCCTGCTTTCACATTTTAAGTTGTATTCACAGTCCTTAGGAAAGAGCTCACTGTAATGTAAATGTCAATTACTCTCTGATTTTGGCTAAACAAAATGAACAGATCTGTGCATTTCCCAGAAGGCACACTGTGTGGTACGCAAGCCTTCCTGGGGTACCCCTAGGCAGGGCTATCTGCGGGTTACCCCCTCTACCCCCCACCAGCGCAAGAACCGCTGCCATCTCAATAGATTACATACCACCAACGTGCGCAAACACAAAGTGCTTGCTGGGGCTCGGGGGTCAAGAGCAGCTTGCAAGTCCCAAACTTTAATTTTCCTAGAAAAGAAAGGGAAATTGCCATTAGTAGAAAAGTTAATATTTTATATTCAAGTACTTCCTTGACAGAACGGAGTGTATCTGAACTGCTATTAGAAAAGCTAATGGAGCACATGCTTATGCTTTTACAAGTTGTTTAAACCAGCTACACTTGATTTGGGAAAAAATAAGGACCTCCACATTCTCAGAATTGCTAAACTGTGAAGAAATAAATGTTCTTTAAGGGAGACAAGAAAACAACTTCAGGCTATCTAAAACCAGCTCCTGACTTGATAATCTATGTCACCAAATTCATTCATCAGGGGGCTCTCTGGAGCTGAGTAGGTGCTGCTGACAGAAGCTAGGGCCCTCTGTGAAATTCCAAGGATACCTTTCTTCAAACTAAGCAAATGCTGAAAGTTAATAATAGGAGCATAAACAGACCAACTAGTCCATTAGTGAAGTATACATAAGGTCACCTTGAAAGGTTTACGGTTGCCATTTGCTCATTTAAAAAATCATGAGGATCTTTAAAGAGTATTTGTTCAATTAACCAAAAGGGGAAAGGAAATGTATCACTGAACACACACACACACACACACACACACACACACACACACACACGGCTGGCTTAATTTAGGGCTAAGGCAAAGAACTGAATTCCTTCACAACCTAAGCTATTCCCAAAGTTTACAATAATGGTTACGAGTGTAAGCACAGGCACCCCAGAGGCTCTGCTACTGCAGGAGTCAGGGCAAGCCCACTCATCCTTCCGGGCCCGAGTGGCCTGGCATGATCAGGCAGGGTAGTGACATCTGCCATCCGTTACACAGAAAGGATCTAACACAAAACCGGCACGTTTAAAGCTGCTGAATATTCAGCGTTTGTTTTCCCTCTAGATACAGTGACAGCAGTGCACTGGAAAATCTGAAATACATACCCATCATAGGCCCCACTGACAATCCTCTTGTTATCAAACCGGATGCATCGGACCAATTCTTCATGTCCCTCTAGGACTCTTAAACAGGCACCACATTCGATATCCCATAGCCTTGAAAGTAAAACAGATCTCTGTGAAACCACCTCCCACACATGATTCACACCATCCCTGAGCTCCTCTTATCTGTCCCATACATGATTTTCACTCTCCTGGACTTCTTTGTTTCTATCTCACTCCCAGTCCACACTATCCACGTAGAAATATATGTATGGACATTTATGCCATTTGTATATTTTAAAGAACTGATCTGGGGGGCGGCTGGCTGGCTCACTTGGAAGAGCGTCTGACTCTTGATCTCAGGGTTGTGAGCTCAAGCCCCACATTGAGCGTAGAGATTACGTCAATAAATAAAAACTTTTTTAAAAAGCGCACTAATTTGGATAGAAGCCTTACTTCTCATTGTGTTTTCTGTCATTCAGTTTTTTAATCATATGCATGTATTATTATTTAAATAAGATCAATAGGTAAGAAAACTTCCATTCTATTTAGTTCTCAGGCATTCTCTTGATACCTGAATTGATGAAACCATGTAGCCAAATGGTCTAACAAGGACTTTTCTGGGGGGAGACAGGGACAGCAGGCAGTAAAGAAGAAAAGGCATGTACGTGTGTGGGTCGGGGGAGGACATGATATGTATAGCCAGGGTGGTTAGGCTGCCACCCCAGCTGCTTCTGGCCTGGAATCCATGAGGCCCACTGAAGTCAGAACCAGCGCACCAGGATGGCGGTCTCCCTCTCCTGGTAAGGATTAGGGACACACCTTCCTAGGTAATCCTGCATACTAGGGTGGTCCAGTTTAGGAGGTCACAGTGGGAGCCTCTCATTAGGTATATGAAGTGTCTCAGAAATATAAACCCAGAGAGCACATCCAGTCTTTTTCTTGGTGTATGATTTATTCTGAAGACTGAGATTTTTACTCTATTATTGATTTTTCTACACTATTTGCAAAAAGAAATCATAGCAAACTAACATGTACGAAACAAAGTCAGCCAACTAATTCTGTAACCACCTTTTCCCAGTCTCTCCACCAGTGGCTGTCACCATCCGCCCCACGGATGTTTAGCAGTCACCCTCACCACAAATTCTCATTGGTGTCAGGGACGATGGCTTCTCTAACCTACTGTGAACAGAGCCATTCAGCACTGCCGCCAACTCCAAAGGGGTCCCCTCTTTGAGGGGAACATACAGTTTTACTCTGTAAAACCACAGAGAGTCCAGTGGGAAAGTTAAGGACTGTCTACTGCAGAAATAGTGAAGTAGTACAAAGTGCCAAGATTTAGGTTCTCACTTGACTTTTATACTACCTTAAAACTTAAAATGATAAAAGAAAACTCACAGCAGTATCAGCTCTATTACTGTGGTTTCACTCCTCCTTTCTTCCTTCTTTTAAAAATTATCTTGAAACCGATCTTTATTTTGCCCAAATATTAAACAATTTGGTTATTAAAAAAACTACTGGCATATGTTAGCACAATGGGAAAATGACTAAGAATTGGTAAATAGATATTGAAGGGAAGTTCTTAATGAATAAAATGTTTAAGGATAGCCATATTTATTAGAAAGTGAGGTCACTGAGTGTTGGGAGGAAAAAAGGGAGATAAAACACAAGACAAAACAGGAGTGGATGATTCTGCAGTGCGGTCTTTGCACGAGACAGAGAAATAAAGTACGCCCCTCCCAGCTGGTGGAAGGGAGACAGGAGCTCCGGGAAGGGAAAGGAGAGACTCAGGCCAGGGCGTCCTCTGTTCTGAGGGGTTCTGGTATTAAGGGAGCTTGCGTGGAGCTGAGGTTCTAAAACATGTGTTTGGGAGGAATCTGTTTACCTGCTTCGGTATGCAGAGCCTAACAGATTAATAAAGGTTTCTCTTGTTTGGAGTGTCTCTCCCCAAGGGCTCGGAGTCTTTCAGACGTCAGGACTGGGAAAACCGTCAAAACCATGAAAAAACTCGGCCTGCCCTGGCAGCGCACCAACCTCTACCCACCGTATGGTATTATCCGATGACCCGCTGACAACCAGCCGGTCCCTGTACTGAAGACAGGCAATGCCTCGCTTGTGGCCGTTCAGAGTGCGAACAAATTCACAGGTACTTGTGCTCCACACCTGCGCAAGAGATCAGCAGTATTTTAAGAATAAATGCAAAAAGTCCCCTCGCAATTCACCTTTTTAAAAAAATAAGAGCTTCTAGCAATGACCAAAATACTTGACTATAAAATATGGTACGGAGGCTGGGGGACAGATTGGCCAGCAGTTTTCTTGGCTGCGGAGTGATAAAACAGGAACGAAACACAGAGGGAAGCTGTGAAGTCTCCAAACCTTGAGATATTCACAAAGAGAACATCTCCTGGATGGTTCAGACATTCACTTGCCTAGAAGGAAGAGTGTGGGCCAGATTTTATGTTTTTATGCCAGCTGACATGTCAAATCCAATGTAACTGATGTGAAAAAGTTTCACCTTTCACATCCTCCTCTTTTCCAGCATAGTTTCTTGAACAGCTCCATTTGTTTTGACACATCATTCCTAATATTATGTATGTGGAATAAATAATCCCTCTTTTGTGAAACCATCTGCAAGACTTAGATGTTCACAGACACACTTAATATATTACAAGCCAAATAAGGAGACGCAAAGCAACCAAAGTGCCCTGAATTATTTTATCAGCTGCATTTGTAGTTGAATAGGATAACTAGATATCCACTTGCGGAAGAATACAGTCGGACCCCTAACTCACACGATACACAAAAATTTAATTCAGAATGGATCAAAGGCCTAAATGCGAAAGCCGAAACTATGAAACTCTCAGAAGAAAACACAGGAGTAAATCTTTGTGATCCTGGATTAGGCAATGGTTTCTTAGACATGACAACAAAAGCATAAGCAACAAAAGACAAAATTGATAAACTGGATTTCATCAGAATTAAGTCGTCTATGTTTCAAAGAAGAGCATCAAAAAAGTGAAAAGAGAACTCATGATATGAAAGAGAATATTTGTAAATCATTTACCTGATAAGGGACTTGTAACCAGAATATATATATATTCTCTGTGTGTGTATATATATATATATATTATATAGTACATAAAGAACTTTTACAACTAAGCAATAAAAAAGCCAAAACCAAATAATTCGATTTTTAAGCGAAAGATTTAAATAGATGTTTCTTCAAAGAAGATATAAAAATGGCCATGAAGCACTGAAAAGATGCTCAATATAATTAGTCACTAGAGAAACAGAAAACAAAACCGGAGAGGCCACTGCACAACCACCAGGATGGCTGTAATAAAAGACAGACAATTAACAGGTGCTGGCAAGGATACGGAGACACCCTCCAGGCTGATATTATGCAACAGCTGTTTTGTAAAAAGGCCCAGTCCCTCTTGACTTCCAGGCAGTGATCTCGTTCCAATCGGTGTGCCTGAGCGCGAGCGAATGACTGCATACAAGCCCTACCTGTCCAGCTTCCAGACCACTCAATCTAAAGTTTGATGCTATCTTTGTGATTTGTGGGGCTAGCAACCAGACACTAGGATGCTAAATAGTGCTGCTCATAAAAAAGGTTTTTGGAGCCAAATCCAAACACTCACACATTGCTGGTGGGATTTTAAAGTGGTGTAGCCACTTTGGAAAAAAGTTTGGCAGTTCCTCAAAATGTTAAACCCAGAGATCCTTTCCAAGAGAACTGAGAGTGTATGTCCGTGCAAAAGCTTGTACACGAATGCTTACGGCAGCACTGTTTGTGACAAAGAAAAAGTGCAAACCTCCAAAACGTCCACCAACTGATGAGCGGACAAACGGAATGTGGGAGACCCACAATGGAATTTCAGTCATTAGAACGAATGATGTACTGATACTACAACATTCATGGGTGAACCACGAAAATACTCCACTAAGTGCAAGGAGCCAGACAGAAAAGGCCATGTATGATATGACTACATTTATATGAAATGGAGGAGAGGCAAGTCCACGGACAAAAAGTGGATTAGTGATTGCCAGGGACCAGGAGAAGAGAATGGGGGTTGACTGTCAATAGTTACGAGGTTTTTACAAAGGGCAATGAAAATGTTCTGAAACTAGTGATGGCTAACACTGTGACTATACTAAAGGCCACTGGATTGCATGCTTTAAAGAATGAATCTTACGGTATGTGAATTACATCTCAATGAAGTTGTTATAAAAACAGCAGCTAAAATTTTAAAAAGTTACTATGGATACTGCAATCAATGCATCTACCACATCCCGTGAACCGCCCTAGAGCACAACTGTTTGTCTCATGTCTGCACCCACCACATGCTGAGCTTCCTGAAGGCAGGGATGTGTCTGACTCATCATCATATCGCCAGCATCCAGCCCAGGATCTTCGGGATGGCAGGTTCTCAAAATTAAGTGAGTGAACAAATCAAATCTCAGCTGTGCCACTAACTCACTGTGTGGTCTGCAGCCCAGTTCTTCACTCTCTGAGTCCCCTCTGTAAAATGGACGCAACACGTACCTCAACAGAGCGCTGGAACGATGGAGTGGCATTGTAATGAAAAGCTCCTAGCACACAGTACATGTTCCACAGGTTAGTTATCTTTCCCTTCAAAACGTGATCAACGGTGTCTTTTCAAGCAGTGGAGGGCTGCTCTGTATCCTGGACCCATGACCCTTTCCTCCTACCTTGCCTGGGATTCCAGAAGCATGAAGAATGCGATTGCCTCAGGGGATCAAGTACAAATGGAGGAGAACAAAGATCTTGCCAGGTACCAGCTTGGTAAGAGCCATCCCTACTTTCTCTGTGCTCTAATGGGGACAGGAGCAAGGAGAGTGAGGACTGAAGACACACTCACTTTGATGGTTCTGTCACCAGAGGCAGACACGATGTATTTGTCATCAAAGTCCACTACATTGACAGCAGCACGGTGGCCAACCAGGACACGGCGTAAAGTGATATCGGTGGCAGAAGCCATGTCCCACACAGCGATGGAGCGGTCCTTGGAACAGGTCACCATCAGTCCATTGCTGAAGCGTAAGTGCAATACAGCCTCGTTGTGGTGGATCAATGTGTTCAGAACTTCACCCGTGTTCACATCCCAGACTCTACATGAGAACAGAAAAGCACAGCGTGTCATTGTTAGGACAGCCAGGAAAAGAGTGTGCGCAGGTGCCCTGCACCCATTTTTAGTAGTAGGCCGGGGAGGTGTAAGTTTCACTTGTAGTTGGTGACTGGGATCTGACACCTAAGATCATACTTAAAAGGAGCCCCCAGAAGCAATTATTCTATTTGCTGCAAAGTACTGAGAGGGTTTCAAAAAAGGAAGGCCAGTCCTGGCTCTGCCCAGGTTTAGATTTATTTAGCATCAGGTATTCAGACACACTGCTTGTAAGCTTGTGCTGAGGACAACAAAATGGGTCTTCAAGCAGGCGGACTCTGCAGGGAGTCTGAGATGACGGGGAAGGTGGCTAGGTAGCTGGGAAATCGAGGAGTTTCCAGGCTTAAGGTTCTTCTTGACCTTGGACAGACCACTGAGTCTCTTACTTATCCATTGCAAACTAGAGACTGTAAGTCAGGACATCTTACCAATTTCCACACTCATCTACTTACCCAACTGCTTTATGGACAAAGCCCGTATCCCAACTGCTTCATCCACGACATACAGGGCTCTCGGGGGCAGCCCTTTCATGCTACAGCTTTCCTGTAAACTCCATCTCCCGAGAGGACAAGTTCACACAGAGCAAAGGAGGAAAGACGCAGGCTTACGTGGCAAAAGTTAGTGGCCTAGAAGCACTGAGTCCCAGAAAGGATACTGAGCATGGTCTCCCAGGAGAAAGCTAGCCTAACATAGGTGAGGTGCTTTTATATGAAAGTGCACTGCCATCTCTGGAATACACAGCAATGGAACAGGACCTACTTCACAAAAGTTAGCTTTCCAGCCTACTTTGCGCAAATAAATCGACACCTAAAGTGGTTCTGAAATACAGCATACAAAAACATATACAAAGTATGTGTGCACTTATCCCAGAAAAGGGTGCAATCTCAGTCTTCTCATGGAAGATATGGAAGTTCAGTGAAGCCAAATCACTCACCTCACTGTAGAGTCTGAAGAACCAGTCACAATGACACGTTCATCATACTGGAGACAAAGGACAGAGCCAGTGTGTCCTGTTAACACTTTCAAACATTCCAAGCTGGTTTTATCCCAAATCTATTGAGACAAGATCAACACAGTATATCACATCCTGATAAATGTGTTTGTCTCTGAACCATAAAACAGGACTGTCTTATAATAATTAAGAGCAGCTAAACTTCAAACAGGTGGAAAATGACAAAAAGGAAAGAGGCAATATTGAATACTTTCCAAAACAGATGTACTATTTTGCCTACTTTGTCCCTCTAATAACTGTACTCATTATATTTAACAGCCTTATAAAGGGAATTTTTAAAAGAAATGGCAAGAAATGGTTCACCCTCTGGAAAACAATCTGACACTATATATCAGAAGCCTTTAAAAATGCATACCCCTAACCCATTATGTTTATTTACAAAAATTTTAAAATAAAAAATGTTTGACATTTCAGAAAAATTTCTAAGTAAACTATGAAAAGTTTTTAATGAGAGAACAGAATGTTTTAGTACAGTAATGGTTTTTAAAAACCAGAATAAACACCATCTATATAGTGACATAACTGATATGTATATTAAAAAAAAAGAAAAATAGAGAAGGAAAAAAAATGTTATTAGTAATAACTGATTTTGTTCTCTGAGTGCTCTTTTTCTCCCTTCTTTTAATCTTTCCAATATTTTCCTAGTTTTCAATACTGTCCCTATATAATGGGGGGTGGGAAATCATTTTTTCTTAAAGATAGGATTGTTAAAAATAGATCGTGTGGACCTGTTTCTTCCCTTGTAAAATAATACTATCATGATTTACAGCGTCCCTCAAGTTTACTGCAAATAGCCAAGATATAACAAGTGCTACAGACATTTAACTGTCTTTCTACAACAGCAAGGCTTGTTTCTAATTTCTGACCTATTTGAACCAGTTACTTTGAAAGAGTGATTAGTGGGGTGCCTGGGTGGCTCAGTCGGTTGAGCATCCAACTCTTGATATCAGCTCAGGTCTTGATCTCAGGATCATGGGTCTGAGCCCCCAACTGGGCTCCACGCCCAGTGTGGAGCCTACTTTAAAAATAAATTTCTTTTAAAGAGTGATCAGTGATCAAGGTTTGGTACAGAATGAAGTACAAAAGGTTTCCAACCATTGGTCTAGATAATCTCTCTAAATCACACCTCTGCTCTACTGTTTATGTCTTATAAATCAAATGCATGCCTATTTTAAATTAAACATGGTATACCTCTATAAACAGAATTCTTTAGAAACATATCCTCTGTAAATGAAATGTAAGCCCATGGCCAGCCTATACTTTGATTAAGGTCCTTATAAACCATTTTTATTTATTCCTTAAAGGATAATTACCAAAATTATTATTTGGTGGCCACAGGTTGTCAGGGCTATCAATAAGAATTACATAAAAATAGCGTTCTGTAGTCAAATATGTTTTGAAAGTCAGGAAGTACTGGATGTCTCTACTGTAGACTTTCTCAGAGCCTTTCTATGCTACTCTATCCTATGAATTTCTAAGAAGGAGGTACAGCATGCAGTCACCTTGAGGAGAGACCAACAGAAATTATCCAGAAAAGAGGAGGGGAAAAAGACTATGGAGAAAATTTTGTAAGACAGTATCAAAAGATCTAGTATTTATGTAATTGGAGTCTCACAAGGAGACAGAAAAAAATGGTGCAGAAAAAATATGTGAAAAAATAATGGCCAAAGACTTTTGAAATTTGGTGAATGAAAGGCATAAATTTACAGATTCAAAAAGCTCCATGAAAGACTTCCTAGATTTGACATCAAAAGCATAATCCAGGGGCACCTGGGTGGCTCAGTGGGTTAAAGCCTCTGCCTTCGGCTCAGGTCATGATCTCAGGGTCCTGGGATCAAGCCCCGTATCCAGGGTCAATGCTCAGGAGGGAGCCTGCTTCCTCCTCTCTTCCTGCCTACTTGTGATCTCTCTGTCAAATAATAAAATCTTAAAAAAAAAAGCATAATCCATAAAAGAAAAAAATGGTACACGACACTTCATCAAAATCAAAATCTTCCGCTCTGTGAAAGATATCCTTGAAAAAATGAAAAGACAAGACTGGAAGAAAATACTTGCAAACAGATCTAAAAAAAGGACCTGTATCCAGAATATGTAAAGAACTCTCAGCGTTCAATAATATGAAAACAAAGAACCCATTTTAAAAATGGACAAAAGATCTGAATAGATACTTCGCCAACAAATATACAGATGGCAAATAAGCACAAGAAAAGATACATGTTATCATCAACCATTGGGGAAATGTAAATTTAACGTAATTAAATATAAAAAATGTAAATTTAATGTAAATTGGGGAAATGTAAATTTAAACCACAAAAATGAGGTGTAGTCTACATACCAATTAGAATGATAAATATGGAAGAAATAAAAAAATTGAGAATACCAAGGGCTGCCAAAGTTGCACAAAAAAGAGAACTCTCATACATTATTGATAGGAACATAAAATGGTATTTTGAAAACCAGCTTGGCCATTTCTTAGCAGGAAATACATACACTTACCATGAGTCAATAATACCACTCCTACGTTTTCACTCAAGTGAACTGAAAACCTATGTTCTCATCAAAACTTGCATACATGTTTATAGTGGCTTTATTCATAATTGTGAAAACTGGAACACAGATGTCCTTCAACTGGTAGATGGATAAACACATACAGGTACAGCCATAAACTGGATTATGACTAGGTGACAAAAAGGAATCGACTTTGCTAAATGATGAATCTCAAATGCACCATGCTAAGTATAAGAAGCCAGACTCAAAAGGCTATGTACTATGTGAGTCCACTTATAGTGTATTTTCTAAAAGGCAAAATTATAGGGGCAGGAAAATTTTAAAAAAAGGTCAGCACCTAGGGGGAAGAATTAAACACAAAGTGGCTGAATAAGGGAATTTTGGGGGATAATGGAACTGTTTTATATCTTCTTTTTTTGTCATGGTTACACAATTCTTTGTGCTTGTCAAAACTCATAAAACTTTACACCAGAAAGAGCGAATTTTCCTGTATGTAAATTATAACTTTAAAAAAAAAACGGTTAAAAAAAAACCACCATGTTTTCTTAAATATGAGAAAATAAGCTACAAACAGTATAAAACAAAATCTGTCAGATCAGCTGCCAAACATTAAACACGGAGAAATGATCCAGTTTATCTACTTTTGAAAAGTGAATTAAAACACACAAATATAAATTGCTCTATCATTCTTTTGTGTTATCAACTGGTCTTTGTCGGAACCCATAAAAGGTAAGGACTGTGATTTACAGGCAAGTTAGCAACACTTCCACCAGCAAGCAAAGTCAGCAAGAGCCCTGTGATACGGAGATATTTTCAATGTGTACCTAAACACAGAATACAGAATGTCAATGTGCTTAGAGAAGGATAAGAAGTGAGACAATCCAGGGGTCTGGTGTTAGTATAGGGAAATACTCTGGCTCTAGTTTTTTAGAACCACACTGACAGCTGCCAAGATGGAGTGGAACAGATTTAAAAAAAAAAAAACAACAAAAAACAATCTGGAGTAAATGGAGAGATTCGGTGATCCAGGGTCTAACACATAACCACAATTCTAAAAACAATACGTACAAAATACAGTCATTCACCTTAATAGAATTATCTCGTAGGCCACTGATAATTTTTTCATCATCATACTGTAAACAGTAGACACCTTTACTATTTTCAGAGCGGCACTGAATCCTCTGCAAGTTGTGTCGTCCACACCGCCAGTTAGATTCTATAGTCTAGGGGAAAGGAGGAAACAGATGAGTTTTTGTGAATCAGCTATTCTATTAGGCTTCAGACTTTAGTGTTGCTTCCAGGAACAGCATACCACATACCCCATCTTGGTCTGCAGAACTGTCTGTGGATAGGAATCATGCTCCTTTCCAAGTAAGACATTAGCCCAACCGTGTTTCTTCTCAAACGCTCCCCTGACTGTCTGGCAACCGTCATAGGATTTCCAATGAGTTTGAGTTGGGTTTGGGGAAAAAAAAAAAAAATATGGCCTAGACAGAACTCATTATGTTTAAAGAATGCCTTTTGCACCCAAAACATACAAATAAACAGTAACTCACTGGGTCACTCTCTAAGGCCAATTAAAATATTTGGCAGAAGACCACCACCAACATTAAGCATATACTGACAATCTAGGTATCCATCCAAAGCACTGTCTTCATCATTGAGAAAAGATATTGAACAACCATTACATGCCAACTACTTCAGAAAGAATTTTATTTGGTATCTACTTTTAATCTTCTACCAGACTGAAGGGTCCTTTAGACCAAGAATGGCACATTTCCATCCTGGATTCTCATTCTTTCATCATTGCTGCAACATTTATCAGGATGCTACGTTATCCCACAATACTGACTGCGCTAGGCTCTGGGGATGAAAAGAACAGAAACCATACTGCTTTCAAGGGAGAGACCTCTCAAGACACACAGTTTATCTGGAACTGGATATACTCTAAACATGTTTATTTGGCTAAACGATCCACACATTAACCTTGGAAGGATGTTCTAATTTCCCTTTTACAAACATGGAAAGAGTTTAATTTCTTGAGGCCACAAAACTAGTAGCTAGACTGGCTGGAAATTATACCTAGTTCTTCCTGACACGTAGTCCATGTTTTCCACTAAAATATGCAGTGTCTATAAAGAAGTCTAGTCCTAGCTACTGATGCAGTGAACATTGAGCATGAGATCAGAAACATTTCCAAATAAAATATGAGTGCCAAATGAGTGACTAAAACTCTAAGTGCTACAGGACACTTACATGAGATAAACAGTACTATGGCTTCACACCAGTGGGCAAAGTTTAATGAGAAAGTGGGTCATACTGAGAGCACTCGAAGACCTAACCTTTGGTAGTGGATATGAGGCATTTTCAGGATCAAAGGACACAATATTTCTACTAAGAACAACCAAAGTGTAAACTCCAAATCCTGGAAATTAGGGGGCAAACCATTTAGACTAAAATAATTGGTTACACCTGAGTTCAGGATATAGTTCGAAAGATTATCTCTAAGTAGTTAATTATCTGAGTAGCTAAAAGTTTAATTAGTTGCTTGCTGAAGAAAGGTGACAAATCTCATCTTCATTCACGATTAAGCACTTAGTTACTGGCTCTGCTGACATCTAATAAATTGTATTTCTTCTTACGCTGAAGGCAGTATGCTTCTGTGTGCTCTAAAATGTTAAAATCTACTGAATGTTATGTGCCAGGTACTGCTATGTGTTTTAAATATTTTATAGCTAATTTAATCATCACAACTCTGCAGTCGAAATTATTGTCCTCATTTCACAGAAGAAATGGAAGCCTGGTGATGGTGATATACATATGCCAAAAAAGGAAAATGTTTCATCATTTGTGGCCTTTGTACTTAGCGCAGGAGCCTGGAAATCTAATCCCTGCCCTCAAAGAGCTCCTACGTACAGCCTTGAGGGAGGGCAGGATTGCATACTTCCAACACCCACGGGGATGAAGGCGGGGCCACGGAGATGCCAGGAGGAAAAGAACGCTCATCTGCCCATCTGCTACCAAGTCAGAGCTTCTCAGGCGCCATTACCATTTCTAGTAAGTTTGTAAAATGTGAGAAATAAAAGCACATTCCAAAACTCCCCAAAAATTAATTCACCCCATCTCTGCTACCACTACGGATACAGCTAAAAGATCGGTATATATAAGCAACTTTTTGAAAAGGGGTCCAGAAAAAAAGACTTACTTAACCTGAACTCAATGCTTTAAAATCATTTAGAGAACGAACATATTTTAGATAGTGCCTGAGCCACTTCAGCAAGTTAAGTATAACAGGAAAACGGTGACTTAGGAGACAGATGTATTACCAGTCTTATTCGTGGCCAGTGACTCCTGGCCGTGGTTATTGATGTTCGGGCCACACCCTACAAGGGCCCAGAGTTGCTGCACAATGTGTGACTCCATGTATACCCAAAGTATTACAAAGCTGACTATGTAATATATCTTAACATATACATATCGGGTTATTTTTAAAATTCATATAGCTGCTTTTAGTTATAAAACAATCGCTTTAAGATATTATTGAAGTATCTGTTACTCTACATGTTTCAACACAAAGGAAAAGTACACTGACATATCACACTGGAGACTGAAAAAAATAATTTAATGTAAAAAGAGGAAGTAGAGGAATCCCCATAATGAAAAGAATTTCCCCCTCTCCTGGAAAATGTTTTCTAGAACTGGGTGACTTGATTACAGTCTTTTACTAGACCTAAAAACCTAAAGATACAGCAGAGAGGACTGAAGATGAGCTGGGCTGAAGCAGTAGTCAGCCTGGGGTGCTCACATTCCCAGGGAATCTGGACAGAGACCACCACCCAACACGAAAGGCGGAGCCATACACTTGATCTCTGGCCCTCAAACAAGAAGCAGAGGCTAGGTCCTCTCAAAAGCTCTGCTAGATAACAGGCTCTTGTTCTAAGTTGAATGGAAGAAAGAGGAAATGGCTTAGCTTCTCAACATTCAGAAAAGAGACTAATTTCCTAAAATACAGTTCTGAATTTTAAAAGAAAAGGACTGACAGATAATTCTTGAGGGGTCATTTTAGGAAGCTCCCACTTAGGGCTGTGTTAAAAAAATTTTTAGGTTCCTGAATCTCCAAACACATCCAGTTTGTTTCAAAATGCCAGGAAAGGGACACTAAACCAGTTCAGGGAGGTGATCGCTCTGCTGCACACCAATCTCACATAATTCCTAAGACTCGCTCTTCTCAATTCCCCAGGCCGCCCCCACACAAAAAAGCAGCACTTGCTGCTGACTCTGCCTGCCCAAAATACTACCTACCACCATACTTGATGACCTCAACTCTTCCTAGAATGCTGATAAGCCAGGTCTTTTCAAAATAAATAAATAATAAAAACTAGGCCTTTAAAAATGGAAGGCAGCCCACTGTGGTATAGCAAATACCTAAGTCAGTTAGCAGCTTTGGCAAATGAGCTGGGACTGTCTGAGCTGCAGTTTCCTCCGCTGTAAAAATGGGAAAACTCAAAACTGATGTAAGGATCAAATGAGATGACACATGTAAAGTGCTCATCACAGTGCCTCAAATGATGGCAGTGACGCTCTCCCTCGTTTGCGGTGAACACGGACCAAAAGGAGTAGGTCATGACCAAAAAAACCTTCTCACCAAAATGTCAGGAATGGCTGTCTCAGTCTAGGCTGATATTTAATGCTGCTAGCCCTGTGCCCTCCCGAACCATTCCCAGGAAGAGGCTAAGCCTTCCACTGCAAATTCAACTATGAACTCCAGCAGCAGGGATACAGGGCACACACAGGTGCACCTCTTTAATTATGCAGATACCTGCCATTACACTTAGACATCATGTGACATGGCTACTGTTAGAGGAATATTTCGTGTTTTTGAGAACTTGTAAAATCCCCTTACCCTGTGCAAATTTTCAAAATACTGGGAAAGTAGCCATGATACACAGAGTATACAGCGGCATTTAAATTGGCAATAGAGTGAAAACAGATGTGTGAGTATGGAGGAATAACATTATTTTTAGAAGCCTAAACACAACTGGGTGGGTGGGCAAGTTTCAGCATTTTCTGGTCAGGACAATATTAATATCAAGTTTGCAAACCACAAAAAAGCTCCCCACTTTCCCTGAATAAAATGTGGTTTATTAAGAGGTGCGATACAACACAACATCATCTTACCAGTGGTCTATTCCAAGGAGAGTGCTTCAAAGGCTTTAGTCCAGTGAATAGAAAGAGGGGAAAGACATATTACATGAAAGAGTTTGCCACTACTCTGAGATGGCAAAAGAAAAAATCCAAGTTCAAGACACAGAATTCTGATTGACCGGATGGAGTCTATTATAATACCTTCGATCTCTCTCCTCAGAATGCTTGGGGAGAGGGGCATAGAATGAAAAGAGCATGAGCTTTGGACTAAGAATCTCAGTTTTGAAAATCTGAGGGTTAAATTACCTAATAGTAAGCTCACCCCTAACAAGGAGAACAACTGAGACTCTAGATAGTAGAGGAAATATGGTTGCTTCCTTTAGGAATGTGCCTCAGGTTTTCCAGGAATTCCTTTTCACCTCAGAGGTACTCTAAACCCTCTCTTCTCTCTGTGTGGCAAGAACACCCATGAGAGATGAACCTTTGCAGAAAGCTAAGAATTCTTACTTACTCTCCCCAGACTTCATCTTTCACATCTTCATTTCCTGAATAATGGGGATTGGCCACACTAAGCTAGATTCTCTACTTTTTTCTTAAAAATTCACCAATTTCTGATAAGTCAATGTGGAAGGGCAAGTCATCTGCTCATCAAAGTCAAATCTGGGAATGGACAGATGATAGGAGCCAGTACATAAAATAGAGCTGTCAAAGCAGAGCAAGAAAAAGAAAGAGAAAAATGTGTTGTGAACTGGCAACTTTGCAAAGCACTCGGGAACCACAGAGACTCCGCAGCTGTGTCTGAGCAACTGGGCAGAGAGGTACAAACACCCACTTAGCACTCAGGGTGTAATTTATCTTTTGGCATTGTGCTTAAATCCCTTTAAAATACTACCTTTCCCATAACTGGAGCTAAAACAGGCCAATTAATCTTATCTTAACTCATACCTCTTTTTCAAAGATACTAAGTACTCACACCATTGGGGAAAGATGAGAAGATCACCTTGCAAAAAAGTCCATAGGCATGCAACAACATACCTCTTTCTCCTTCACTTCTTGAAATTCCCAGCTTAGAAAATGACAAACAACAACACTAAGTCTAAAGCTAGACAGATCTCAATTAAAATCCCATCTCTTCTCTTAGTCTTAGTTTCCCCTTGTTACAGATGGGGATAATGTACCTTGTAAGAATTCAATGCAATAATCTATGTAAATCGCCCAACACAGTTCATGGTATACTGCAAAGACTCAAAAGAGGGTACTGTAATTATTATATTCTGCCATAAGGGTTTCATATCAGCCATAAGGGAAAGAGCCAAGCCCGAGCCTCCATTTGTTTGATCCATAGATCACTGACACAACTCTCTACATGTGCATCCACCCTAGACAGAGTAAAACATACTCCCAAAACAGAAGTAAAGAACTCTATTTTAATGGGGTACCAGTGATCCATAATACAGAAAGTTGTTTAAGTGCAGAAGAATAAAAGGTTGATCACAGACTGTTCTCACTAGCTGTGTGATCTGGGGCAAGCTATTTAACCTTGCTGAGCGTCTCAGTTTCCCCAACTTTAAATAAGGCCATGGCCTACCTTTCAAGGTATTGTTCAGAGTGTTAAATGAAAAAGTGTATTATAAAATGCTTCACAAAGTATCTAGCACATGTGAACACTCTTCTATGTGGGATACATTATCTTTTATTATTACTACTATTAGTGAATATACCAAAGTATAAAACATTATCCCCTAAACTAAGAGATCTAGCCCACAAAAATCTGGAGGAGACTCTCGTGGCCAACCAGCGGGTTTTCCCAAACCACAGTTTAAGAATCACTGGGTAGACCACCATGATGTAGAGGTTTTGTGTCAAATAGGGTTTTCCCCCATAGTTCCACTTCCCTCACATCTGCCTCCTCCACTAACTTTAAAATGTTATTTCAGCCTGAGGAAATGGTTATGGTAGGTGGTGTCACATACTATCATGCTACAGAATACTGAGTTCATACTATCGATTAAAACAGTAGTCATGAGGATTACATAAAATAATCTATGTCACCAAAATCTTCAACCTGGTCAAAGTTCTTCCAGAGTTCTCATTTATTAATATTGACTTTAAACATCGTCCTTCTCGTAACAAAGGACTTGCTAAAACCATACAAGGAAATTTGGAGACACTCTGTAAAGAATAGTTCGAAAAAAGCAAAAAGTAATATGGTTTCTAATATATATGCACAATCAATATCTGAGTACAACTATCTCAGAGTTAAGAGACGGCCCCCTTTGCTTGAAACACACACACACACCCCCCCCAACTTAAAATTCAAGTTAACACTGTGTCTCAGCTCCTACACTGTAAGAGCAATTTATTCTAAGTTTTATGCTGCCAATGGATCAATTCATTCCTAAACTTTATGATTTGTCAGGCAGAAGTTTTATATTATTTGGTCTTCCCTTAAAGATTACTTTACAGCTCATTTTAGGGAGCTGTATACTCAAGACAAGGATTTGTGTTTAAATACGATATTCTAGTCACATTGAGATTTACCATTAACCTAATGATTCCATCAGTTCACATCTGCCTTCAAGGGGGAGAAGGGGGAACTCCCTAAAAGGCACATGTTTCTCCAATAATGAATTTGGCACAATAACTTTTATGTCTATCACCTGGGGGAGAGGATTACTTCACATTTGGGAAGCTGAGTATAACTTTATGGGTGATACAGCACTGCCTAGCAAGGGCTAAGCTTTTCGCCAAGGAGGAAATAGTGAAGTAACCAAGACCTGCCACGAACACATGTGAAAGAGTTAATGAGAAATGCCTGTGCATGTCTCTCCTGGTTCAAGGAAAAGGGCTAAATAATAAAACTGAACTAATTAGAACACATGAATAATATCAAACATCTCCAATGTTTCTCATCAAGTTTACAGAGTTTTACTGGTCTGGTGAAGTTAAACTCACATCCAAAATGGTCCAGGAGCATAATTTGCTCTACAAAACCCACTTAACTATTGCTTAGAATCATATTTGAGTCATTTTTATGAAAAAAGTTTTGGGAAATTTACAGAGGAAGCTGAGACTGTGCCTTCTCCAATTCCTCGAGATGACTCAAAAATGTAAAAGTGCTGACCTGAAAAACCGTGCCTTGGATTTTGGAAAATTTATCAAATTAGAATAAAAAGCTGACTTTGGATTCAGGTCTTCACTAACTGACAAGCTCGCAGACGTAATTCGTGTTATAGAAAAGTTAGATCATTTCTACAAAAAGGCAATGATCTACTCTGAAGAATGGCTGCAGATTATACACTGATTATGACACATTTGCTTCGAGAGTTCAACTTAAAAAAAATTACTGGCTCCGTGTTTTTAGATCAAAAAGCACTCTAAGACAACATAAAAAGTTGAAAACAAGACACAAAGAGTCCATAAAACAGATAAATCATTACGTTACCTCTATATCCTGGATAATCTTTGGGTATAATGACCTATAAAATGAATTGGGAGGGCCATCTGTAGGTCTGTTCTTAAACAGGTACTGATCCCTGGCAAATAAAAACAAACAGATGTTACATTTTTGCACATAAAAGGGTGAATTTTATTTAAACATGGTGCTTACAAAAATACTGTATCTTTCAAGTCTTTTGACTTGCATTGAACTTTAGTAACAGTTCAAAAGCAGAGTTTCTGACTGTTAAATTCACACATTAGACAAGAGTGTACTTTAATGTCCAGCTCTGTATCATAATCCTGGCCTTTGATTTTCTGAACACCCAATACATATTAATATATGTGTTCTATAACTTAATAAAAAATGCTAATGTAACTTTGTGAAAAACTTCCTCCCATGAAGACTATACAGCCCTAACCCTTACTCACATTGCGACCTGTACTTCCACCTGTGACACTCTCTCTGTGCTAAGTGGGAAAGGTTACGTAGGTGTCCAAAGCTATAAAGCTGTATGTAAGTTAATGGGCTCTCTGAAAACTCCTGCCCACTGTGCCTCCTGTATCTTTAATCAGAAGCAATGACAAATAGCAAAATGGCATTATTTGACTTTCTCATATTTTCTTATCTATCTCTTGGTAACAGTAGTATTACCTAAGAATAGCGTGAAAGGAAAACCATAAATAGATAGGTTTAAAAATAAATAAATACATAAGTACATAAATATATAAATACATAGGTTCGAAAAGCCAAATTACTCATTTAAACTATATACTACTTCCTAGTGGTTAATACTTGTAAAGGAAATACGCACTGCAAAAGGAATTATTCTAACAGCTTTAACTCCCACCCGCCCCGCCACCCCCTGCCAGCGCACCAGAACACTCCTCTTTCCCACCTGTTGAAAATGGGCCATCACATTTGGCAAGTATAACTGCTTATTTGGGCAGTCGAACTGGCCCGAAGTCCACGAAGCTGTTTTTAAGGGAACAAGCAAACCAAGAACTTACCACCCTCTTCTTTCTGAAAGCCCCTTCCATAAAGGGTCAGTGCGCACCATTCGTTCAATCAGCTTCTTCCAAAGCATTCCTTCAGAGATCACTCGCTGCCATTCTTTACACACCAGCTCTGCTGCACACAGAGACCTGGCATCCAGGTAAGAAAGAATGTTTTCTGCTATGTGGTCTAAGCCTTGCTCTACAAAATAGAAAAGGCAGTGAAGGAATGGGAAGGCAGATGGAAATGTACCAGTCACCATTCCTGTAAAGGGAAGAGGAATAAAGAAATCCTAAACCAGATAACATACCTGAGAAATATCAAAAGTTCTGTAGATATACAAGTGCATGAGTACATAAACACATAACGCTTCTTTTTGGTTCTTAGTTTTAAGACAAAGCAATTGATGGAAGGGCGCCTGGCTGGCTTGGTGGGTAACGCACGCAACTCTTCATCAGGGTCACTGAGTTCAATTCCGACGTTGGGCATAGAACTTACTTAAAACACACACACACACACACACACAAACATATAAATGCATATGCGTGCACGCACGCGCGCTTGTGTGTGTGTGTGTACGGCAACAGTTTCTGCTTGTAAAAGCCGATCCTGGACAGTTTTCTATTTATCAGATATTATGAAAAAGGACTTGTCTGCATTTTCTTTTACATAACTTTTTTACAAAACCACCACAGAATAGCAATACCTCAAATTTTGCAGATGAGGCACAGAGAGGTAAAGTCCTCAAGGTTTCTCAACTATAGAGTAGTAAAGCCTAGACTGCAACTCTGATCTCTTAAGCCTTTTCCCCTCTGACTTACCGTCTCTCGTAACAAATCATCCTCTTAATACATGACCTACGTGAATCCCTTGGAGCCAAGGAGACAAAAAAGTGAAACACTGACACAGCTTAAAAAGCTTATGAAAAGTTAAGTGACAATCTAAGAGTTAAAGTCAGGTCTCCTTAGATGTATTTTTGTCATCATTTCTTCATCTCCTTCTGGAGGTAAAATCCTCAAAAGCAAGAACCATACGTGCCCACAAATTTTTCAACTTTAAGAGGTTTATCCCACACAAAACAAGGTTCCTCCCAAAGACAACCAAGATTCAGAGTCTGCCTGACACTGCCATCTAGTAAAGAAATCACCCTGGTCAACACTGTGGCCACCTGCAAACTCCTGGTCTGTTGTTCTAGGCAAGTCCTCTGTAGCTACAAAAAATAAAGCCCAGGCCTACTGCAGTGGTGGGAACACTAAACATATAGGCAGAAAATTTCAATTTCAAGTCCAGGTTCATCATGTAGCAATTCTTTGACATGAAACAAATATTGAAATATAACTGGCCCTTGGTCATCTACTGCTAGGAAATGATAATCACCAGTAACCACTGTCCTTTCTCACAACACCAGTAAGAATGAAATGAAAGAATTCTATGAAATTATTTTAAAGACAACAAAGCATCATACAAGATTAATATTTGCTCTCTTTTTTAAGATAAATAGAAGACATATAGCAGCACTAACTTGGCAGGATATAGGTAAGTCTTTAAAACTTTCAGAGCTATTTTCTCATCTGTAGAAGATGGGGATAATAATCTCTACTTTGAAAATATCAAAATGAGATGATGCACTAAAATGCTTTACAAATTAATGTTGTCTTCAACTCTGAGAATGACACTTTATACTGATGACTGTGGTTTACAAGCCTTTCATAAACTAATTGTCCTACTCTAGTCTAGATCTAATACCCGAGCTCTGATCTGATCATGAAGACTACACTGAAACCACAATCTTTTCTTGTACATGTCATTATATTACAGTTGGTGCAAAGATTACATTGCCTTTATCTAGTAGTGCTATCACAGCAGATTCCCAAGATGGCAGTAAGTTAGAACAAATTCTTAGGCCTGCTCCCCAACAATATCTATTTTAACTCCCCCCCAGTTCTATATTTGTATGGCTAATAGAGAGATGAAGGGCAGCTTCATGCAAGAAGAAGGATGAGTATAAACTCATCCTTGCTATAAATCACCTTTGAAGCTTGATCTGACCCTTCCATGTCAGCTTCTAGAATTCTGATTCTGTCCTCCAGAAGAGTGGGTATTCCACACCAAAAATCTGTATGATGGTCAAATGCAGTAAGTCTTTATCCCAAGTGCTTGGCAAATATGTTAAATGGATCAGAACCAAGGACAGCACCCATGATTCTAGAGATTTCTATCCAGGCTTCTGTGGGTCCATTCATGAAATACTCACCAATACTGAGCCACTAGTTCTGTAACCATTCGGATGTACTACTGTCCAGACTACATCTCTCTATTCACTGTTTGAATATTTGGAGAAATTCTGCCCCATATAAAGACCCTACCACCTTTACCTTTCACATCATTCTTCTGACCCACTAATCTGATAACCTTATCCCCTCCCGCACTCCAAAGTTAGATGAATTTAGTATGGCTACTCTTTGTATTCTCTTGCTGGTACTCACTACATAAAGTCGGTATTATATTTTTTGTTTACAAGTTGGCAAGTAGTTGCTTTGTGTCCCTTTTTTAAAACATATATAACCCAAGTTCATTACAGAAAAACTATAAAATCCCTATCAGCGAAAAATTTTTAATCCCTAAATCAGCCGCCAATTATTTAACTTTGTAATCCATTTTAAAGGTCTGCTAGAGGGTAACATCAAATTTATCAGCCAATATCCCCCAAATAATACACCCATCTCTACTTCTCCAGTTCTTAAAACCATGAAAAGTGCTCACTGATCATCTCAGGGCACTGTCACGCAGAGCTGCCGAACATAGCTGTACCATTGTACCCAGTAGCTCTGCTTCTTCTCAACACTCCACAATTCTGAAAACCACAGCTACAGGTTCTGTCAGTACCCTGGCACACAATGTCTTTATTCTGGTTATACTGTTATTCTAGTAACAAATTACTAACAAGAATTAAGAGCTTTGGTTTCCTTTTTTGTGTATTTCCATGATCATGTGCCCCTTCCATCTTCCTTTAAAATCAGGGAAATCCATGGACAATCACATACAGTCCTACTTGTAGCTCTCCACTGCTAGGACTAACAAATTACTAACAAGAATTTCAAATTTCAGAATCTCTCAGACCTCTCTGTTCCTTTTTTTTTTTAGTGTCTCTATTCATGGGCTAATAGATTTAGCTCTTCTCTCAATTTTTCTAATTCTGGGTACTTACCTGACTATCTTCTAGTCTCTACACGTCCTATAAGAACACAGTCACCTTTCAAGATCTGGGTTATTTCTGTATCATCAACCAAATCCTCCTAATTGGTCATAAGCACTCCTCTTAACTAATTTCCCTCGTGAGTCCCCTGCTCTCTGAGAGAGGAAATGAATAGGAGACAAGAATGCATCAGATCGCTGCTTTTTCAATGCAACTTCCTCAATGACTGCACCATCCCCACCATCTGACTATGAACTGGGAAAGCAACATCAAAAGCTTTCACCTGGTTGGGTGGTCTAGGAGCTGGTTTTCAGAACCCTCTGTGGTTGTAATTGAGCCACTCAGGGCAAGTGATTTTTAAAACAAATAAACAAAAACAACAAGCAACAAAAACGGACTCCCTGGACATTTTTTTCTGGTCTATTGAATCAGAATCTTTAGATGGTTAGGACCAGGAATCTGTATTTTTAAAAAGTGTCACCAGAGAATTCTGAAGGGTTGGGAACTACAGCTTGATAGCCATGATACCCTTTATTCCTCTTTGATTTCCCCCCCCCCTTCAATGGTTCACCATTAACCTATCACTGAGTTCTCTAACATGGGGCGCCTGGGTGGCTCAGTCAGTTAAGCATCTCCCCTCAGCTCAGGTCATGATCCCAGGGTCCTGGGATTGAGGCCCGTGTTGGGCTCCTTGTTCAGCGGGAAGCCTGCTTCTCTCTCTCCTACTGTCTCTCTCCCTCTGTGAAATAAATAAAATCTTAAAAAAAAAAAAAAAAGGAAATCTCTAATACATATTTCCTCCTCTTTCAAAATGCCATCACTCCAATTCAGTACAGTATCTATAACATCTATGAGATTTACTTTCCTTGGACAATATTTTAAATTCATACCATCATTCTAAGAGGCAGCATGTTTCAATCTCTTGGTAAATACACTGGCTGTAGAGTCAGATAACCTGGGTTGAAGCACATCAGTTTTCCTTTTTGGATCTCAGTCCTCCATAAAATAGGAATGATATTAAATGGCTACAGTGGATGATCTGATATAATCTGCACAATAACCTCCTGACACAGCTACTCTCAGCATGCTCATTTTATGAACCGCTTACTTAGCCTTTGTTGGGAAAGTTAACAACAGAAGGTTATTAAGGAGCTAGACACAGAACCGTACTTGCTAAGTGTCCGTCTCTGTTCTCCTTCCCTCATCCCTGGATCCCCTTAGCTGATATCATCCATCAAGGAAGCTAAGCAATGTTACTTAGTATTTTCTTTAGTATTTTCTGCAGAGAAAATGTCGTACACCTCCTCTGGAAAGTGCCACGCCCACTCTCGGTGGTAAGTCTCACATTCCCTTACATGTTTAGGTTAAAGGAACCCCACAGCCAGCATCTGGACAACTTAAGGACAGCTAGCCCCAGAGCCATGCAGACCATGTCACTTTCTTGTTTCAAGTCTATTCAGGACAAAGAAATTACCAAGTAAGGTGGTCCATTTGCTCCAGCTAAAATGTGCTTTGAGGTGTTAAAACTAAGCATTTCTTAAGTACCAATATCGGGCTCTCCCTGACTCTATCCTGCTGAGACTCCCCCATCTCCCACCATCACCGCCCTTCCCAAGGCAACAAGAGGACACATTATGGTTTCAGAAAACGAGGCCAGAATACGGCACACACAATGCTGAGGAAGTGCTTCTGTTGCTAATTACAGGCACCAGATGAAGGTCTGGAAAATCTTCAATAATAAATTAAAACAATTAAAAGGCATAAATTTCAAAGCTCAATATATAAGTAACACTATATCAAAATAAAACTCAACTGTGTAATGTCAGTTCAATGCCCTTGACTATAGCCAGTTTTAACATAGCTGCTTAGATCATACAATTACAGTAACTTTTATTATTTCAGACACACATTTTGAAGAGCAGCTGCAAAGAAACTTCCTTCCCCAACCACTCTCGCTGTCCCTTCCTAGTCCTAGATCTAGTTGTAAAATCTGAAGTCAGAAACTCTTTGAATGAAAAAACAACACAACTGGTGACAGCAACAGTAACATCAATGAATGTCTTTGACTTGGACTATACACACCTAAAGATTCAGACAGAACTGAAGTGAAATGACACTCGGGTCACAAAGTCCAATATTTTGTTGTACCAACAAAGTGGTGCAAACACCTACCTATATGACGTCAGGATGAATCAATTCAGAAATGAGCGGGTGAATAATTAAAACTTCCTGGCAGCAAATCTTATTACCTCTGGAGAAGCAGGTGTTTCCTGCTTCTCCAGGCTTGTTTTTTTTCTTTTTAAAACTACCATCCTCAGAATACCCACCAGATGTCAGGCATATTACATACATTGTTTCTGATCTTCACAATATCCCATGTATTATTATTATTCCCACACAAAAAAGGAAACCGAGGCTCCAAAAACGGGGCTCACAGCACTATTAAGTGCAGGGGCTGGGATTCAAATTTAGGGGCTGTGTAAATCCAACACCCAAGCTCTTTCCACTCTGTCATGCTGGTCTTTGGCCCTGCATCCAGCCTAAAAAGCCTTGGCTACGCTCTGGTTCTTCCACACCTCCCAGGACCTTTGATCTAGTCTGTCACATTTACAGTCCATCACAGTTTATCACCCTTACTTGGGGATAAGACAAATGAATAAACCATGGCCAGGAAGCTAAGTGTTTCAAAATTCTTAATTGCTTAGATACCTCACCAAAAGGGTCGCCAATGCTTATCATCCTCTTTGAAGTACAATCTGCCTCTACTTCAAATGGTATAAATTTTCCCTTTAACAACAGTTCTCACAAACCACAAACTTAGCCTGCAGAAATTGACATTGCAGACTAAACATTTACCATGATTTTTAGAAAAGCATATCATAATTATCACTTTTTCCACTGAACCAAAAGGAGCCAGAGACCACAAACATTTTCCATTTTCCCTATACTGACAGGTATGATATTCACAGTACGCATTTAAAAGCGAGAACTATAGACAACTTTTATAGAATTAATGGTTTCTACAATCAAAAAAAGTCTTAGGTTGACAATTTCAAAAGAGTAAACTCAACTTCAAACTCAAGATCATCTACAGTAAAAGTTAAACACCAAATAGAATAGTGATTAGTAAGTTGCTCCACACATGATTAAATTTATGTATGAACATACACATAGACCTGTTCCTTCCCTAAGACTCTTAAAGCAGGGTCTGCTTAAAGGAACTAACGCCAGGTTTAATCCAAGTCTGCTAGACATGAACACAATCAACGAGGCCAGCTTGTCCCCAGCTATTAGAGTCATATGTATGATATACCCTGACATATGTATATATGTTCAGATCAAATCCTGTTAAAACAAATAGCATTTTAACAAAAATATTTCCATGTCCCAGCCAATGGTCCATTCATTTCATGTAATATTCAATACCGCAAAATTCTACTTTAACAGAGATATGGACAATGCCTTAAAATTCGCTGTAATGAAAACTGAGTTGTATGCAATTATACTAACCATATTTATATACATAACACATGTTCATCTGTTCTGTCTCTTCTCCAAGACCATACATTCCCCAAGAGAAGGGGTTGCCTCTGAACTACACTCTGCAAAGCAAGAGAACTTCAACAGTGCCACCTCGTGGATATTCTGTAAATATAAGGTGAGTTTCTTGGCACTCTGAGATGTTTGAGAAGCAAATTACAGCCAAAAATAAGATAAAACTAAAACAGTAGAAAAAGAAATAAGGAAGGAAGGAAGGAACGAACGAACGAATGAACGGATTTGCCTGAGAAAAATGAAGGCATAACTTTTCTTTAGTTAAAAGCACTTTTGAGGAACAAGTACAATCATCCACTTTAAAAACTGCCCTATCTTTTCTTGACATGAGATGCAACCTGAGTCCACAAGTGGCTACCACAGGGGTTGTGAGCTCTAGCACTGCACACACCAGAGACGCTGCACCACAGGCTCACTCACCTTACTCCCTCCCACCTGTAATTCCCTCTCCCCGACCCCCTCACCTCCCTTCCCTCTCATACAATTAAAACCGGATCTGTTTCTCTCTCTCTCACAAGTAAAAGTAATTACTACTGAACTGAGTTGTAAACATGTATTCCATACTTAGGGCCAATTTAAGGAATTTTCCAGAGTAATCCTAACTAGGATGATTTTAGCCTTTGCACTAACTTTTGAACCAGTCCCCACATCACCCGCATAATCAACACAATAACCAAGATGTATGATCTTTGCCATTTCATGCAATTTCTCTGATCGCTGGCTTCCCAGTCTATACAATGAGAAAGAGGATTAAGTGATGGCTAAGATCCCTCTTAGCAATTAAAGGCTATACAATTCTAGAAAGAGAGGATTCTTATTTTCTTTTCTAGAAATATTAATGCATGAAATGGGGCAAACAATGCTACATTTCAGCACAAAAACAAAAGGAGAGTCAAAATTTTCTAAGCTAACTCTCAAATATCCTTAAACACTCCGATTGTAGAAAGTAAACTAACACGTTTTGGAAGAAAGATTAGAAATTGGAAGCTGCCCTGAGACCTGAGCCCAGGTCCTATTTGCCGTGCAAATCCTTAGAATATGGAGTCCTGATGCACTGTAAATCACAGACAGCCTAAGGGCGGAGCTACTTGAAGAACTGTCCAGAAGCTCTGACAGGTTAGGGCTGGTGGCAATGGCACTGTTTTATCCCTGCCCATTTCTAGGTCTACCCTGGCATAGCAGTTGTAACCGCTAGACTACACTGACCATATTAGAAGAGAACATCCTGGCTACCATTCTCTTCAGAAGTGAAATCTATCTTACCTAGCCAAACTTACATTTAAAATCAAAAGAAGAGGAAGAGGAGGAGGAGAAAGAGGGGGAGGGATAGAGACAAAGAGAAAATTAATGAGTGATCAAAAATCAAAGGGGGATAGAACAGGGAGAGCACAGAGGATTTTAAAGTAGTGAAACCATTCTATAGGATACATGATAATGACAGATACATGTCATTACATATTTACCCAAACCCATAGAATGTAAAACACGAAGAGTGAACCCTAATGTAAAGTATGGACTTTGGGTGATGATGATGTGTCAATGCAGGCCTATGTGTTAGATAACAAATGAGCCACTCTGGATTGGATGTTAATATTGGGGAGACTGGATGGGATGGTGATAGGGGACTGGGGTGAAGATGTGGAAAATACAGAGAATTCCTGTATTTTCCATTCAATCTTACTCTAAACCTAAAGCTATTCTAAAAAAATAGTCTTCTTTTTTTTAAATCAAAGTAAACTTAACCAGAGGAGTATGTGGGTGTGGGGGAGATAGGGAAAAAAAGAGAGGGGGAGAGAGAGAGAGAGAGAGAGAGAGAGAGAGAAACAGTGAAGGAGAAGATGCAGACATAAGTTTCAAAAAATATAATAAAGACATGCCATCAGTTTTTCTAACATATTTTTGCCATTCCCTATCCTAAATGTCATTTCAGGTACAAAGGAACATCCTAAACTTTGGGACACCTCTTAAACACAAACATTGTAGGAAAAAATGGTCTCATATTTTTTTTAAATTACTTATAAAGGCAAAATACAGAGTATATATAGACTACATCAAAACTAACAGCATAGCATTAACTCATTAAATAAAACAATAGTATGACCAATGACCAACACCATTAATCGCAGAAACTGCCTCCATTTCCCATAGAGATGCTATATTACAACTCCTTTTCAAGTGCCATATATTAAAATACAGTATGGGTCCCAAAGAAACTCACACTGTAATCACACTGTACTCATTAATTCATTTCACAAAAATCGACTCAGGTCCACCTAGGCCCTTGGGTTGGACATTCTTCCACTGCTCAGCTTTTTAAAAGACAAGTACAGTTACCTGGTAAAGCGGTAATAAAGTCCCGCTGCAACATGGGCTTCAGGTAAGAGTTAATATGTCCATGCTGATAATGACACATTCGTGAAATAAGGTGTTCCACAAATTCCACTTGATCTGATTCAGACCACTGGTCAAAATATTTAATACACAAGTCTTTTTCTTTTTGATAGTTTCCTTCTGATGGCCTCTTTCTGGAGACGATCACAGATGATGTTCCATTACTTATCTATTTTAGAGAAATAAAGAAAGAAAATTAATTAGTTTGATAAGGAAAAGAAATCTAATTAGTATTTCATTGGAAACATTTTTTTCACCCTGTGCATTTAATCTTAAAATGCCAGTTATACCTTAAAGCCAAACTCATTCCTTCATTAATTCATTCATGAAGTAATTTAAAATGTCTTCAGGGCCTGTGTCCTCAAATTAATCTCTAAAGTAAATGTCAAATTTACAGCTATTTATAAAGCTAAATGGTGTCTCATGTCATCATTCTCCAAAGCTTATTCCAAAACCATGTGGCTATTAGATAACTAACGTTGGAGACGACCATCTTCGAAAACTTGCTCAGCTTGGCCAAGTAGCAATAATTGTTTGTTTTACTTCCCCAAAGACCAAAGTCAATGCTATATTCATCTACGCCAATGGTTCTCACACCTGTGTGCATCGGAGTAACCAGAGGACTTCCTAACTCACAGATTATCTGGTTCCATCACAGACGTCCTCAGTCTACAGGTCTGGAATGCAGCCTGAGAATTTGCACTGCTAAAAAGTTCCCAAGTGGTACGGATGCTGCTGGTGAGAGAACACACTTTATAGACCACACTTTGAAAACCACTGGTCTATCTAAGGAAGAAACCTGAAGGCAATTCAATCTAAAACCTGAATCCATCTCCAAATTGTTTCCAGGGCTACTAAACTGCTAGCAAAAAGATTTAGACTTCCATTCCCTTTTTTTGATCACCTACTCCAGAAGTGACCCAAGATAAACCACATACATATTCTTGAAATGATCCTTATCCTATAGAATTGACCTACGATTAAAAAAAAAAATTGACCTATGATATCCCACAGACTCCTATACTAACTGTGCACTTCTCATCATATCTACACAGTCCTTGCATAAAACCAGCATATTGTTCTACAAATGAAAACTACATACACTGCATCTGACAATAGCATCAAAAAAAAAGAAAAAATTGGAATCCCTAGACTGAAGCCACAACTGCCACTGATGCTATAAGGCTCAGTAACATCCCTGCTTAAAAACAAAATTACCTCCATGCTTTTGTTGAACACTTGCCATGCTATCTTCCCAACACTCCTTTGATAGCCCCTTCATGTGTAATACCAAAAAGACCAGCAGAGAAGAGAATTTTGGTAACTGAAGAGTTGTATTACTAACACGCGTTAATTCCATTAAGGAGCTTATCTCAGAAGTTTTACACAGGAAAAACAAAGAGCTTTGTTATCACTATGTCCCCTAATTTAGAGTGGACTGAATCCATCCCAGAAAAAAGACAACCTTCATAAGTATCCATAGAAACCTGGCTTTTCTTATTAAAATCTTATATATCATACCTGCCTGAAGCAAGTTTTTATGTCCACATTTAGAGGTATATAGTCAGAAGGCATTCAGCTCCCACCTCATTTATCTTACCACCTTTCTCTAGGAATTTTTTTTTTCCGTTGTCATTTGGGTGAGGAAGTGCTCAGTGACACGGGGTACCACTTTTTCCCCCTTGTCATTTGGGTGAAGGAGAGCTCACCGACACTGGGTACCACCAGAGGGCAGCATTGAACAGAAATTTTTGATGGCGCTTGTAATAAGACCTCTATCTAAGAGACCTTAACATTCAGGGGCGCCTGGGTGGCTCAGGGAGTTAAAGCCTCTGCCTCTGGCTGCGGTCATGATCTCAGGGTCCTGGGATCAAGCTCCGCATCGGGCTCCCTGCTCAGCAAGGAACCTGCTTCCCCCTCTCTCTCTGCCTGCCTTTCTGCCTGCTTGTGATGATCTCTCTGTCAAATAAATAAAATATTAAAAACAAAATTCAAAACATTCAGAAAAAAGGCAAATTCTTCACTGTGGTGAATATCTGCTGGTATAAGGAGCATCTTTGCTACTTTTAAGTACAAGGGTGTTCACCATAATGTTATAACAGAAAAATTAGAAATAACTGCCCAACTATAGGCAAAGTGGTTAAAGTAAATAATAATCCATCTACATAGGGACTATAATGTAGTCATTAAAATTAGGTTTATAAAGTAAGATTTTAATAACAAGAGAACATGCTTATGAAACAATGTTAAGTAACAAAAGGCAAGATGTAGAATTTTATATAGCATTATAGTTATTTGTGTGAGGGGGAACACTTACAAGACAAAGTAAAGGGTAAGTACAAAATGCTGAAAAGTGCCTAATCTTGAGAAAAAGAGCTGTATGTTTTCCTTCCTCTTTTCTTTCTACATCTTGTTTATTATAACTTGCCAAAATAACTGCTTTCATAACAGGTTAAATGTAACGGTAACAACTTGCATTTGTGTAGTGCTTTATAATTTACAAAATACTTTCACATCCATTATCTCATTTGATAAGCAAAAGGGTTATTATTTCATCTACAGAAGGGTTCCTAACCACCTAGCTTCCCTACAGCACTGGTATACCATTAACTAGTTGATTCAAAGACAAGAACTTATCAAAGAAAAAGTGAAAGCCAAAGTGTTAAGAGCCACTGTGAATTGAAAAATCAATAGTACATGAAGAGAATTCTATTGGAAATTACCAAATGTGAAGGAGGAATAGAAGTCAGCCTGCACACAGTTCCCCCAAATAGCGGCAAATGCACAATTCTATAGCACATTTTCCATTTCTACTTCTAACCACCTGCTGGGACCAGAAGCATCTTCCTGGCATTGCTTTGCTTTGTTTCATTTCATCTTAAATTTGTTGGGCATACTTTATCCTTACTAACTTATCTAAACTCCTTTTGTTTCCAATAAAATGAACCCAGAGAATATTTTAACATTATTCTCTTCATATTTAGGTTTGTTTTGCCTTTAATAGTGTCTTTATGAAGGGAAAAGTTATTTGTACCATAGTGGTTGATGAAAGGAGCAAATCATGAAACTGTACATACCATTGCTACACCCCACCTCTAGTTAAAACCCGCCCCCCCCCACGACCCTGGGGGATTGGGAGAAGGGCAGAATAAAACAAGAGTCAGAAGAGAAGAAAACAGAGTTTAAAAGAAAAGGGCAAACTAACAAGAAATGGGGGAGAAGGGTGAGGGGTAGGTAGCAAGACTGTCACCAATGCATACACTGGTATGGCATGGTACTATTTTGGTGACAAAGGACACCACCTTTGGCTTAGCCCGTGGCAATAAACTGAGTATTTCAGGCTACGGACACTTCAGAATCTTTGTAGGAACTCCAAAATTCTTTACTATTCATAATGACACTTCTCTAAAGAACAGAAGATAAATAGGGTGAATTCTGAAACTAGCAAAAATGCACAAAGGAAAATGCTTGACTCCTGTTTTTATTGAGGACAGGAGCCGAGGGAGCATCTTATCTATAGTAAGTCAACTGCTATCTTATCTGTGCGTCGTCATTCCTACCTGCCAAAGAGTATTTTTCTTTGGGGACTCATCTTCATTTTGATCCTCCATAACTGAAGTGTTCTAAGGGGGGAAAAACAGGTTATTTGAATTATGCCGAGTTTTGCAAATCCTAAAAAACTACACCAAACTATAATTTTGAAATCCCAAACTAGAATGTACCGACACAAACCCAAGAGTTATTTGGCTTGTGACTAACGCACGCCATTTTGTGTCAAGAGGGTTGTGCTCATCTTTTATAAATCAATACAGTTAGGGATTGGACAAAAGTAAGCCTAAAGTCTCTATTTATGAAGGCTGGGCATGCTTAGAAAACAGGCTGAATTATGGGACTGGGGCTGAGGCTCTACCTCAGTCGTCACCGTTATTCTTTCACTTGTGGCAAGAAGCCCCAGAGACCCACTCAGTTCTTGATGATTGCTCAAAACATTTACTAGATAGAATGTCTGCTATTCAGGAAACCATCCCAACCATCATCAGCAATTAGGACTGACAAAGCTGTGGAAGCCCTCTCTGCCGTTTCTCTTTCCTCCCTTGATAACCTGGTTTTTCTGGACCAGCTTTACAATCTCCCTTAGCGAGCACGGTGTGTGCCCCAACTTTCTCCCTGAAGAGGAGGATGCTGGTAGCCAGTAACAATCTGGCTTGCCTTGGGAATGCATTAGTTTTTGATTTTTGTATTTACTACACAAAGAGGCACTGTGTAATTATTCTTTCTGGTGACCCAGTCGCTCAATAGATGCCCATTAACTGGAGATTATACATGATTGGATTTTCCCTTTTGAAGCTCCTACCTAATAGCTAAATGGAAACTTAATGAGAGGAGACAGTGGGAGAGTTGTGCTCTGAAAGGAATCACAATTTAAGTCCCTCTAAGATTCCTTCCCAAACCTAAAATTCTAAGATTAGGGTATAAAATTTGTAACATTCCATAGAAGTATTCAAAGGGATGCTACAGATCTGTTTAAGTTATCAATGTTTATAAGATTCTGTTTATTGCCTTTGGGGATAAGCCTAGCTCCCAAAATTTCCCTATTTTTCCTTTATCTTCTTCAAGCTGTAAAACCCATACAGTCTTCTCAAACAATTTTGTTTGAAAAACCCAATGTGGGTAATGACGGAAGAAACACCGCTGAACACTAATGCTCTGTAGTCACATGGCTGGCTCTGATGAGGGACACAGTATGATGCAGTACAAAAGTCAAAGGCGTTGAAATCAGAGAGAATTTGGAATTCCATTCTGGTCACTCATCAGTGTGTGTGTGTGTGTGTGTGTGTGTGTGTGTGTGCGTGCGTGCATGTGCATGCATTTGATCTTGAGCAAGCTATTTTTCTCATGGACAAATAAAAACCATACAAAAGTGTTGTGGGGATTGAGACTCCCCCAGCACAGTGCTTGGTGTGTAACTGGCATCCAAAAAAATCAGTTCACGCCCTGCTTTGAAGATGCTACTTTCCCCCAACTGTTATCTTTTCATACTTTTCTAACCTCAGACTTTGAAAGAATAGCCCATATAGAGCTCATATGGCTACATATAGAGAAAATCCACTGGCTCCCTCAATAAAATCTTATAAGCCCCGCAGCACCAAGATCTGCAAGGGGGGAGAGGAGCAGAAGGGCCAGGGTCCTTGCCATGAGAAAGCCAACTATGAGCTAGAGAGGAAGGTGATGTGTCCAAGGGGTCAAAACAGGTCTAGAATGGAGACAAGTAAATGATCCTGAATGGGAAGAAGAGGATGGAGAACAGAAAAACAAAAGTAGTATTTCTCCCTCCACGTAACTTCCCTTTTACTGCTATCCACAAGGACTTGGAATTAATAAAGCTGGCAGGGGAGTGAATAAAGGGGGAACAGTGACTTGGTACATCGTCTTCTGGGTCCAACTGGTAGTTACAAAGCCATCTTTGCAAGGTCACAACGTCCTGGGTTCTAAGAGAGTGTGACAAGAAGAAAACATGACTGGAAACATGAACAGTTAAGTATATAAAGTAGAAGAAAGATGGGAAGTCCCTGCCCCTGTCTTCAGGGACCCCAGAAAATGTATGTGGGATGCATTAAGTGTAGTGTTTTAAACTAAAAACTTGTTATACAGGAGTCTGAACCCACCAGAGCTATTATTCTGACTTAAGCTACTCAAATACTTTCCTCACTCACGGAGGAAATAAAAGTCAGAAGTCCCCCCAGACTACACAAGAAACAATCCTCTTTACAGTTTAATTCTTCCTTTCACTCATTCCAAAACAGAGAAATGATGTTTGTCTATGCAGTTGGGAAAGAAACAACCCCTTTGATAAAAATAGCTACTATTCTCTTCAGGCCTGATAAAAGTGAATAAAGATACATAATTTAATAAGATTGTATTTAATAAAGCCCTGGGGTGGCTGGAATAGCTCCCCCATCATACATCTCTTTTCAACTTCTCTTAGAAAGACTTCAGAAGATGCCAAAGGGGAAATGCTGCTCTCAAGCCACACTGATCAGAGGATCATTTCCGAGGAGTATTCCAGGTGAATCAAGAGATGCTCAGAGTGAAAAGGGTCCCAGGGTCTAATTAAGTTTGACAAATGCTGTATGCTCCTCCTATACATGCTCTCTCCTCCTAACCTCACCCCCTCCTTTGTTTTCCTCTCCTTTCCTCTTTCTGTCTCACATACACACAGTCACAATATACCTCATTAAGATACTCAAGGCTCGGGCGCCTGGGTGGCTCAGTTGGTTGAGCAACTGCCTTCGGCTCAGGTCATGATCCTTGAGTTCTGGGATCGAGCCCCACATCGGGCTCCCAGCTCCCCGGGGAGTCTGCTTCTTCCTCTAACCTTCTCTCCTCTCAGGCTCTCTCTCACTTTCTCTGTCTCTCAAATAAATAAATAAAATCTTAAAAAAAAAAAAAAGGCTCTCTTATGTCCTATAATTATACCATGCTAAATTAATTTAATCCAAGTTTGTTGAACATGGACATTCCCCCCCCCTTTTTTTTCCTGGGGCAGGAGAGAGAAAGATGGAAGGGTGGACATCCCCTTTTCTATCTCTTAATAATAGTTCAGTACATATTGGCAAACATTGGACTAGGACATTAATATGGCATAGTCCTTTCCTCTTCCCACTTTACTGGACAAATATTTCTGAGAGATCAAGGCAATACCCACTTTTGCTAAGTATAATATATTCCTCTCCTATTCCCCATCTTTCTCAGACTACAACACGGGACTGTGAGGATAAGGAGGGATGGCATGAATAAAAATTCTCTTATAGGGCACCTGGGTGGCTCAGTTGGTAAAGCGACTGCCTTCAGCTCAAGTGATGATCCCAGAGTCCCAGGATGAAGTCCCGCATCGGGCTCCCAGCTCCACGGGGAGTCTGCGTCTCCCTCTGACCTTATTCTCTCTCTCTCTCAAATAAATAAAAGCTTTAAAAAAAAAGAAGAAGAAGAAGAAGAAGAAGAAGAAGAAGAAGAAGAAAGAAAGAAAGAAAGAAAATTCTCTCATAAGAGCCATAATTTTTCTCTTTTTTTATAAAGATTTTATTTATTTATTTGACAGAGAGAGATCACAAATAGGCAGAGAGGCAGGCAGAGAGAGGGGGGAAGCAGGCTCCCTGCTGAGCAGAGAGCCTGGTGTGGGGCTTGATCCCAGGACCCTGAGATCATGACCTGAGCAGAAGGCAGAGGCTTTAACCCACTGAGCCACCCAGACGCCCGCCATAAATTTTCTTAATCACTTTAACTTTTACTATTTAAAGATTAAAATAGACACAAGGTCACAGATTCAAGGGTGAGGTAAGAAAAAAAACAGTAAGTCTGCCAAAAGAAAAGGAAGGTGTTTTCCTACATCCACACTTTCAGATAAAACCATGAGTTAAGCCAATCTGAAAGCTGAAACCCTCATTAAGTCTCCAACACACTTCTGGGAAAGGAAAGTTCTTTGAAATACCAACCTGACTTACTCACTTCCTACCGTTCTCATCACCATCCCTTTCTTCCTACATCTACCAAGCAGCATTACATGTAAATAAGAATGCAGACCTTCCTATCCTGATACTACTTCCAAAGAAGGACACAATCTAGGAAGAAGCAGCTAGACTTTAAGGCTTATCAACCTTAGGACTATTGACATTTTTGGTCAGATAATTCTGTGTTTTAGGGGAGCTGTAACGTGCACTGTAGGACAGGTCACTGCATCCCTGGCCTCTACATGCCAGATGCCAGAAGCAAGGGAGGCGGGGGGTGGGTGCCAGCAGCAATATTCCCTCTTCCTCTTGAGAGCCACTGCTCTAAGTTTGGGAAGCTGTACTTAATGAATTGCCACCTAAGGTCCAGCCTTTCTTTCTCTTTCAGGCATATTTCCTTTGGTCCCTGTGACAGAAAGAGATTTCTTCAAATGGAGTCTGATACCACCATAGCCAAGTAATTCATGAAATATGTAGGTATCTAAATTTTGGTAAAAATCCACTTGCCATTAAATTCATACTTGGGAAAATCTGGTATCAGGAGTTCTTTGCTAGAGATTCATGGCTTGGGGGTGTCGATAAGGGCTACAAATACCTTGAGGTTGTACACAAGAGTTCGTGTGAATACACGCCTATGTCTCTGCATTAAAAAGACTGTAACAGCAAAATGATGTTTTGCTGCATTGTAGCACCATTCTAAGTAAGGAAACTGCACTGATAGCATCAACAGACTATATCCCAATACGTGCTATTTCGAAACTACCAAATACTACAAGAAACCAATGCCTGTTCCTTCTCTTACAAAGTCTTCAAGAGAAGATGCCAAAGGGAAAACGCTGCTCTCAAGCTATACTGTTCCTTGAATCGTCTCCCATGAGTATCACTGCTTAGAGCTTATTGTTACCTACACAAAGACTCACCTCATACAGTAAGTAGTCTGGGAAAGATGATGGGGAATAGGAGAGGAATATATTGTGTTTACCAAAATGGTCATTTCCAGGTGATATCTCGATTCTCACACAAAAAAAAGGGTCCCAGGGTCTAGTAAAGTTTGACGAATGCCACACACTACAAAAGCACTTGGTGCTCTCCCACCCCATCCCCGAGGTTAAAATACACTTGATTAAGACATTAAGGGCTCAGAAATGTCTCATAATTAACAGTCAGGTTAAGGTAGTTTAACCTAGCTTTCCCAAGTTTGTTGGACATGGATACCTCCCTGTTACAATAATACCTGATTTTAACAATAGCTCAGTACATATTGGCAAACACTGGACTAAGGCAATGCATGGCCTAAACCTCCTCCACTTCACTGGACCAATGCTCCTGGGAGACAAAGGAAATGACCACTTTGGTAAACACAATATATTCCTTCTCCATCACCTTTCCCAGACTACTTACTATGTGAGGTAAGTCTGTTTGATAAGCTCTAAGCAGTGATTATCTTTGTCAGTAGGTGCCACCAACAAAGAATATATTTCACTTGGAAAATTCTCTACTTTAAGAGTTATATAAGACGAATAAATTTCCTACCTTAAAAAAGCTGCAAACTCTACATGAATTTCACGATGAGAAATGCTTATACAATGTAAGATTTTCACACAAAAAGAATCTTTGCTCTTGAAAGGAAGCAAAAAAACAAAACAAAACAAAAACCCTACAAAGGATCTGGAAAACATAGGAACATTCTGCCATTTTCTCTAGTGTTTTAAAATTTGAGGATTTAAGACATTAAGAATGACAAGTATATAATGCAAAATGCTCCTAGTTAAATTTACTGGGTCTCTAACCTAGGCTTGTTTCATTCATTGTCTTTTAATTTTCAGAAAAAAATATGAATGTATATGTTGCAATTTTACAGCAAAAAAATGAGGAACAGAGAATTAAGTAAGTGATTAAAAGTTGCATAGTTAGTAAATGAGAGATGCAGGACTCGGATCTAGGTCTGTTTTACTCAGAAATCAATGTACTTTCCATACAGAAAAACACATCTCAGGTGTTTTCCAACTGCTGGTTGTAGCCTATGAAATTAATTTAATGAGCTGCAATCAGCAAAATTTAATAAAATGAAATTGAATCTGGGCATTGTCCTGCCCACAACAGTAAGCATGACAAAACCCACAAAGGGTAAATAAAAGGAATGAGCAAAAATAGAACAGGAAAGTTCGAATTAAAGGAAAGCAAAAATCTTTATTGCACAAGAACAACATTCAAGTCAGATCACTGAGTGAAAAAGAGTTTTTAAAATCTCTAAAAGGCATAATTTATGAAGAGTTTAGGGCGAACTTTTACATACTAAATACAAAATTCCACAAAATACATCAAGGAAAAAAGTTACAATTTTTTTTTTTAAAAAACACCTTTTTGTCTCAGACAGATCAGGCAGACCAAACAAACAAAAAACACTTGACTCTCCATGGGACATTAAAACCAACAACAACAACAACAAACAAAACTGATAGAGCATCCTGGGCCACAGATGAAATCTGAAACAGTTAGAAATCAGGAACAGATTACTGTATGTTTAAAATCAGGCAAGCAGAAATGTCGAAATCTAGTTTACAAGTTACTATGTACCGTAAATTCCAAAGATAAACAGAGCAATGACTGGCACAGACCAACACCTTCTGTTGTTATTGTTAATTCCACCCAGGCCCCTAATCGAGCCTAAAATGCTTCCCTCTTAAACCTAAATCTTACCAACACATTGCTGGGAAATGAGATCACTGAAGAGGCAGAAACATTCAGTTGGAAAAAGAAGAGACAAGCTCGTCCAAAAAAGCAGTCCCTTCTCTCATACTGATCTTACAATTCAGAAGGAAGAGAGCCACGAATACATCTGTGCATACATGACTTTCTAAAACAACAACTTGCCACCACTAAACATAGCTCAAACAAAAACCTTCTTTTCCCTCTACTACAAATATCAAAATACAGGAAAAAAAAGTTGTTTTCTTTCCACAATATAATTAAAATAAAAATTAGTTAAAAATATAAACTCATTGGCAGGTTGTCTGAAATCACTGCTACATGCTTTCTATAATGTAATAAGTTTTGTTTCAGTTTATCTAACCTACAGTTCCATTCAAATGTCTAACTGGGTATTGGGCCATTACTGACCTCACATAACAAGATCATACTGAAGTATCCAGAAAAATGAATACAGGGTAAAATTTTCCTTCCTTTCTTCACCACCAATTATTTTTTAAAAGAGGAGAATGCTTATATTATTAGATACTAGAAATATTTTTAAGCTACAATAATTAAAGCAGTGTAGTGTTTTAATGGGCAAAGTCAAGATCAATGAAACAAAATACAAAGTCCAGAAACAGGACTTATACGTACGAATTCGTATATGATAAAGTAAGAGCTTTGAATTCGTGAGAAAGGAATAATTTAAAAAAAAGTATTAAAAATAAAAGCTAAAATGCTACCTCATATTATATTCCAATATATATGTACTATGGATAAAAAGAATCAAGTGTGAAAAACTATAACCATACAACTACTAAAGCAAGCATATAGGAGTTTTTTAAAAATTCATGGAACGCAGGAAAGGCTGTCTAAACATGATACCAAACACAGAAATAAATGCAGGTCTGATTAGATTAAAATTCAACCTCATGAATGTCCACAATCAATAAAGTTTAAAAACAAATACACTGGGGGAATATTATAATGTATGACAAATAACTTACTATATAAAGATTTCTAATAAATGGGAAAACCAAAACGAATTTCTTAATAGGCAAATAAGCAAAGAATAAGTACAGATACTTCTAAACTGGAAATTTAATGGCCATTAAAAATGAACACAAACAACAAAAAAAGAGGTGCAATTTTTCACCCACTAAAGTTAGCAACTTTTATTTCTATGTACTGTATAGGAATTGGGCTCTCTGGTAAGATTATAAATTGTTCCTTTTCAGAGAACATTTATCAATATATAACTTCAAAAAGTACGACGTAACACTGGACATAATTGAACTTATAACAATTTATCCTAAGGAATTGCAGACCTATATAAAATAGTAGCTACAACAATTTATAGCATGGAAACCAGAAAACAATGTAAATGTCCAACAAGAGAATATAACTTAAAAATATAAGGGAAATTTTTAGCTCTTTTAAAAAAATTTCTACTGAAGTATAATATAATAAAGGGCTTAATTCTCAAGTGTAACTAGTACTCAGACCAACATAAAGAACATCGCCAGGGCCCCAAATACTTCCCTCATATCACTTCCCTCATATTACCTCTCAGTCATTAATGCCCAAAGGTAACCACTATTTTTTTTAACATCATCACAGAGTCATAGATTCATTTTTGAACTTTAAATAAACAGATTCATATCATATATACTCTTTGAGTCTGGTTTCTTTTGCCTAACATTATGATTTGAGATTCTTAAATTCAGCGGCAGTTCATTCTTTTTCAAAAACTGCTATATATTATTTCAAAAGTTATTCACTCATTTTACCGCTAATGAATACTTCTACTTTTGGCACTTAAAATAATTCTGCCATATCTGTTGGTGTGCATGGGTACATATTTCTATTGGGTCTATAGCAGGGGTGAACAGCTAGGTCATAAAGTATTTACACTACCAACTTTTCCAAAGTAATTCTATTTAATATCACTCCCACTGGCAGTGTATGTGACCTCTAGCTGTTCTTTAACCAGTTATGGAGTGTATTTTTTTGCTTAGTTTGTTGTTATTGCTTAATTTTAACATTATAGTAATAGTATCTTCTCTGTGGTTTAATCTCTTTTCCTGATGACTAATGATGTTGAACACCTTTTCACAAATTTATCAGTCATTTGGGTATCTTCTTTTATAAAATGACACTTTAAAGTTTTGGACCAGCTATTTCTGTACGTGGCCTAAGCTGATCTCTGAAAATGGCTCACTATTCACTTGACCCAGAAAACCCCACAAAACCATGCAAATCAAGAGGTGCAAATCAAGAGATTCAATTCCTCATATTTGCTTTAAAAAGACCAGGCCACTTTTGACCAGGCCATCAAAAGTACGCACATCCACCAAAAAGCCACCAAGTATTGGAAGAATGAACTGGACAGAAACAATGTATGCCACTCCATTGCTATCGTGGTAGCAAAGAGTTGTTAGGTATGTCCAGGCCAAAAGGTGGGGTTAGATATAGGGCTGGTGGCCCAAAAGAGTACTGAATTTTTATCACACATGCTTAAAAATGAATAGAGCAATGCTGAACTAAAGGGTTTAGATGTACTTTTTCTGGTCATTGAGCACATCCAGGTAAACAAAGCCCCCAAGATGAGGCAAAGAACTTACAGAGCTCATGGTCAGATTAATCCACGCGTGAACTCTACCTGCCACATTGAGGTGATCTTTACTGAAAAAAAGCAAACTGTTCCTAAATCAGAAGAGGTAGGTTGCACAGAAGAAAAAGATATCCCAAAATAAACTGAAGAAACAAAAACTTGTGGCCCAGGAATAAATATGACATAAAATAAAAGCAAATAAAAGGTTTTTTTTTTTAAAAAAAAGCTTTTGACTATGGGTGCCTGGGTGACTCAGTCAGTGAGGCGTCCGCCTTCGGCTCAGATCTCAATCCCGGGGGGCCTGGGATAGAGCCCCACTTTGGGCTCCCTGCTCAGGGGAAAGCCTGCTTCTCCCTCTCCCTCTGCCTGACATTCTGCCTACTTGTGCTGTCTATCTCTCTTGTCAAATAAATAAATAAAATTGTAAAAAAAAAACCTTTTGATTATTTTTTAATCAGTCCTTTCTTTCTGATATCTAGAAATTTTTTATATATTCTAGAATATAGTCCTTTTTCAAACGTGTTTATTGTAAAGGTCTTCTCTTAATCTGGGGTTTACCTTTTCATTCTTTTAATGGTGTCTTTTGACACCATTAAAGAGGAATGATTAATTTTAATGAAGTATAATTTATCCATTATTTCATTATAATTTGTGATTTCTATGTCTTGCTTAAGAAATATTTCTTCTCCTAAAATCATAAAGATATTCTCCATGTAGTAGCCTAGAAGTTTGTACTTCACCTTTTACACTTACATCTAAAATTCATCCATACTAATCTTTATGGAAAGTAGAGGCGTCAGGATTCATTATGTTTTCAAATTGCAGTTTGCAACCTGCTGTGGTTTATAATATCAATTTAATGGATAACCAGCATTTTAAAAAAATGAAATAGAAAAGAACAAAGTGTACATTTTCTTTTTCATCAATTCTAACACACATTTTTTTCACATTTTAATCTCTGAAATTGAGATATCTCTTATAATCAATGGCATCTTACAATTAAAATGGTAGGATTTTTTCTGAATGCTATGTAAAATAACGGGATTTCTTACAATCCATGCTTAGATTTCTTTTTTCCCCCCTAAGGATGGACGGATGGATGGATGGATTTATCTATCTATCTATCTATCTATCTATCTATCTATCTATTTATTTATTTGAGAGCAAGGAGAGCATGAATGTCAGTGGCAGGGGAGAGGGAGAGAATCTCAAGCAGACTTCCCGTTAAGCAGTCAGTCAAGCACAGAGCCTCAACACAGAACTGGATCTCATGACCCCGAGATCACAATCTGAGCCTAAACCAAATGTTACACACTCAACTGACTGAGCCACCCAGGCACCCACCCCCATGCTGTCTTATATTTTACAATGGAATAGAGTATACACTGGGGTGACTTAGGAGTGTATGTTATGGTCCACACACACACATACATATATATAAAACACATACATAAATATATCTATGTGTGTACATGTATATAAATTACACAAACACATGCTCACATGTACTAGATCTAAATGTAAATTTTTTGCTGTTGTTCTAAACGTAAATTTTATTTCTTGCTGTGAAAATACTTAAAAACACTGAAAACCCCTGGGTAAGGGATTAAAGTACAATGAATCCCATACTGCAAAAGTAACTACCTTTTCAGCTTTCTTCAGATTCTTCTAATTATATCAAAAGATATTTTTACATCTCATTAATACTTTCAAATGTCTGTTTTTAACAGAAGGAGCTGGCCTCCTGTTCAGTTTACTGTAACAAACAGTATCTGGCTAGAATTTCATATAGTCTCAGGAAGTGCCTTTGATTTTCCAGTCATGCAGTAGATACAGTCCCCTTTTCTAATTCGTTAGAAGAAAGATTTTTTAAACACGTGCAGCAGATAAAAGGAAAAGTGGTATGCTGATATGTCAAAAACTGTGAAGGCTATACTCACCTGTATAAAGGTAAGGGAAAACAATCTTAGAAGAACATGACATGAAAGAAAGTCTAAAGTATATTTTAAATTTAAAAAGGGGGGCTTCAAAATATGTCTGTATGATTCCATCTTTATGAATAAAATTTATATTTATTTAGAGCAATATCTAGAAAAGGTGTGCTAATGCTAACAATATTATCTCTGTATATTTTATTTTCTATTTGCTTAAGAGGCACATCTCTTTTTCATAGTAAGGAACAGTGATTTTTAAAATTAAACGTAAAAAAGTAAAAACTCCATGCCAAGACCCCAGCTACATATGCTCTAAGCTAAGGAAACAGAAACTAGTTCCTGAAAGTTGAGGCAGGAGTCGGATCCTGCTGCATGTCATTTGACCTCTCTATGCCTGCTTCCTTGTCCAGAAAACTGAAGTGGAAACAGGCCTCCCTGACAGAGGGAGTGAGAAAATTTAAAAGAGAATCCAATCCTGGCACTTACAAGGGCTCCCTTAGTCAAATTTAACCTCCGAAGGGAAGAAATGCTTGGCTGTGTTATTCTTTCTGTATTCTTTCCAGTTAGGATAATTCCTCACACACTACTGAAGTACAGAAGTATAATAAATATTTGTTGACATGAATCTCAGCTAAAGTTATCATATTCTTCCTATGGATTGTAATGACAAAAATAGTAATTTTGTTTCTGCTTACTCCTTTCCCATATTTTCCAAATTGTCTATAATGAGCAAGGATTCAAAACGTAGGGGGGAAAAACGTGCAACACAATTCACAAAAAGTGGTTAAAAAACAAAAATCTATTTCCAGAAAAGCAGTCATCCTTATCACCCCTACAGTATTCATTTACCTAGATAAAATAAGAACACATCATTAAGTATTTGGCTGTTTGAAAAGGTCCAACAGAAGGATGGATAAAAGTCTGCTGGAGTCTCCCTGAGAAAGCAGAGTGGCCAAATGGGCACTTCCACGCTTCCTGGTGCTTATTAACACTTCGAAGAGAACTACAAAAGTCAAACTTGTAAAATGCTTTATATTCACTAAAGGAAGGCAGAAAAAGAAGGTGCTTTCAAAGAAGTTAATAGAAGAATGGTCAAAAGACACTGAGTCATGGCACCACAGAGGAAGTCAGTCAGCTGAAGTGTAAAGAGCAGCCCAGTAGAGACCCAGGGACCCCACTGCAAACTCTGCACTCTGACAATGACAAACTATCTGACTTCCTGTGAGTTACTTGACTTCTCTCAGATTCAGTTTCCTCTTTTATAGACAGGGATAACACTGTCTATGTTGCAGGAACAGAAAAAAACATATGTAAAAGCATCTACAACACATCACTGCTGGGGGGGGGGGGGATATAAACCAGAAAAACATTTTTACTTTTTTGTTTCCACTGTTAATCATTTTTTAAAAAAACATGAAAGCATCTATCAGTGATGTCAGCCAAAGCTAGAGAAATACTATACTGCATCACAATCATTTCTTAAATTACAGTATTTAAGTATAACTTGGCAGACTAATCTAAGATTCAAACATAAAACCTACCTGAAGAAATTACAAAAGCAATGAATTACAGTTTAAAGAATAGTAGCTACCACTTGCTGAGCACCAATTAGAGATTATACTGTTTAAAGAAAACTAAAACCACCAAAAACTTCAAAGACTAAGAGATGATGAATTCGACACGATGCCAGTCAAAATCCCAGCAGGCATTTTCCCCCTCCCAAAAACCGAGCTTATTTTAAAATTCATATGGAAATATTAAAAAACAAGGCAACCTGGAAGGACTAAGCTAGAGAATTTACATTACGAGATACCAGGATCTATTTTATAGCTAAGTAACTAAGAGAGTGCTATGCAGAGACAGCGGTAGACAAACTGATCAACAGAACACGGTAGCATCCAAACTCAGATCCCACATGATGACTTAAACTGACTGAAAACCAAGGCCCTACTCTCTTCCTGAGGGGAAAAAAAAAATCCACTGTATATAGATTGCAGATCTGAATGTAACGGTAAAATAATAAAGCTTTTAGAAGAAAACGTAGGACATAATCTTGGAATAGGCAAAGCTTTCTTAAACAGGACATAACTACTAACCAGAAAGAAAAATACGATAAATCGTATTAAAGAGTTTCTGTTCACTGAAAGCATTATTAAGAGATTGAAAGGTGATTAAAATGTTCTAAAACTGATTTATGTTGACGGTGGAAGACTGAACTGCATACTACTGAAATAGCTAAATTTAACGGTATGTAAAATATCTCTCAATTTTTTAAAAAAATTAAATTTAAAAGAAAAAAAGGCAACCCACAGACCGAGAGATTGATAATACATTCAAACTTCTGAGGGGGAAAAAAACAACAAACATTCAAATCCATAAGGAAAACACATACACCCAACCAAAAAATGGGTAAAACATTTGTATAGGCACTTCACAAAAGAAATATCCAAATCACATTTAAAAATAAAAAAATCAAAGTACTGCAAAAAGACAAACACCATTTGTATTCTGGTACACAGACTGAAAACTATAAACTAAAACTGTTTGAAATATGCTCTTAAATCACTACTTTTTCCATGTCACTAGGTTACTGACAACCCACAGTTTCATTTTTAATGGTGACAAGTTTGCTTCATCTCATAATTTGCTTACTCAACACAGGAAGTAATGAACATTAAACTTATTATTACTTTAAACACCACTGCAAAGAAACCTTCATGCTTACATTAAGTAATTACCTCTTTTGATTAAATTCCTAGAATTGCTGGCTCCCTGAGAATGTGCATTTAGTCAATGGATGTCTGAACGGAGCTTCATTCCCTTTGTCTAATTATTTCTTTTCATTAAAACAGATATCATATTACAAGTTATTAACTCCAATAGCCAATTCTTATTGCTCACATTTCTGGTCCTATCAGTAAGACTGAGCATTTCCTCTTTCTTGATGTACTTCCATTCACTTGGCTCCTAGGACACTGCACTTGGCAAGTTTTCAGACCTCTACTATAAGAAATGTTAAAATTCCTCAGACAAAAGAAAAATAAAACCAGAAATACACTTAGAGCTAATGAAGGAACGCAGATTGATGAAGAGAAAAATGGTAACAATTAGGATATACAAAATAATTTTTCCTATTTTATAATTTTTTAAAATATGACTGACTACCTGAGAAGTACAAAATGCTGCTGAATGAAATTAAACAAGCCACAAATAAATGGAAAGCTATCCTGTGTTCATGGATTGCAAGACTTAGATTATTAATATGTCAATACTACCCAGGCCAATCTACAGATTCATGGTAATCCCCAACAAAATCCCAACAGCATTTTTTTTAAAAATCAATCAATCAATCAATCAATCAATCAATCATGTGAAGCCTCAAGGGGGCCCCCAAAAGCCAAAACAATTTCGAAAAACAACAACATTGGAGGGTCCACCCTTCCTGATTTCAACACTTCCTACATAACTATAGTAATCAAAACAATACAGTGCTGGCATACAGACAGACCAATGGAATAGAGAGCCCTGAAATAAACCCTCACTTATATGGTCAAATGATTTTTGACAAGGGTGCCAAAATAATTCAATAGGGGGAAGGACAATTCTTCTCCACAAATGGTGTTGGGAAAAATGGATATCCACATGCAGAAGAATGAAGTTGGACCCTTACCATATACCATATATAAAAATCAACTAAAATGGAGCAAAGACCTGAACATAAGAGCTAAAACTGTAAAATTCTTAGAAAAAAATATAAAGGAAAAGCTTTGTGACCCACTATTTGGCAATGATTTCTTAGATATGATCCCAAAAGCATAGGCGACAGAAGTAAAAATAGATAAATGAGATTACATCAAATTTAAAAACTCCTGTGCATCAAAAAGTATTATCAACAGAGTGAAAAGGCAACCTGTGAAATGGGAGAAAATATTTGCAAATCACACATCCAATAAGGGACTAAAATCCAGAATATACAAAAAATGTCTTCTTCAACTTAACAACAAAAGAATGAACTGGATTCGAAATGGGCTGAGGACCTGAACAGACATTTCTCCAAGAAGATATACTAATGGCCAAAAAGATCATGAGATACTCAACAACACTAATTATTAGGAAAATGAAAATCAAAACTAATGAGATATCACCTCACACCTATCAGAATGACTACTATCATAACAACAGAAAATAACAAGGATGTAAAGAAATTGGAAACCTTGGGGCGCCTGGGTGGCTCAGTGGGCTAAAGCCTCTGCCTTCAGCTCAGGTCATGATTTCAGGGTCCTGGGATCAAGCTCCACATCAGATTCTCTGCTCAGCAGGGAGCCTGCTTCCCCCCCTCTCTGCCTGCCTCTCTGCCTACTTGTGATCTGTCAAATAAATAAAATCTTTAAAAAAAAGAAAGAAATTGGAAACCTTGTATACTGCTATGTAAAATGGTGTAGTTGCTATGGAAAACTAAATGGTGCTTTCTCAACAAATCAAAAACAGAACTACCATAAGAGTCAGCAAGACCACTTTGGGGTATACAACCAAAAGAATTAAAAGAATTTCAAAACGTCAAGGAGATTATTTGTACATTCATGTTCGTATGGCAGCATTATTCACAACAGCCAAAAAGTGAAAGCAACTCAAGTGTCTAGTAAAGGAACAACTACTAAATAAAATAGGATACAAACATGAAATGGAGTATTATTCAGGCCTAAAAAGGAAGGAAATTCTTATATATGCTAAAACGCAGATGAACCTTGAGCACATTACTCTTAGTGAAATATGTCAGTCACAAAAAGACAAATACTTTATGATTCCACGTACATGAGGTCTCTAGAGTATTCAAATTCGTAGAAACAGAAAGTAGAATGGCTGTTCCTTCTCCCTCCAGTGGAAATGAGGAATTGTTTAGTGAATACAAAAAAGTGCTCAAGACTGGTGGTACAACTATGTCAATATGCTTCACACTATTGCACTGTATACTCAAAAATGGTTAATATGGTAAATTTTATGTTATGTGTGCTTTATCACAAAAAACTTTTTTAAAAACCAGTAAACAGCTTCTGAAGTAATATATATAAACACATACATGTGATCGATTAAAGCAAAAACAGTAACAATATATCATAGCCTCTGTAAAAATAAAATGTGAGACAACAATAGCACCAAGGATGGGAGGAGGGAAGCACAAGTATACAGATTTAAGGTCTTTCTTCCCATATATATGAAGAAGTATCTTAATATTTCAAGACAGGCTATGACAAGTTAAAGACACAAACTGTATACCCTACAACACACCATGAGAAGAAGAAATTAAGCAAATGAAGTCTATTAAGCCAATAGTAAAGATAAAAATAGATTCACTGAAAAACTCAATGAATCCAAAAAAAGGCAGAAGAAGAATAAAAAGGCAACAAAGAGCAGATGAGACCAAAAAAAAAAAAAAAAAAAAGATGGTATATTTAAAACCAAACATATTAATAATTAACTAAATATAGGTAGTCAAAATTCTCCAAAAAGCAGAAACTGTGAAATTGGATAACTACATGCTATCTAAAAGAAACCCACTTTGAACACAAAGACACACTGGTTAAGAGTAAAAGGACAGAAAAAGATACATACTGTAAATGACTAATCAAAAGAAATCTAAAAATCAAAGAAAATCAGTATTAATATTAGACAAAGCAGATTTTAGAGCAAGTAATGTTATCACAGATCAAGTAAGGTATTTCATAATGATAAAGGTATCAATTTATCAAAAGAATATAACAATCCTAAACGTACTTGCCCTTGTCTAAAAGAGTTTCAAAATATATCTGGGGGGGAATAAAAACAATGACACAACTCAAAGGAGAAATAGACAAATCCAAGTTTACATTTGGACACTTTAACACTCCTCTCTTAGTTATACACAGAACAAACAGAAAAGAGTAAAGATATGCAGGACATGAATAACACTATCAGCCAACTTAACCTAACTGACATTTATAGAACACTCTACCCAACAAAGAAACACATTCTTTCCAAGTACACAACAAACATTCACCAAGATAAATGTTATCCTGGGCCACAAAACAGGTTTCAAAAAATTTTAAAAGACTGAAATCATATAAAGTATGCTCTAGGATAACAATGAATTTATCTAAAATTAATTAAACAAAAAATCCCCAAAAGTTTGGAAATTAAACAATGGATCACTAAACAACATGCGAATCAAAAAAGAAATCACAAGGAAAATTAGAAAATACTGTGAACTGAGTGAAAGTGAAAATTCAACATATTAAATACTACGGGATATAACTAAACTGGTAATCAGAGAGAAACTTAGAGGATTAAATGCACCTTCAAATCGATAATCTAAGCTTCCACTTTAAAAAACTAGGAAAATAGCAAATTAAACCCAAAATAAGCAGCAGGGAGGAAATAATAAAGATGAGATCAAAAATTAATATGGAAAAGAAAAAGACAATAATGAAAAATCCATGAAACCAAAGCCAAATCTTTGAAACAATTAATGAAATTGATAAACCTTAGCCAAACTTATTGATAAGGAAAAAAAAATAAGAAATAAATTTCCAGTCTCACCATCAAAAGCAGGAACATAAACACAGATCCTGTAGACATTAAAAGAAAATAAGGAAATACTGTAAATTTACACTGATATATTCCACAACTCAAATGAAAGGGGCAAATTCCTTAAAAAGATACAAGAAAACCAACAAGAAATAAATAACCTCAGAAACCCCATATCTATTAAAGAAACTGGCTTCACCGGTGAATTTTATTTAGTACTTATGAAAGAAGCAGTATCAATTCTATACAAACTTCTAGAAAATAGATGAGGCAGAAATATTCCCAACTCATCTTCTGAGGCTAGCATTACCTTGATACTAAAATCCCTCAAACATATAGCAAGAAAAAAAACAGTCAAATATGATTGTTGGGAATCATAAACAAAAACTTACCCGCAAAGCAAATTCAAGGCCCAAATGGCCTGATTAGTAAATACTATCAAACATTTAAGGAAGAAGTAACAGCAATTTGTCACATTCTTTTTAAAAACAGAGAGGGTGACTCATTTTATCAGGATCATCCTAACGCTATCACCTAAAAAAAGACATTAGCACCTTCAGGTACAATGGAACAAAAACCCTCAAAAAAACACTAGCAAATCAAATCCAAGATTATATGAAAAGGATAATATATCATGATCAGCTGTGGCTTTCCCAGAATGAAAGATTGGTTGAATATTCAAAAAAATCAATGTAATACACCACATTAATGGAATAAGATAAGTTATAAGATGATTTCAATACATGTATTTAGGGCATATAACGAAATTCAAAACCCTCTCATGATTAAAAATTCTCAAGTAACTTTCTCAATGTAATAAAGAAAATATATATGCATATGCATGTGTACCCCACACACACCTATAGCTAACATCATATTTAATGGTCGAATGGAAAACTTCCCCCTGTATTTAAGAAGAAAAGTAGAATGTCCATTCTCATACTTGTATTTGATACAAATTTCAATAGTTATAGTCAATACAATAACACAAGAAGAAATAAAAAGCATAAATGTCAGAAAGGATCCAGATGGCATGACTGTCTACACAGAAAATCCTAGGGAACCCACAGAACCAGTTAAAACTAATATGTGATGGTAGCAAAGTCATAGGATACAAAGAATAAAAAAGGACAAGTGAAACTGCATAAAAACTCAAGCCCTCAGCATAACCAGAAGGAACAGAACATAAGTAGAAAAACAGATTCTGGGACGCCAATATATTCCTGCCGTAAGCCTTTCTGAAAAGCAAGAGTAGTCCCGGATAAAATATACAAAAAAGAAAGAGAAGCAACATAAAATCACATTAAGTATGAAAATACTGCACAAGAGTTCTGATCAATTAGAGTTGATTACAGATAAGGAACTTAAAAAAAAGGATTAGAGATGCAAAAAAAGGAGTCCTGAAGGGGCTGCTCTTTTAAAAAAGAGTGTAAAAGGAAAGGTGAATAGAGGGAAGCTCCTCAAATTGATTTAAAAAAAATTTATAAAAAAGACTAAACCTAATATCATACTTAATGGTAAAAAAAAAAAGAAGACTTGGGAGTTTTCATGCTAAGATGAAGAACAATTCAAGAATGTCCCCCTGTTTTTCAACATGGTAGTAAAGTCCTAGATAATATAGTAAGACACAGAAAGGAAATAAAAGGTATACAATGGAGAAAAAAGAAATGCAATTGTCTCTGTTCACCGATGAATGACCATCTATGTAAACAAATAAAACCTGACCAAAAATAACTTCTGGAACAATTACAACAAAGTCGCGGAACATAGGGTTAATATACAACAGTTATTTGCATTCGTCTACACCAGCAATGAACAAGTAGAATTTAAAATTAAGAATACATTACTATTTACATTAAGATCTCCAAAAATTAAATATTTAGGTATAAAGTTACCGAAATATGTGTAAGATCTATATGAGAAAAACTGCAAAACTCTGATGAAAGATTACCAAAGAACTATAATTGGAGAAATATTCCATGTTTGTGGATAGGAAGATTCAATATTGTCAAGGTGTCAATTCTTCCCTGCTTGATCTAAGGATTCAATACAATCCCAATCAAAATCCCAAAAAATTATTTTATGTATATCAACAAACTAATTCTAAAGTTTATATGAAGAGGTAAAAGATCTAGCACAGTTAACATAATATTAAAGGAGAAGAATAAACCAGAAGACTGACACTTTCCAACCTCAAGAATTATTATAAAACTATAGCTAGCAGTAATCAAAATGATGTGGTACTAATGAAAGAATACACAAATAGATCAATGAAACAGACTACAGAGCCCAGAAATAGACCAATATAGACTGCTGATATTTGACAAAGGACTAAAGACAATACAATGGAGCAAAGACAGTCTTTTCAACCAACAGGACTGGAATAATGTAGGAGAAAATCTAGCTGATCTTGGGTATGGTGATGACTTTTTAGACACAACACCAAAGGCATAATCCATGAAAAAAATAACTCACAGCTGGACTTCATTAAAATAAAAACTTCTGCTCTGTTAAAGACATTGTCAAGATAATGAAAAGAGAAGCCACAGACTGGGAGAAAATATTCACAAAAGACACATTTGATAATAATTGTTAGTTAAAATACATAAAGAACCCAGAAAAAAAAAAAAAGTTATTTTAAAAATGGGCAAAGGACATGAACAGAAACCCCACCAAAGAAGATATAAAATGGCAGTAAGCAAATGAAAAAGATGTTCGACATCATATGTCATTAGGAAATTGCAAATTAAAATGACAAGATACCACAATACACCTTTTAGAATGGCCAAAATCTAAAACATGAACAACATTAACACTTGGTGAGTATGTAGACCAACAGAAATTTTCATTCACTGGTACTGGGAATCCAAAATGCTATAGCCACTTAGGAAGACAGTTGGGTAGTTTCAAAACTAAACACACTCTTCTTAGCATATGATCACACAGTTGCATTCCATAGTATTTACTCAAAGGAGTTGAAACTTATGTCCACACAAAAAGCTGCACACAGATGTTTATACCAGCTTTATTCATAATTGCCAAAACTTGGAAGCAATCAAGATGTCCTTCAGTAGGTGAATGGATAAATTGTGTACACCCAAACAATGGAATACTATTCAGTACTAAATAGAAATAAGCTATCAAGCCATGAAAAAACACGAAGGGACCTTAAATGGATTACTAAGTGAAAGAAGCCAACGCAAAAAGGTTGTACATACCATATGACTCAAACTATATGACATTCTGGAAAATGTCATATTTACTGTGGAGACAGGAAAAAGATTAGTGGTTGGCAGGGGTTACGGGAAAGGATGAATCGGTAAAGCAAGATTTTGAGGGCAGTGAAACAATTCCATATGGTACTATAATGGTGAATATGTATCATTATACATTTGTCCAAACCCACCGAGTGATCAATAGGGGTCACCAAGAGTGAACACCAAGGTAAACTATTAAGTTTGGATGATGATGTAGGTTCATGGATTGTCGTAAAAGTACCACTGTCAATACCGGAGAGGTTGTGCACGTGTGAAGGCAGAAAATGTATGGGAACCCTCTACACTTTCCACTCAACCTTGCTATTAACCTAAAACTGCATGAAAAAATAAACTTTACAAAAATATTTTTTAAAAGGGGAGAAAGGCTGGCATCTTTTGGAAACTATATGACTAAAGGAAAAAGAAATGCCAGGAGAGGGATTTTAAGATCTTGTAACATTAAAGAATTTTTTAAAAACATTCAAAGGATGCAAAGTTTCCCCCAACCAAATCTCCTACTTCCTACCTATCCCCCTAAAAATCTTCCAATAAAGAAACTATACTTTGTTACAATGACAAATTATTTCTTAAACAAAGAATTTTGTAAATTTAACCTCAAACTACCAGCCCTGTCCCCAAAAATGTAGTGACGTGAGCAATATTCAGCTATACAAAAACAAAACAGAACAAAACAAAAAAACCCACCACCCACCCATAAAAGAAAGAGAGAGAATGGCCAAAAGGGGGAGAGCAGAAGAAAACTAAAACACCACAAATCAGCCTTTCTTAGCTCGGATTCAGCAAGATAATTAAGCCCCAATGAGAGATTTCAGTAACTATTTTCTTAATTTTTCAAAGGACAATACATAACTACCATACTAGTTATGTATAACAGAAGTGAATTTATTTTATACCAGGTATGCCTTACTGCTCTTATGGAATCTGACTGAGAAGAATTACTCCAAACTGAATGAAACATGCGCAAACAAGCTTTTGATGTTATTTTTGAAATGTCTTAAATCAGAAGTTCAAAAACAAGAACAGAAATGAACCAAAAGCAGAAAGAAATGAAACAAGATTTAACTCAGCAAAGAAACAGAAACAAAACTATAACAGAAATGAAAGTAAATTACAATACCCAAAAGTGATAAATTCAAATGAAAAATGTAGTGTCACTGAAGAAAAGCAGGAAAACAATCTAAGTGAATGGAAATGAGATAAAGAAAGAGGCAAAATGGGACCGAAAGCAATTGAAATGAGAGACAAAGGAGATCCATCTCATGTATAATTGGAGTTCATATGCACATATATACACACAGAGACACACAAAATGATATAGAATTAACATATAAAACTGTAATCCAAGTTTTAGGATAAAGTTCCAGGGTAAAGTAAGTGAAGAAGAATGGAGAGTGACAGCTAAAAGGGTTTTTTTTTGGGATGATGAAAATGTTCTAAATCAGGGGTACCTGGGGGCTCAAGACAGTTAAGCGTCTGCCTTCGGCTCAGGTCATAATCCCAGGGTCCTGGGACTGAGTCCTGCATCTGGCTCCCTGCTTTGCGGAGAGCACGCTTCTCCCTCTCCCTCTACCTGCCCCTCCCCCTGCCTGTGCTTTCTCTCCCTCTCTCTGTCAAATAAATAAAATTTTTTAAAAAAATGTTCTAAGTTGATTGTGGTGATGGTTGCACAACTCTGTAAATATACTAAATACCAATGAATTGTATACTTCAACAGGGCATATCGTATGATATGTGAATTATATCTCAACAAACCTGTTAAAAAAAAAAAAACTATAACTCACGGAAACGTTCCAGAAATAAAAAGAAACCTGACTGCACGTTTAAAAGGTGTCCCAGTACTACAGAAAAATTGGTCCACAGGATTAAACTCTTAGAAGCATCTTATGGTAATTATTAGATTTTGAAGATAAATAGATTTCTCACAGTCTCCAGTCCAAATAATTTTAATTAAAAAAAAAAAACTTAAAAGAGAAAAAGCACTGGACTAGCATCAAAGATTTTAATAACAGTGTACCAAGCAAGGCATCAGTGGAGCAGCAGTTTCAAAACATTATAGAAAACAGGGGTGCCTGGGTGGCTCATTCATTAAGCATCTGCCTTCCACTTGGGTTACGATCCCAGCGTCCTGGGATTGAGCTCCATGTTGGGCTCCCTGTTCAGCGGGGAGCCTGCTTCTCCCTCTCCAGGTCCCCCGTGCTTGTATGCCCCTCTCTATCTCTGTCATAAATAAATAAATCTTTAAAAAAAATCGTAGAAAATAAAGTGTAAAGCAAAGATGTTCTATCCAAAGGCAATAGAAAAACAGTTTTAAACAACTTAACAGGTCAGAGAATTCTGTCCCCGAGAGCCCTTCTTCAGTAACAAAGAGATAAATCAGAAACAAAGATGCCCTGGGTGGCTCAGTCGGTTAGTGTCTCTTGATTTAGGCTTAGGTCACAATATCAGGATGGTGAGATCAAACTCCGCATCAGGCTCCATGCTCAGTGGGGAGTCTGCTTGAGATTCTCTCCCTCTCCATCCATTCCTCCCCCCACAACACATGCGAGTGTACACTCTCTAAAATAAATAAATCAGCCTTAAAAAAAAAAAAGAACAAAGAAGAGGGTAGAAGAATATGCCATACATTCTGACAAAGCAGAAATCATGCAACTTAAAAACTGGAAGGAGAAGGGATTAAAAAGAGGAAAGAAAACAGACTCTGCTATATAGGCAATAAGTGGGAGTTAAAGAATTCCACAGAAGATTGATAGACTTGTTAATAAGACATTAAATAAAAAACCAAGAATTAGAGGCCTTTATAAAATTATAAGGATACAAGTATAAAAACCCTCCTAATTTTAAAAGGAAATTTCTGGGCACATGGGTGGCTCAGTCTGTTAAGCATCTGACTCTTGGTTTCGGCTCAGGTCATGATCTCAGGATCATGGGATCAAGCCCTGTGTTGGGCTCTATGCTCAGTGGGGAATCTGCTTGAGATTCTCTCTCCCACTCCCTCTGCCCCTCCCCTTCCTCCAGCGCTCTCTCTCTCCTTCCCTCACTCCCTTTCTCTCTCTAAAGTAAATAAATAAATCTTAAAAAAGATTTCAGAAATAAAAGGAAAAAACACATCATGAAAAGAAAGTAGAAGATATGCAAAGAGACATAGATTAAAAATACATGAACACATACTACTCCCAGTCCAAGACAGATCAGGAAGACAAAAAACAAAGTTCAAAAGAATAAACATAATCAAGAAGGTAGGAAATCTTAGAGATATCAAACTTTACACTCTGTTAATAGAGACTAAACCTACTTTTCAAGCACACATGAAAAATTTATGAAAATTGATATTTTAGATCACAAAGAAATAGTAAATTCCATAAAGGAGAAAAATCAAATAACAATAGTCTCTGATCAAAAAACAGAAAACTAAAAACGATTCCCACTTAAATGTTTTTCTTCAAAATCAATGCTACAAAACAACCCATGAAGCTTCTGGCCTATGTGTCCTTTGAAGATTTAATAGAATTCCCCTTGAAACCAGCTGGTCTGCTGCATTTTTGTGGACTAGTTCCTTGGAAGTTTCTCTATTCTATTCTTCATAACTTATTGTTAGATAAGACAACTCAACACTATAAAGAATACAGTTCATTCAATTTATATGTTTGATACATGTCCAACAATCACACAAAAAGCTTCATATGGAAACAGGCAAGTTGATACTCAAGTCCACATGGGAAAACAAACTTATAAGAATACTACGAAAAAAAAAAAAAAAACATGGTAAAGAAAAGCTGCAAGGCAGGGGGAGCTACCAGGCACTAAAATCCACTACCATAAGTCATTCTATAATTTTTTTAAGATTATATTTACTCATTTGACAGAGAGAGAGAGAGAGAGAGAAATCACAAGTAGGCAGAGAGGCAGGCAGGGAGAGAAGGGGAAGAAGGCTCCTTGCTGAGCAGAGAGACTGATGTGGGACTTGATCCCAGGACCCTGAGATCATGACGTGAGCTGAAGGCAGAGGCTTTCACCCACTGACCTACCCAGGCACCCACCATAAGCCATTCTAATGAAAAATAAGGTACTGTTATGGCAAAGGCATACCCAATTACCTCGATGTAGTGTCAGCAAGCTTTTTCTGTAAAGGGTCAAAAGGTAAATATTTTAGGCTTTGCAAGCCTCATGGTCTCTGTCACAACTACTCGACTCTTCTGTTGTAGCACAAGAGCAGCCATATACAATATGTAAATGAATGAGCGGGGCTGTGTTCCAAAATAACATTATTTACAAAAACAAGGCTGAGTTTGGCCAACTGGCCATAGTGTGCAAAATCCTAGTCTAACAGAATAGAACATCCAGAAATAGACCCAAGTACATAATGGACATTTAGTATATGGTAACAGTGGCATCTCACATCATTGCATGACTTATTTTTTATTCTTTTATTCTATATATTTGGATTTGACATTTGGAACAGAGCCAAGACCCACCAACAGGCTTTATAGACAAGATTCATTAAATGTTACATATTACCTCTAATTTAGTCCCACAGATGAACTATATATACATTAAACATAAATAATCTTGGGGCACCTGGAAGGCTCAGTCAGTTAAGTGTCTGCCTTTGACTCAGGTCATGATCTCAGGGTCCTGGGATCGAGTCCCACCTCAGGCTCCATGCTCAGTGGGAAGCCTGCTTCTCTCTCTTTCTGGTGCTCCCCCTGCTTGTGTTCACTCTCTTTCTGTCTCTCTGAGATAAATAAATAAAATCTTAAAAAAAAAAAACAACCACAATCTTATCATTGTATGCACTGTTAAAGAACAGCATGTTATGTTTTACAATCACTGAAGAAATGTTAAACCCCAATGTTGAAGGGTTTTTTCTTTTTGTTTTTTTGGTGGGGGAGGGGAGTTTCTGAGAGTTATTGAGAAATAGTTGACAAATATCAGCGTACAAGCTTAAGGCATACAGCAAGACTGGAACCCCAGGGTGGTTCAGTTGGTTAAGCATCTGCGTTAGGTTCAGGTCATGATCCCAGGGTCCCGGATCGAGTCCTGCATTGGGCTCTCTGCTCAGCCCGGACCCTGCTTCTCCTTCTGCCTGATACTCCCTCCACTTGTGCTCTCTCTCTGACAAATAAATAACATCTTCAAAAATAAAAAAAGGCACACAGCAAGATGGTTTCATTTACATATACTGTGACAAATGATAAATGATTATAACAGCTAACATCCATTTTCTCATACAGATACAATAAAAAGAAAGAAGAATAAAAGGGAAATTATTTTTCTCCTTGTGATGAGAACTCTTAAAATTTATCCCCTTAACAATTTTCCTATATATTGTACAGCAGTGTTCGCTATAGTCATCGTGTTGTACCTTACATCCCTAATGGTTTGTATATTTAGACCACCTTCCTCCAATTCCCCTACCTCCCATCCCCCACCTTTGGTAACTAGAAGCTCATCTCTTTCTCTATGAGTTTGAAAGGATTTGTTTGTTTGCTTTTTAAGATTCTCATACAAGTGAAATCATACAGTATTTGTCTTTCTCTGTCTGACATTTCACTTAGCATGTCTTCAAGGTCCATCTATATGTCACAAGTGGTAGGATTTCCTCATTTTTATAGCTGAATAATATGCCATTGTGTATGTGTATGTGTGTGTGTGTGTGTGTGTGTATAAAACACAACTTCGACATGCACTCATCCACAAATGAACACTTAGGTTGTTCCATATCTTGGCTACTGTAAATAATGCTCTTATCATCTTATCAACTGCAGGGCCGGGGGTGGGGAGGGGTGCAAATATCTTTTTGAGTCTGTGTTTTCCATAACTTATATTCCCAGAAGTGGAATTGCTGGATCTTTTTAACAAGAGTGCTGGGACAACTTAGCAACCATTTGGAAAAACCCTACCCTTAATCCTGGAAAAAGATAAAATTAGAGCCATACTTAATAGATTATACATGAATAGAATATACATGAATAGACTCCAAATAGATCAGAAATTTAAACTTAAAGGGACCATAAGTACTGGAAAAAGACATGTGAATTTCTTTCAAATCTGGGTGTAGGGTAAGCTGTTTTAACTATGAGTCAAAATCCAGATACAATAAAAGGAAAAAGAGGAAAATTTGGCTAGATAAAAATTTTTAACTTTTGCACAGCAATATTTTTAACATTATAAAATCAAAAGGAAAATGAAAAGCTGGAAAAAAATATTTATAACATATGTCACAAATGAAAGGACTTATATGCCTAAAAATTTCCTTTAGATTGAGGAATAAAAATTAACAAAATCCCAATAGGAAATGGTGAAAAGGTATAATCAGACTTTTTTAAGATATAAAAATGACCCTTAAATAAGAAAAGATGTTCAGACTTACTTTTAAGAGATGCAAATCAAAGTTACACCTTTCTCACCTAACACTGGCAAATACTCCGTTAGTGAACCAATGAGAAAACAGGCATTCTCATATATGTCTGGTGGGAAAGCAAACATGTACAACCCTTTTGGAGGATAACTTGGCAATATTTAACAAAATTACATCTGTAATTACATTTGATCCAGCAATCCCACTTCTAGGAATTATCCCTGAAGATATGCTGTAATTAAATAACATTGTGAAAATACATATGCACAAGGTTATTCAGTGCAGCATTGTTTGTAATTTCAAAAAAAGTGGAAGTGACCTACATGCTCATATATAAGAAACTGGTTGAATAAACTATGGCATATCAACACAATGGAATACTATGCATCCTTAAGCAAGAATAATTAAGGCCTCTATAGAGTGATATAGATTAATTTTCAAGGTACATTTTTAGGTGAAAAAAATAAAGTGAAAAGGAGTATCTATGTATCTAACTATGTGCCACCTTTTGTAGGAGATCAGCAGAAATAAGGAAATATACATAGGTGTACCTTTTCATTAGTACACTAAAAAACCCAGGAAGGATAAACCAGAAATTAATGAAACTGGTTACCCAGTGGAAACAGAATGGGAAGAATGAGAGAGCAAGACAGAAAGGATGCCTATTCCTGCTTGTGTTGTTTTGATTCTTAGAACTAGGTATATTAAATGCTTTATGTACTCAAAAGTATAACCGACAAGGATTAGGAGATATGGAATATCAGCGAAAGAAATAAAACTAAATATACTTCAAATGTATAATATAATCACAATGATGGGGGAAATTAAAGTGACTCTTGAAACTCAGTAGACTAGTCACAAGCAAAAGATTTTTTAATTATGAAGAAATATTCAGTATAATTAGTACATTTATTTTTCAGTGATACAGGTGAACAATTCTAAAACTACTTAATATACACTCTAGAACTGAGTGAGTAAATATATTGTGGGAAATAGAAGTCGGGTTTCTTGCTGTCAGAAAAGGGAGTTATAAAAACAAAAAGCAGGGGCGCCTGGGTGGTTCAGCTGGTTACGCATCTGACACTTGATCTCAGCTCACGTCTTGATCTTAGGGTTGTGAGTTCAAGCCCCACACTGGGGTCCACACTAGGCATGGAACCTACTTAAAAAAAAAAAGTAAAAACAAAAAGTGTTATCTTACATAAGGCTAGAATGAAATCTATGAGATTAGATAAGAATTGGAGATATTGTGAACTCATGGTTTTTAATACATAGAAAAGAAGGGAATTTTTTTTTTTTTTTACAGAGAAAGACAAAATTATACATATATTACCTAACATGGTTGGCTGAGAGGGCCTAAAAGCAATCCCAGTAGCACTAAGCACACCTACCACTGAGATTTAAATACCATTCTTTGCTAAAAGCAACCAGTGCTCCTTGAAGAATTAACTCCTCCCAGCGCAGAGTATAGGAAAATACAAAATGAGCCTGGAACATTTTTGGTGCAGCAGAAAGTAAGGAAATGTTTAAATTATGAGGACAGGAGCACCTGGGTGGCTCAGTGGGTTAAAGCCTCTGCCTTCAGCTCGGGTCATGATCTCAGGGTCCTGGGATCGAACCCCACATCGGATCTCTGCTCAGCAAGAAGCCTGCTTTCCCCTCTCTCTCTGCCTGCCTCTCTGCCTACTTGTGATCCCTCTCTCTCTCTCTCTCTCTGTGTCAAATAAATAAAATCTTTTAAAAAAATAAAAATAAAATAAATTATGAGGACAGATCAAAAGGATACAGGAGCCAAGTTGAAGGGACATCCACTAGCCAAACACTGAACAGCCTGACCATCAAAATAAATAATGATAATAACAAATTATAACCACTGAATAAAATAGGAACCACAAATCTATACTGACTTAATAAATGAATAAATTGAAATTCTAATAGAAAGCATTTAGTTTCAAAGTACCTCTCCACAAAATATTTAACTACAAAGGGAAAAAGGATAACTTTACAGTGAAGAAAACTGCTAGACACCACCTTCCTCAAGTAATCAAGATGATCACCATTAGTAGTGAGGCAAACCAAAATCATGTACCACCTGATAATTGGATGCAAGGAGAAGAATACAGCATCATTTTCGTGATATTCCTTTCAAAGATGTATAACGTAATTCTAATCACAAGGAAAGAGACAAACCCAAACTGACAGACACACTGCAAATAAATTATAATCTTCAGAAGTGTCGTGGTCATGAAAGGTCCAGCAAAGACTGAGAAACTATTCAAGATTGAAAGAAATTAAATAAGTATGACAACTTCACATCATTCTGAACTGGATACCTTTGCTATAAAAAAAAAAAAACAAACCATTACTGAACCTCTGATGAAACTTAAACAAAAATCGAAGACCGGAGGGTAGTAATGTGTTAATGTTATTTTACTAATTTGATTCTCCTATTAGGAGTATGTAAAACAACCTCCTTCATAAGAAACGTACACTAAAACATTAGAGCATGACAAAACATTCAATCAGCTTTACTTTCAAATGGTTTGAGAAACAAAAAGTTCTTCACACTGTACTCAGAATTAAGCCTGAAACTATCTCTAAATAAAGAGCAAAATCTTCCAACAGCTGGTGTCCATTAATTAATACCCAACACTGCAAATTGTGGGATCAGGGGCACCTGGCTGGTTCAGCTGGTACAGCATGTGACTCTTAAGATCAGGGTCATGAGTTCAAGCCCCATGTTAGGGGTGGAGCCTAGTTTAAAGAATGTTAAAAATAAAAATAAAACAAATTGTGGCATCATATCTCTCAGAAAAAATATACTGAAATCTTCTATGCACCTTTTCACCACTACTGTCAGATGCTCTCAATAAACATCTCAAACTAGTACTGAATGAGGTTCATGTCTTTCCCAAGCCATTCACTACAAATCAACAATTAGGAGTTCATCCATCCATTTCCTGCGAACTCCTCCAGATCCCTGGGGGAAATGTTTCCTTTGGCAAAATCTTTTCTTTCAAATTAATTAGGTGATAGTGTCTTCTGTTACCAATATTTTAATCCTTAAGTTTTCATATCCTGCTATCTTAAAAGTGGAAGATTTAACATTTGCCTTCTATTCCAAATTAAATAACTAGGATGCATCCTATAATATAAGAGATCTTATATAAGGACTCCAATAATTGAATCCTGGTTTTCTAAAAGGAGGAGAGGGGAGTAAGAACCTCCTTTATATCAGGGTAAAGAGTCTTTATGTACAATCTATCTACAAAAATTGGCAGTTGATTCTTCGTATTACCAGCCATCGCACGGTACATGGTACATAGTAGGTAATCAGTAAATATGTCCAAGATTTACAACTGATTCTATACTTTCTTAAGTATTTTCTGAATAACCTCGTTCTAACTGAAGGTTCTCAATTTTTTTTTTAAGATTTTCTTTATTTATTTGACAGAGAGAGACACAGTGAGAGAGGGAACGCAAGCAGAAGTAGGAGTGGGAGAAGCAGGCTTCATGCCAAGCAGGGAGCCCAATGCAGGGCTCGATCCCAGGGCCCTGAGATCATGACTTGAGCCGAAAGCAGTTGCTTTACGAATGAGCCACCCAGGCGCCCCTGAAGGATCTCAATTTTGAAGTCCATCATAGCACCCAGGAAATTCAGTAAGAAGGCACAGGCTGGCACAGTTACTATGTGTTTGAAAATGTCTCTGGAGTTCTCTTCCTTGGCCAAGCATATTCAGTAGTACTAGATCTTCTTTTAGTAGGCCATGCCTTAGCTGACTCAGCATATACTCAAATTGCCCAGAGAGAAGTACTCTTTGTAAAGAGGCTTGTGAATTTAGAATATACTACTGAACAGGCTTGTTAAACTTTTTCAAAATAATAATATTTAACCTTAGTGTGGGTACAATGAGATACAAACTCTCTGGAAAACAATTTAACAAGATATATACAGTAAGTCTCCTGGAAATATATTCTAAGTCATTCAAAATGAAGGCAAAGATTTATGCACAAAAATGGTGATCAGTTTTTTAACATTTAAAAATGAAGATTCTAAACACCTAGAAAATGTTCATGACGTTGAACATTTTGCTCATGATGTTCATGAACAAAATGAATTTTTGTTTTGAATTTTGTTTGTTTTGGGATGATGTTCATCAAATATATTACATGGTAATTTCAAATTATGTCATGAGAAATTTTTAGTAATAGGAAAACATTAACACAATCATCCTAAGTGTGCAAAGCATATAAAGTAAAATAAGCACATGAAATTAAACACACAGGGGTGCCTGGGTGGCTCAGTTGGTTGAGCAACTGCCTTCAGCTCAGGTCATGGTCCTTGAGTTCCAGGATCGAGTCCCACATCGGGCTCCCAGCTCCGCGGGGAGTCTGCTTCTTCCTCTAACCTTCTCTCCTCTCATGCTCTCTCTCACTTTCTCTGTCTCTCAAATAAATAAATAAAATCTTAAAAAAAAAAGAAAGAAATTAAACACACATATAAAATTTTTCAACTATGAAACATAAACACAGATTAAATACTGAAAGAGAAAATATGCCAAAATAGTAAGAATGGCACTTCCTAAATTGAGGATTATTTCTCATTTTCCTTTCCACTTTCATCCAAACATTCTATAGTATTTGTTACTTTTATAATCAGAAAAGAGTATTTTTTTAAACAAAACAAAAATGTAACAAGCTAGTCTTCGAAGCAAAATCAATTTTTACTCAAAATACTCCTTCAACTCACATGATGAACACTTGGATTCAAAGAACTCAGAATAAAGTCCAAAGTAGTTCTAGCTAGGACAGCAAATACCACTACACCATATAATTCTAACAAAGCTTCAAGGCAGCCATTCCTTCACAATCCTACTTATTATCCTATTCAGGAACTACTGTAGAAAATGGGTATATTTAAAAAAAAAAGAAGAGGAGAAAATGGGTACATTTACCATGCAGTGAACAAGACAGGACCCTTTCTCTCGCAAAACTTAGATTCTGGTGGGGGAGAAAGACAATAGATAGGAGGGGGAAGAAAACATGGAATATATAATTTCAGGCAGTGCTAAGTGCTATAAAGAAAAAGTAAAAGCAGGATAAAGGAACAGAGTGAAAAGCAGGAAGTTATTTTAGGTTGGGCGGTCAGAGAAGCCTCTAAAGAAGAGATACCTAATCATGGTGGCCAGTTATTTGGCCAAGTGCTGACCTAGATGTTTCTGTGAAGGTATTCTGTAGATGTGATTTACATTTACATTTGGTACACTGTGGTAAAGCAGATTACCCTCCATAATGTACGTGGGCTTCCTCCAGAAGGCTGAAGGCCTTAAGAGTAAAGATTCTGCCTCAAAAATCCAACAGAGAAATCCTGCCTGAGTTTCCAGCCTGGTCTGTCCCATAAATTTCAAGCTTGCTGGTCCCCACAATTTACATGAGCCAATGCTCTAAAATATCTGTTTAACCACCTACCTATGTATCTACCTACGCATCTACCTACTATTGGTTCTGTTTCTCTGGAGAATCCTAAAACACTGGACAACCTTAGATTTGGTCTCCCTGCTTCCTCTCTTCATTCCTCTTCTTCCTCTCTTCCTTCTTCTTTTTTTCTTTGGCTACACAGCAGCCAAAGATCCTGTTAAATGTTAGAGAGATAAACTACTCGTCTGGTCAAAATTCTCTAATGACTTCCTATCTCCTGCAGAATAAAAGCCCCAAATCTTGGAGTGCCCTACCTCACTTCTCCTGCATAGCACTTACTACCATCTAACATATTATGTGCTTCACTCATTTTCTTTTTTTTCCCCCACTAAAATTTAGGTTCCAAAACAGAGTAGCTGTTTGCCTGTTTTGGGCAATCCTGTATACCCATCCCCTACATTAATCCCTGGCACACAGTAGGAGCATCATAAATACTTGTTGCTTGAAGAAAAACAAATGAGTAAACAATGACTGATTTTTTAATTTGGTCTTTGTGTTTCCCTATGTTTTCCAGTTCTCTACACTGGGCATGCATTGCCACTATGATCATACATTGCTGGGAATACAACAGTCCCCCCCCATCCACAGTTCCGTTTTCTGCGGTTCCAGTTACCCACAGTCAACTGTAGTCTGGAGGCAGATGATCCTCCTCTGACATGTCATCAGAAAGTCACGGGTAGCCTAGCGCTACATAATTCACCTCACTTCATCTCAACACGCAGGCATTTTATCACCTGATTTCATCACAAGAAGTGCAGTACAATAAGATACTTTGAGAGAGACCACATTCACACAACTTTTATTACAGTATACTGTTAAAATTGTTCTATTTTACTATCAGTTTTTGTTAATCTCTTACTGTACCTAATTTATAAAGTAAACTTTATAATAGATATATATGCATAGGAAAAAACGTAAGTATATACAGGGTTTGGTACTATCTGCAGTTTCACATAACCACTGAGGGTCTTGGAAAGTATTCCTCACAGATAATGGGGGAACTACTGTAATGTAAATTTGAATAATCTTTTTCCTTGAAGTCTGGTCAAAACTTAAAAGCCCTAAAAAAGGTTGTATGCTTCCTCTGACTCAGAATTTTTCCAATGAATAGTACAATCTGAGGAATTAATCATAGACACTAAAACTTAGTGAGCTTAAAGTCCACCAAAAGAGACTGATTAAATTACTGTACACCCAGACAATTAAACTCTATACAATTATTGAAAATAGAGACTCTTACTAATATGAACCATATTGATAAAAATCAGGTTATAATTCAGTATAGAGAATATGGACCTATACGTAAATAAAGAAACAAAAAATCTAATACATATACAGAAATAAAATGTCAAGAAAAAATAGAATGGACAGTAAAATGAAGTGAGATTATGGGTGAATGGTTTATTTCTTTTTCATACTTAAAATTTCTGCAATGAAAAAGTGCTTTCATAAAATAAATATAAATCAACAGAAATACATAAAACCAGCATTTTTATAAGTAACATAATAAATATCTGTTATATGAGATATAAGACATCATTTTTGTTGAAAAGGTAAAGACATTTTCTGAATCCCATTTTTTTGGTTTCCCTATCCTCAAATTATACTGTTAAACTTTTATCATCATGCACTCTGTTTTAGAAACCATAAATTAAAACTATTAGTAACACAAGATAATTTTAATTTTCCCATAGTAGAGGCTCTCTTCCATAGGAAATGTGATTTCTTTAGTGCACTGAACCTTCAAAGTCTATAAAATGGTCCAAGTGGGGTGCCTCAACTCAGTCAGTTGAGCATCCAACTCTTGATTTTGGCTCAGGTCATGATCCCAGGGTTACGAGATGAGCCCTGTGTTGGGCTCCATACCCTGGGTGAGGATCCTACTTAAGAGTCTCTCTCTCTCTCCCTCTCCCTCTGCCCCAGCCCCTGCTCCCTCCCTCCCTCTCTCTTTCTCTCTCACTCTCAAATAAATAAATCAAATGTTCCAAACTCCATGAAAACAATTCAGCCATACCTATCCAAAAAAAAAGCACCACGGGGCACCTGGGTGGCTCAGTGGGTTAAGCCTCTGCTGCCTCTGCCTTTGGCTCAGCTCATGATCTCAGGATCCTGGGATCTAGCGCTGCATGAGGCTCTCTGCTCAGCGGGGAGCCTGCTCTCCACCCCCCCACCCCCCCACCCCGCCTACTCCTGATCTCTTTCTCTGTCAAATAAACAAGTAAAATCTTAAAAAAAAAAAGCACCGCCCACTATGTGATAAACCAATGAGCTATACACTTAAGATGTCTGCATTTTTCTTTAACTATGTTGTAATTCAAAAAAGAAAAAAAACCGTACTCTTCTTTCTCACCACCCCCCCACCAAATCTATGAATGATAAAAGTACCACTGATGAGTTATTTAGACTCTATAAATCTGAGAACATGTCTGTAATATAGTGTTATATAGTGTAGTATAGTGTTAAGTAAATAAAAGTAAAGGAAGGTGCTCTATCAGTTTTTCTAGGGTGAGCCCATTCTCTCATTTAAAAAAGGAATGGAAATCCTTTATAGAGTAACATACCCCCAGCTTAAAAACAAAACAAAACAAAACAAAAAGCCCAAATACACAGTGGTAGACAACAAATTGCTAACATTTGGGTGTGGGGGGAGATTGGAAGGGAGAGATTATTAAATTTTTCTATATACAGATAATTTAATTAACAATAAAACACTGATATTCTTTGATCAAGCAACTGTACTTCTAGAAGTTTATTCTAAAGACATAATCTTGCAAGCCTAAGATAAATGTCCAGTGAAAACAGTAAAGTGGAGTGCTAGGATACCAAAAAACTGATGTCTAAAGTTCCCTCAATAGGGAATTGGCCAAATTCTTTTTTAAATGATAAATATATAATGCAATATTATTGCAGCTACAAAAAAGAGTAAGGTCATATGGGGTTTTATATGGTGATAGGGAAGAATGGTCAATATATACAAAAAGAATACTGGGAAACTAATAATAAGTGATACTTTGGGAAGTGGTATCTGGGGTCAAAGGAAATTTTATATGTCTTTTATAACTTTCAGTACCAATCATATTATCTTTAAGTCTATGAACCATTTTTACAAGTTTCTTAATGCTGACATGAAACTGATTTCTCAAACTGCTTTTTACTTTTTAGGCCATCTTAGATTTGCTTTAAAATGCCCTGGCAAAAAACTAAGTTGGAGAAGAAGAAAGCTGAACTAAGAACAGCATTAATTTTGAATATTATTCAAGGTTGAGTTGAATGGTACTCTTTATTTTTCTGTATGTTTGGGAATTTCCATAGTAAAATTTTTCACATAAAATCTTACAAAGAGTTCTGCTATGTAATACAGATAAATTCAGAGTAAGCACTACGCTAGGACCTCCTTTAACCCCCTAGTGACTCCAAAGTCAAACTCTGGAGTTCCAAAGGACATTTAAAACACCACTGGTTACAATCATTATCACCATAATAACACAGAGAGCCTGCACAATTTGATGGATTCCTTCTTGCCTAACAAGGAAGACAGACCCTAAAATAGTAACAGATATTCTCTCTGGGTGGTGAGTTTACCAATGTTTTGTTTTGTTTTTTTAAGTAATTATATTTTGTAAATTTTCTTATAAAGAGAAAAAAAATTTTTAATGTTCACAAAATATAAGACTGTGCCATTAAACAACCCAAAAGGTTACTCCAAGCCTTCACAGTAGCCTCAGAGTGCAACAGGATATGCAACAAGAAATGGTAAAACCCCAGTGTTCATTAGAAAAGAGACAAAGACCATGAGTTGGAACAGCCATGTCTGACATACAGAAGCAGCTCAACAAAAGAACACCTGACAGTAGGGGCCATATCCTATTCTTAGCCTGCCCTGGAATGGAATCCAAGACTGTAAGACTGGAATTCCCTCTCCTTGAATGGGGAACCAGGAAGAAGCAATGAAAGAAATGGATTTTCATCCCCTCGACAACAAGCAATCAGTAAGGAATAGTTGTTACCTTCCTCTCCTCCACAAAATCCTGTAGGCAGATAGAACTATCTCTATTTTTAAGGATGAGGAAACTGAGGTTCAGGTAAGTTAAGTAACTTGCCTACTGTCACCGAGCTACTAAGTAGCAGGTGGAAGACTAGAACTGAGTTTGTCTGTTCCAGAGCTAGGATTCTTTCTACCAAGCTACAGCCCATATCTAAAAAATATCCTTTCGTCCCATGGTAAGTTCCAACAACAGTGTTCTTAAATCTCTGTGGCTCACTATCCATACTGAAAGTAAGAAAAGAAACAAGAAAGGCAGCTGTCACGAAGTCGTACTGATTGTCCAGCACTATCCACACTAGAGCTTGGAAGGGAGGAGCCACTAAAACTTGATTCACATGATCCTTGCTGTCAATCCAAATCATCAGTCCTTGCCTTGAGAAAAGCTTATCGCTAATACTCTCCCCAGCCGAGAGCTTGCAAATGGCATTTCCAAGAAATTCCCAAGAAATTTGTCAGTCCATTACATGGATTCTAGGCGCGTAAGCATTCAACTTTTAACACTAGAAATAAAGGAGAATTTGTTCCAACCTAAAAACGGCATTGCCAAGTTACTATCACTACAACATGGTGACTAAGGCACTGGCTTTGTAGTTATCCAGACCTACGTTCATAACCCAGTTCTGCCACTTTAACAACTGTGTAACCTTAAGCAAGTCAATTCAGTTCAATAACTGCATATACCAAAAAGCGATCACAGATAACTTCTCCATAAGGATTAAATGAAATAATCTAGTACCTAAAGCCTGACAAATAAAAAGAAGATGGAAAATAAACGATATACACTATTATTAACATTGGTATCACTCCTATCCCAGATTAGTCTTAGAGTCTTAGCAAATATTCTTCGTGGTCTGAACTCTTGATTATTTGATGTAACAATCAACTGGTTCAATCTGGAGAGCTGAATCAGTTGAGAAATTGATTCCGTTCAGCTTGTTCAGAGACATCCAGATATTCCAGTTCAACTGTTCTAAAAAAATGTTTAGTCCTTGTTTAAACTGGTTCACATTTTTTAAAAAGCACATCTATTTGGATAACTTCATAGTTTATTACACACATTCTCTCTCTCTCTCTCTCTCTCTCTCTCTCACACACACACACACACACACACACACACTTTATTTGTAGTTTAGTCTGGATTTTCCTTCACAGGTCTGCTTACTACGACGCACTCCTTCAGAGCAGGGAACAAGTTTGTATTGTTCATCTTTATGTGGCCAGCACTCGTATAGGCCTTGTGCTCAATATATATTCTTCCAGAAAAGCCAGGAACCTCACTAGCTTTAAGATTCAGGAGGGTTCATTTTGGCAATGGGAATGCAATTTTTTTCACCTACAAATATTTGGCAGCTTTTTCTTTTTTTATTTTCAAATAAACAATGGCTAAACAAGCCACACACCAAATATCTAAAACATAAAGTTTTCACAGACAAAACTAAGATGGAAAATTCCAGAAATAGTAGCATTCAAGCACAGAGGAAAAAACAATTTTGGAATCAGGCCGAGCTAGGGTTCAAATGCCAGCTCTACCACTTCACAGCTATGTAGTATTAACTTGGGTCCAACAAGTAGTCCAATACAAGCAGTATTAACTTGGGTCACCTGGGAAACTCGGTTTCCACATGTGGAAAATGGGGAAAGTAACACCTACCTCACCGGGTTGTCACAAAGCTAATATATGCGAAGTGCCAAGTACTGTTGATGGTAAGTGGTCTTTATTTTTTTAACAGTTTATTGAGGTAAATGGGTAATTTTTAGTTTTTTTTGGTCTTAGCAATCCCTTTTCCCTTTTCACAGCAAGCAGAACCCGGAGGCATTGCATAATGCCTAAAGGTAACTACTATCTTTATTTCTGCTTTTCAAAAGGTACACTAATTCAAGCTCCAACTGGCAATGGGTCAGTGTAGTAATTTTAAGGAGGACCCTGTCATGCAACCCTAGAGCCCAAGCAAAGTCAAGCAGGCTCTTCAGGTAACTTGTTCTCTTCTGAGACCTTCTTATTTCAGGCTCACTGAGAGGTATGCAAATCTCAGGCAAGAGTCATCTTTCTGATAAACCAAAGATGTAGCATATAAGCTAACAGGCAGTCTTTGAAAACCCAAGCCCAAATTAAGTCAACTAAATTGTAGCACTCACTGTTTGGGGACTGGAAAGAGAGAGAGAGAGAGAGCAGGAACACTGGTGTTAAAACAGTAATATGGAAAACCAGTGAGGAGACAGGAAGGAAATCTAACATGTTCTTAACTACATGTTTACTTCCATTCACAAAGCGAACAAAACAGAGTAATGATTTGCTAATTCCAATCAGCTGAGCACATACTTCATTTTACTGTGCTGCAGACTCTCAATTATATACGAAAGAAAACAAAAACCTAAAAAACACAATTCCCAATATGTCTCTTAAAACAGTATTTGCTCCATTCACATTTCAGTGAATATCATTCAGTATTCCACCATGTTTCAAGGTCTAATCAAGGCAAAGTTTACATTTTTTCTCTTAAATGATTTTCTCTGGGAGAGGTAAGTCAAAGAACTTTGAACACGTTTGGGTTTCCATTTTCAACAAGAACCCATATTTCCTCCCCATTCACCCCACCTCCAGAGAATTTACAATACTGTTACTAAAATATATTGAATAATGTTTCCCACTGGTCAATTACTTTGACCTGAATGCAATAAAAAGAATCTGAACTTCAATCTGCACTACAATTCCTCCCCTACTTAAATTTCTAGAAAAAACCCACTCGCCCTACTAACAATTAACTTTAAACATTCAAGTAATAAGCATTTCAGAAAAACACACTTAATTACTCTAATGCAAATATCCATTATTTAATAGCACCAAGGAGAGTCCATGCAACAACGTCTGCCATTTCAAGAACATTTTTGTTAAAGTTACACTGCATGCAGGGAAGCTGCTTTTCCAAACATAAATACACATTACACTGGAGCCTCACTGAAACACCCAATCCCTGACCCTAAGTGTGGTACCGCCTTTTTATGCAGACTCCTCTAACAACTGGATCTTGTACTGAATTTACTATCTAGTTCAATGTGTTAGTGAGGTTCCAGGACACTTTTCTAAAGAAAGTACACACCAATGATACTCAGAATGTATGCTAATAAGTAAATAAAATACACAATCCCAATATGAAATTCTCCTCCTTCCTGGTTCCCCCCACTCCATTTAGAGACTGTAAACATGAATAGAAAGATAACCTTGAGAACAGTAAAGTCATCCATGCCATCAATAATATCCCCCTAACTCATTTCCTCATTTTACAGTGTTTTCCTAAAACAGGGCAGTCCCCACAGGACATTTTTAAAGATATAGCTTTTTTAAAGATATAATAAACTGTGTGGAATACTCAGTGATGAAAACTGAATATTGCTACTGAAAACATACTTAATTAAATACACATTTTCTCTAAAAAGAACTTCCCCAATAAAGGTGCAATGTTTTCTGCCTTGGCTCCCTCAGAATCCATCCCAACAAGTGAGTGCAGTCTGGCCACACTCCTGCTAACCATTTTTTTCCTGAGCAACCCAGCCCCACCCCCCAAAAGTTTTACTTTTATCTGTGGAATTCTCTGCCAGCCTCGGCCTGGAAACCTGGGTGGACCCTGAGGACAGGTGTCAGATCTGGCCTTTGGGAAGAGGCCCAAACAAACAGTTATTGGCAGCATAAAGCTGTGACCTTTAATAAACTTCAATTTGAGATTTCATACAATTAGTAATTCCCTCCCTACTTCTTTTTTGAAGGAGGGAGAGAAAGCATGCCAAAAGGATGAGTTTCAAAATAGAAAAGTGACCACTTTAATTATGAAACCCTCCCAACTCAACAAAGAACTGTTAAAAGTAGCCAAATGGAAAATGTCAGGGTTTTGTGGGCACATGCACAACTATTAAACAGGAGAATCAGAACTTCAAGGGGGGGGGGCGGGGGGAATAAAAGCAGGAGCAGAAAAAGAGGAGTAGAACCAGGCCCAGCCAAAGACCCACTTTCTCAGAGGGGCCCCTCTTGGTACTAACTCCTCTGTGTGGGGCACCCAGGCTGGAGAAAAGCAGAGGGTTACACAGAACATTTAGCAGACTTAACATTGGATTAAACACACTACTGCAAGTTTCAACAAATGTTCATGGCATACGTAAAAAACACATTTACAACAAGAAAGAAGAGAGGCACCTGGAGACATCTGACACTGGGCATGCTCTGCAGGCAACTCAGTGCGCACATGCTCTCTACCAGGTTGGCGCAGCCTAGCCACAAAGACCTTGGCACAGAACACTGCAGGATGACAAAAAGGAAGGAAGAGAAGAAGCAGTTAGAGGCCGCAACAAATCACTCCTTCACACAGGCAACTTGAATGTTAGTTGGGCAGGGGATGCACCCTTGGCAGTTTGGAGGTCAGGGATGGTGGGCCTAGACAACTTACTGAAACCCTGGCAGAGGGCCCACTTTCTGTCCTACAGAAAGGAGGTTTCTGCTGCCAACCACTAATTCCTCAGGACACAGGGAACAGAATCAAGAGGGAGAGAGAGAATGTTTAAATGAAAACCCTCTAAAGGGAACTGTGAAAGTCTGCATGCACAACAAGATTAGTGGTAAGATTGTGACTATAACTTAATAAAAATAACAGTTTCTAGTCTGAGTCACAGAATTATAACTGCCATCATTACATCACCTACTATGTGCCAGGGACTTTAAATGTGTTTTCTAATTCCCACACCACAGTAAAGAACCGGAGTCTCGGAGGTTAAATCATTTGCACAAGGACACACAGCAAAGGAAGGGAGAGCCAGAATTTCAAACCTTCGTTTATCTGCCATTAAACCCCCATTAATTCTACAAGACTATGATGCTTCTATTGCAAAAACTTTTGATCATCTGAATTATCATGCAGATGCAGTTTTGTACTTTCCTAAATAAAATCATAGGACACCTAGAGACATGAAGCAAAAGGAATAAGAAAGATAAGTGATAGATTGATAGATACAGGAAATAAAAGAGCTGATTAAAAACATATCTGATTTTTCAATGACACCCACATCTCTGCCTTCCCAAAGAAAAAACCTCTTAAATATGATGATTTTAATTTTAGACTTTGTTTACAAAGTTCATTTGACACAAGTAAGAACTTAAAGGCTTAATTCATTTACTCATTCCCATTCTCTTTCAAATTCTTGCTGGTCTTAAGGGAATTACGAAAAAAGAAAAAATATGAAAATGAACATACACATCATGGCTAGTATTTTTAAGACAATGGATTATTTATGGTATTCAATAAGTACTTTTTTCTGCAGATCTAAGGTCAATTAGTGTACTACAGCAAAAACAAGAACCATGCAAAAAAAAATTTTTTTTTAACTGAAGATGGGTGTTTGGATTTAACCAAAATACTCCAGAAGTCTTAGACTCAACATCACAAACTTGTTTATCCTAACTATAATTAGGTTGGTCAGACATCCTCATTTTTCCCTGGACAGTCCAGGTTTACACTTGTTGTCCCAGCATAACTTTCATTCTCAAAAGCATTCTGGTTTCAGAGACAAATTCTGCGGTCAACCCAATTATAATAGAAACAAAGACAGCTATGCTTGAAATCAAATAGATCTGGGCTCCTATCCAGCATCCGCCACTTACCAGTTATATCTCACCTATAATTTAACTAAAGTATTGAGATTATTTATTTATTCACTTATTTACTTTAAAGAAGGCTCCTCACCCAGTATGGAGCCCAGTGCAGAGCTTGAACTCACAACCTGATCTGAGAAGAGTCAGGCACTTAAATGAGTCACCCAAATGCCCCGAATATTGACATTATTTAGAAAAGGCATTTAAAGAATACAAAACCAGAGGAATCAAATGGAATAAAAAAAACTGAGCAGCTTTTCAGTAACAACCATACATTTCCAACAAGGGTCTTTACTGCAAAGTTTACCACAGCCAATATAGAAATGTTATCACTGACCCTCCAGGGATCCATATTTTGTTACCCCAACACTTTCACAGAGTGCCACAGAAGATGCTGAATAAATGTTTGTATAATAATATAATAAAAACAGCTGCCATTTATCAAACTCTTGTTATATGCTAGACAGTTGACAGAATAAACCCCCATAAAAACTTTTTTTTTTCCACAAAAACTCTTTACTTAGAGAGGTATTATTCCATTTTACAGATGAGGAATCCAGGGATCAGTAAAGGAGTGCCTGATTTATTGAAATAGCAGCTTGTTCAAGTAGCAAGAAAACAAGAGCTAACTGATAGTAAAATTAGGACTAGAAGTTAATCCTGCCTGACTCTAAATAAATCTGTTTTCTTTCCACTAAAACAAACATTCTACCCAGATATCTAGCAAATGCTTATTGAAAGAATACTTACATCAGTATGCATCAGAAGCAGATGGGCAGAGAAAAGGCCCAGACACATATATTACATTCGTAGACATTGCTTACGTGGATTATTTTAAATTAAATAAATTCCCAACACCCGCATAGTTCAATTTTAAGTTTCCTTTTTGGAATCTTTGTAATTATCCAAATAACAGAATCACTCAGATCTGAGAATAGAGTTTAAGGATTACACCTGGATTCAACAACGGATACCAAATTAACAGCAAAGTTCACCTGCAAATGAATTTTCATTTATTCTGTAGAACCAGTCAGGTTCCCTCTGCAAGATTTAATATGTATTCGACTCAAATAGTAAAACTATGAAGGCATAGGAATACTATACCCTGATTAGATTATGCTAATGCCTTGGGATCCAAAACTTTAAAAAAAAAAAGGACACATTTTCATATTTACTAAACCAAACAATCATACAGAACTGGAAGGCAAGTCTGCACTTGCCCCTCTGATTTTAGAAGAAACTAAAGCCCAAAGAAGAAAAATAATGACCTTCCCAAAGGGTCCTCACCATCTAATGACCTAATATTTACAAATATATGGAAAACAACTAGAAAGAAAATTTTCTTGAAAATTAAGAAAACTTAATTTCAAAATATTAGCCATCTATTACAAATGTTTTTAAAAGCTTGATACTGAAATTGTATATTCAGGAAAAGGTAAGAACTCTTCTCAAGATCTAATTTCCAAGAATTTGTAGTATCTATGAAAGACATTGTGGGGTACAGAGAGTGATGTCAGTATTTATTAAAGGTATTAGAACTTCTTTACTTTCATACACAATTACCTTGAAGCTAAGAAACCAACTACAGTGTTGAAAAGTCTTTACACAACAGAAAATGCCACTCTAGGATATATACCCATCTTTTAACAAAGATGTACCTGCTAGTGTAAACAAGGCTCCTCTTAAGTAAGACATAGATCTAATTTGTAAATAATGGATAAAAATAAAAGTTCTGCATTTATCAACCTAAGAGCATTAAAATGCAGCGAGGACCACAGCAGTAACTGATTCTTGGAGCTTCTAATTTTAAATTTAGGGACCTGATTGGAAACCTACGTTGACTTGTGGAATAACTATTATCTATCATTCTTTAACAGAATAATGTAAAGATTTCTTCATATTAGCTATCCTCACAAGGTAGACTATTTTGTCTCTCTTTTTTTTTTAAAGATACTGGTCTCTCTTTAAACTTGAGGAAAACTATCTCTTTATTAAAATATGTTTCAAAAACTTACCCTAACACTGTGGGTATTTATCAATTTTAACAAATGCTTATTGACCTACTTATTAAGCCAACAACAATACAAACTAAGCCTCTTTCCTCTTGAGACGTCAGCCTCAAGCTCAAGAGAAACTCAGGGGGGTCACAATGGGGACACTTGAGCCTCTCAGGGGTAGAAAACCCCCAAGAAATGTTTCCTCTGATTTCACATTTAGCTACTTATAATGACTAGTATTTTAATTTAGAATTATTCATAAGGAATAAGAAATGCTTCACACAGTGTTCTAATATTAACAGCAAATACCCAAATAGATTGATTATATTTGCAGGTTCTATAGCCAAATAAAATAGCATTAGTCAAGGAAACTGACAGTGTTTATTAATTCTGTCATACCCACTGTACAATCAAAAACCACAATCAGGGCCACCATGCTGAGAAACACTATAAGTCAGTAAAGACAAGAAGAACAATAGCTTTTGGCATTTTTCAAAAGCAAAAAGTTATTAAAAGAGGTAGAAGAGAAATGTCCTAGGCTCTCTTCCTATTGCCATAGGAACCACAAATCAAAAGGAAAAAGTGGTTGCAGGCACCTTGTCTTCTAATTGGCTGGCTTGAAGGAGAACTCACAAAAGCTAACTTTGGTCTGTTTGTAGATGGGATTGTTTTGAAAATCCTGCCCTGATTCCTTCTCAAAGAGGCAATTCTTTTAAAAGCTACCCGAAGAGGTATTTTATGTCAATCTCTCTCTAACGTCACTCTGATTCAGAAATAGGCCTTATTTTCTATATATTTATAAATATAAATTTAGGGCTTTCCTATAAATCCCTAAATTTTTTTTCTTTGAACCACCTCCCACAGAATCATTACCAGACTCATCTAACTCTTGTCATCATGTTTGAGATAACTAAGTGGCTCAAATACTATTCCATTCAACAAACAGCTTATCGGAACTTACATCTGCAGACAGAAAAGCAATTAAGACATTCTCTCTTGTCCAGGAGTTCATAGAAGGGAATTTTGAGAATGTGCAGTGTAACACACACACACACACACACACACACACACACGCACACACACGACTTAACCCACCTAAAGGAGGAGGATGCCAGAACTAAGCCATAAAGGATGAGTAGGAGGCAGCCAGGGTAAAAAGAGAAAGAGAGACATTCCAGGCAGAATAAATAGCATAAGCAAAGCCAAAGAGCTAAGAAATGGCACATCCTACTCAAGGATCTGCAATTAATTTAGCATTACTTAAGTATTTCAGTATGAGATGGGGAAAGCTGAGAGGCCAAATCACAGAGGTCTTTCACAAACCATTCTATCAAACTTGGGACTTCACTGTAGACAACAGCTTTTATATACTGTCCGCTATATATATAAGCTCGCCAGTAAAACAATCAGTCCTTCCCAAGTGTGCAGTCCAATTTACCATCAACATGCCCAAGAGCTTTTTTCAGCAACTCTGCATACATACTATTTCAACCAAGTCTGTCAAAGGGATAGAAGCAGGTCATGCAACATACTGTCAAGGGGTAGGGTGATGTTCTTAGAGTAAAAGTCAGGGACAGAGCAAAATATCAAGCCAAAGTCAAGCCAGCTCAAGCCAGCAACTAAGAAAGAACCTTGGCAGCTGGAAAGAAGCATGTTGAAGAGAAGTTAGAAACAGAAGTCTCTTGGAGAATTTAACAACACAGTCTCTCACTTTTATTTTACAACCAACACAAATTTCTTTCAGCCAGGCTACAAAAAGTAGATACAAGGGCCAGCACTTACCTTTGGAAGTACATTTCTAAAGTCAATTTTCATGCCCAGTCTAGGTTCTTTTTTTTTTTTTCAATAAAACTTCCACCATGCCCTACTGATAGGATATAAAACAGTGCCATAATAATGAAATGGGGGCACCAAATAATAGAAGAAGTGAAATAAAAGGTCCATTTTATGGTTACTATTTGGCCATAACACTCTCCACTGGGAATCTCGATCCAGGAGTGGGGATATGGTCCTGAAGAATCATACAACAGACAGGCTCAAGGAGAGTATGTTAACTCCAGCTCACTAAACCTGGCTGTGCAAGCTACAGAGTATCCATTCTTTTAGCTGGAAGCTGTCTTCACCTCAAAGCAAATAAAGCAAATATTAAAATTCATCCAAATCAGAAACTATCCCTATTGTGTCTAAATTCTCAGACTGCTGCTTTTCAAGAAGGAGCAGTAGCTGTAATGAAAACAAGGCCACAGAAAGCTTTTAAAAGCATCCCCTACGATTCAGAACCTAGGCTTCTGCTGTTAAAATGTTTGACGGCAACCTATAAGAGCAAACACCCACCAAAAAATTGTACTGCTTTTAAAACCAAAAACCATAATACAATAATCAGGTTGTAGAATAAAAGTTAATACACAATTTAAAGGCATTCTCCAAAGTCTTCAAGAACCGAATACCAGTCCAATGCTTCCACATGTGAAAGACTTTCTTTTCCTTATAATGGTATTTTATTATAGCAGAATTTGACGGTAACATGAGACATATAACCAAAAAAGTTACTGCTTCAATTCCTAACAACTGTACGGTAGAACTACATATTTGTAGATAATATACCACAGAGCATTTTCAGGCTGGGATATATGTTAAAAGAAGAAAAGTGTATGGGGAGCAGGAGGCAGTGGAAGGAGGAAAGAAAAAAGGGTAAGAGTAAGGGAAAATGATATTATCTGCAAGTTTTAGAGCTTCAAACATCACCAAACAGGAATGAAATCAGGACTCAAAGCCAGAGCCCAAACTTTCCTTAAAGCCTATAATAATTTAAAAAACAAATCTTCCAATGTCCAGACAATTAACTCATCTCGAATGATTATCTCAGATGAGATACCAGAACCTGAAGCTAATAAAATTAAAATGGATCTATGCAGTTATCTTTGGTAGACTGATGTAATTTTTCTTTTTGAATTTTTATCCATTCATATTTTCTGATTTTTCTCCATTGAATATCTAGTACTTATGATAATAGTTTAATACTACATTGCATAATTTTAAGTGAGGCTTTAATTATATAAGTAATTATATAAGCTGCTATATGTTATAAATAGTAACTTGACAACTTAAATAAAAACAAATTCTTTTCCTAAGAATGAGCTGAGTCCATTTTAAACAACTATAGTTTAAAATGTGTCAAGATGCTGGAATGCTAGAAAAATATTTTACCTAGTGACCCTCAAAAACAGCAGTAAATCTCAAAAGCGGTAACAACTTAATCCTGAGTAACTCCAAAGGGAAAAAAAAAATATCTTTATCCACTTTACAACTACCACCCAGGATTCAAAAATGTCACCAGGTTTTTCAGAGCTCTCACAGAAGCTGCTGGAAGGAAGGATTAGATATATGGGGGTGGGGGAGCAAAATCTCTATTCTAAGCAGCATGACAGAGAACAGGATGTAACAAAATAAATCTATTTCCGGCAGAGCCACATGGGTCCTTGGTTGTACTAGGCCCAGTATGAGATTCGGCTGCCAAAAAGGAACAGATTCCCCCAGCAAGCTCCAGGTCAGATCAGTCTGAACCCAATCCCAAAAGGGTTTACCAAGATCCACAAATCCTGAGACTGGAGATTTAAACAGTTAATTTAAGTATATCTAAGCCTTTGTCAATTAGCATCTGTGGTCCAAAGAGAAAGGTTATTCAGAACTAGGGGAGATGACTAAACTACAAGTTTAACTTCATTTTCAATGAAAATGATAAATGTAAAATGAAAATTTACAAAAAAGGATAAACTGGGAGGGGGATGCACATTCACATTTCAGCATGCCTACTGTGTGCTGCATACTGTACAACTATTGTGATCTCATTAACTCCCCCCCCACCTCTGGCCAGACTGCTACCTCAGCTTTAAAGAGGAAGAAACTGAGGACCAGACACAGCAAATAACTTGCCAGAGGTCAAAAGTAGCAGATTTGCCATTCTGACTCCAAAATCCCTCCTTTCTTCCCTAAATTATACTGCCTCTCACTTCCTTTGCTTGACATTAAACTCCCTTGAGCAGCAATTTATTCTCACCTATTTATAAATTTTATCTACTTGTCACCCATCTATACTGCTGATGGGAATATAATAGGTATAACCTCTCCTGTTCAACTTATCAATACATATTCAATAGTTGAAAAAAACGCATGTTATTAACTCAGCAATTTCAAGTCAAGGAAATTATACTAGGGAAAAAAATAAAGACATGTCCAAAAATACAGCTAAGATGATGTTTACCACATCAGTCATCATAGCAAAGGAAAAAAAGGCCCAACAACGGAGACTGGCTATACAAATTACAGATCACCCAGAAGACAACTATAATGGTCTACCAAATAAAAATCACGTTGTAGGAGTGTATTTGTTGACCCAGAAGGAAGTTTACAATACATGGAAAGTTACAATACACTGAAAAAATTCAAGAAACATTACATGAATAAAGGACTTCCATTATGATCCCACATTTTTATTTAATAAAACATAAAATATATACGAAATACCAGAATTAAATAGAGGTGATGTTTATTTTACTTTTGGGGAGGGATCTACTACAGATTTTCAGATCAGCTGACAGACAATGGGCAACACAGTACTCAGTGTTCTCAATCCTCTCTCCTCCGGGCCACCTCAAAACAGACTAACTGGCACTTCCATAGTTTGTTAAGGACCTGGTCATAGCAACTTGTCCCTGATTCTAGTCTATTCCCCTTCAATGAAGGTGGAGAACAGATGGGGTTAAGTTAGATATCAGAATTTGGTTGCACTGGGAGGTGACAAGGATACTAACCTAAATTCATTTCAATGCCTAAGGCTTCTAGATAGCTGGGAGTACTTAGCCAGAAAACTCTTAGGTACTGGTGTTCTGTCCTATGAGGCTGCCACTTCCAAATATCTGACAATCCAAACTCCATACTACATGACACCTGAGAGGACTTCCAGGTGAGAGAATTAAAAATTCACCTTGTGTTTTAGACATCATTTGAGAATTGAGGGACATCTGATCGCATTATCTATACCAGAGCACCAGGCCGCACTCTAAATTAATCCAACTTCCAGTTTCTTGCCGTTCCAGACACAGGCCCTGGCTCGAGCCCTTCCTTGACCTTCTACCAATTCTCATGAGTCAAAAAACTTTAATCAAAGAACTTCTGAACATATCTGCACAGGATCTGATTGACCTATGATCTACTAAATCAAAAATCCTTACCCTACTTTCATGTGAGAGAGCGCAAAGTTTGCCATGATTTTAAAATACATGAGTACAGAAAGTGAAAACTTTTTTCCTCTGGTATAATGGATATTCTCATTTTTTCTAGGAAGAGATATCACTTTCAGGAAGATGACTTGACTTCGATCTCCTCACAATGGGTCTGACTCTGACTCAATTACACTCAGACCACATCATAATCTTCTTTTAACTTTTCATTTTAAACTGATTATTCGTTCAAAGAGGTTTACTGAGCATGTCAGTACACTAAATGCTTCAATAGACAATGCAAGAATTCTCAAAACCAAATACCGTGATATTAAAATAGTTTCTGGAAATAAAGCTATACTATTTTCCAGTTCACTAAAGAAAACAGCTAAATTCCTAAAAGAAGTATAAAATATTTAAAGAAATGCAGTTTCACTGCTTTCAAGAGTATTAAAACTTAAACCCTAATAACTAAGGGTATTTAAAAATCACCAAAATGCCAGAAATAAAAAACTTTCAAAGACTTTCAAAGCTTCTACCATTTTTCCTGTTTCATTATTAGCTCTGAACAAGCTTCTATAGAATGAAAGTTGATCCTACAAAGAAACCTTTTGAATTCAAACCATAACAGCATTTAAACAAGCCCTCTAACATTTTCTAAACACTGCTCATTTCTCAAATATATACTTATTCTCAGAGACCTAACGAGCCCCACCCCAAAGAAGCACACATTCCAAGTTGGTAGTCTCAATCTTTAAAATTTTATATGTACACTAACCCATTCAACTGTATGTTGACTTATTTAGGAAATAATGGTAGTCAAAATTTTGCTTCTTCAGCAGGGAATAGCATAAAAAGTGAGTTGTCAAAACCAACATATAAAAGGGTACATTTTATCATCCCTTAATTAAATTTATAGCAAACTTTACACTTGCTTTACTTTCTCATATAGCCCATTGTCCTCCTATCCTAGGCTGACCTTGGTTTCAAATAAGAATGAAGTTGTGTGCCTCACAATCCACTGGGCTCTGAGAACAAATGAATCTGTCTTTCAGCCAGGGGCTAAGGCTGCCTTAGTGAGGGATTCCTGCTGCTTGCGGCACAGCAAGGATGTCTTTGATTCCCTTCACACTGTCTGTCTCCTGCAGGCAACTGGGTAAAGAGAGTTCTCACCGCTTGAAGCCAGAGATTTCATTATATTCTGGAGCTGAAAGGGACTCTACAGAGCATTCTGTCCATCTTCTTAAAATGTTTTTCTAGCCCAGGGCCTCTAAATCTCTCGCATCGTGCATCCCCTTGAAAGTACCCAGTCTTGACGGCAGATAATTACTGCTAAACACATGCTACAGTAAGGTCACCCTGCAAGATTCAGACTCTTTTTGCAGGAGTACATATGGACATGGGTAGACTATAACACTCCGGAAGTCCTCACACAAAGAAGTAATGAAGTCTAAGATGGAAAGCCCAAATATAAATTTAAGAGCTATTGGACTTGTCAAAAACATTGTTCAACTTCACTGTTTTAAGAACTTTATGAATGACTCAGCTATAAGCCATCAGCCAAGATGTTCTACAAAGCACAGAACACAGATGTCACCATCATAATAAATTTTTCATTAACTTTGAGAGAATACAGAATTGAGAGGAGGATCAGAAGACAACTCTCGCAGGGACATTTCCTACTGTGTTTACGAGGAAAAATAATCCATGAGCCACATTTCTCTATTTTTTTTTTAAGCCACATTTCTTTTCACTGATGAGTTAAATAATTCTACAAAGAAACAAAAGAAACAGCTACCAAGACTGGGATGTGAGTGAAAGGAAAAAAGGCTGAAAGGGTGATATTACTTTGAAAATAATCAAATTCATAAACCAAAAACTGGTCTATAAACCACAGGAAAATCTTAAAGTAGTAAGTCTTCTTTTAAAAATTGTACTTTATTTCCTGGGTTCAGTTGGTAGAGCATGCAACTCCTGATCTCAGGGTTGTAAATTTGAGACCCATGTTGGGTGTAGAGATTACTTAAAAATAAAATCTTTAGGGAGTGCCCCGGTGGCTCAATCAGTTAAGCTTCTAACTCCTGACTTCAGCTCAGATCATGATCTCAGGGTTTTGAGACTAAGCCCCATGTCAGGCTCTGCACTGAGTGTGCAGCCTGCTTAAGATTCTTTCTCTCTCTCTCCCTCTGCCCCTCTCCCCCCACTTGTGTGCGCAAAAGCTCTCACTAAAAAAAAATAATAAATCTTTTTAAAATAAGTTAATAATAAATGAATAATAAAATAAAATATTTAAAAAATGAAAGTAAAAATTATACATTTCCAAATAATTTATTAAAATAGAGTAACTTACAAGCAATTGGCAAGGGAATTTACCAATTTATAATATAATGTTTTTAAGTCCTTACAGTGCCTGTACATAGCAGGAACTCAATATTTGTTATCATATAATTAACATGGAAAGTCCAGAAAGTTTACATGCAGAGCAAATACTTGATTCAGGGGCCAGAGAAGAATATATTATAATTTTAAGGGATTGGTGGTAGATATCTGTTTCTGGCCACATCACCTCATCACAGTGATTGATTCAGGAGTGGCACATGTTCTAAATCGAATCCCAGGACTTCTGTGGAAGCCTAAAGAAAAGAGATTCTTTTCCCACTGAGCTTGAACATGACAGGATAAAAGTTAAGAGCCACTGATGCCTTCATGCTACCAAAAGGGAGAGTCTGGAGTTGGTTACCAGGAGGTACCACTTTTGAGTCTGACAAAGAAACCTCCACACCTACCTCAAGATTTTTCAAATTACATATTCCTTGTTCTGGCTTATGCCAGCTTTAAGTTGGCTTTTCTGCCACTTTAACTGGAAAAATCATAACGAATCTTAAATATTTAGTTCAAATACAGCAGGCAAAACTCAAAAAAGGTATTTGGTGTGGCCAAACACACAGTATTCTGCTGGAGGAACATTCTTATATTCTTATTTTCTTTCCTAAGAAATCACTTTATTCTACCGATAAACAAAGGTATTCAAAACTAAATGTTCCAAGAATATCTCATTCATGCTATATCACAGATACTAGGGAAAGGAAAACCTACATAACAGGATGAACTAATCAAAACTCTAAGAAGACTGTACGAAGAAGGCACAATAGAAAAGAGAGTCCTGATTTTCCAAAGAGCTCTGAAACCCAACACTGAGAAACTTGACCCACATCTTTATAGGCACTTCATTCCAAATAAGTAATGAGAATGGCATTACCAAGTACAAACACCAAATTAAAAAACAAAAACAAAAACCCTTAGGAAAAGAAATATATTTATCATCTAAAAATACAAAATTCATGCAAACAGCTACAAAGAACACTATCACCACAAGCAGAGACTAATCTGTGGCCCTCCTGTCCCAACTAACCTTATTCTGTGTATTTTTACATAACTTTATTTATGCATTCATCTTCTTTTCCTACACTTATTTTTCCTTTTATTTTCATTTTCCCACTTTTATCTTCCTACATTACCGGTGTCATTGTAATCATTCAAATTGGAGGGGGGGGGACAAAGTAAGGTTTAAGTATATACTTACAGTAGCAAAAGTCACTACATATCTGAATTGAGAAAAAGGAGAAAGCTGAAAATAAACTCTAAGAATAATACTCTAATACCCTAAAATGTGTCATCACTGTCCTCGACAAAACTGACAACTGCATGAGGGCATTCCTGTGTCAGCTTACTGCTTCACCATCTACCATCAATAAATTATGCAGTTTTAACTCGGAAAAATGTACATGCATATGTACAGTCCTAGGTTTCTTTAAGAATCAGCTACTTGGAAGGGATAGAGAACATCACAAAAATAAGAAAGCACCATAGCAGAGCAGGGAGCCTGAATGCGGGGGGCTTGATCCCAGGACCCTGGAATCAGACCTGAGCCGAAGCCAGACGCCTAAAGACTGAATCACCCAGGTGCCCCTGTATGTGTGCGCGTTTAGTAATCTTTTGTTTTGTTCTCGGGCATCTCGGTGGCTCAGTCGTTCAGCGTCTGTCTTCAGCTCAGGTCATGATCCCAGGGTCCTGGGCTCCCTGCTCAGCGGGAAGCCTACTTCTCCCTCTTCTACTACCCCTGCTTGTGTTCTCTCTCTTGCAGTCTCTCTGTCAAATAAATAAATAAAATGTTTAAAAACAATAATAATAATAAACTTTTGCTTTGTTCTTAAGTCCTCATCTTTTACAGATACATACTGAACCATTCGTGGATAAATGGATAAGACAAAAAGTAGATTACAGGAACATTTCCCAAGGCTTAATATTCAAGGTGATTTTTGGTGGTACATAAACATCTTTTAATGTTTTAAGAGCTGTATGCTTAATTTAAATATAAAATATTAAAAAATACGTAACTAGCACATCAAACCCATGAGTTCATAGATTTTAGTTGCTTAGGGTACATTTTCCCTACAAAAAAGTTTACTGAGGTGAGGTTAAGATTCCAGATCCAACACTACCTGACCTTAAAAGTAAGTCAGCTATTTAGAGGGCTAGAGAGGAATGACTGGCCACATTAAAGCAGGCACCCAATAAATATTAGCTGCTATATTATTAGTAAAAGCCAACCTAAAATTCCAACAAAGAAGTCACATACCAGTAGAAAAGACTGGAACTGAAGGGAATGAGGTAAGCCTGGAATGAAGGAGGGAAGAAGCATGAAGACTTATAAAGGCAGTCTGGGCAGGGGTAGTCAAGGCTTTTCTTGGCCTTCTCTTCTCCATCTCCCCAGGTTACTGAGAATATGCTGCTGCCCACCTATTAGAGCCTAGAGGCCCTGCTGCTCCTGGACCTCTGGCTCTTGAGAGTCCAAGCTACCAATGAAGATTCCTCGAACTAAGGTGATAGCTAGAGGTACAGCTTCTAAAATCATCAGAAGAGTTTTTCTTTTCTTTCCCCAGGTGGGGAGGAGAAAGAACATAAGGCTTTAAAGAAACAGACGGATGACAGATCACTATGTAACCTTGAGAGAAAAAAAAAACCCTTCTCCAGTTTCCATTTCCTCACATGCTAAAATGTGGAAAATAAGCCTACCTTTCATTCAAAGTTATAGAAGGTTAAAAGGGATAATAGACGTAAATCTAGCATTTAACAAGTACTAGTTCCCTCCCTCATTACTTTGATAGGAAGATAGAGAACTCTTGGTGAACAAGAAGCTGGGATGAAATGCACAAAAATAGTCAAGAATAGCTCTCGGCACTGTATCGGTTTCAAACCAAAATAAAGGAGAAGCATTCTGGGGTCAGAGAGTTTGGGAAATGCTGGGAAATAAATTATTAAAATGACAATTATCAAGTCAATTTCCAAGAGATTATATAAGAAATTTACCAAATTTACTTGACCTAAGGAAGCAACTCCCAGGAATACTGATCCTATTAGTCACACACACACACACACACACACACATACACACACACACACACACACACACACACACACACACACACGGAAAAGCGGGGGAGGAGGGGGGAGGAAAAGAAAGAAAAGAGTTAGTGTTAGTAGTTACAGCAGTTGACAACTCCTTCAAAACAATAGCTGGAGTATTAGCAAAATAAGATGGACAGATTAGAAGTCAATGACGGGTTTATGGGGCACCTGGGTGGCTCAGTCGTTAAGCATCTGCCTTCAGCTCAGGTTTTGATCCCAGGGTCCTGGGTCGAGCCCCACATTGGGCTCCCTGCTCTACAAGGAGCCTGCTTCTTCCTCTTCCACTCCCCCTGCTTGTGTTCCCTCTCTCGCTGTCTCTCTGTCAAATAAATAAAATCTTTAAAAAAAAAAAAAAAAAGAAATAGTAGTAGTAGTCGTCATTGTCATAGTCGTCGTCGTCCATGACATGTTTAAAAATCTGGCCAAGAGGCAGAAAGGGATAGAAGAGATACTTCTAGACATCCTGAAAGGAGTTTCTAACGGCAACAGTTTAAACTTCAGGATCAAGTTATTTAAAATTAAGAGATGACACTGAAACTGAAAACACCAGGCATTTAAGGAACAAATGTATTCATTTTTAAAGTAAATATAAACTTCTGATACAAGATAGTAATTCTCATTTGCCCTCCCAAATTTATTCCTCATTCAACTGGGCAGCTGTAGGGCACACGCTGTACTAGATGCTGGGAATATGCTATGAGCTGAATATGACATGAGAGACTTGATCCTTGTCCCCACAGACATTACTTTCTAATAAAGGAGCTGTCTAGTGGGGGCTTATGCAATACATTTATTAATTACAATTATATTAACAGCAGCAAAGGAAAAGAATGGAGCGCTGTAAGAATATGACAAGGGAATCTAACTTTTGGGGTACCTAGGGGACAGACAGAACCCCTAAAGAACTGATGCTTGAACTCAGCTCTAAAGGATAAGCAAGGGTTAATCAGGAAAGAAAGGAGGACAGGGTGAACCCTTCTAGTTAACAAATAACAGATGACAATGCTTGTTAGGTCAAGGCATTGGAGGAAAGGGTGGGAGAATCACGATGAGGAAGAGCAGAAAGCTAAAGTGAAAAAAAAAACAGGCAAGACTTCAGAGGGAAATAGAGGTGTTAAGTTTGGGATTTGATTGGTGCAACTGAAATCATCAAAGGAATGTCAAAATAAAAGACAAATCTACACTGGTACTGGAAACCCGGCTAGGATGCCCTCCACATATATAAGACATTTCAAGGAATTTCTATAAAATACAAAAAAAAAAACAAAAACAAAAAAAACAACTAGATGGGAAGTAGGGTTCATTAAATGTAAACAAAGAAAAGCCTGCCTAAAAAGTGAACGGAATTCCCAGCAGAACCTCACCTTCTAGCTCAAAGGAGGCTAATAGGAGTGAGAGTCCCTGAAGTAATGAGTGAGGCCAAACATGACCGATCCCCCAGCACTTCATAAAGAGCCAGTCTGTAAAAAAAAAAAAAAAAAAAAGAGCCAGTCTGGGGCCCGGGTCTGGCCAGAGCACGGACCGGCTTCAGCTTGCCACAGACAGTACACCGAGTAAAGCAAATACTTCTGCAGCTGCCTCTACCAAAAATGGCTATTTTGATCACAAAAAGGCAACACTGTCCAGCCACAACAAACTCAGAAGTTCCTCACCCTAGTGACTTCCTTCCGCCACATTCCCCCAAAGCACCTGGATTTAAATCAACAGAGTACAACCACAGCTATACCACACATCTCCCTGTCTTCACAAAAGAAACGTATATAGCCATAAACGTCGTAAGATATCCAGTATCACGAGTAATTCCAGAAATAACTTGTTAAATACTTTAACCAAACTGGTAGTATATTTTAATCAATATCCTAAAATGGCATAAACATGAAGAAAACAGCACTTTTACAGAGAGAATATGCTCTGTTTTGTCATGTTCATGTAAGTAACAGAGAGTGGCTAAACTTCTGGCCATACAAAACACACAAGTTCTTAAAAATGTGTATATTCTTTGACCCATCAATTCCACTCCTCAGAAATTAGCCCAAGATAATACAGATGGGTTCAAAGATTACAAGAAAGAACAACCCAGCTTTAAGTTGCTATAAATTAGAAATATTAAAAAAAAAAGAATTTAAATGTCTAATAAAGGAATAATTTAACTAGTTAGCCATTTCCACATTCACATATACAAAGCACCCCTTCAAAATATTATAAGAGAAATATAAAACTGTTCAGAAAATGCCACAAGTATTGCTGAGTTTTAAAAGCCGTTTGCAGGGGCACCAAAAGCTCCGTTGGGTAGGCATCCAACTCCTGATTTCAACTCTTGATTTTTGCTCAGGTCATGATCTCAGGTTTGTGAGATTTAGTCCTGCATCAGGCTTGCCCTGAGCGTGGAGCCTGCTCAAGAATCTCCCTCTCCCTCTTCCCCCTCTCCCTCTTCCCCCGCCCCCAGGTCACCAACATGCTCTCTCTCTCTCTCTCAAAAATAAATTAACTAAAATTAAAATAAATAAAGGCAGTTTGCAAAATGATTTTATGTGTGAAAAATATATATGAAACATACATAAAAATGAAGAAAGGGAAATACATCAAATATTAGCAGTCATCAGGGGAAGTTTTGACTCTTTTTGTTTCTTATTTTACATTATTTTTATTTTAATTTCTCTATAATAAACATGGTTAATTCCGTAAAAACAAAACATAAGCTTCTTATGTTCATATGTTCTTCAACAATTTTTCAATAGTTCTTTAATGTGTATGTAAATAGTAGCACTGAGCTAACTGGATAACTATATGGGAGAAAAATGAATCTTTTTTTTTTTTTAAAAGATTTTATTTATTTATTTGATACAGAGAGAGAGATCACAAGTAGGCAGAGGCAGGCAGAGAGAGAGGGGGAAGCAGGCTTCCCGCCGAGCAGGGAGCCCGATGCGGGGCTCGATCCCAGGACCCTGAGATCATGACCCGAGCTGAAGGCAGAGGCTTTAACCCACTGAGCCACCCAGGCGCCCCGAGAAAAATGAATCTTGATCCCTTGCTTAATCATAAAAAAACAATTATTTCAAGATGGTAAAGCCATAAAGTTGCGAGTAAACTATCTTTAAGACCTTAGAGTAGGCAAAATTTTCTTCAATGGGACACAAAAACAATAAAAAATGAAAGAAAAACCTGAGTAATTCGATTTTGTAAACATTAAGACCTTTTGTCCATCAAAAGACAACAGTAAGACACTGAAAAAGCAAGCCACAGAACAGATGTCTGCAATGTGTATCTGACAAAGAGGTTGTTTCCTTACAACTATAAAGAATTCCCACAAGTCAAAAGGGAAAGATAACTCAATTTTTTAAAAGAGTCAAAAGATTTGAATGGATATTCTCTAAAGACAGTATCTAAAAGGCCAATAGGCAAATGAAAAAACGCTCATTGGTCATCAAGAAAATGTAAATTTTAACCACAATGAGACACTACTTCACACATACAAGAATGGCTAAAACTGTCTGACAATGCCAAGTACTGACAAGGCTATAAAAGAAACTGGAACTCTCATATATTGTGGGGAAAGTCATAAGAATGTACAACCACTTTGGAAAAAGATCTGGCAGTTAGTTGGAAAAACTAAACTTTCTGCCAGCAATTCCACTTCTAGGTAGGAGAGAAAGAAGAGAAAAGAAATGTCCAAACAAAAATCTGAACACGAATGTTCATATAAGCTTTATTCATAACAGTCAAACACTGGAAACAACCCAAATATTCTTCAGCAGGAGAATGAATAAACAAAACACTGTATACTTGTGTAACGTAATAGTACCAAGCAATGGAAAAGAATGAAAGTGATTCAACAAGAATGAATCTCAAAAACATCACACTGGGTAAAATAAGGTAAACACAGAGTGCTTGCAGTATATGCAGGCTATATGATTTCACCTATATGAAATTCTAAAACACGCACGACTAATTTATAGTTATAGAAAGCAGGTTACCTGAGGCCAGGGATGGGAGTGGGGGAACTGCAAAGGGAAGTTAGAGAATTTTATGGGGAAGTGGGAGGGAGGTTAGAGCAGATGATAGAAATGTTCTACATATTGATCATAGTAGTGGTTATGTAAGTGTATATAGCTCTCAAATCTCAAGCAGTACACTTAAAATGAGTACATTTTACTGCACGTAAATTATACCTCAATAGTTTATAGTCATAGATACCATAACACATTCATTGGAATGGTTAAAATTAAAAGGACTAGCAAAACAAAGTGATGACTGCAACTCCCCACATTAGAGGTAGGAGTGTAAATCGGCCCAAACCCTTGGAAAATAGTTTAGCAGTAACTACTAAAGCTAAACATATGCTTATCTTATGACCCCATAATTTCACTCCTGTTTTTTAATAACAGAATCAACTGCCTATGTCTACCTTAGATGTGTGGAATAGCAGCCAAAGATTGGAAACGATCCAACTAATTCATCAACAGTAAAATCAACAAACCATGGACTATATATACGATTGAATAATGCACAGGGGGAAAACCTGTTATAACAAAATGGGTGAACTTCATAGATGAAACAGCAAGCAGAGGGGAAAAAAAAAAAAAAAGAGTATAAGCTGTATGATTCCATTTACATAAATCCAAAACCAGCCATGACTAACCTACAGTGAAAAAGACTAGAACAAACCCTTGGGAGGGTTACTGACTTGGTGAGGCATGGATATGCGGAAGCCCTCAAGGTGCCCTAGAATGTTCTGTATCATGATTTGGGTAGTGGTTACACAATGTTCTGTTTCCACATGTAAAAATTCATTCCGCTGTACACTTAAGATTTGCATTCTACACTATATGTAAGTTATAAAAACAAACATATGTACAAATACCATTTAAACCAATCTTTGTTCATCCTTTGAAGCTGAAGCTTATTACACAGAATCCAGCTTTGGTTGTCAGGTGTAGTCACTCTCACTCCCAGTTTGGTCACTTACGTGCTCTCCAGTGCACTGCCTAAGTGCAGTGACTGCCTAAGCCAGTGGTGCTACTAAATATCCAGAGTGATAGCATTGGCAATGGAACTGAATCAAGTCATGCCCCAATCAGACAGGGAAGATGTCCAAAATACTTATTAACAACAAAAATGATTTTAATATAGGTGTGATTTTGAATGTACCAGAGAGTCCCATGTCAACTCATTATCCTTTGGATTAACTTCCTGCAGAGATTGTGGGGAAAATTAAATGAAGCAGCCAACTCTCTAAAAATAGGTATATAGTGTAGCTAATATTTTTGCCCAGGAAGTTAGCTCTATAATTAAGAAAAAAATTACAGTATGTTCATTTCATACACAACTTTCAGAAATAAAGCCAGAGTTAGATTTTTTTGACAAAATATGCTATTGGCATATTACAAAACTAAACTTTACACAGTAACAATGCAAGAAACTATTAGTACTGTCTTCCAAAACTAATCAATAGATTATGAAAATATGTGGTTAACTTCTAGAAACCAATTATGAATGCAAAGCTTTTTAAAAGCAGGACTTCATGGTTTAATAGAGTTTGATTTACATTCTTGTCAATACATACACACACATACTCTTATCTATCAATCCAATCTAACCACTCTACATTTTAAAATGTCTCATTTTCTCCTCTCTGCACCATCTGTACTATCCAGTATTCCCCTGGAATATTCCAACAGTCTACGGATTGGTCTCCCTTCTCCAATACATCCTCCAAAGCAATTTGCCAGAGTGATCTTTCTAAAGCACAGATCTTGCTCAAGCTTTCAGTCACCTCTCCTCTCAAATCACATCTCCCACCCTCACACCCCAACTCTAATCCTGCAGGATCACACAAGTTCAGATGCTTGTAAGGGCCAGACAGATAAAGACAGATTTACAGGGGCTTTAGGGACCAGGAAAGCACAAATCCTGACTCTAATAAAAGGCAGCCACTCCTCAGCTCCAATTTTCAGACAAACCAGAAATTAGTGTTTTGATAAGAAATGTCTCAATTTTTTTTTTTAGATTTTATTTATTTATTCGAGAGAGATTGCAAGCAGGGGGAGGAGGGGGAGGCAGAGGGAGAGAGATAAGCAGACCCCCCACTGAGTAGGGAGCCTGGGTCCCTCAGGGCTTAATCCCAGGACCCTGAGATCATGACCCCAGCCAAGGCAGACACTTAAGTGACTGAAACGGCCAGGTGCCCGAGATCTCAATTTTTTAAATCTATGCAGACCAAATAAAATGTATCTGTGAAGCTCAATCCGTAGGCTACAAGTTCGTAACTTCTGACCTAAAGGATAAAGTCCAAGATTTGGTTATAATTTTTCTTTGCAAATTTATCTTCCTCAATCCCACCACACAATTTATACTCCAATATTATTCACAGAACTACTTACTTGTCCCGCCCGATAGGCACTACACACCACTGCCTGCCTGCCTGCCTGCCAGCTATCGTTCATTTGTTTATCTTTGCTTTGAGGGCCCTCTCCTCCCCCAATACATCCATTTTCATGTCTAACTTCTGCTCAGACCTTAAAGGGTGAATAAAACATCATGATCCCTACCAGCTTTCACACTGCACTAGTTTTTTATGTAAAAGACTGTAAGCTTGGGGAAGCAAGGTACATATCTGATTCTGTTCTGCACTACCCACATGACCAAACAGAACCTGCTTGAGTACATGTTCAATAATGAATGGAGTTATTTATCTGCCTATTTACATAACATTTTGTATCTCGACTTGATAGCCATTACATACCAATATGGTCCCTTAGATTTTGAAAATCAAAAGGCAAACAGGTTTAGAAAAATATCCCCGTAATATGAAATTTGAATCAGAACTAATATGATCTCATGGTTCTTTTTAAATATACTCTTTAGTTCTATCTACTGAAAGGGTCTAGAAGCAATGACAATCCAACAAGGCTTTGGACTTCGAAAGACCATTCCCCATGAAAGGAATCAGAGCTTCTTAGAGAAATGGTTGATGCCTGAAATGCAGAGAAAGTGGAAAGCCAAGAAACACAAGAAGACTGATGGGAGCATATCAAAAGGAAGCAGGGTGCTACCTTGAAGGGGCTCTCATTAACCAAATTAGGGACAATGTCAACACCAATAAAAACCGATTGTTGGGGCGCCTGGGTGACTCAGTCGGTTAAGCATCCGGACTCTTGGTTTCAGCCCACGTCATGATCTCAGGGTCGTGGGATGGAGCCCCACCTCGGTGGGAGATTCTCCTCCTATCCCTCTCTCTCTTCCCAACACCCCCCTTTCTCTGTCTCTCAAATAAATAAATCTTTACCAAAAAAAACCTGATTAACACACCAAATAAATAAAAAGACGAGGAGAGTATGATGGTACACACAAAAAAGGAGGAGAAACAGGGATGACCTCTGTAAATGCTGCGAATAAATGTAGACAGAATGACAGAAAACCACAATTTTGTAACTCCTATTATAATAACTGACTTCAGAATCAGGATGCAAAAACCACTGGGTGAAATGCTGTAATGGAATAGGATATTTACAAGGTTCCAAAATACTGTCCCATTAATTCCTTTCTAATAGCAGAGGACAAAATTGTACCTTTATAAATGAGAGACTTAGCTACTGCCACCTTAGCTAAGGGATCAAATTTAGCATAGCTCATAATGGGATAATCTGTCATCAAGTGCCTCCCCAACATGACTCAATGCAAAGTATACTTCATCTATGATGAAGCATTCTTGTCAGAATGTTTAATCTGGTTGCAATCAAGGCTCTCACCTAACTTCCAGTTTACAGTAAGTACAGTAGCTAGAGAAACAAGTTAAATGATACCATGAGGAAATAAACAAATGAAGAACTATTGCACATCCTATATGACAACTGAGCTGGACTTCTCAAAAACAATCAATGCCAGGAGAGGAGGGAAAAGGGCAGAGGGAATGTTCCAAATGAAAAGAAATTGAAGAGATATAATAACCAAATACAATGGGTGTATTGTTTGAATCCTGGCATTTAAAACAAAAGGCGGGCACATGCTAGAAAAGACATTCTTGGGACAATTAGGCAAACCTGACTGAATATTCAATATTACATTATGGAATTATTTTCATTTTCTCAGACATAAAAATAGTATTGTGGTTTTATATATGTACGAAAGAAAAATGACTCACACATAATATGTGGTTATACATTGATATATATATACCTATATGTACATGGTTTTATGTGTGTGTGTTGTTTTAGAGAGAGCCTATACTTAATCTTAGGAGACAGGTGCTGGAATATTTAGAGGGTAAAGTATCATACTTGCAACTTATTATCAAATTTTTTAACAACCACAAAGGATATGTATTTGATGATAGAAGGACAGGAGATAGGGGTGGGGAGGAGGAAAGTGGCAAGTGGAGGAAAGGAGAAATGGAGGCATGGAGCAGAAAAATAATACAAATATGGCAAAACTTTAACAACTAATTTTTTAACAAAAAGTCTAGGTGGAAAGACTACAAATGCTTGTTGTACTGGGTTTCCCCCAACTCTTCTATAAATATATGAAACTTTTCATAATAAAAATTTATGACGGGGAAGAGAAGTACAACTAAAAATAAAATCAGCTTGAAATCCACATGATACCATAAGAGTATCAGGAAAAAAAGAATATTCTCAAGCAAAGCCCTGGGAGTATATATTGCGGCAGTACAACTGGAGGGCAATGTGGCAATGTCTATCAGATTTTTTAAAAGCATCTATCTAGTGAACCTTACTTCTAGGAAATTGTGCTGAAGATACAGTTCTCCACTCCACTCCATATACACTAAGTTATTCTTTACAACATTATATGTAATAGCAAAAGACTGGCGATAACCTATAATGTGTATCAGTCCAGACTGTTTTAACAAATTATAGCACCTACAATAAGTCAGCACGCACCTTTTAAATTATCTCTTCAAAAAATAGGGGAGCTTTTTGGGAACTGATATGAAACATAACCATGTCATGTTTTACACTAAAAAAAATCCAACGTGCAGAAGAATATGTATAGCACACACATATATGAGAGCTACACAAAATTACGGTTGAATAGCTGGAGTCAGAGGGAACAGGAGACCCGCAGACTTTTTTTTTTAATGTCTACTCCTCTTTGTACTTTACGAATTTTGTAGCATACACATATGCAATGTATCCCAAAAAACCTTTTTGTTAAGTACTGATTTACTGTAGCTATAATGAACTCTTCATATCTCCATGCTTTCATTACCAAAACCATGCATTACAGACCACCTGGGAATTAGGGCCTGAAGTCAGTGCGTAAGGTGAAAATAGCATACAGTAAACATCTGCCTTACAAATCCCTTAAATACATGCCACACTAGATTGACACACCACCTCAATAATTCCAACACAGCTAATTTTCACTCCATTTGAACAGTCATTGTTCCTTCAACTGACTAATATACAAAATAGCTGGCTTGTCCTTAGGCCTCATGTTGTCATATTAAAAATGTGTCTTTAAAATACCACAATCACACGCATCACAGCTAGATGAGAAGCAGTCAGGAATTGAGACAAGCTGAGAGAAGAGCAAATTTTCATTTCTCATGTCACACTTGATCCAGAACCTTCACTGTTTAGGTTATTTTTCCCTTGTTTTGGTCACCAGATGCATGGAACTTAATTTGCCTAAGTGTCCATAAGCTACATAGTGACAACGTGGAGTTTTAAAAAACACATTTCAAAAACTGTACCTCCATTAGTTAAACAAACCATTATAGTAAAAAAAAAAAAAAATCATAACCCAAACAAAATGGGCTAATTTGCAGACTGGGAACATACTGTAATGGAATATCCAGGTTCAGATGAAAAGGAGAGTAGTAACACTGCTTGATCAATATGATATATGATCTCATAAGGTCATGTGAACTTAGTTATAGTCCATCTCTTTATGTTAGCATTCCCATACACTGATAAATTCCTCAACCTATACTCTGAGAAATCATATAAATCTGAGTAAAGTGGGCTACCACTGAAGCAAAATAAAAACTCCCAAATCTTTTTCTCTCTCCCTGCTTTCTCTGATGTTCATATTCCTACTAGACCTTTCTCACAGAGGATTCACGATACAAAACTCAAATTCATCATAAATTAAATTCATTCTTTTACCGTCTACCTCTCCTACGCCCTGTATGCCCGTCTTCTAATATTCCTTATCTTGGAGAAGACAGTCAACATCCATCCCGGTGCCCAAGGCAAAAATCTAAAATTCATACTATAGTCCATCCATCACCTACCCCGATAACCAATCCTCAAGTTCTGTAGATCCTACCACCTACCTCTTTTCTAAGTCCACCCCACCTTCATCATGCCCACTGTCAACGCTTTGCTTTGCCTTCCTCATTACTCACTTGAACGAACTGGTCTCCCTGCCTTCGGTCTCTTTAATCCATCTTACACACACCTGAAAAGTTAACTTCCTAAAATACAAATTTGGTTGTTACTCTTTCTTCCTTCAGAACAGAAGAACAAGAGCAAGTCACAAAGTAATGATACAGCAAACTAAAAACAAGCTCATTCAATAACATGATAAAATGCAAAGAGAATGGACCATCGAGTTTATTTTTTAGGAGTATGTTCTCATTCCACCCCACACTATATGACCAAATTAGATAAGCTAATATATTTGTTTTGGTCAAAAGAGGCTACAGGGAAGCAAAAAAATTTTACTGCCTTCTTAGAGTCAAAAATGAATACAAAATGGATCATAGCAGTGATAAAGGCATTTATTTCCTTCAGTTTTCTGAAGGGGAACGAAGGGCTTCCCAGACGTATGAAGTCAAGAGTGCACTCAAGATGAATGTACTAACTTGTATAAAATGACTGCCTTAATCAGAAAAGGTATGAGGAAGTTAAAAGCAAGGAGAGAGGGGCGCCTAGGTGGCTCAGGTGGTTAAGCATCTGTCTTTGGCTCAGGTCATGATCCCAGAGTCCTGGGATTGAGTTCCGCATCCCTCCACCTTTGCTCAGCGGGGAGTCTGCTTTTCCCACTGCCTGCTGTTCCCCCGCCTGGGCTCGCTCTCTCTGACAAATAAATGAAACCCTTAAAAAAAAAAAAAGAAAAGAAAGCAAGGAGAGATGCCGAAGAGGTTCCGCCACAGGAAAAAACCATTCATCCCTAACGTAAGCTGAATGAGGTTGTCTCAGTCCCAGTCCAGCACATATCTCACTTTTCTGGTTGAGTCCATGCTAACTAAACAACTTACGATCTGACCTGATAGGTCAAGTCTATACACATAAGAACAATATTTCAGGCATTTGGCTTAAGTCTTCAGGTCCCTCTGTTTCTTATTTGAAAACTTAAATCGGTACATTAACTAGGACTAGTAAGCAAATCTATCAGAAAGGTTTATATTAATCATGCCAACATGCACATACCATTATAAACTCGTAAAAATTCTGGCTTCACGTATCAGTCTGGCACAACTAGTTAATACTGGTCCACACCTGGGATAAGGAGTTGCTTTGAGCATGCTGACCAAATAAGATTTCCTCGGGGTTTAAAACCAATGAACAGACCCAAGATGAAGATAAATTCTAAAACTGCACATGTAACTATTTAAATTAAATAAAATTGAAAATTCAGGTCCTCAAATTACAGGGCGCCATTTCAAAACAGCCGCATGTGACTAGTGGCTACCATACTGAACAGCACAGATACTGAACATTTTCATTACCATAGAAAGTTCTACTGGACAGCACTGTTCTGGAAGATAGCCTCCAACAAACCCTACTGTGATTCCCCTTGGGAAATAGCCTGATAGTCTTGGATGACTAACACGGAACTGAGATCTAGACTGTTTTGCACCAAAGGTCAGAAGTAGATACTCAACACAACAATTGTTTCCTTTTCCTTTGCAGTGATTTCAGTGTTAGCCCTCAGGATTTCCACCCCACTTTTTATCACTGGATGACACTCGACATTAGAGACAATACAGCATGGACTTCAGAAGCACACTCTCTGAAGCAACAAGACTGCCTGGATTCATACCTCATCTTTGTCTCTTCCTAGACATGAGACCCTGGACATGTTACTTAATTACTCTATCACTCGGTTTCCTCATCAGTAAATATATAAAGGTATCTACCTCATTGGGTTACTATGAATATAAAAAGTTTATCATGTGAAGTGCTTATAATTGTGCTCGACACAGAGTAAGTCCCCACAAAGTGTTAACTGTTATTATTTCTACCACCACCACCACCCTCACAGCTCTTCAGATGACAAGTGTGGAAAATGCTCACTTATGAGAAAAATCAGCAAATATAAAGGAATTAAACTACAACAAGGATCACAAAGCCAGAGTTATCAGTCTATGATAAAAAGACATTTTTTTTAAGATTAAAGGAAATGGATAACCTGGAGATATACTAAATATATAAAAAAAAAAAGTCATGTTTTCAAGAGCGCTGCCTGCCAGTGTCTTACTTGTAAGGCTAACAAACCACAGGTCAAAAGAAGTCCGCATAATAAGCTACTGAGCTATTTAAATAACCAATAAAAACTAAGGAGGAACTGAGAAGATACAGGTTCGAGTTCACTGGAGCAAGTGATACTTCCCTGTATATACCATGTTTTGACATTTAAATGCACTGTCTCTCTTATACTCCCTAAGTTACCTTTATGTTCACTTGATGAACTGACTGAAGATCTTCTAATTTCTTCACCAAGCAGAAAGACCACAAGACATAAAAACACCATGCCAAACAATGATCTATCACTTGTTTTCCAAGTGGAAACCCATCATAGAAAACCACATTTGCTCTTGCAGATGGGCAATTTGAAAATCCAGAAGATGAAGTACAAACTTCAGCAAACGCAGTCACATGACAAGAGCCAGAACTTTGGAAACATAAAGACTCAAGCCTAAAGCGTGGCTTTGCCATTTACTAGCTGTATGACCGAGGGCAACTTGCACTTACTTAATGCTTATGAGCTTCATTTCACTAACTATAAAATATAAGGTAATAGCATGGGCCAACTGAGTTAAGAAATATACGTAAAGAGCCTCTAACAGTGCCTGGCACTTAGCAGATGTTCAATAAACAGTTGCTACAGTTAATAAATCTTCCTGAGAAGGCCCTCCAAGAGTCCCAAGAATAAAACACCACTACTTTACATGGTAACTACAGTAACTATTTTGACCAGGTATTAGCTATAAATCATGAGATAATACCTTAAAATTATCACCTGTTTTCCATATTTTACAAGCTATTCCCCAAACAAATTTCCTTTGTTTCCTGTATTCTCTGTTTGACTATAACTATAAACATTTCTGCCTACAATAAAAATAACTGAACTTCTTACACTAAAACAGAGTGTCTACCAGCAATTCTTCCACAGCCACCTTCACTAACCCATCCCAAGCATGAACACTATATCTAAATATCTTAACATTTCTTCCGTTCTCTATCAATGGAAAAAAGTAAAGAAATTTGTTTTTTAAGTTTCTTTCAGTGAGTTGAGTTTCACATAACAAAATAATACAGGGTAATTGCTTACCTGGACAATATTTTTGTACTTCAGATCCACCAATCCAGAATGAATGGGGGTATTCCCTTTCAGACTAGTCTGAGAAAAGACAGCAGTCAAGCAGCTTCCAAGATTCTTTCCGTTTACTGTATCCAGCTTTCTTCAATAAAATCCCAAACATGCACTTCGGTAACTGTTGAAAGACAGAAAGCAATCCATACACCCACCATGGCACCAGCGGCAAAGGACAGCCACCAAGAAATGGAAGGAAGGGTCAATGGAGTGGTGGATCTGAGGCACAGAAAAAAAGTTACAACCCCTGAGTCAGCTATTTGGGATAAAAGTTCTGCAGCAGCATTCCTCACCTCTGTGCTGACAGAAGGATAAGAAATTCTACATGGCAAAGAAGGAAACATCCCTAGTATTAATTTTACTCTGATAAATACACAATTCCAAATGAGAGCAACAAAAAACTTACTCGATTATCCACATAAATTGTCTCAGACCATTCTGCTACAATGAACTTCCTTATCCATTTTCTAAGACACCTCTACTACCGTGACAAAAAGTTTGGCACCCAAAATTAATGATATGAGAGGGCTCACATATCTCCCAATAAAGATATCTAGGCACCTAGCAAGAAATCTTTTGGTTTGCTACCTATAAGACATCAAATCTACACATTACCCAAATCTTAAACCCTCACCTGAAATATAGGACATTTTAAAACAGATGGCATAATTTTAAGAGTGAAATTCTGATTCAGTAAAGGCCAATCCCCCCACAATGTCCAGTCATTGGGTAAACTAAGGAAAATTATCAAAAAACACAATTTACTAAATGACACCTTTAAATACATAAGCCCAGTCCACACATTTTATCAACATTCTTTTACTACCATACCAACTTTTCCATTAGACTGCAAATATATAAACAAAATATAAGGGAGACAGAAAAAAAAGCATTCAATGGGATAACAAAGATAAAAAACTTTAAAAAGCAGTCAAAAGACTGTTAAGTTACTTGCACATAAGTTTCCTACTTCCTCAATTGCCACCCTACTGCCAAAATATTTGTGCAATAATTATAATACCTACCTTTATTTAAGGACTACTAATGAGGCAGGCCCTTTACATTCATTACTCATATTTAATTCTCAAAAAATGAGAAGAAATAACTTGCCCAAAATCTCACATCTACTAAGTTGTAGAGACCATGCCCTTTCCACAGAACACTGCAGTCGGCCAAGTTTAAGGATCAGAAAGGCCACGATTCCTGGGGCAGAAGAAACCGAGCTTCACCCTCAAAGGTCCTAGGTTAATTAACGTCAAAATGGAGAAGTAAAAAAATAGCAAAGAGTAAATATTTCAGCCTAGCTGAACTAAAATACAACTGAACCAGTTAAACCATCCTGAAAGGGCTAACTCTCCCTATCTCGGCACTTAAAAAAACCATTTCTTTAACAGAGGCATGCATTCCTGAGGCTCACAATATTAATGATAAAACACATTATAATGTTGTCCAAGTAAGTCTTTGGGTTTAGCAGCAAAGACTATGTCTGTGACAAAGAATCTCAAATCCAGCTGAAACGGAGGAATTTTAAAATGCCAAGATCTGTCAATAAGTAGTCCACAGGCAATAACTAAAGACGTTCTGATGTATCACATCGTAGGCAAAGCAACGGGAGTGACTGAATTACCAGTCTATGATATGAGCCTCACCACAACAATCATATGGAAGTATCCTAATACCCACAACTTAAAAGAGCTCACTTAAGTAAAATCTCAAGCAAAGAATGAGTGCTCAAGCTTCTCCCCTTAAGTGATATTACCCTGAAGCCCAAAAATAAACTGGAAACCCAGTTTTGATAAAAGCAGCTAGTGAGCTATGGCTAGTAGCTAACTCCTAAAAGAATATGCTCCACTTTTCAAAGTGTAACTTACTGCTATAACCAAAATGCTGAGCAATTATAGCAAAACACAACCACAATCTGACTAATGGACTCATTTCTGAACCTCTTAAATCACCAAGCCTTTTCCTGTATTACCTTGTTAATTTTCTTCTCTTCCCTTCAAATATTTATCGAATGCCTAATTGGTGACAGGCCTTATGCTGCTAGAGCTACAAAGCTTAACAGAAGCCAGACCAGGAGTGTAAGGACTGAGTTCTTCCAGCCCTCTGCCCCTTTCTCTTTGAGTGTCCCAAGTGTTCATTTCACAGAACCAAAAAATATTTTATTAGTTCCCAAAACTAGTTAAGCGTTCTCAATTTAACTCTTAAAAAAAATAAAAATTAAAAATGACTCAAGGTCCTTTTTCTCAACAGTAGAGCTCTAACTTAATTTTTCTTCTGTGGATCTGAGGGAAGCTATTAGAATGGTTTCCTATATTCATTATAATTATTACGTTTACCCATCTCTCACTCAAAGACTTTTTTTTTCATTTTACATGTTCATATCCCATTGTTTCTACTTCACAGTTCTCCATGCTGTGAAGGTCTTCTTTGTTGACTAACCCTGAGAGGGAATTTCCTAAAAATGCTTCCTGCTGACATCACAGAACTCTGCAATCTTTGAATTTTGTGAAAACAAAAATAAGATTCAGGTTAGAGATACCCTACTGGACTGTCAGGTCTTCCTGGTTTGTCTCTCATTTGCCTACAAAGACAAACTTCCTGTTAGGCAATTGTGATCAGCAGAAACTTAACTGAGGCTAACAAGCACATTCTTGACCAACAGGTTTTTCCCCCTTTGTTAACTAATTCAATGAACAACAATACAACACGGGAAGAAACCTTGTATAATACTCACTGCTTATTCTGTTAAAGGTCAAAATCATCAGCTTTGCTAAAACAAGAATAAAAACTGGAAAATCCTAATTTCCTCATCAAAACTAAACTGATCAAACATAAATCACAATGCTCAATCTTAATATGAACTAATCACCCGTCCCCTTCTACCTACTGCTAAACAGGATTGGGTGGATTCTCTCCATAGGTAAAGTACATGTCTAATTATGCCTAACCGGCAATACTTAGTAATTGTAACACTACATCCACTTCCCAAATTTCCAAGATCATACTGATTCTGTATGATTTCATCATTTCCCCTAAAGATACCTCATTAAACAGACAGCTAAAAGCAACTCAATATCAGGCCGCTGTAAAGCTTCACAAATAAATACGTGAACAACCAAGGGGTAAAAATTAAAATACCATCTGTCTTGACTGTGCTTCACAAAACCCAGTCCCTGTACTTGTGGGGAAGTAAGCATGGCAAGCAGTTATGAGACGAGAGTCTGCAAGGTGTTTTCACATACATCTCTCCCATAATCCTCCCAACAACTTGGAGCAAAACCTACATTTTCTTGTTTTTACCGATAATGAAATCATAGCACAGAAAGGTTAACTTTCTTAAGGTGACACAGCCGGCAGGTGATAGGGCTAAGATACAAACTCGGGTGCTTCCCTCTAAAGCCCATACCCTTGCTGCTAAATCACGCTTTTCTAAGGTCATAGAACCCTCAGAACTTACTGGCTCTTTGGCAAGTTCACATCAAAAGATATAAAAGGAATTTGGTTTCCTCAGTACTTTGCTATCAACCACTCTCCGGGATGTACGTAAATCACTCTGCTGTGTGCAAGTCTGTAAATAATGGTTTTAAAATGTCTAGGGATGTCCGTGTACCACACACCACCATTCTCTTCTGCTTTACCAGTCTTTTTCCTCTATTCATCTACACCTTTGTCTTAAAGTTTTCAAAAGGAAATCTTAAAAACATTTCACAACATGAAAAAAAATTACCTGACATTATTTAAGTCAATGTATCTATTGCACACCCAAGTGCTCAGCATTACAAAGAATTCAAAAGACAAGAGCCTCTGAAAGGGAAATTTAGACACGATCACCAGCTTTTATGATACATGGGAGGGTATGATAAGTCCCATAAGAGTTAGGAATAGAATACTGAGAATTAGTGATACAGGTGAGAATTACCATACAGACAGACAGCAATAATGCATGTCAACAATCAACAAGAAAATTCAACTCCACATTTACTGAACATATACCATAAGAAGGCACTGTGAGTTTATCATTCAACAGGGGACACAGACAGGAAACTATAACACGAACCCGGAATGTGCGAAGTGCCACAAGATAAATACAAAGTGCCAGAATTCATTCATTTCATCTAACAGTGAACATCATGTAGGCAGGGCTATAAAAACAAAATGGTATGTGCCACCATAATGTAAATGACATCAAAAGAGGTGGCATCTAAATTGTATTTGGAGACAGGACTTTGTCAGAACAGGTGGAAGAGAGAATTGCTGAGATTTGACCTAAGACAATTTGGCCAGAGAGCCAACTGTTAGGTCCCTCCAGTAACATCAGGAGCCTTCAATACATGTACATAGTATCAGTGCTGACAGGAAAAAAAAAAAAAAAGTGTGAGCAAAATCTGAAGAACCCTGGTCTGCCCTTAGGCTGTAATATAGAATAAGTGAGGAATGGGGGAAGAAAGGCTGGGAGTCTGGAATTGAAATTACCAGGACTTGAAGTGCTTTCTTTCCCTTAAAGTGTAAATACCACTGGGTGGAACCCAGGAACCTCAGAGTGCAAAATTCATAGGATCAAAGAGCACTACTCAGAGGGCTATATAGCTGACCCTTGAACAACAGGAGAGATTAAGGACACTGACCCCCATGTAACAGAAAATCAGCATATAACTTTTGACTCCCCAAAAACTTAACTACTAATAGCCTACTGTTAACTGGAAGCCTTATCAGTAACATAACCAGGTGACTAACACACATTTTGTATTTCATATGTATCATATATTGTATTCTTACATAAAGTAAGCTAAGGAAAATATTAAGACAATCACAAAGAAGAGAAAAACGCATATAAAAAAAGTATATAAAAAATATGTAAGTGGACCCACACAGTTCCAAACCCGTGTTGTTCAAGGGTCAAACGGCTGTCATGTGCTGCTCTGTGAATCTATGTAAAAGCCTAGGGATTTCCCTGCGCTAGCTCTCTGTTCTCAGGTTAGTAGTCAAGAGCCAAGGGTACCAAGACATGTGCACAGGATCATGTCTGCCCTTGTCAATTCTGAAGGGACACTTAACCTACTCCAAACCAGGAGCAAAAATTGATACATCTGAGCCACAGCCTCTTGAGGCAGGTAAATGAGTCTATAAATACCTATGTGGTTTATTCCATTCAGAGCCTTCTTAAACCTCGTCTATTTAATCTGCATTTGGTAAATCAGCACATGCTTAGGATAAGATAAGGATAAGTGATGGTGACAAACTAAGAACCAAATTCCTAAAAGAGTCACTAAATCCCACTTACTCCACTCAGAAAACCAGTGACAAGAAGGGGGAAAAAAATCCAAAAAGAAAAAGAGAAAAATTTTCCATGACTTCACTTAGTTTCTTTCATCTCCTTGGGCTTGTGACCTGCCTATACTTCAACAGCTCCAAAACACAGCACTGATACCTTACCTTCTTAATAAGGTCCAACGTACTTTACCTGTATTACTAAATTCAACGAGTATTACAGCGACTTAGAGATAACACAAAAGGAAAATAAGTCACTTAAGGTCACTTAGCAAAGAGGGGAACCGACCAGCTAACAATAAACTGCCCATCAATTTGTGTTTGTGGGAGGGGGGTGGGCATGCTCTCACATCCATAGAGGAAGTAGGGTTACCTTTCCTAACCTTGAACATCAATTTCTGCTATCTTCTAATATGAAAAACTTACCATCTTTCTCTTCCAATTAACAGCTCTGTGAGTGCTTTCTAGTAATGAGGGCCTGAACATTAACTCATATTCCTATTTCAAGCACTGATAAAGGTCATGTGATACATAATGCAGTTTTCCCTCTTGCGAGTGAAATCCACCGCAATAGACATGGTCTCAAAAACTTTGCATATTTCCAATTGGATTACTACTTTTCTACCTCATTGATAATAATGCTAATTCTACCAAAGTCAGAAATTTCAAAAAGAGTCCCACAAACTAGGTAACAATACTCGTTCAATATAAGGCCACAAACGTCATTTGGCAGTTAAATTATTTACCATCAGCAATTATAAATTCAGTTGTCTCAATCAAGAGTTTAAAGTCTATATTCAAGACTGAACCCTACCTATGAGGTAGGTCAACTGGAGAAGCATTCTTTGTGGACCCAGCCTGAGACAGAGGTAGGAGTCACAAGGGGGGTGAAGGGGCATATTTTGAAGATTTAATTATTAGGCTATTACCAGTTTTCTTAGTACACTAGAAAACAGAACAAGGAAAAAAAGAAAAAGAATCAAATCAGGAGAAGTGGAAGGATGAAGATTAACAAATTGGAGACACCCAAAAAGCCTGTTTCCTGTCTTTAACGCAGCACTCTCTGGAATATCAAATGAAAGTTATCCTGTTAACCATTAAGTACCAAACTGGTACAGGCAGCACAATCACAAATATTTGAGTATTGAAGCTGACTCATAAAAATCTAAAAATATTTCATGCTTTAGGCTTTCAACATACCATCAGCTTAACCCATTCCTCTCTTTCAATTATGTTATTTTGAAACCATTGTAAAAAGTATTTTTAACCTAGTTTTGGAAACTATAATTAAAATGCAGTGAATAAAGACAGCCACACGCAATTAGATTTTAAGGCATTATCTTCCTACATCCAATCCTGGATTTACTAAATCAGTTGTTAAATACCTGTGCTATCTACTACACTAAAATAAATACATATACGGTTTTGAAAAGGGTTGCCTAAGAGTCTTAACTGGTATCCCTTTGAAAGAATATCAAAATCCGTACATGAAATCCGTACATCATTTCAAAATTGATCTCTTTGTTAAATTTTCTGAGAATCCCAGTTTATAATGTCCTTGAAAGGCTGAAATATCTTTTTGGATCATAAAGAAGTAAAATCACGTATAATCAAAACTTTTTTAAAGTTATGAGCATGGGAAACCAATAAATTTAGGCCAGAGATTATTTTTACCATACAATCAAAAATACTAAATGAAGTACACTGTATTTCTTCTAATTCTTTTGAAAATAAAGACACTTTATTTTTTAAATGAATAGAAATGGAAGGAGCACAGAACAGCCAATTTCAGAGGCACCAAGTTACAACTCTTCAATGTGAGCTACTCCTCCAGTTGTGAGGATATGTATTGTACATCCGTAAGAATATGTATATATATGGAATTCCAGTAAGAGGTTCTTCCAAAATAACCCACTACAAAATTTCTAGAACATCAAAGCCTTCAAAGTTTGGTAAATTACACTGAAAAGGAAAATTTACTTAATAATGTAAATCAAATAAAAACTCACACGTGACAATATCCTTTAAAAAGCAAGCACACGTGTGCACACACAAAGCAGAAATGACCAAAGCTTTTTTTTCCCCTAGTTTTCAAGAATACTGGTGAAATCTAGTTCTGTGAATTATGCAAAGGACAGCAAATATTAAGCTGTGTGTTTACGCTACTGTACTTCCATTTTTAAAACATGCATCTCAACTCCCCAGATACCATCATCCACAGAAACCATGCAGCTATCCAACAGACTTTCAGTGTCACCATTTATTATTTATAGCATTAAATGGGGGAAGTGGCTCTGATGTCACCGACCCTACCCAGTGGAATCACTGACTCAATAAACATTTTCACGCTGGAGAAAATCTGGCTAGGAAAACATTTTGCTGGGTTAAGTAGATTCTTTCACCTTTCCTCTCAACCCAGGGGTAGAGGTTGTTACTGTGTTAGGAGAGATACAAAGAAACTGTCAAGGTTTCCACAGGAAGAAACCCTGGGCATGTCCATTTGCTGAGGTAAAGACTTCCTCCCCGCAACTCTCCAGGGCCCAGTTTGATTTCCCCAATGTTCGAATTGGCAGGTAACAGCTGCCATGTTTCTTTTCATCCACCAAGCAGCAAATTCTTCGCTTCTACTAGTCACCCTCTCATAGTTCTGTTTCTAAAAACCCCTTCTGGCTCCAAGTCGTAAAACGGAAAGCGGTTGGGGTGTCAGTAGGACCGGGAAGTCTGGCACGGCTACCAATGGTTTGTAATAGAAGAGTGATAGCTTTCCAAGGGGCCTAGGATTCTCTCCCTCTTTTCTTTTCTTTCTTTCTTTTTTTTTTTTTAATAAGAAAGAACTGGCGGCAGTGATGAGAAGAACCCCATTTTCCCAAAGCAACGCTGGGAAACATGAAGTTACGGTTTCCCTTTACTGGGAGATGAAATCCAGCGTACCTGGGGCCTTGCTTTGCAAACATCCCTCACCGCGGAGTAGGAAACCCTTTGTCCGAGAAGCCGGACACCACAGGGCCCTGGAAAAGAGGCCCCTTATCCGTCACAGCCTCAAACCCCAGAGCTTCCCACCTCCACCCCAGTAAGGCCTATCCCGGCGTCCACAGAGCCCTACGTTGGGGAGAGGGTACTGAGACCCCTACTAGGACGCAGAGACCTAGGCCCTAATCGATCTCCTCCGTAACCCCCCTCCCACCACCATCTCACTCGGCCTTAGTGTGGCTTGCAAGAGCAGTGCAGGCCTGGGCCGGAGAAATTCAGGGAAAAAATCCCTTTCTAAGAGAAGGAGAATGAGATGCTAGAGCGAGTGTGAGCTAAGGCCACAGCATAATCGAACGAGGGTCCTTCGAGAGATGGGCCCGGATATACGGCAGAGGGAGGAAGGAGAACCGGGGAGCATGGAGGGGGCCGGGCCAGGTCCGGCCTGAGATCTCCAGGGATCCGGAGGAACCGCACCGGCCCTGAGGCCGGGAAAGCGGAGGGCCCCAGTTCCGGCCAAGGCGGCGGGGAAAGGCCAGGGCCGGCCTCGCGCCGGACGTTGAGGTGGGCAGGCCCGCCCGGGGCCGGACGCACGGAAGAACGGTCCAGCGGGCCGCACTCACCATGAGCTCGATGGTCTTGTCCTCAATCACCGAGTCGGGCTCCATGGCGGCCCCGGCGGCCCCGCCTCGCTCTCCCCGCGCAGCAGCGAACGGCCCGGGCGGAGGAGGCGACGGCGGAGGCGGCAGAGGCGGAGGCGGCTATCTTACCCACTCTAGCTGCCAGCCCGCCCGGGCCGCCGGCAGCTCCGCCCTCCCCCTCGGCGAACGCAGTACGCAGACCGAGGACTACAGCTCCCAGCAGGCGCCGGGGGCCCCGCGGAGCGTTGTGGGTACGAGAAATCAACTTCAGGCTAATCTCTCTTAGCAGCCCGAAGCTGAATTCTGAACAAAAATAGCCCTGAACTGTGACTGTGGGACGTGCAAACCTAAAGAATTAAGGGCTTCCTCAAAACAGGGCTTCGGGAAGTCCACGACTACATATCCCAGAAAGCCCTGCGCGCGAGTTCTCCTTCCGGCTAGTTTCTCCTGACTTCCTGGCAGCCCCAGACGACTGAGACCGGGACGGAAACTCAAAGGAAACTCTTCACTAGTCAGAGATCTTGCGTGTGAGACCGATTTCCGCACATGCGCAGTGGATGCTGCAGTGCTTAGTCCACACCTAGGTAGCGGCACGGTTGGTACGCGAGCGTCTTGTGCTAGGGACAAATGTTCAAGACAGGTGGGTTCTAGATGCTTTGGGAGGACTTGGGGCTCAGGGGTCGGAGGGGCCAACAAGCGAGGGAAACTTAGGCAAGGGAGAGGCTCTGTGAGTATAGGCGTCCCAGAAGTGAGAGGTGTGGAAATTTCGTTGGGGAAAGTGGGTTTATGGAGATGAGTTAACTGTGGTGGTGTCTACGCACCACGAACGGCGAGGAGCTGAGATAAAAGGGAACCTGTGTATATTGAATATTGAGCCCCTCTTATTCAGTCGTTCAGGAAATACTTATTTTTTAAACTTCCAGTCTCTGCCAGGTAGCAGCCTAGGCCCTGGGAATCAGCTCCGAGCATTACAAGGAAGGACTTTGTTATCATGGTGCTTAATTCTAGTGGTGGGAAAACAGACATTAGCCAAAAGAATAGGCGCTGAAAAGGACCGCAGCTGGAGACCTGGAGACGCCTAGTGAATTCTGCCTTCAGCTCTGTGTGAACTTTGTCAGGTATATTAGTGTCTCTAAACAAAGACCGCCAGGTACATACTGATTGAACAAGTTGAGTTTATTACCGGTTGCAGTGAGAGAGAATACGCACCAAGAGAAATCAATCATAGGCGTCTCGGTAAGAGTCGCTAGGTGATTTGGGAAAGGGTTTAAGGAAATGGGGTTTTACTTTGGATAGATGCTTCAGGAAGTGGGGGTATTTCTATGATTGAGCATCTCAGTCATGCCTGGAACAAGGAAACAGTAGATTGAGGCTGCAGCTGTAATTGCTAAAGAAGCAGGAACCTCCCATCAGCCAGGATGGGGACGTTTGGTCATTTTTTGTGGTTTGGACAATGTTCATGTTTTATCTGTGTTCAAATATAATTAAGGAATGATCTTGTTTCTGTCTTGATCTATCCACAGTCAGAGAATGGGCCCATCTGTTGTTTACTTTCTGTGAAATTCTGTTCAACAGGAGAGCACAAGGCCTACCTAAGAGGGCCATCTATCATCTAGTAACATTACAGCCAGGATAATTGTACCAGGCCAGCTTCCAAAGCTTATCAGAGGCTGTTTTTCTCTATCTCCGGTGTTTTGAATTCTCTGCACCTGGAAAGTGTGGGGACTCAATGACCTAGAAATCTTCCCATTTCTAAGGGTCAAGTTATTACAGTAATTTGTATGCATGCTGAGCAGAGTGTAAGTTCCACACTGGTAGAGTTTGACGTTTCATCGTCTTTATCTGGTGCTTTCCACCAAAAGAATTAAAAGAAAAGCAATAGGAAGGAAGAGCATAGGATTGGGAAGTTAATGCCACTAACTTGCTGTCTGTATTTCACTAGGCCCCTTCCCGGGCCTTGGTTGGTAAAACAGGAGTTAGAATAAATGATCTCTGTTTCAGTTATGTGGTATATCATAATAGGCCACACCCAAGACTTAGTAGCTTAAAATAACAGTGGTTTATTTTTACAATTGTGTGGGTCGACTGAACACAGCTGGGCCCACATAGTATACTGAGGTTACTCATAATACTGCAATCAGCTGGGAGCTCATCAAAATGACTTCTCATCCTCTAGGGCCTCTCTTCTTCACCTGGTGTCTTATCGTTCAAGCTTCTGCATGGTAACTAACTTCCAAGAAGACAAGCCCCGATGAGCAAATGATTATCAAGCCTTAGGTTGCACCATACTTGCTAATGTCCAATTGGTAAAAGCAAGTTATACAGCCAAGCCCAGAATCCATGTAGAAAGGGACAAGGCAAGGTTGTGAATACAGAGAGTCAAGGTTCTTTGAGGACTACTAATGTAACAGCCAACCAAGACCCCTAAGGTACCCGCATTTGCCACAGGACCTACCACATAGGATTAGGGTAGGAGTCACAAGCTGAATTCCCCAATATGTGTGTTTCTCTTACAGCATTTTTATTTTAAAATATGACATTTTTGCATTTTAAAGTCTAATTTTCCATCTTCTCTTGAAAAATTAGACTATCTGGCTTTTTGGCTATGTGTGGCAACAATATGCAGGGGTTACGTAGCAACTACCTTCTTTACATGAATCATGGCTCTATAGATTTCTACTGTCACCATTGCTCCCTGTTTTCTTATGTCTGTGTGCTCCACTCGCTTAATTTGTGTGCCTAACCCATAGAGACATTTGAGTTTGCAACCCTTGGTGTTAGAACTGTAATGGAGATAACTCAAGGTTTCTGTCCTTTTATTAAAATATCCCACCATAAGAGCAAAAAATACTATTGGGTCAAATTCCAGGAGCTCAATGGGATTAAAAAGTCATGTATTGGTAGAAGCTTTACCCAAGCTATATGAGAGGCAAACTGAGCCATGGCTTACTACTTATGTGAAACAAAAACTCAGGTTCTCAGGTATCTTAACTGCTTCTGGTTAGAAGCCAGCTAGTGATTAGATTTGGTCATAAGTAGGGGCGCCTGGGTGGCCCAGTTGGTTAAGCGGCTGCCTTCGGCTCAGGTCATGATTCCAGGGTCCTGGGATGGAGTCCCACATCGGGCTCCCTGCTCAGCAGAGAGCATGCTTCTCTCTCTCTCACCCCTTACTTGTGCTCTCTCTCTCTCTCTCTCTGTCAAATAAATAAATAAAATCTTAAAAAAAAAAAAAAGATTTGGTCATCAGTAAAGGCAGAAGACCTTGAGTCGTATTCCCACCCCCTCCAGTTTTTCAGATAGCAGGAACTGCTAAAGACAAAGTGGTCATGTCCACAATCCCTTAACTGAAACCCTGAGATCTGAAACATATTCGGAATTCAGAATTGCTTAGTTTGTACAGACAGTATGGTAGACATACTGTATATATAATGAAACAATTTAGTGGAGTCTAGGAGAGCACTTCATAATCAAGTACATTAACTTTTGTGCCTCAGCTCGTATGTGTGCCTGTTATCAATTTATAGCATCTCAATTCCAAAGTCCATTCTTCTTTTATATACTTTGGGATACTGGAGTGCAACTGAGACCCTATGAATGTTTCTCCTTTGCCAGCTGGCACAACGTTTAATTTTGTTGTAGAGAGACCTAGAGGAACATAGACAAATGAAGGATCTTCTCTCCTAGTTCTAGTATACTTTATTTACCTTCTTGCTTTTGTGGTATACGGAAGCAAATGGTTTGCAGAACCATACCTTCCCCACAACATACACACACACACAGGTGGCCAGGACATTCAGAGGGTGGCTTCCCAGTGAATTCAGTGACACTTCTTTGGGTAGTTTCCTACCTGCCAGCCACAACCTGTAGCCCCTCAGCAAACTTCAACCATCCAGTGGCCCATAACTAACCTCTCCCCAGTGAGGTCTGAATCTCAGCCTAGCAGTGGGGTGGGAGGGCTCTTCCAAGTTTTTTCTTCCTTGGGTACTCAGCCTCAGCCCTAAAGGTAGTAGTTGATCTCTCTAATCTTTCTGTATTTAGCATTGTCTTTGCCCCTTAATACTTAATACCAGGTTACTAGTTGATAGTTCTTTCTGCTTTTTGTTTCTTTTGTTTTTAGATTCCACATATAAGTGAAATCATATGGTATTTGTCTTTCTCTGACTTATTTCACTTAGCGTAATATCCTCTAGGTCCATCCATGTTGTTCCAAATGGCAAGATCTCATTCTCTGTTATGGCTGAGTAATATTCCATTGTAAATGTATACTACATCTTCTTTACCCATTCCTCTGTCAATGGACTTGTAAGTTGCTTCCATATTTTGGCTTTTGTAAATGCTACAATAAACATAGGAGTTTATGTATCTTTTCAGATTAATATTTCTGTTTTCTTTAGGTAAATACTCAATAGTGGAGTACTAGATCATATGGTATTTCTATTTTTACTTTTTTGAGGAACCTTGATACTGTTTTCCACAGTGGCTAGCTACATCAATTTGCATTCCCATCAAGAGTGTAAACTGGTTCCTTTTTCTCCACATCCTCACCAACACTTGTCATTTCTTCTGTTTTTGGTACTAGTCATTCTGACAAGTATAAGATGATATGTCATTGTGGTTTTGACTTGTATTTCCTTGATGATTAATGATGTTGAGCAGCTCTTCATGGATCTGTTAGCCATCTGTATGTCTCCTGTGGAAAAAATGTCTATTCAGGTTCTCTGCCCATTTTTTTTTTTAAGATTTTATTTATTTGACACACAGAGAGAGATCACAAGTAGGAAGAGAGGCAGGCAGAGAGAGAGGAGGAAGCAGGCTCCCTGCCAGGCAGAGAGCCCGATGCGGGGCTCGATCCCAGGACCCTGAGATCATGACCTGAGCCTAAGGCAGAGGCTTTAACCCACTGAGCCACCCAGGCGCCCCTCTCTGCCCATTTTTTAATCATTTATTTTGGTTTTGAGTTGCTTATTTCTGTAGTTTGGATGTTAGCCCCTTATTGGACATATCATTCACAAATATCTTCCCCCATTCAGTAGGTTGCCTTTTCATTTTGTTGATGGTTTCCTTTTAATATGCAAAAGCTTTTTATTTTCATATAGTCCTAATATTGTATTTTTGCTTTTGTTTCCTTTGCCTGAGAAGCCATATCTAGAAAAATATTGCCAAGGTTGATGTCAAAAAAGGTACTGCCTATATATATTTTCTTCTAGGAGTTTTATGGCTTCAGGTCTCACATTTAGGTCTTTAATCCATTTCGAGTTTGTTTTTGTGTATGGTATCAGAAAGTGGTCCAGTTTCGTTATTTTACGTGTTGCTCTCCAGTTTTCCTAACACCATTTATATACAGACTATACAATTTCCCCATTGTATAGTCTTGCCTCCTTTGTCATAGATTAATTGACCGTGTATGGGCTTATCTCTTGTCTCTCTATTCTAATTCATTGATCTATATGTCTGTCTTTATGTCAGTACCATATTTTTTATTAAAGCTTTGTAATATAAATAATAATTCTTTATATTAAATTTTCCGAATAAAGAATATGGCAGATGTGAGGGTATGTAACTTTCAAACTAGATCATGAGGTACTGTGGCGTGGCCTAGCTTTCTCTTGGATTAGTTACTCTAGGGGAAGCAAGCTGCCATGTCATGGGCACTCAAGCAGCCCTTTGGTGCTGTCCACCGGGTGAGGAACTGAGGCCACCTATCACAACCAACACTGTCTTGCCAGGCCTGTAAGAGGGACCTTAGAAGTGGTTCCTCTTGCCCCACTCAGTCCTTCAGGTGACTAGTCCCATTCGATATCTTAATCTCATGAGAGACCCTGAGCCAGAACCAACAGTCTGTGTCACTTGTGGATCCCTGACCCAGAGTAACTTAGGAGATAATATTTGTTATTTTAAGCTGTAATATTTTGAGGTAATAGCAATAAATAACAGAGATGCAAAAAGAGCAAGTGAGCTAGTTCTATAGACTCAGTGAACTCTCTTTTAATCAAAGCACCATAAATCCTTGGTGTGGCTTTGTGTCTGCCCCTTTCTTATGAATACTGTTGAAGGTAAAGAGTAGCATTTTAAAATGGTGTATTTTGACCTGTGATGGGCTTTTTGAATTCAGGTACATTATAGAGTGGGATAGTGCACTGAAATTTTTTTAAGTTTATTTTTTTTATTAAGTAAACTCTGCGCAGCATGGGGCTCAGACTCACAATCCCAAGATCAAAAGTTGCATGTTCTAAAAAAAAAAAAAAAAATTGCATGTTCTACTAACTGAGCCAACCAGGCACCCCCCCTTTTATTTTAAATATTTTTATTTGCTTTTTTTTTTTTTTTTTTTTTAAGCTCTACATCCAGTCTGGGGCTGAACTCTTGATCCCAAGATCACAAGTCACATGCTCTACTAACTGAGCCAAAGAGGGGCCCTGCACTGAAATTTTGACTTAATTCCAATAGACATCAAAGAATCCAATTCTCTTAGGGGAAAAATCTTGTGAAACTCTAGAAAAGCGAATGATGGTAAGAAGTATTAAAGGGGTGGGGCACCTGGGTGGCTCAGTCAGTAAAGTATCTGCCTTCAGCACAGGTCATGATCCTAGCATCTTGGGATCCAGCCCCACATTGGGTTCTCTGCTCAGCAGGAGCCTACTTCTCCCTCTCTCTGCTGCTCCCCCTGCTTGTACTCACTCTCTCTCTCTGTCAAATAAATAAATTTTTTTTTAAAAAGCATTAAAGGGGTGCCTGTGTAGCACCGTTGGTTAAGCATCCGACTCTTGGTTTTGTCTCAGGTTGTGAGCTCACGGTCATGAGATCGAGCCCCACATCATGCTCTACATTCAGTGTGGAGACTGCTTGGGATTCTCTCTCCCTCTCCTTCTCCCTCTGCCCCTCCAACTCATGCTCTCACTCGCTCGCTTGCTCTCTCTTTAAAATAAATTTTAAAAAATTAAGTATTAAAGATAGGACCCTGTTTATCCATATGACTAGGCTCCATGTCTTATCCTTATCAAAAGCAAGGCAGTTAACATAAAATCCATATTAGCACATTTATTTGAACTGAAAAACATAGCCAGACTTTTTCTGACAGTCTTTTTGGATGACTGGTTTGATAGCGTAGACTGGCTTTGTCAATAGTAGATATTAGATGAGTTATATCTTTAATTTTACAGTTTTTAGGAAGATACACTTAAAGCACATAAATAGAAACATTTCACCAATTAATTTATTGGCAAACATGTATTGAAATTAATATTTGTGTTTTCCCAACACTTTTGAAGCTTATCGGGTAAAAGAAGATATCTCCAACTGAAAGAGTAAAGAAAAGTTGTATTAGTCCGAATAGAATGCCCTATGCTACAGTAGCAAATTAATCCTGTGCAACCCTGTGTATCAGTCCAAATTCAGTCAGAGAAGCAGAACCACTGAGTATATTAAGGGATTTCTTACAAGGGTTGACCTTATATAATTGTTAAATTTAATTAGGCAGTCTCTGTAAGCCTGTTGTCTTCACAGTCGACACTGAATCTAAAGACCTTGGGGACAGTCAGGAAGGGAAGATGGAAATAAGATGTAGGAGAGCAAGCATAAGCCAAACCGGAGTCCATGAGGATGGACTGAAACCTGTCAGTTCTTTTGCCTCTGACCTTGGTGGTGTCACTCTCCTGCAGAGGCTGGAGCTCTTTGTCAAAGAGCCGAACACACAACCCTGGCCCAAGAATCAGAGAAGCTGAAGGAGGCTGTAAGGGAAATTGGAGTGATTGCAGACCCAGCCACTCTTCACACCAAGGAGGTAAGAGAGCAGATCAATGACAATGTATATGGGCTATAAAGTGACTTCAGTTTTACGTCTACTCTTCAAAGCCCACACAGGAGTCTGTCGTGTGGCCCACCCTAATCAGAAACACAGAGGAACAAAATTCAGGGAAATGTGGCTCAGCCTAGCCAAGCTGACACATCACTGAGTTTCCATCCCGGGGACATAATGGCTTAACACACACATTTTGTTCATGCAAAGTCCAAAGAGGTTAGCTAGCCTTCTATCTTATACTTACACCATCTGGAATTCATGGTCTCCCATATTGCTGGGCAGAGGGGACAGAAGGGAGGGTCACCAGCTATTAACTGCCTTATCTCAGAAGCACATCATTCCTGCCCACTGTTCAGTGATCAGTACCTAATCACATGGCTCTGAGAAGTTGCAAGGGAGGCCAAACAATGTACTCTTGTCTGTCCACGTAGAAAAAAAGAAATGAAGTAGAATGTGTAAGTACATAGGATCGTCTCTGCTACATGGGTTTCATTAATAATTATTTCATAATTCTTGATAAAGACTTTTGGGTATGCTTTCCCAAAATTGAGAAAGTGAATTTCTCCAGTGACAATATAAAAAATGCTTTGACTAGTCAGGTGATTTCCAGTACTTTGCTCTCAACAAAATTGAATGATGATTGAATTAAGTTTTAATGATAATTTAAAATAATTTCGCTGGGGCGCCTGGGTGGCTCAGTCCTTAAGCGTCTGCCTTCAGCTCAGGTCATGATCCCGGGGTTCTGGGATCAAGCCTCCATGCATCGGGCTCCCTGCTCAGCGGGAAGCCTGCTTCTCCCTCTCCCGCTTCCCCTGCTTGTGTTCCCTCTCTCGCAGTCTCTCTCTCTGTCAAATAAATAAATGAAATCTTTAAAAAAAAGGAAGACTATTTAAAAATTAAATAAATAAAATAATTTTGCTAACTGATCACTATGTAAATTTTAACGTAATAACTTTGAAGGAATCCAAAGTTATATAACATTGCTAGGAGACAACTTTCGTTCTTCTACAAACAAGTCTTTTAAGTACTAACATCTATAAAAATGTGACCTAAAAGTAAATTTGATGCCAAATCATCTCATTCTAGCAATAAGTAATGTTCATGTGTGGATATGCAAACTGTTTTTTTAGTTATCGCTTGGTTTAAAGATGTAGTTGTAATAAAATTCTGTTTAATCATTATCAAAATGTTCATGTACTTATTGTTTGACTAATTGCATTTGGTAACAATTACAATGATAATTTAAATGCAGAAAGCGGCGCCTGGGTGGCTCAGTGGGTTAAAGCCTCTGCCTTCGGCTCAGGTCATGATCTCTCTCAGGGTCCTGGGATAGAGCCCCGCATCAGGCTCTCTGCTCAGCAGGGAGCCTGCTTCCCCCCTTCCTCTGCCTGCCTCTCTGCTTACTTGTGATCTCTTTTATTTGTCAAAAAAAAAAAAAAAAAAACCTTAAACGCAGAAAGCTTTTTTGCTAACATTCCAAGCCTGGGATCACCAAAAATAAAAATTGGAACACAACATGCAGAAGAGATGTAGGATAAGGTGAGCAATAAGACTTTCAAACATAAAATTTTGGGAGGAATGGAATGGACATATGAATTCAAGGAGGAAAAAAAGGATATAAAATTTCCTCCTTCAGAAAACAGCTTGTTTATATATATTTAAAAGGATGGTAGTATGAAATTACTGTATATTTAAATTTCCTGAAGAAAAGTAACAAAGCTTTATTTTTAAAAGTCAGTATTTATTGGGGTTCCTGGGTGGCTCAGTCAGTTAAGTTGCCAGCTTTTGATTTGGGCTCAGGTCATAATCTTGGGGTCCTGGGATAAACCCCACATTGGGCTCCACACTCAGCAGGCGTCTGCTTGAGGATTCGTTCTCTTTCTCCCTCTTCCTCTGCCCCTCCCCTTGCCCAGGTGAGCTCACTCTCTCAAATAAATAAGTGAATCTTTAAAAAAACAAATGAAATAAATATCAGTATTTATAATACACTGAAAATCATATTCTCAACTATTTAAATTTATACTGAAAAGTTTAGATATTTTAAGAAATGAGTAATTACATAATGTTTCAAAATTCTTTTGGTGTTATAAAAGGGAAAAAAGTCAAAGATCATTGCTCTAGATCACTATGATGACTGCAGAAAGGGCCTTGATATCCTCAGTACCAGACCCTCAAATCTAGGATCTTGAACAAAACCAGACATTTGCCAGGAAGTCTTTGACATAGATGTGAAAGAATTGGGTTTAGAAAAGATTTCCCTTCAGTAATAACCAAGGACATACTGGTTAAAATAACCATCAGGTAGCCAATCTCTTTGTCCTACTCCTCACTCCTGAGTAGCCCCTTGGTGGGCTACCCGCCATAGCACTGAAGGCTGTTCACAGTCTAACTTCTGTACAACTTTCCAACTTTATTTCTCACTCTTCTTTTTCTCACCTCCTGTTCTGGCTCCTCGCATTTAAGAGAACAGCTCCATTCCTGCATGCTTGCATGTCCCTCTCTCTGGCAGTTCTCGCATCCTAGAGAGGATGAGATGGGTGCTTGCAAGCAGGGGACAAATGAGAAGCAGGGAGAGTCAGGGCAGTGCAGTATTTCAACTCTAGTATGAACTTTTTTGCTGGAGCCTAACTCAGGCCCTTCTGTAAAGCCCTAAGCAGCTTGGAGTGTTCCAAGTATTGAGAAATTTATCCTGAGGAGTATCCTAAATTCTGAGGAAACAGGCCAGCAAAGAACAGGTAAAGAGGGATGAAGTCATGTAGGGATTTCCTGATGAACTGGATTCTAGCTGCTGGAACATAGAATTTATAGGACTGAGATTGCTAGCATTAATCCCAATGAGTTGTGCTTGTGAATGCAGGTACAGCCTCTCTTGTTGATGGCCTTATCCTGTTCCCTCCCACCTGAATGGGAATGTTATATGCCTGCTTCTCCCTTTTCTCTCTCTCTCTACTGGAGGATCTTTGTAACCAGTAGTGGCTCACAATAACCAAACTTGGAGCAAAGTATATGCAACAGGAGCCTTATCTATGTAACCAGATGTAAAAAGGGGACTATTTTACAAACTCTTCCAGAGTTTCCGCTGTGGCCTCAAACCTAAAAACAATAGGTGCCATTTTAATGCAAAGTTCTTTTTTTTTTTTTTAAGATTTTTATTTATTTATTTGACAGGGAGGGAGAGATCACAAGTAGGCAAAGAGGCAGGCAGAGAGAGGGGGGGAAGCAGGCTCCCCGCTGAGCAGAGAGCCCAATGTGGGGCTCGATCCCAGGACCCTGAGATCATGATCTGAGCTGAAGGCAGAGGCTTTAACCCACTGAGCCACCCAGGCGCCCCTAATGCAAAATTCTAGATGCAGTTTGGAAGGCCTGTGAAGAAGATTGTTCAAAAACCAGTGGTGCCAGCTCCTCAGCCCATCCTCCACTTTGAAGGTATACCAGCGAGGCTTGTAGACTGATCTGCTGAGTTGGAAGAACACTTGAGAATTCTTCCCTTCCAGGACTGCCCAGATGTACCTCAGGGTGCCTAGGGACCACTCAAATACCGAAGCGTGTCCTCTTGAGTTTGAAGACATGGGCACTGGTTCCTCATTCATATCTCCAAACGTGAATATGTGGGCAGTCCAAAGGCTGAGTGGGCTTAGCCTAGTGGCCACAGAGAGAAAATACCTGTCTCCAGAAGGGCCTGCACTTCCAAAATTCTGAAGGGCAAACACACAAAAACATTGTCTTGAGATAGTTGCTGAGCAAGAGGGCCATCTGGAGAGGGAAACTGATTTCTACGGGGCTCCCCTGTGAGAGGTACAGCATTGGAAGTAGGAAATTAAGAGGGGAGGAAGGTTTCAGGGCACTGGCCAGAGGAGGTAACTCTCACCTGGGATAATAGGAAACCCAAAAAGTGCCCCATGAGAAAAGATACCAGCCTTTGATATGAAACATTTAGGACATACAGGTGGCAGATTATAACAGGACAAGTCAGGACATTTTCTCCCCTGCCTCGTGGGTTCCCCAGAAGCAGACCCTGAGAGAACATACTGCACAAGGGATTTTTTAAGAAGTACTCCCAGGAGAAACCCCTTAGGGAGTGGGGAACCAAGAAACGGAAGGTGCACTCTCGGGCAGAATCCCGTAGAGTGGAGTTTCATCTTCAAGCCGATCCTGCATGATATTCTGGGATGTGAGTCACTGCCCAGAGTTGGTCTTAACCTGAGCATGGACTTTCCTAGTCCTGGAGCCGTCATTCAGCTTCCAGCCACTACTGGTTCTCTGTGCTTCAGGCAAAGCCACATCAATAGGAGTGCCGTCCCGGAGAAAGAGGACATTTGACCCTTGAGCAACGTGGGGGTTACGGGTGCCAACCCCTTCTGCAGTTGAAAATCCACATGTAACTTTAGACTCCCCGGAAACTTTACTTATAGCCTACTATTGACCAGAAGCCTGACCGAAAACAAAAAGTCAACACAGATTTTATATATGTCTTGTATACTGGTTCTTAAAATACAGTAAGTTAGAGAAAAAATATTAGGAAAAATCATAAGGAAGAGAAAATACAGTACAGTACTTTTACAGTACAGTACTGTACTATATTGGGGAAAAAAATCCATGTATAAGTTAAGTAGACCCATGTGGTTCAAACCCATGTTGTTCAAGGGTCTGCTGTAGTTAGTATGGGCCATTAGAAAAGAAAGCACACAGAATCCGTGGGAGGAGGTTGCAGGGATCTGGGTGGAGCACTAACAGTGTCTGGTATAGATCATCCCAAGTACCCCTCAGATCCACTTGTATTTTACATTAAGGTTCTGTCACAGCCTCTGTAAGATTGAGATTAGTCATAATTCTAAGGGAAGACTCAGAAGAGGAAGGTTTGAGAGGTGAGCTGCAGCCCCCAATGCTGCAGTTGGTCCAAGGCTATAGATAATTTGTCACCTTCCTTTATACGTGTTCTAGATCCCCTTCACCCCTGACTGTAACACGTCTGCTGTTCTAGAGGGCTTGCCTTTGAGGGTGTCCTAGACCTTCATCCCTGAGGGGTCTGAGGCCATGGATACCCATACCTCTATCAAGCTGGGATTGCTACCATTGGCCATTCACGCCTACAACTGGCCTGGGAGTATAAGGGTTCATGAGCTAGTGCCACAAAGGGGGCATGCACGGTCCCCAGTTCCCAGCTGCACTCAGAGGGGAATTGTACAAAGTGCTGCTCTAGCTCTTCATCATAATGATGTATTGCAGGGTCTCTTCTACCTGAGTCTTCTGTTTCCATTTCTGTCTTCTTTCCCTTCTGCAATCTCAGTGTATCTATATTAGCTCCCTGTGGCTTTCACAACAAATTGCTACAAACCTGATGGCTTTAAACAGAAATGTATGCCCTTACAGTTCCAGAGGCCAGAAGTCTGAAATCAAGCTATGAGCAGGACCGTACTCCCTCAAAGGCTCTAAGAGAGATTCCTTCCTTTCCTCTTTTTTTCTTTCTCTTTCAGGTGTTAATTATGGTAAATATACATAACATAAACTCCTCATTTGATGCATTTTAAGTGTACAGGACAGTAGGATTAAATATATCATGTTGAGTAACCATCACCACCATCCATCTCCGGAACCTCTTATATTCTCCCAAACTAAAACTCCATACCCATTAAACACTAGCTCCCTGTTCCCCCTCCTCCAGCCCCTGTCAAAAACCATTCTACTTTCTAGCTCCATGAATTTGACTGCTCAAAATACCTCATGAAGTGGAATCACATTCGTTCTTTTGTGACTGGGTCATTTTACTTAGGATACTATCTTCAGGTTCATCTATGTTGTAACATGTATCAGAAATCCTTCCTTTTTAAGGCTAGTAATACTCTATTGCGTATATAGGGCCACATTTGGTTTATCCTTGCTTCCATTGACACTTGGGTTGCTTCTACCTTCTGGCTATCATGAATAATGTGGCGATGAACATAGCTGTACAAAGAACTCTTCAAATTCCTGCTTTCAGTTCTTTGGGGTATATACTCAGAAATGGAATTTCTGGATCATATGGTAATTTATTTTTAATTTTTTCAAGGAACTGCTGCACTGTTTTCCACAACAGCTGTATCATTTTACATGCCCACCAGTAACTGCACAAGGTTCTGATTTCTCCACAGCCTTGCCAACACTTGGAATTTTCTAGGTTTTTTCTTTTTTGTTTTTTTTGTTATAATTGTGGTTTGTTTTGTTTTTGATAAGAGCTATCCTACCAGGTGTGAAGTGGTATGTCATTGTGGGTTTTGATTTGCATTTCCCTTGTAATTAGTGATGTTGAGCAACTGCTCATGTACTCATTGGCTATATTGTACATCTTCTTTGCGGGAATGTCTATTCAAGTCCTTTACCCATTTTTTAGTACGGGTGGGTTTTTTTTGGCTTTTTGTTGTTGTTATTCTATAGGAATTATTTATATATTCTAGATATTAATTTCTTAAAAGATATATAATTTGCAGATATTTTCTTCCATTCTATGGTTACCTTTTCACCCTGTTGATAGTTTCCTTTGCTGCATAAAAAGATAAATTTTGACATCTTTTTATTGTTGTTAACTATGCTTTTTATGTCATATCTTAGAATTATTGCCAAATCCAATGTCATGAAGCTTTCTCCTGTTTTCTTCTAAGAGTTTTATAGTTTTAACTCTTTTTTTTTTTTTAAGATTTTATTTATTTATTTGACAGAGAGAGAGAGATCACAAGTAGACAGAGAAGCAGCCAGAGAGAGAGGGGGAAGCAGGCTCCCTGCTGAGCAGAGGGCCCGATGTGGGGCTTGATCCCAGAACCCTGGGATCATGACCTGGGCCGAAGGCAGAGGCTTTAACCCACTGAGCCACCCAGGCGCCCTATAGTTTTAACTCTTATATTTAAGTCTTTGATTCATTTTGAGTTCTTTTATATATATATATATATATATATATATATATATATATATATATATAGTATAAGGTAAGCCTCCACCTTCCTTCTTTTGCCTTTCTTACCTCTTCCAACTTCTGGTGCTTCTTGGTGTTCCTTGTCTTATGACCTCATAACCCCAAATTCTGTCTCGATCTTCACATAGCCTTTTTCTCTTTTCTTCTGTGTTTCTCCTCTGTGTTTGTATCTTATAAGGAGCCCATCATTGGCCCACCCTAACTCAAGATGATCTTACCTTGAGATCTTTAACTTAATTACATCTACAGAAAACCTCACCAAATAAGGTCACATGCTGATATTCTGGGTAGAAATATTGGTGGGGGACGGGGGGGGGGGGGACCACTATTCAACTTACTACAGTGTTCATTCTAATCTCCTTTGCCGTGAGCAATTTTATTATCAGTCCTTTTGTATCTCTTCCTTAGAACAATTTTTATCATCCTCTGCCACATCCTACTTAAAGCACTCCACTCAACCCAGCTGGCACCAAGTTGGAACTTTTTAGCTATGCCTCTTCCTTATTTTCTTAGCAGTTGCTCTAAGGTTTGCAATATACATCCTTAACTCTTAACAGTCTACTTAGAATTAATATTTAGCAATTCACCTAAAATATAGAAAACTTGCAACTGTATGGATTCATTTATCCTTTCCCATCTTTTATACCATAAATGGTATGTGTGTTATATATGTTACATTATAAACCTTACAAGGCAAAATTTTGCATTAAGCTTTAAATGTTATTATGGATTTCTTTTCAAAGTCAGAGGGAAAAATAATTTTATATTTACCCAGTCACTTACCATTTATGATACTCTTTATTCTTTCCTGATTATCCAGTTGTTTATCTGGTATCATTTCCTTTCTGTCTGAAGAACTTCCTTTAGCATTTCTTATAGTGCATCTCTGCTGGCAACGAAAAAAAATTTTTTTTTTTTTTGCTTTTGCTTTTTTTCTAAAAATGTCTTCATTTTTCTGTTTTTCTCCGAGAATATTTTAGTTGGACCTGAAATTCTGGGTTGAGAAATTTTTCTTTGCACACTTAATGATGCTAGTTTTCTATCGTGTTAGTGTCCTGGGGCTCCTGTCACAAATTATCGCAAACTTAGTGGCTTAGGACAACAGAAAATCATCCTGTCTCCTCCTCTCACAGTTCTGGAGGGCAGAAATCCAAAATCCAGTTGTAGGCAGGCCGCACTCCCCGTAGAGGCTCTCGACAAGCATCCTTCCTCGGCTCTTCCGGCTTCTGGTGGCTCTAGGCATGCCTTTGCTTATAGCTAGTAACTCTATTCTCTGCCTCCCTCTGTGTGCCCTTCTGTTCTCTGTGTCTTCTCTCCTATCCCCCCGCGTTTTTCCTCCGTCATAAGGACACTCCAGTAAGGAATCCTTATTGGATTGAGGGCCTACCTGGTTAATCTAAAATGATCTCATCCCAATATCCTTAACTTAATTACTCTGCAAACACCCTTTTTCCAAACAAATTCACCTTCTTGGGTTCCAGGGGTATTTAGATGTATCCTTTTTTTTTTTTTTTAATAATTGACACATTAGCATGTTAGTTTTAGGGATACAATATAATGATTTGGTGTTTGTATATATTGCAAAATGATCATCACAACAAGTCTAGTTAATATCCATCAACCTACATTGTTATAAAACTCTTTTTCTTCTGTTAAGAACTCCCTTAACTTTCAGCTATAAAATATTACTAACTATAGTCACCATTGTAAAGACTTTCATTCATGTGCTTTCTATCCCATGACTTATTGCCTTTTTTTAAAAAACATTTATTTATTGTGGGGGGTGGGAGAGGGAGAGAATCTCAAGCAGACTCCCCACTGAGCACGGAGAGCTGGATGATGCAGGGCTCTATTTTACGACCCTGAGACCATGACCTGAGCCAAAATCAAGAGTGGGAACGTTAAGCAGCTGAGCCACCCAGGCGCCCCTGACTCATTTCTTTTATAATTGTGGGTTTATACTTTTTAACCACCTACACACATTTCACCTGCCTTCATCCCCTGCCTCTGGCAACCACCAATCTGTTCTCTGTATCCATGAATTTGGTTTTTTGTTTTTATGTTTCTATGTTTTTAGATTTCACATACAAGGGAGATAATAATGGTATTTGTGTAACTTACTTCATTTAGCCTAATACCCTCAAGGTCCATCCATGTTGTTGCAAATGGCACAATTTCCCTCATTTTTATGACTAAATAATATTCTGTTGTATTTACACATTATTGATGGACACTTAGGTTGCTTCCATGTTTTGGGTATTGTAAATAATGCTGCAGTGAACATGGGGTGAATATATCATTTTAACTTAGTGTTTTCATTTCCTTCAGATAAATACCCAGAAGTGGAATTGCTGGGTCATAGAGTAACTCTACTTTAAATTTTTTGAGGATGTCTATACTATTTGCCATAATGGTTGCAATTTAAATTTCTACCAACAGTGCTTAAGGGTTTTTTCTTCATATCCTCACCAACATTTGTTCTTATCTTTTGATAATAACCACTCTAACAGGTAGGAAGTGATCTAATTGTGGTTTTGATTTGCATTTTCCTGATGATTACTGACATTGACCACCTTTTCATGTACCTCTTGGCCTTCTGTATGTTGCCTTTGGGAAGATTTGTATTCGAATCCTCTGCCTGTCCTAACTGAAATTTTTTTGTTTGCTATTGAGTGGTATTAGCTCTTTATATATTTTTGGGTATTACCTCCTTGTAAGATATATAATATGTGAATATTTTTCCCCATTTAGCAGGTTGCCTTTCCATTTTATTAATGGTTTCTTTTAGTGTGCAAAACCTTTTAGTTTGATGTCGTGCCCCTTGTTTATTTTTGCTTTTATTGCTTTTACTTTTGGAGTCAAATCCCAAAAAATCACCACGAAGACTACTATAAAGGAAATTACCGCCTATGTTTTCTTCTAGGAGTTTGATTGTTTCGGGTCTTATATTCAAGTCTTTAATTCATTTTGAGTTAATTTTTGTGTATGGTGTAAGATAGTGGTTCAGTGTCAGTCTTTTGCATTGGCTGCGCCATTTTCCCAACACAATTTGTTGAAGAGACTGTTCTTTTTCCTTTGCATATTCTTGTCTCCTTTGTCATAACTTAATTGACCGGGTATGTGTGGGTTTATTTCTAGCCTCTGTATTCTGTTCCACTGATCTGCAAGTCTTTTTTTATGTCAGTATCATACTGTTTTGATTTCTGTGTATATGGTTTGAAATCAGAAAGCATGATGCCTCCGGCTTTGTTCTTCTTTCTCAAGATTGCCTTGGTTATTTGGTGTCTTTTGTGATTCCATACAAATTCTAGGATTGTTTTATTTCTATGAAAAATGCCATTTGAATTTTAATAGAGATTGCATTGAATCTGTAGATTGCTTTGGCTAGGATGGGCATTTGAACAATAAAAACTTTTCCAATTCCTCACCACAGAATAGCTTCCCATTTATTTGTGTCTTCAGTTTCCTTCATCAACATCTTCCAGTTTGCGATATACAAGCCTTTCACCTCCTTGGTCTAATGTATTTCTAGATATTTTATTCTTTTTTATGCAAGTGTAAAGGCAGTTGTGTTCTTAATTTCTTTGATAGTTCATTATTAGAGCACAGAAATGCAACAAATTTTTGTATATTGATACTGTATCCTCCAACGTCACTAAATTTATTTTTTTTAAAGATTTTATTTATTTGTTAGAGACAGTGTGTGTGAGGACAAGCAGGGGGAACAGTAGGCAGAGGACAAAGCAAGCTCCCCGCTGAGCAAGGAGCCCGATCTGGGACTCAATCCCAGGTCCCCAGCATCACTACTGGAGCCAAAGGCAGATACTTAACCAACTGAGCTGCCCAGGCATCCCTACTAAATTTATTCTCACATTTTTTTTGGTAGAGCCTTTAGGGTTTTCTATATATGATATCATGTCATCTGCAAATACTGTTTTATTCTTCCTTGCCAATTTGCATTCTATTTATTTATTTATTCATTCATTCATTCCTGCCTGCCTGCCTAATTGCTCTAGCTAGGATTTCCAATACTGTGCTGACTGAAACTGGCAAGAGTGTGCATCCTTGTCTTGTTCCTAATCTTAAAGGAAAAGCCTTCAGCTTTTACCAATGAGTATGATGTTAGCTATGGCCTTGTCACAAATAGGCTTGATTATGTTGAGATACATTCCCTCTATATCTACCTTATTTGGCATTTTTATCATAAAATGTTGAATTTTGTCTTACACTTTTTTTTTGCAATAGAGATGATCATATGATTTTTTCCTTCATTTTGTTAACGTAGTATCAAGTTGATTAATTTGCATGTGTCGACCCACCCTTGTAGCCCTGGAATGAATCCCACTTGATCATGGTATATGATTTTTTTAATGTATTTTTGAATTCAATTTGCTAATATTTTGTTGAGGATTTTTGCATCTATATTCATCAGTCATATTGGCCTTTAATTTTCTTTTCTTGTGGCATCTTTGTCTGGTTATGGTATCAGGTAATGCTGGCCTTATAAAATTAGTTTAGAAGTATTCCCTTTTTCTTCTCTTTTTTGGAAGAGTTTGAAAAGATTTGGTATTGATTCTTCTTAGAATGTTTGTTAGAATTGACCAGTGAAGCCATATGGTCCTATACTTTTGTTTATTGGGAGGTTTTTGATTACTAATTCCACCACCTTACTCATGATCAGTCTCAGATAAATAAAAAAATACTCAGATTTTTTATTTCTTCATAATTCAGTCATAAAATTGTATGTTTCTAGGAATTTCTCCATTTCTTCTATATTGTCCAGTTTGTTGGCATATAATTGTTCATAGTAGTCTCTTATGAATCTTTGTAGTTCTATGTTATCAATAACATCTCCTCTTTCATTTCTGATTTTATTTGAGTCTCTTTCTTGGTGTCTACCTAATGGTTTATTTTGTTTATCTTTTCCAAGAACTAGCTCTTCATTTCATTGATCTTTTCTGTTGTCTTTTTAGTCCCTATTTCATTTATTTCCATTCTGTTATTTTCTTCCTTGTTCTAACTTTGAGCATCATTTGTTCTTTTTCTAGTTCCTTGAGGTGTAAAGTTGATCATTTATTTAAACTTTCTTGTTTCTTGATGTAGGCACTTATCAATATGAACTGCCTTCTTAGAACTGCTTTTACTGCATCCTGTAAATTTTGGGATATTTTATTTCCATATTCATTTATCTTGAGGTATTTTTTCTCTCTTTTTTTTAACTTTATAATTTATTATTTTTTATTAACATATAATGTATTATTTGACCCAGGGTACATGTCTGTAAATCATTAGGCTTACACATTTCACGGCACTTACCATATCATGTACCCTCCCCAAAGTCCATAACCCAGCCACCCTATCCCTAACCCCCCACCCCGCCACCCTCAGTTTGTTTCGTGAATTTAGGATTCTCTTATGGTTTGTCTCCTTCCTGATCCCATCTTGTTTCTTTTCCCTCCCCCACCCCCCCACGACCCCCCGTGGAGCCTCTCAAATTTCTCATATCAGAGAGATCATATGATAATTGACTTTCTATGACTGAGTTATTTCGCTTAGCATAATAACCTCTAATTCCATCCACATTGTTGCAAATGGCAAGATTTCATTTCTCTTGATGGCTGCATAGTGTTCCATTATGTGTGTGCGTGTGTGTGTGTGTGTGTGTGTGTGTGTGTGTGTGTGTCTACACTACATCTTCTTCATCCATTCATCTGTTGAAGGACATCTAGGTTCTTTCCATAGTTTGGCTATTATGGACATTGCTACTATAAACATTCGAGTGCACCTGGCCCTTTGGATCACTACATTTTTATCTTTAGGGTAAATACCCAGTAGTGCAATTGCTGGGTCATAGGGTAGCTCTATTTTCACCTTTTTGAGGAACCCCCATATGGTTTTCCAGAGTGGCTGCACCAGCTTGCATTCCCAGCAACAGCATAGGAGGGTTCCGCTTTCTCCGCATATTGGCCAACATCTGTCCTTTCCTGACTTGCTAATTTTAGCCATTCTAACTGCTGTGAGGTGGTATCTCACTGTGGTTTTGATTTGTATATCTCTGATGCCGAGTGATGTTGAGCACTTTTTCATATATCTGTTGACCATTTGGATTTCCTCTTTGCAGAAATATCTGTTCCTATCTTCTGCCCATTTCTTGATCGGATTATTTGTTGTGTGTTGAGTTTGAGAAGTTCTTTATGGATTTTGGATACTAGCCCTTTATCTATAATAAAATATCATTTTTTAATATCTTCTTCCATTCTGTCAGTTGTCTTTTGGTCTTGTTGACTGTTTCCTTTGCTGTCTAAAAGCTTTTGATCTTGATGAAGTCCTAATAGTTCATTTTTGTCCTTGCTTCCCTTGCCTTTGGTGATGTTTCTGGGAAGAAGTTGCTGCAGCTGAGGTCAAAGAGGTTGCTGCTTGTGTTCTCCTCAAGGATTTTGATGGATTCCTGTCTCACATTGAGGTCTTTCATCCATTTTGAGTCTGTTTTTGTGTGAGGTGTGAGGAAATGGTCCAGTTTCATTCTTCTGCATGTGTCTGTCCAATTTTCCCAACATGATTTGTTGAAGAGACTGTCTTTTTTCCATTGAATATTCTTTCCTGCCTTGTCGAAGATTAGTTGACCATAGAGTTGGGGGTCCATTTCTGGGCTCTCTATTCTATTCCATTGATCTATGTGTCTGTTTTTGTGCCAGTACCACACTGTCTTGATGATTGCAGCTTTGTAATAGAGCTTGAAGTCTGGAATTGTGGTGCCACCAACTTTGGTTTTCTTTTTCAACATTCCTCTGTATTTGGGGTCTTTTCTGGTTCCATATAAATTTGAGGATTCTTTCTTCCATTTCTTTGAAAAAAATTGATGGTATTTTGATAGGGATTGCATTAAATGTGTAGATTGCTTTAGGTAGCATAGATATTTTCACAATATTTGTTCTTCCAATCTATGAGCATGGAACATTTTTCCATTTCTTTGTGTCTTCCTCAGTTTCTTTCATGAGTACTTTATAGTTTTCTGAGTACAGATTCTTTGTCTCTGTGGTTAGGTTTATTCCTAGGTATCTTATTGTTTTGGGTGCAATTGTAAATGTGATCAGCTCCTTAATTTCTCTTTCTTCTGTCTTGCTGTTGGTGTATGGAAATGCAACTGATTTCTGTGCATTGAGTTTATATCCTGACACTTTACTGAATTCCTGTATGAGTTGTAGCAGTTTTGGAGTGGAGTCTTTGGGATTTCCACATAAAGTATAATCTGTGAAGAGTGAGAGTTTGACTTCTTCTTTGCCAATTTGGATGCCTTTTCTTTCTTTTTGTTGTCTGATTGCTGAGGCTAGGACTTCTAGTACTATGTTGAATAGCAGTGGAGATAGTGGACATCCCTGCCGTGTTCCTGATCTTAGGGGAAAAGCTCTCAGTTTTTCCTCATTAAGAATATTTGCTTAGGTTTTTTTCATAAATGGCTTTGATGATATTGAGGAATGTACCCTCTATGCCTACACTGTGAAGAGTGTTGATCAAGAAAGGATGCTGTACTTTGTCAAATGCTTTTTCAGCATCAATTGAGAGTATCATAAGGTTCTTGTTCTTTCTTTTATTAATGTATTGTATCACATTGATTGATTTGTGGATGTCGAACAAACCTTGCAGCCCAGGAATAAATTCACTTGGTCATGGTGAATAATCCTTTTAATGTACAGTTGGATCCTATTGGCTAGTATTTTGGTGAAAATTTTTACATCTGTGTTCATCAAAGTTATTGGTCTGTAATTCTCTTTTTTGATGGGGTCTTTGTCTGGTTTTTGGATCAAGGTAATGCTGGATCATAAAAAGAGTTTGGAATTTTCCCTTCCATTTCTATTTTTTGGAACAATTTCAGGAGAATGTTTGGTAGAATTGGTAAATTTGGTAGGTTTGGTAACTGTTTGGTAGAATTCCTCTGGGAAGCCGTCTGGCCCTGGGCTCTTGTTTGTTGGGACATTTTTGATGACTACTTCAATCTCCTTATTGGTTATAGATCTGTTCAGGATTTCTATTTCTTCCTGGTTCAGTTTTGGTAGTTTATGTGTCTCTCGGAATGCATCCATTTCTTCCAGATTGTCAGTTTGCTGGTGTATAGTTGCTCATAATATGTTCTTATAATTGTTTGTATTTCCTTGGTGTTGGTTGTCATTTCACTTCTTTCATTCATGATTTTATTAATTTAGGTCCTTTCTCTTTTCTTTTTGATAAGTCTAGCTTACCAATTTTATTAATTCTTTCAAAGAACCAGCTCCTAGTTTTGTTGATCTGTTCTACTCTTCTTTTGGTTTCTATTTCATTGATTTCTGCTCTGATCTTTATTATTTCTCTTCTCCTGCTGGGTTTAGGCTTTCTTTGCTGTTCTTTCTCCAACTCCTTTAGGTGTGGGGTTAGGTTGTGTACTTGAGACCTTTCTTGTTTCTTGAGAAAGGCTTATATTGCTATATACTTTCCTCTCAGGACTGCCTTTGCTGTGTTCCCAAGGTTTTAAACAGTTGTGTTTTCATTTTCATTTGTTTCCATGAAGTATTTTAATTCTTCTTTAATTTCCTCGTTGACCCATTCATTCTTTAGTAGGGTGCTCTTTAGCCTCCATGTATTTGAGTTCTTTCCAACTTTAGTCTTGTGATTGAGTTCTAGTTTCATGGTATTGTGGTCTGAAAATATGCAGGGAATGATCTCAATCTTTTGGTACCAGTTGAGACCTGATTTGTGTCCCAGGATGTGATCTATTCTGGAGAATGTTCCATGTGCACTAGAGAAGAATGTGTATCCTGTTGCCTTGGGATGGAATGTTCTGAATATATCTGTGATGACTATCTGGTCCAGTGTGTCATTTAGAGCCTTTATTTCCTTGTTGATCTTTTGCTTAGATGATCTGTCCATTTCGGTAAGGGGGGGTATTAAAGTCCCCTACTATAATTTTATTATTATTGATGTGTTTCTTTGATTTTGTTATTAATTGGTTTATGTAATTGGCTGCTCCCATGTTAGGGGTGTAGATATTTACAATTATTAGATCTTGTTGGACGGTCCCTTTAAGTATGATATAGTGTCCTTCCTCATCTCTTATTACAGTCCTTGGCTTAAAAATCTAATTTATCTGATATAAGGATTGCCCCCCTAGCTTTCTTTTGATGTCCATTAGCATGATTAATTGTTTTCTACCCCCTCACTTTAAATCTGGAGGTGTCTATGGGTCTAAAATGAGTTTCTTATAGACAGCATATCGATGGTCTTGTTTTTTTATCCATTCTGATACTCTGTGTCTTTTGATTGGGGCATTTAGCTCATTTACATTCAGGGTAACTATTGACAGATATGAATTTAGTACCATTGTATTGCCTGTAAGGTGACTGTGACTGTATATTGTCTCTGTTCCTTTCTGGTCTATGTTCGTTTTAGGCTCTCTCTGTGCTTAGAGGACCCCTTTCAATATTTCCTGTAGGGCTTGTTTGGTGTTTGCAAATTCTTTTATTTTTTGTTTGTCCTGGAAGCTTTTATCTCTCCATCTATTTTCAGTGACAGCCTCGCTGGATATAGTATTCTTCGCTGCATATTTTTCTCATCCAGTGCTCTGAATATTATATCATATCAGTCCTTTCTGGCATGCCAGGTCTCTGTGGATAGGTCTGCCAATCTAATATTTCTGCCCTTGTATGTTATAGACTTCTTGTCCCGAACTGTTTTCATGATTTTTTCCTTGTCACTAAGACTTGTAAGTTTTATTATTAGATGACAGGGTGTGGACCTATTTTTATTGATTTTGAAGGGGTTTGTCTGTGCCTCCTGGATTTTGATGCTTGTTCCCTTTGTCAAATTAGGGAAATACTCTACAATAATTTGCTCCAATATACCTTCTGCCCCCTCTCTTCTTCTTCTGGGATCCCAATTATGCTAATATTGTTGCATTTTATGGTATCACTTATCTTTCAGTGATTCCCCCCTCTTGGTCCAGTAGTTGTTTGTCTCTCTTTTTCTCAGCTTCTTTATTCTCCATCATTTGGTCTTCTATATCACTAATTTTCTCTTCTGCCTCTTCATCCTAGCAGTAGAGCCTCCATTTTTTTATTGTACCTCATTAATAGCTTTTTTGATTTCAACTTGGTTAGATTTTAGTTCTTTTATTTCTCCAGAAAGGGATTTTATTTCTCCAGGAAGAGATTCTCTAATATCTTCAGTGCTTTTTTCGAGCCCAGCTCTAGCACCTTGATAATTGTCCTTTTGAACTCTATTTCTGACATATAACTAATGTCTGTATTGATTAGGTCCCTAGCCGTCGGTATTGCCTCTTATTCTTTTTTTTGTGGTTTTTCCACCTTGTCATTTTATCAAGATAAGAATAGATGAATGAGAGAACAAAATACTAAGAGGGTAGCAAGGACCCCAGGAAAATCAGAAGAGAGCCGAAACCAAGGGGTGAAGAAAGGAGGCGTGGGGGAAATAAATAAGATAAAATAAAAAGAGAAAAAATATATATATGTATATATTAGACTTGTGATTAGAACAGACCCCCACACCTGATTTTGGGCGTTTTTGGTCTGTTAGAAGAAACTACCTCCCAAAACTTTAAAGAAGGAAAAACTTATGAATATACAAAAATAAAGGTAAACACTATGAAGGGATGGAATATGAGTGTAAAGATGAAAATTTAAAAAGATTCTAAAAAAGGGATTGACAAGAGGTTGCTTAAAAAAAGAGAAAAAAGTAAAAAAAAAAGATTAAAAGAGGAAAGAATGTGATCAGACTGGAGACTAAACCAAGCCGTGTGCTAGATTTAGGGTATATTTTGATCTATTAGAAGAAATTGTATCCCAGGGTGCCTGGGGGACTCAGTGGGTTAAATCCTCTGCCTTCAGCTCAGGTCATGATCCCAGGGTTCTGGGCTCGAGCCCAGCATCAGGCTCTCTGCTCAGCAGGGAGCTTGCTTCCTCCTCTCTCTCTGCCTGCCTCTCTGCCTTCTTGTGATCTCTTTCTGTCAAATAAATAAATAAAATTAAAAAGAAGAGAAAAAGAAGAAATTGTATCCCAAAATTTTAAAGAAAAAAAAACCCTATATGTATATAAAAAATAAGGTTAAATACAATGAGGGGATAAAATATGAATGTATCAGTGAAAATTAGAAAAAATTTTTAAAAGGTGTTGATAAGATACTAGTTAAAAAACATTAAAATAGGAATGAGGAAAAATAAAAAATAAAATAAGAAAAAAAAATTTTTTTAAATTTAACTCTGAAAGACTAAAGGATCATTGGAAAAAATCCCTGAATTCTACATGTTGCTTTTTCCTTACTCTCGAGTTCCGTAGTTTTCATTGATCGATGAACTTGGTCTTGTCTAGATATTCCTGCTGAGCTTCTGGGGGAGGGCCCTGTTGCAGTGATTCTCAAAGGTCTTTGCCCGAGGTGGAATTGCACCACCCTTGCCAGGGGTCCGGCTAGGTAATGTGCTCAGGTTCACTTTTAGGAGCTTTTGTTCCATGAATGCTTTCCGTACAGCTCTGGAGGACGGGAATGAAATGGCAGCCTCCCAATCTCCGGCCCATAGGAGCCGAGAGCTTGGGGCCCCACTCCTCAGTGCGCCCTCAGAGAGAAGCATTCAATCCCTCCTGTCTCCCTGGCCTCCAGCCACACTCCGAGCACACCCAGCCTGTGACTGAACGTTTCTATCTCTGGCGCCAACCCCATTTGGAGTCTCTAAACCCAGCAGATTCCTGCAGTGCGCTTCTGCGCCGCTCCTCCCAAAGGAGGAAGGAAGGGGTCTCTCCGGATCTGCCCCTTGTGGGGTCCCTGCTCAAAGAGCATTGGCCCGATTGTGCCTTGGATCATGATTTAAGGTAATCCCGAGCTGATAGCCCACTGCTTGGCTCCGTCTCTGCCGTTGGCTTCCCTGCTCTGATACCTGGGGGCTCTGCCACCCTCAGACACCCCCAGTCTTTCTGTGACCTCGGGTCCTGAAACAACACTGTCCCCGTGAGGGCTCCACCCCCCACTTAGCCTCTGGAGGGGTGTCCCTCAGTAGAATAGACTTCTAAAAGTTCCGATTTTGTGCTCCGCTGCTCTGAGGCTTGCCAGGAACCAGCCCCTCCCCCCATGGTCTCTCTTCCCATTGCTTTGGATTCACTTTTCCACACATCCTACCTCCCAGAAAGTGGTCGATTTTCTCCTCCTAGAATTGCTGTTTTTCTTCTCTTCTATGTCCTGTTGAGTTTGTAGGTGTTTAGAATGGTTTGATAACTATCTGGCTGAACTTCTGGGATCTGATACTATCTTAGCCACCTACTCCTCTGCCATCTTGCTCCTCCTCGGGCCTCATTGATTTTGATATCTGTTTCATTGCCCAGGTTAGGGAAGTTTTCTGTCATTCATTCTTTTTTTTTTTTTTTTTAAGATTTTATTTATTTATTTGAGAGAGAGAGAGGGAGATCACAAATAGGCAGAGAGGCATGCAGAGAGGAGGAAGCAAGTTCCCTGCCACGCAGAGAGCCCAATAAGGGGCTGGATCCCAGGACCCTGAGATCATGACCTGGGCCCAAGGCAGAACCTTAACCCATTGAGCCACCCAGGTGCCCCTGTCATTATTTCTTTAATAAGTTTTCTGCCTCTTTTTCTCTTTTTCTGAAACACCTAAATGTGGATGTTGGACACTTGGCGTTGTCCTACAAATCCCTTAGGCTCTCTTTTTTTCTTTTTTCATTTTTGCTGCTTTGTTTGGGTGATTTCCAAGACCCTACCTTTAAGTTCACTGATCCTTTCTTCTGCTTCATCTAGGCTGTTGTTGAATTTCTCTGCTGTATTTTTCATCTCGGTTATTATATTCTTCAGCTCTATGACTTCTTTTTTGGTACTGTCTTATATTTTCTTTTTTAAATTCTCACTTTGTTCATTTGTTCTTCTCCTGAGGTTGATGAACATCTTTATGACAATGACTTTGAGCTCTTTATCAAGTAAAACACTTACCTGTGTTTCATTAACATTTTTTTTTGAAGTTTTACCTTTTTTTGTTTGTTTGGAACATATTCATCTCTGTGTCTTTATTTTCCTTGATTCTCTGTGTTGGCTTAAATGTATTATATAAAACAGCCACATCTCCCAATCTTTAAGGAAAGGCATCATATAGGAGATGCTTATTGTTTAACGTTGCCATAGCTCTTCCTTGTTTCTCAAACCTTTATAATTGTCCAAGCAGCTTACTTTATTTTTATTTTATTTTTAGGCTTCTTTCACAGAAAGATTGAGCATCTTAGTCTGTTGCCTCTTGACCATGCCCTTGGAGTGGTAGCTAGCTGGTTAAAAACTTTTTTTTTTTTTAAATAGTCTCTACACCCAACATGGGTCTTGAACTCACAACCCTGAGATCAAGGGTCCTGTATTCTACCAACTAAGCCAGCCAGGCGCCCCTAGGACCTATATTTTTATTTGTTACAGACCTTTGGGACACACAAGTATAAGTTCCACTAGCCATCAGGGCCAAGTGACCTCAGGGTGTCCCCTGTGCAGCAGCTGCAAAAATCAGGACGCCAAATGAGGGTACAAGCCCCTTTCTGGGAGATACCAGTACATTCAAGCAAGGCAGAGAGCACAAGGCTGGTGCCTACTAGCCTCTATCTTAGGACGATATTTTAGTAGACTAGATGTGTGTCACATTGGGCTAATACTTTAAGTTAAGCAAATAATCCTCTTTCACAGAAAGTCCTGGCCACTTTTCAGTTGACTGCCTCTGTGCTGGTCTGGGTGTGGGTGAGTCTGTGCACACAGCCATTTAAGAATCATTCCTTAGTTCTCTATAGCCTTGTAAGATCTTGTGGTCTCAAACCCTACTAGCTTTCAAAGACTGATGTTTTGGGGCTTACCTCTCAGGTATAGGTCTTAAAAGTTGGTGTGCCAGAGGTGGAATTCTAACCATTCACTCCTCAGTGAGAAACTTGGGGTTTGAGTTCCCTTCTGATTGTGGGGCACCACACTAAGTGTGGGCTTCATGGAGACATTGTGTCTCAGTCTCTCCTATATGTGAGTTTTCTCTATTTCACCCAATGCACAGGCATTATTCAGCTGGTTTGGGTATTTTTGTTTTGATTTTGTTTGTTTGTTTTCAGAGGAAATTGTTTCATCTGTAGCTGTAGATTCAATGTGTCTGTGGGAGGTGGTGAGTTCAGGATACTTGTATATAATCAACTTGGACTGGAACAGATATATTTTGGGGGAGGTCCACAATTCAGCCCTCTGCATCTGTCTTCTAGCCTCCATTCTAAGTCAGTAGTCATTCTGGTTGTTCTGCAGTATGTAATTTATCATTTTTCTTTGGTGCTTTCAAGATTTTCTTTTTATTTTTGGTTTCAGCAGTTTGATTATGATGTGCCTGAATATGGCTTTCTCCATATTTTACCTGCTCAAGATCTGCTGACTTTGGATCTATAAACTTGTATTTTTCACCAGATTTGGGGCAGTGTCGGTTATTTCTGCAAATAGTTTTCTGGTCCTGTCTTTATCTTCTTTTTCTGGATGTTATCCCGTAAGTCCCTGAGTCTCTGCTCATTTTTCCCCCTTCTTTTTTCTATCTTCTGTAGATCGGATAATTTCTTTTAGTAACTCTTTCCTCTGTTACACCTGCTGCACTGTTAATCCCATCCAGTGAATTTTTTATTTGGGGTATTGTTTTTTCAATTCTAGAATTTGTTTGATTTTTTTAAATATATATAGCTTCTATTTTTTCTGCTATGACCTCCTAACTTTTCATTCATTGCAAATCTATTTTCCTGATTCCACTGAATATAGTTATAATAAACTCTTTATAAATCCTAATCTGTATATCTCAAATCTGGGTCTTCTGAAAATTGGTTCCATGAACTGTCTTCTCTCTGGAAAGCAGGTTACATTTTCCTGTTTCTTTGTAAGGTAATTTTGTACAATATCCTGGGTGTTCTGAAGGTCATGCTGGGGACACTGGATTCTGTTGTATTTCTCTGAAGAATGGTTTTGGTTTTGTTGTTTTTAAAGAGGCAGTTAATTTGGCTTTTGGCAAATTAACTTACTTTGGCAAATTAAGTTAATTTGGCAGTGAATTTGGCTACAGTATTCAAACTGTAAACATTTATCTCTTGGGCATCAGCTCAAATCTCAGTTCAGCTCTTTTATTCTTAGCTGGGCTGCTTGCAGTCAGTCCCGTGTGTACGTAGTTCATGAATGAACTTGAGTTTAGGCCATGTTTATACACACAATCTGGAGCTTCTCCTCTCTCTCTCTCCTTTCTGGGATATCATTCCTTCTCACTTTGCTGCAGCACAGTTATCCTGAAGTTTGTTCTTTCATTTTTAAGACCAGGGAGACTGAGAATTTTCTTTTCAGTTTTGGCTGCTGTGCACAGCACTAACTGCACTGTATTTTTAGGCCGAAAGCCACAAAAATTGGAAACTCATCTCCTGCTATTCTCTTCTTTCGATTTTTACCTCCCCTCCAGGATATACTTGCCTTTATTTACTTTCTAGTTTCTTCAGGTGGCTGCTGTTGTTGTTATCTTTTTGTTTTTGTTTTGCATTTGGTCTAAAGTTTATGGTTGTTACCTGTGGAAATATCAGGTTTACTCATTACTGAGCCATATCACAAGATACCCTAGTTTTATCCTTCTCCATCAGCTCAGTGTAGAGAACCTCCTCCAGTGAAGCCACAGGTATCAGCTAAAGTTGAGGCATTAGTGGGACTCAAAACTAGAGACTGTTAAGTCACCCAGTTCGGAGCCATATTTTCAAACGCAGACAGTGCTGTCTCCAAAGCTAAAAGAGGCCTGCCAAACATGGTGCTTCTTTCTTAGTGTTAGAAGTCTCAAGGTACAATAGTAATTCCTGGATTCTAATGAGGATTTCGTCGCATGACATGCCCCAGATCACTGGGCACTTCAAAACTACCCTAGCAAAATTCTTATCTCCGAACCTCTGGAACACATGGTCTTACCAGGGCATCTAGAGTAGTTGCCACTTCTTACTCATCAGGTCCAGTTAATATTATGTGTCCATATAATAGACCAATGTACTGTTACATGGAAGGTCCAGAAAATCAGTCCGTTGGGCTGTTTTGACAGAGATCAGGAGAGTTCGTGGGAGAGCCCTGAGGCAAGACGATGAATGTATACTGTTGACCATCCTGGGTAAATGCAAATTGCTTCTGATCTTCCTTTCTGATGGATATTGAAAGAAATCTGTTCATTAGATCAACAGCTGCATGCTATATAAGAGAAGCTATATTGCTTCATTCTACTCTGGATTTGTGCAGAGCAGTTGCAGTGTGACTCCCACTCAGGTAAGTTTGCAGTACTCCACTATCATCTGTGGTTTTCTTACCGACCAGACTGGTAAACTAAGGTGGGATATAATGGGGGACTACTACTCTCGTATCCCTTATGTTTTTAGCATTACCACATCATTCTGCCCAGGAGGCAGTGCTGTTTGTGAATTATTATCTCAATCAGACTTGGAGTGGAGGGTTGTAGTTCAGGAGCTTTCATTTGGCCTTTCCTACTACAGTAGTCCTTATTACATAGGTCAGGGAAGTAATGTCAGGGCTCTCCTAGATGCCGAGTATACGCAACCTGATTATGCATTTGAATACCAAGGAAATGTTCACTAGGTGTATCTGTGAAGATTTGGACCCACTGTAAGAAAGATCTGGGTCAGAACTGCATATATTACCTGGCCTCCAGAATCCCTACTCTAATGATAGGTCTTGGATGTGCTTTAGTTTGGGAACTTTTAATCCCCTCCTCAGTACCCTGTCACGATAGTTCCAACATCTCATTTAATGTGTGCATCATTTTTTTCCCAAGTATTGAAATACTATCCCACTATTAGAGTCAGCTCCCAGGCCCCTTGTCAGGGTATTGAATATTGAGTCCTGGAAGAGTATCCCCATATCAACAAACACTCCTTTAACCAGACTAATATTCCATTCTTCCTCCCCAAACCGTACGTCATCATTGTCAAGGTACATTTATAAGCAAGTACTCCTGGTTCTTGCTGATACATAATAGTCTGGTCCTGTAGCTCCTTTGTTGAATAATTATTTTCCACTCTTAACAGGCCCAGCACTTACCCAGATTGGTCGTGCTGAGACTTGACCCTAGTTACTGGCCTAGTGTCCAGGAGGGGACGGGGGCTGATCTTGAGGAAGGCATGTGTTGTGCAGGACGTCTGCCTCAGTTGAGGTCTCTGCGTAGTTTCTGCAAGGAGGGGGCTGCTGTTGTCCTCTAGCAAAGAGAAGTGATTCTGGGCACTTTTGCATGCCCACATGTTCAGAGGGATCTAAAAGTTTTGTTATCAAGTGCGTCTTCCCAGATATCCTCACCCTAAGTCTGCAGGTCCCACTCACTCCCCGTCAAGGGCCTGACTTTAGTGTGGGAGACTTACTGAGGCTACAAAGTTAGCTACTGCTGAAGTTCTTTTCTTGGAATACAGTCCTGTGCATGGTCTTCCAACATGATTTACTTTCCAGATAGAGTAAATGACAGTCTAAAGACTGTCTAAAGAAGCTGCTTTAAAAAAAAAAAACCTTTCACTTCTTGCCTTAAATTAGTAACTGTCTTGAGCCTATCATTTTCTCTCTTCCGTGTACCGGTGGCATCCAGCAGTAATAAACTAATTCCACAGCCCTTTAAATTATGGTTTCCTCCTTATTGCACAAGTTCATGCAACCCCTTTCAGCTCGATCTTGTTCCAGGTTATCAAAGGTACATGTTTTTTTTTTAATGATGAAATGTTTTTTTTAAGAAAATTTCCTAAATCTTAGTAATGATGTAGGAAAAGATATTAGGATTCAAAGCTGATGGCCAAGAAAGAATTCTTGAGACATCTTTGGTGCAAAAAGGTGGTTTTATTAAAGTGCAGGGACAGGATCAGGACAAAGCACAGCTCTTGAAAGCTGCTCAAAGGTACATATTTTAGTAATGGCAGTGCTATGGCATCCCAGGTGCTAACAACATGCATTTCCATCAGTAAAAATGTCCTTATTGCCACCTCGCCAGCAAGTGATCAAATTCCAAAATCTCATCCTTAGAGTCTGTTTCCTAGGACCACGACCAGTTTCAGATGTCTTTGATAGGTTTATTCAAAAGCAGACTATGAAATGGGAATTTGGGAGCAAGGAATCTATTAAGGAGATGCTCCCAGGAAAAACTGGAAGATGACTAGAAGAAGCAGGATAGGGAAGGGGAAAAGCAAAGCAAGGGGAAGATCTCAAACAAAGTCCCATGGAGGGTGGCTTCAGCCTGATCCCATGGGGGAACTTTGGAATATAAATGACACCTCGGAGTTTGTCCTGACTTGTTGCAAGGAACCCGGCTCCATACTCCTGCTTTGATACTCTAGGCAATCAGTAGCTATGACCCGCCTTAGATGTAAATTCCCAGGCTCTTCTGACTCTGTGCTTGTAGACACTGTGGCTCCAGGAGCCCAGGAGCAGGCCTTCGAAGAGAGTCTCTGGTATGGATGGTTAGAAACAAAAGGCACAAAAGCTGGGGGGATGTGGGGTAGTAAATAAAGACCACATAAAGGGGACTTGTGTGGAACAACTGTGTCCATTACAACCTTGTCACCTTTCCTTCCCTCCCTAACTCTGTTTTCACTTCTCTAACCCTGGGAGAGCCAGGTGCAACCTAGTGAGTAGGGAAGAAAAGAAAGAGAGCAAAGTGGCAGAAATGACAAAGACATGGACTATGTTGGGATAATCTCCATTATACGGGGGCAACAAGTAGCCCTAAACACTCGGCAGTAAAGCTTATGTTTTGCCTGTGCCTCATGTCCTACATGAAATGGCAGAGGACTGCTCTCCACGTGGTCACCAGGGACTCAAGTTGTTGAAGGATTCACCATCTTCTTCTGCCACATCTTGAACACACAGCTCCCCCAGTTGTTTTCATGGGAGGACTACGCATGGGCTTCTCGGGGTGCGTTAGCACAGGTGTGGCAGTCACATGTCACCGAGCAGCACAAGTCACAGAGTCCTGCCTGACTGCAGGGGGACAAGGAGTTGGGAGCAAACAGTACAGTTGGTGACTGACATCCCAGCCATGCCTGTCTTTTTTACTACAAGCTCCTAAGTCTAGTTCAAACTTCAGCTGAGTGAGAAAAAGTTACAAATCAAATGAGAAGGTAAAACTGGGAAATTAGTACTAATCAAATAAATTTGGAAAACCTCTGAGATTTGCCAGGGATTTTATCACTGGGGCAGAGGGAAAAAAATAGGTAGATTATGAACAAATAAAGTTCCTTAAAAAAAAAAAAAAAACTAAAAAATAGCCAAAACTCCTAATTGTATTATACCAGAAGGAGATTATGTACATTCATAGGTGGGTAGGTTAGTCATTTTAAACTGTTTCCAGGGAGCTTTTAGTAACATTGTTAAATGCTCATGTTAAAAGTGAAAAAGAATATAAAACTGTTTATGAGAATTCCCATCCCTTACCTGGATTACTGTAAAGGCTGTAATTGTTACCCTCTGTAATGTCTCTGGTTCTCCGGTATGTTCCTTACACTGCAGCTAATCACCTGTCTGCCATATAAAGCTGATGTCCCATGTGGCCTTCAGGATAAAATCCAAATTTCTTTTCGCAGTATATATTATATCCGGTTGTCCTGCCTCCATCTTCTGCTTCATTTTTCTCAAATACCTACTTCCTATCTTATTCTCAAATTTATATTTCCATCCCAGATATTCCCTGAGCTCCAGATGTATATAAACAAGTGGCATCCCTCTTTGGTTGTCTCATAGTCAAATCTCAAATTTAATATATGCACAATTAAGCCTTTTTTCTTTTTCTTTTTCTTTTTTTTTTTTTTTAGAACTCTTTAAAATTGAACTTCTGATTCTCTCTCTTCACCACACCAAGTCTTGTCTTGTGCCAATCTTTTCTAACTCAGTAAGTGATACCTCTACTGACTCAGCCAGCAAAGCCAGAAATTCGGGAGCCATCCGAGTGTCAGCTCCTTTCTAACTGCAGCAGATACTTGGTCCCTCTTGGCCTGTGATTCCTCACTGTGGCGTGATCACTCTGCCCCTCCCCTCCCTTTCTCACTGGCTTGTTCTCTGACTCTACCCCAGTTCACATCACTGAGATTCTGATTCAGCTTTGTCTCTGCTGGGTTTTTTCATGTCCTGAAGGAAGTCAACCCATCTTGTTGGTTCTGTTTCATGAGTTTTTTTAAATGTTTTGCCAACTTTTTCGAAACCTTATCATCCCAAAGTGACAGGTAGAGATGGGAAAACAGAGCAGCAGACTAATTCAGTGGTCGATGGAGACCTCTGACAGTGTCCGCTGTTGTGTCTACACACTATTTTACTTCATTTATTTTTGTTTTGTTATCTAGACTTTGTACTTGTTTCTTTTTTTTAATAACCACTTTTTTGAAATGCAACTCACCAACTATAAAATTCACCCTTTAAAAGTGTACCAAGATTGGAGATTTTTAGTATATTAGTACTTGTGCAACCACTATCGCTACCTCATTTTAGAGCACTTGATTCTGCCTTAAACTTTTGTTTTCAGCTCTCTGATGAAAAATTTGAAATTATGTCCTTTATCTCCTCATAGTAAGCATAGCGGTTTTATACTTGGAGTTAGATTACTCCAGTATCTGGGGTGCTTGTTGGTGTTTCTCAGTGTCTATTGTTTCTGCTGGTTTCAGTTATAAAATTTTCCTTGTGTGCCTTGTTATTTTTTAGTTGCCTACTAGAGGTTTTATTTGTAAAACCGTTTGCAGAAATTGTTGAAACCTAAGGTGGTATACTCCTCTAGAGAGGATTCACCTTTGCTTCTGCCAGGCGCTTGTGAGCACTAGCAGTTCTGGATTAACGCAGGTGTTTTCAGAGGTTTGGATTATCAGAAGGAGAACTACAAACCCCATGACACTTGTCGGTATCAGCTTTACTGTTGTTCATGGGTATACCCCTGTGGGGTCCCTACAAAGGGAATAGTTTCACTTGGGCTCCCCCCACTCTGCTTATACCTGGCCCTGGGCTCTAATCTTCATGCTCTTAGCCATGGAAGGTTGTCAATTGCTCAGTTCCACATTTCTTTTATAATTGAGGTATAAGTGACACACAACATAATGATTTCATATTTTTACCTATTGTGAAATTATCTCCACATTAAGTCTAGTTAACATCCATCACCATGCATAGTGTCAGAAGTTCAGGAAAAATACAGAAGTAAAACCAATGAATCACTGAAGTAGTAATGGATAAAAGCATATTGTGCAGACACCAGAAGGACAGTTTGCAACCCAGGAGCACTCAAATTGAAACATGGAATGAGGCTTACACGTTTATTATTATAAACTAGCTTATATAGTATAGACAGTGACTATTTATTCTTCACAGTGATTGGTTATAATACTAGAATTTTCTTAAAGGGAATTATTGGTTACCTCATGGGGGAACAATTTGAGTTTTGTTTATGATTTCCAAAGGCATAAGCAAGAAGAGACCAAGGTCAAGTTAGCCTCACTTGCCTTGCAAAATAATCTCAAGACAAGGTCTGGGCTCCATAGGTGTTTGATTCCAATTCCGTTTTGGTCATTCTCTTAGCAAGCTGAGTGTAGCCAACTAGTATAATGTTACTCTTGGTTACCACTGTTGACGTAGCCAGGCTAAAGAATCACACATTCACTGTCCGATAGTTGAGTCCTCAGGATGGAGGGTCATATAGTCACTGTTGCCAGCAGTCAGATCATCATCATACGTGTGGGAGGTCAGATCATTGAGTTCCTCAAGTTGTCTAATCCTCATGGATATAATTTGAGGTGTGAGTGGTTGCCCAAAGACATTCAAAACCCTTGAGAGGATACAACACACTAGAGAGATTGATATGACTGATAAAGAGATATGATTCTTTAAGGAGAATAATAGCCAAGGATTGAAAAATTCCCCAGAGCAGAGATTCCCAGAAGCCAAGATTTAACCAACTAATCAACTTAAATGAGTTCTAATCAGATTCAGGTTTTATCTAATTCTATCTACATTTTTTTAGTTATTTTACATAGACACAGTAGATGAATTAACTCTCACATATCCTCATGATTATTTTGGACAGCATGAACATAAGGATGTTTTATTTCAGGGGGCAGAATTACAGATGACCTTACACCTTAAGTAGGCCTCTATGATGTGAGCAATCAAATAATTTAATAAGAGGCATTTCTATGGAAATAATAGAAAAACAAAGGTTAATAGCTCAAATAAATTATAAATTCATTTTTTAGTTTAGATAGCAGCCAGTTCAGAAAATTTCTAGATTTGAGTTTGAAGCTTTTTTAGAAGATAAAATGAGGATGACACATTCAAGCACATGGATTTTCCTGGTTTGTCTTTGATGATGTCATCGGACATTGAACTTTCTTGAATGGTGGTCCATATGGCAACAGGCATGAAGATTATCCATACTGTGGTGATTTCTCTGAAGTTTACCAAACTGAAGCTTACACTACAGTTTTCTATTGAAATACAATTTTTTTGTAGTTATCCCATTTTTATCAAAGATATATACAGTGAAACTAATTTGTAAAAATTAAATCTAGTTTTATTAAATTTGGATTATTTACATAAATGTAAGAATAGTAATTCATTGCCTATTCTCAAGTATGACATTTTAATCAAAACTTTGGCAATATCCAAGGGGCTTTATTGGCTCCATAAAGTCAACTTTAGTTCTTTAAAATTTCTTGGTAATAAGGAACCTCAGATTAGACCTTTAGAGTCTCTTTAGGCTAAGAGTCAAGCTAAGGATTTGTCTAATTGTGTCCTATTACAAGGAGAACAGATTCGTTAATAGAGTTTATATATATACCTATATTGTCATGAAAAATAAGAATATTTTTAAGTGTTTCTGTATTCTGGAGATATCAGATAGGGAGGAAAAATAATATTTCAACTTTTCTGTACAAAAGTATACTTTATCAAATTGCTGTAAGATGTAAATAGCTTGGAAGAAAAAGGGGGTCCTTTAAATCTGGAAAACAAAACATTGAAGAACCAGCAATGTTGTAATGAAGTCATTAAGTTTTTAATTTAGTGTTATATTAGTTTCAGGTGTACAATATAGTCATTCAATAATTCCGTACATCACCCAGTGCCATCACAAGTACATTCCTCAGTCCCCATCACCATTTCACCTATCCCCCCAACCATCTCCCCTCTGATAACCATCAGTTTGTCCTCTGTAAGTTAAGAGTCTGTTTTTTGGGGACACCTGGGTGGTTTAGTGGGTTAAAGCCTCTGCTTCGGCTCAGGTCATGATCCCAGGGTCCTGGGATCGAGCCCCACATCGGGCTCTCTGCTCAGTGGGGAATCTGCTTCCTCCTCACTCTCTGCCTGCCTCTCTGCCTACTTGTGATCTCTCTCCTCTCTCTCAAATAAATAAATAAAATCTTAAAAAAAAAAAGTCTGTTTCTTGGAGGATGCCTGGCTGGCTTAGTCAGTAGATCCTGTAACTCTCGATCTTGAGGTCATGAGTTCAAACCCCACATTCGGCATAGAGCTTACTTTAAAAAAAGAAAGTGTGTTTCTTGGTTTGTCTCTTTTTTCCTTTGCTCATTTGTTTTGTTTCTAAAATTCCACATGAGTGAAATCATACGGTATTTGTCTTTCTCTTATTTATTTTGCTTACCACTATACTTTATGTTTCCATCCATGTCATTGCAGATGGCAAGGATTCATCCTTTTATGGCTGAATAATATTCCACTGTATATATAAGCCACTTCCTCTTTATCCATTTATCTATTGATGTACACTTGGGCTGCTTCCATAATTTGGCTGTTGTAAATAATGTTACTATAAACATAAGGGTACGTGTATCACTTTCAATTGGTGTTTTTATATTTTTGGTTTAGATAACTAGTGGTACAATTGTTGGATCATAGGGTAGTCCTATTTTTAACTTTTTGAGGAACATCCATACTGCTTTCCATAGTGGCTGCACCAGTTTTCATTCCCACCAAGAGTGCAAGAGGGTTCCTTTTTCTCCACATCCTCACCAACACTTGTTCTTGTGGGATTTTTTTTAAGTTTCTACTTATTTTCTCATTTAAGTAATCTCTACACCCAACCTGGGGCTCAAACTCACGACCCCAACATCAAGAGTTGCATGCTCTACTGAATGAGCCAGCCAAGCACCCCATTCTTATGTTGTTTTTCTTAGCCATTCTGCCAGGTGTGAGGTATCCTGATTGTAGTTTTGATTTGCACTTTTTGATTTATATTTATAATCATCATCAGTTTTTTAAGAGACCTATACTTTTGTTTCATCTCGCGTTAGCAACTTTGTGAATGAATCCACTTTCCACTAGATTTTTAGAAATTCTTATCTAGCTCAGTGTTATGATTTAAAGTTTTCAGAAACCTGTATTCTAGAATACTGGTGAGGGTCTTTTCCATGAATCTTTCTGAAGATGAACATCTTTGCCTGTAGTTGATTGTAAATGCCTCCAGAGAAAAATCAAGAGTAAAACAATAAATATCTGACTTCAAAATAGCTTTGGTTAAAGATCTGGTTAGAGTTTGCCAAAAAAAAAAAAAAAAAGATACAAATGAGAAGCAGATTGTTATCTTTGTGATAAATAGTACTGTAAAATAATAACTGGAATTATAACGGATAATATCATACCAGGACATATTACAATTTTAGGAAATTTGTATAATTGCTGGAACAGTTATATTAATAACAGAACCAGGGACACCCAGATGGCTCAGTTGGTTAAGCATCTGTCTTCAGCTCAGGTCATGATCCTAGGTCCTGGGATCAAGCCCTGTGGAGGGCCCTGCTCAGCCAGGAGTCTGCTTCTCCCTTTCTCTCTCCCTCTCCTTCTCCCTCTCCCTCTGCCCCTACCCCCAGCTTGTGTTCTCTCACATGCACACTCCCTCTCTTCTGCTCTCCCTCTCTCTTTCTCTCAAATAAATACAGAAAATCTTAAAAAAAAAAAAAATACACAAGATCCTCATCCATAGTGGCTATACATGTAAGAGGGAGGAGTCTTTATAGGACATACAGAGAGTGCTTTAGACCAGGTAGAACCCATCTTTGCCTTTAGAGTCCCTAACACAAATCATCTGTGGGGGCTCCAGTAATTCTACCATGGTGTAAAATCAAGAATCATGGGTTTTTCCTTTTACATACAGCAGGGCAACTTATTGAATAGCTTCAGCAAACAAAAACAGAAAGCAGATGTGCACAGTGAAGCTGGAGAGCCCAGAACATGGCTAACGGAGTTCAGATCAAGAGAGAAGTATCCTCAAACTTGAGTCAGTGAGAAATCATTGAACCTAATGTGGTGTGTGGGTACAGTACCTGGAGTTGCTCACCAGAGTTGGAGTAATTAGGTAGCTTCTTTGGATTCCACTTCTGACACCACAAAGTGCCCAAAGTTCAGGAAAAAAAAAACAACAGACCTACAATCAATGAATCTCTGAAGTACTACTAATAAAAATATATTGTGTTTATACCAAAACAAAACAAAACAAAAAAAAGTTTGAAAAAGTTTGCAAGCCAGAGGCTCTCCAATCAAAGCATGGAAGGAGGCTCAGACGTATATTATTATAAAGCAGCTTATGTAGTGTAGAAGTAGTGACTGGTTACAGTATTAGAATTTTCTTAAATGAAAGAGAATTGGTTAGTGGTTATCTCATCTCAGTTTGGGGATCAATTTGAGTTTCATTTATCATTTTCAGAGGCATAAGCAAGAAGAGTCCCATATAAAGTTAGTCTCATTGCCTTTCAAAATAAGTTAAGCTTTGCCTGTATGACTAAACTTTTTTTGTCCAGAGAATTTTCAAGTCTGGACTTTGTGTTTGACTTTACAAATAGTTAGAAAAAAATATTTCTTATGATAAGGACTTCGAATATGCAGTACAGTATTTTTTTTTTTTTTAAGATTTCATTTATTTGGGCGCCTGGGTGGTGCAGTTGGTTAAGCAACTGCCTTCGGCTCAGGTCATGATCCCAGAGTCCCGGGATCGAGTCTCACATCGGGCTCCCAGCTCCATGGGGAGTCCGCCTCTCACTCTGACCTTCTCCCTTCTCATGCTCTCTCTCTCTCTCTCTCTTTCCTAATAAATAAATAAATAAAATCTTTAAAAAAAAAAAAAGATTTCATTTATTTCCCAGAGAAAGAGTGAAAGAGAGAGCACAAGCAGGGGGAGTGGCAGGCAGAGGGAAAAGCAGGCTCCCAGCTGAGAAAGGAGCCTGATGCGGGACTCCATCCCAGGACCCTGAGAGCATGACTTGAGCCAAAGGCAGATGATTGACCGACTGAGCCACCCAGGCATCCCACAATACAGTATTATTAACAGTAGTCTTTGTGCTCTACATTATATCCCCATGACTTACTTATTTTATAATGGGAAGTTTGTATTTTTGACCACATTCATCCATTTCACCTTCCCCCCTCATCCCGACCACTGGCAACCACCGACCTGATCTCTGTATCTATGAGCTTTGGGTTTGTTTTATTTTTCTTTTGTATTGTTCAGACTCCACATATAAATGAGATCATACAATATTTGTCTTTGATTTATTTCACTTAGCATGATGTCCTCAAGATCTGTCTCATTGCAAATAGAAAGATTTTATTTTTCTATGAATGAATAGTATTTCATTATGCATATACACACACTCACATACCACATATTCTTTATCTATTCATTCATCCATTGATAGACCCTTAGGATGTTTCCATATCTTGATTATTGTAAATAATGCTGTAGTGAATATAGTGGGGTATATCTTTTTAAGTTAGTGTTTTCATTTCCTTTGGATAAATACCCGTAAGTGGAATTGCTGAATCATATGGTAGTATATTTTTAAGTTTTAAAGGAACCTCCATATTGTTTTCCACAGTGGCTACACCAATTTACATTCCCACCAACAGTACACGACAGTTCCTTTTTCTCCACATCCTCCACAACACTTGCTGTTTCTTTTCTTTTGATAAGAGCCATTCTAACAGTTATGAGGTGATAGCTCATTATAATTTTGATTTGCATTTCCCTGATAATTAGTGATGTTCATCATATTTTCATATACCTGTTGGCCATCTCTGTGTCTTTGAAAAAAATGTCTATTCAAGTCCCTTGCCCATTTTTTAATCAGATTGTTTTTTGCTATTGAGTTTGTATGAGTTTTTTATATTTTGGATTTTTAACTCCTTATCATATATGATTTGCAATTTTTTTTTCCATTCAATAGGTTGCCTTTCATTTTGTTGATAATTTCCTTTGCTCTACAGAAGGTTTATAGTTTGATGTAATTCCACGGGTTCATTTTTGCTTTTTTTGCCTTTGCTTTTAGTGTCAGGTCCAAAAAATCATCACCAAGACCAGTGTCGGAGTTGACTGCCTATGTTTTCCTCTAAAAGTTTAATGGTTTCAGGTCTTACATTCAAGCCGCTTTATCCATTTTGAGTTAATTTTGTATATAAAGTAAGAGAGTAATCTAGTTTCATTCTTTTTCTTGTGAGTGTGTAGTTTTTCAACATCATTTACTGCAAAGAATGTCCTTTTCCCATTGTTATTCTTGAGTCCTTTGTCATAACTTAATTTACCATGTATGTGTGGGCTCTCTATTCTGTTCCATTGATCTATATGTCTGTTTTTATGCCAATACCATACTGTTTTGATTTAGCCTTGTAATATAGTTTTAGCTTTTTAGCTTTTAGCTAAGCTTTTAGCTTTGTTTTAGCCTTGTAATATAGTTAGAAATTCCAGCTTTGTTCTTTTTTCTCAAGATTGCTGTTGCTATTCGAAGTCTTTTGTGGTTTCGTACAGATTTTAAGGTTGTGGGTTATATTCTTGTAAAAGTGGATATTGGAATTTTGATAGGGATTATACTAAATCTGAGGATTGCTTTGGGTAGTATGGATGTTTTAAAAATATTCTTCCAATCCATGAGCATGGAATATCTTTCCACTTATTTGTGTCGTCTTCATTTTCTTCCATCAGTGTCTTATAGATTTGATTGTATGGATCTTTTACCTCCTCGGTTAAATTTATTCCTAGGTATTTTATTCTTTTTCATACAATTGTAAGTAGATTTGTGTTCTTAATTTCTCTTTCAGATAGTTTGTTATTAGTGTGTAGAAACTTTTTTACATACTAATTTTTTATCCTACAACTTTACTGGATTTATTAGTTTTTTTAAGATTAATTTATTGGAGCACCTAGTTGGCTCAGTCATTAAGCGTCTGCCTTCAGCTCGGGTTGTGATCCCAGGGCCTTGGTATCAAGTCCCACATCGGGCTCCCTGCTCGGTGGGAAGCCTGCTTCTCCCTCTCCCACTCCCCCTGCTTGTGTTCCCTCTTTCACTGTGTCTGTCTCTGTCAAATAAATAAATAAAATCTTTTTAAAAATAAGATTAATGTATTTATTCATTTTTGAGAGAGAGCGGGAGGAGAGGGAGAGAATCTCAAGCAGACTCCCTGCTGAGCTCAGAGCCTGACAAGGCTCAGTCTCACAACCCCAAGATCATGACCTGAGCCAAAATCAAGAGTAAGAACCTTAACCAACTGAGCAACCCAGATGCCCCTTGAATTTAATTCCAATAAGATTTTTTTTGGTGGCATCTTTAGGGTTTTCTACATATAATATCATGTCATCTGCAAATAGTGATTTTATTCTTCCTTGCCAATTTGAATGCCTTTTATTATTATTTTCTTGCCAAGTTGCTCTAAGAGTTACAGTTCTGTATTGAAAAAAAAACTGGCAAGAATGAGCATCCTTGTCTTATTCCTGATCTTAAAGGCAATATTAAGTGTGATATTAGCTGTGGGCTTGTCATATTATGACCTTTATGTGTTGAGGTATGTTCCCTCTTTTTTGAGAGTTTTTATCATGAATAAATGTTGAATTTTTCTGCATCTATTCAGATGACCATATGATTTTTATCCTTCATTTTGTTAATGTGTGTATCATGATTGATTTGTGGGTATTGCACCATCTCTGCATCCCTAGGATATATCCCACTTGATGGTAGCATATGATCCTTTTCATATATTGTTGAATTTGGTTGGCTAATGTTTTGTTGAGGATTTTTGTATCTATGTTCATTAGTAATATTGTCCTGTAATTTTCTTTTATTGTGGACTATTCATCTGGTTTTAGTATTAGGGTAATATTCGGCCTCACAACATGAGTTTAGAAGTTTTCCCTCCTCTTCTGTTTTTCAGAAGAGTTTGAAAAGGATTGGTATTAATTTTTTTTAAGGTTTTATTTATTTATTTGATAGAGAGAGATCACAAGTAGGCAGAGAGGCAGGCAGGGGGAGGGTAGCAGGCTCCCTGCTGAGCAGAGAGCCCAATGTGGGGCTCGATCCCAGGGCTCTGAGATCATGACCTGAGCCGAAGGCAGCAGCTCAACCAACTGAGCCATCCAGGCGCCCCAGGATTGGTATTAATTCTTAAGGTGGGCAGAATTCACCAGTGCAGCCATCTGGTCCTGGACTTTCATCTGTTGGAAGGTTTTTTTTAATTACTGATTCAGTCTCCTTATTAGAAATTGATATATTCAGGTTTTCTATTTCTTCATGATTCAGTCTTCTAAGGTTGTATGTTTCTAGGAATTTTTTAGGTTGTCCAGTTTGATGATGTTTGTATTTCTATGGTATTAATAATGTCTCTTTGATTTTTTTATTTTATTTGAACCCTTTCTTTTTTTCTTGATGAGTCTAAGCCTAGTTAGTGGTTTGCCCTTTTTACCTTTTCAAGCTCTTAGTTTCATTGATCTTTTTTGTTGGTTTTTTAGTTTTTCTTTCATTTGTTTGTACTCTGCTCTTTGTTATATTCTACCTTCTACTAACTTTGGGCTCTTCTTTTTCTAGTTCCTTGAGATGTCAAGTTAGATCATTTATTTGAGATCTTTCTTGTTTCTTGACAGAGGCCTTTACTAGTATGAGCTACCTTCTTAGAACTACTTTTATTACATCCCATAAATTTGGGGAATGTTGAATTTTCATTCCTCTTAAGGTATTTTTTTTAATCTGATTTGAAATCAGATTTGAAATCTGATTTGAAAAATCAAAAAAAATTTTATTTTTTTTTCTTTGGCCCATTGGTTATTCGGTAGCATGTGGTATAATCTCCACATGGTTGTGAATTTTTGAGTTTTTAAATATATATTTTTAAAGATTTTATTTATTTATTTGACAGAGACACAGCAAGAGGGAACACAAGCAGGGGGAGTGGGAGAGGGAGAAGCAGGCCTCCTGCTGAGCAGGGAGCCTGACACAGGGCTCTATCCCAGGACTCCAGGATCATGACCTGAGCTGAAGGCAGACGCCCAACTACTTAGCCACCCAGGAGCCCTGTCCAATTTTCTTCTTGTAATTGATTTCTAGGTCCATACTATTGCAGTTGGAAAAGATACTTGATATGATTTCAGTCTCCTTAATTTATTGACTTGTTTTGTGGACTAAAGTATGATCTCTCCTGGAGAATGTTCCATGTGTGCTTGAGAAGAATGCCAAGTCTGTTGCTTTTGGATGGAATATTGTGTGTATATCTATTAAATCTATGTGGTCTAACATGTTATTTAAGGCTGATGTTTATTGAGTTTCTCTCAGATGATCTATCCATTGATATAAGTGGTACATTAACGTCCCCTACTATTTTGCTATTTCCCCCTTTGGTATGTTTTTTTGTTTTGTTTGGGTTTGGTTTTTTTTCCTATTTATTTATTTATAAGGGCAGAGGGACCAAGGGAGGGAGAGAGAATCTTAAGCAGGCTCCATTCCCAGTGTAGGGCTCAATCTCACAGTCCCGAGATAATGACCTGAGCCAAAATCAAAAGTCAGACACTTGACCAACTAAGCCACCCAGATGCCCCTCCCTTTAAGTATGTTAATATTTACTTCACATGTTTTAGTGCTCCTGTTAGTTGCACAAATGCCTACAAAAGTTATATCTTTCTGTTTAATTGAGTCCTTTATCATTATGTAATGCCCTTGTCTCTTATTATAATCCTTGTTTTAAAGGTTTGTTTTTTTTTTTTTTAAGATTTTCTTTATTTGAAAGAGGAAGAGCGAGCACAAGCAGGGGGAGGGGCAGAGGGAGAAGCAGACTCCCCACTGAGCAGAGAGCCCAACTTGGGCCTCCATCCGAGGATCCCAAGATCATGACCTGAGCCACAGGCAGACACTTAACTGACTGAGCCACCCAGGCACCTCTAAAGTGTGTGTGTGTGTGTGTGTGTGTGTGTGTAAGTAAAAGTGTAGCTACCTCAATTTGATTTTGGTTTCCATTTGTATGGAACATCTTTTTTTATCCCTTTCCTTTCAGTCTGTATATGTCCTTACATATGAAGTGAGTCTTTTGTAGGCACTATGTGGATGGGTTTTATTATTTTTATACATTCAGCTACTCTCTGTCTTTTGATTGGAGAATTTAGTCCTTTTACACTTAATTATTGATAGGTGTGTACATATTGTCATTTTGTTCATTGTTTCCTAGTTGTTTTGCAGTTTCTGTCTCTTTTTCTCTTGGTGTCTTCCTTTTGGCTTAATGATTCTATTTAGTGGTATGCTCAGGTTCCTACCTTATTATCTTCTGTGTATCTACTATAGGTATTTATTTTATGGTTACCATGAGGCTTACATATAACATTCACATATTCATAACAGTCTGTTTTAAATTGATAACAACTTAATGCAATTTTTAAGCTATGTGTTTTTATTCTCCCTAACCTATGTTTTATGTTTTGTTGTCACAATTTTACATTTATCTTGTATGTCACTTGACTAATTATTGTAGTTATTTTTACTGCTTATTCTTTAACCTTCATGCTAGTTTTACAAGTAATTAATCCACTACCTTTACTATATATTTACTTTTCCGGTGAGATCTATTCTTTCAGGTTTTCGTGTTACTAATTGGTACCCTTTCTTTTCAGCCTAAAGAGTACATTTAGCATTTCTTCTAAGATTAGGTTAATGATGATGAATTCCTTTAGCCTTGCTCATCTAAAAAAACTAGCTCTCATTCAATTCTAGATAATAAGTAGAGTATTCTTGGTTGGAAGTATTTTGTTTTTTTGCCTTTTTTCACTACACTTTGAATGTATCATGCCACTCCCTCTGGCCTACAATGTTTCTGCTGAAAAATCTGCTGATAATCTAATGGGGGTTCTTTTATGCCTAACGAGTTTTTCTCTTGCTGCTTTTGAGATTGCTCTCCTAGTCTTAAACTTCTGACATTTTAATTATAATGTGTCTTGGTGTGGGTCGTTTTGAGTTAGTTTTTTTTTTTTAATTAACATATAATGTATTGTTTTCCCCAGGGGTACAGGTCTATGAATCATCAGACTTACACATTTCATAGCACTCACCATACCACATATTCTCCCCAATGCCCATAACCCAACCACCCTGTCCCTAATCCCCAACCCCCAGCAACCCTGTTTCGTGAGATTAAGAGTCTCTTATGGTTGGCCTCCCTCCCGATCCCATCTTGTTTCATTTTTTCTCACCCTAGCCTCCACGACCACTCACCCTGCCTCTCAAATTCCTCATATCAGAGAAATCATATGATAATTGTCTTTCTCTGATTGACTTATTTTGCTTAGCATAATACCCTCTAGTTCCATCCATGTCATTGCAAATGGGAAGATTTCGGGCTTTTGGTGGCTGCATAGTATTCCATTGTATATGTATATACACCACATCTTCTTTATCCATTCATCTGTTGATGGACATCTAGGTTGTTTCCAGAGTTTGGCTATTGTGGACATTGCTGCTATAGATATTCAGGTGCACAATCCGCTTCAGATTACTACATTTGTATCTTTAGGGTAAATACCCAGTAGTGCAATTCCTGCGCCATAGGGTAGCTCTATTTTCAACTTTTTGAAGAACCTCCATACTGTTTTCCAAAGTGGTTGCACCAGCTTGCATTCCCACCAACAGTGTAGAAGGGTTCCCCCTTCTCCACATCCTTACCAACATCTGTCGTTTCCTGACTTGTTAACTTTAGTCATTCTAACTGGCGTGAGGTGGTATCTCACTGTGGTTTTGATTTGTATTTCCCAGATGCCAAGGGATGTTGAGCACTTTTTCATGTGTCTGTTGGCCATTTGGATGTCTTCTTGGCAGAAATGTCTGGTGATGTCTTCTTTCCCTTTCTTGACTGGATTATTTGTTCTTTGGGTGTTGAGTTTGATAAGTATTTTATAGATTTTGGATACTAGCCCTTTATCTGATATGTCATTTGTGATTACTTTCTCCTGTTCTATCAGTTGTCTTTTGGTTTTGTTGACAGTTTCCTTTGCTGTCTAAAAGCTTTTGATCTTGATGAAGTCCCAATAGTTCATTTTTGCCCTTGCTTCCCTTGCCTTTGGTGATGTTTCTAGGAAGAAGTTGCTGCAGCTGAGGTCAAAGAGGTTGCTGCTTGTGTTCTCCTCAAGGATTTTGATGGATTCCTGTCTCACATTGAGGTTTTTCGTCCATTTTGAGTCTGTTTTTGTGTGTGGTGTGAGGAAATGGTCCAGTTTCACTCTTCTGCATGTGTCTGTCCAATTCTCCCAACACCATTTGTTGAAGAGACTGTCTTTTTTCCATTGAATATTCTTTCCTGCCTTGTCGAGGATTAGTTGACCATGGAGTTGGGGGTCCATTTCTGGGCTCTCTATTCTGTTCCATTGATCAATGTGTCTGTTTTTGTGCCAGTACCACACTGTCTTGATGATTGCAGCTTTGTAATAGAGCTCGAAGTCTGGAATTGTGATGCCACCAACTTTGGTTTTCTTTTTCAACATTCTTCTAGCTATTTAGGGTCTTTTCTGGTTCCATATAAATTTGAGGATTCTTTCTTCCATTTCTTTGAAAAAAAATTGATGGTATTTTGATAGAGATTGCATTAAATGTGTAGATTGGTTTAGGTAGCATAGTCATTTTCACAATATTTGTTCTTCCAATCCATGAGCATAGACATTTTTCCATTTCTTTGTGTCTTCCTCATTTTCTTTCATGAGTACTTTATAGTTTTCTGAGTACAGATTCTTTGTCTCTTTGGTTAGGTTTTATTCCTAGGTATCTTATGGTTTTGGGTGCAATTATAAATGGGATCAACTCCTTAATTTCTCTTCCTACTGTCTTGCTATTGGTGTATAGAAATGCAACTGATTTCCTTGCATTGATTTTATATCCTGACACTTTACTGAATTCCTGTATGAGTTGTAGCAGTTTTGGAATGGAGTCTTTTGGGTTTTCCACATAAAGTATCATATTGTCTACAAAGAGTGAGAATTTGGATGTATTTTGGTCTAAGAAACTACCTCCCAAAATTTTAAAGAGAGAAAAACTTTATATATATACATATATATATGTATATATATATATATACACACACACACAAATAAGGGTAAACACATTGAAGGGATGGAATATGACTGTAAAGATGAAAATTAAGAAAGATTATAAAAAAGGAATTGATAAGAAGTTAACTAAAAAAAGAAAAAAAAGGAAAGAATGTTATCAGGCTGGAGACTAGAACAAAGCCATGTGCTAGATTTAGGGTATTTTTTGATCTATTAGAAGAAATTGTATCCCAAAATTTTAAAGGAAAAAATGCCTATATGTATACAAAAAATAAGGTTAAATACAATGAAGGGATAAAATATTACTATAACAATGAAAATTTAAAAAGATTTTTAAATAGGTATTGATAAGATAAAATAGTTTTTAAAATGTTAAAATAGGAAAAAGGAAAGATTTTTAAGAATAGAATAAGAAAAAATAATTTTTTTAATTTAACTTTGAAAGACTACTTCATTTCTAAAGAACTAAAGAACTCTGCCACACTCAGACACCCCAGGCTTTTTGTGATCCGGCGGGTCCTGAAATCACACTGTCCCTGTGAGGGCTCCACCCCCCACTTAGCCTCTGGAGTGAAGTCGCTCAGTGGAGCAGACTTCTAAAAGTTCTGATTTTGTGCTCTCCTGTTCTTCCACTTATGAGGAGCCCTCCCCACCACGGTCTCTAGTCTAGTATGTTGCCTCAGATTCACTTCTCTGCCCATTCTACCTTCCAGAAAGTGGTGGATTTTCTGTTCCTAGAATGGCTGCTCTTCTTCTGTCCCCTGTTGAGTTTGTAGGTGTTGAGAATGCTTTGATAGCTACCATTGATAACTACCATTTGATAGCTGAACTCCTGGGACCTGATGATATTTAGGTCTCCTACCCCTCTGCCATCTTGCTCCTCCCTCTTGAGTTTATCTTCTTTGGAACTCTCTGGGATTCCTGGATCTGGATGTCCATTTCTTTCCCAAGGTTAGGGAAGTTTTCAGCCTTTATTTCTTCAAGAAAAATTCCTGCCTTTTTCTCTCTTTCTGGGACCTCTGTTATGCAAATGTTAGTCCATTTGATGTTGTTCTATAAAGCCCTTAAGCTATCTTCACTCTTTACAATTCTTTTTTTCTTTTTGCTGCTGGGGAGTTCCACTGCTCTGTGTTTGAGTTAACTGATCTTTTTTCTGCTTCATCTAGTCAGCTGTTGAGACCCTGTAGCGTATTTTTCAGTTTAATTATTGTATCCTTCAGCTCTGACTTTTTGTTTGGTACTTTCTTGTATTTTCTTTTCATTTGTTAAAGTTCTCACTGTGTTTATCCATTCTTCTCCCAAGTTAGGCGATTATCATTCTTCTCCCCAATTGGGTGAGCATCTTTTTGACCTTTACTTTGAACTCTTTATCAGGCAAATTACTTACACATTTCATTAAGGCTTTTTTCTGTTTTACTTTATTCTTTTGTTTAGAACATACTCCTCTGTTTCCTGATTTTGCTTGACTCTGTGTTTGTTTCTTTGTATTAAAGTGAAACATCCATCTCTTCTAGTCTTAAAGGAGTGATCTTGTTTAAGAGATGAGTGTTATTGTTCAGCCTTGTCTAGCTCTTGGTAGTCTCTTGAACCTTTATGATTTTCCAAGCAGCCTGTCTTATTTTTAATATTTTAAATATTAAATATTGTTGGGGGTATGCCAAGTTCTATCTGCCTTAAAGTAGGGGATCTCAGCACCTAGATTCAGGTTGATTGGAAGCCAGACCTTCCAGGTAGCAGCTTTTGAGTGTGCAAATATATATAATACTGTAAGACCACGAGCATGAACGCTGCTGGCCACCAGACCGGGTGATCTGGAGGTGCTCCATAGATGGCATTAGCAAAAATCAGGGCTCTAGACAAGTGCATATTCTCCTTTCCGGGATATACTAGAGAGCAGGAGCAAGGCAGAGGAAAAGCACAAATTTCATAGACATCATTTACCAGTATTGTGAAGTTTGGCCCAAACTTCTCCTTGCTCCTTGTCCATTTCCTCGTCTGGAAAATGGGAATGACAAGGTTTTCCTCAAAAGTTGTTAAAAGGATTTAGTAAGTTAACATGTGAACACTCCTGGGGGTCAAATGTTTGGTGTTAAATGAAAATGTTAATGTTGTTAAATTCTGTAGCACGCTCACACACACACACACACACACACACACACACAAACTTCTTACAAAACAGGAACCCACCCCAAAGTCTGATTGTGTGACTCAGAGAAGATAGTAAACCCTTTCTCACCTGGCAGATGTGGAGAAGTCTGCCCTATTTCCACCCCGATCTAAGAACAACCACAAATGTAAATAGTCTCTCACCTTGTTATTTTATTAGAAGCATATTTACATTCTTGCAGTTAAACTTTGCAGAGAACATTTTACAAAAGTTTTGTATAAAGTTTTGAAATGACATAAAAATAACTTCTATCCTTTAAAAAGGGAAAATATAAGTTAGTTATATTTACTCTGCCAAAAACGGACTGAAAACGAGAAACAGTTCCATCTGTCCCTTACAGAGGAAACATTAGCACAGGGGATGAGGAATACTGTGTGGGCCTTCTCTCTGATGGGCATGCACACTGGCTCCATCATGAGGTGGGAGTACCCAACCAGCCCCCATCCAGAAAGGAAAGGGGAGCTATCAGGCCTTGGGCAGCACTGAGCAGGGAAGCAGCAACTCCTAGAACAAGATTCAAGGAGCCATGTGAATGATAAGTCAGACAGGGGAATGAACAAAGACTTCCATCTGAACCATGAAACTGGCATTTCACCTAAATACTCATCCTCACACCCCAGGCTGCAAAAGGCAATATTGTAAACAAAGCCCAAATCAGCCCTGCCTGACCACTTGCCAGTGCTGACCTTGTCTGGTGGAACTCGGTCAATGTTCTGTAATGATACTGCTGCTAGTTCATATTTTCCCAGCCCCTGTGCACCAAAAGGAATAAAAGGGGACAATGGTTTCCCTTATCTCATATGTGTGAGACCGGAAAACTATCCCATCTGGGTCAAATACTGAAGCAGGCAAACTGAATGTTTGCTAATTTAAGAGGACCCCGCCTTCCCACAGCCCCCAGAGGCTCTTCACTGTGTACATAAAAGCCTTGGGAACCCCGAGTCCCTTCTTGTGGAATGGCTACCCTCCCTCCCCAAGATCCAGTTCTAACCAGCGCCAAGAACACACTTCGAGAGAATTGCTTTAGGACCAAGCTTCAAACTTTAAATGTTTAAGAGTGAAGGAAAAAATCCTTCCTGGATGTTAGCCACTCCATCACCAGCAAAACTATACCCGGACTTAATGTGTCATCCGTATGATTCCTCAAAATCGCCTTCAGTTTTGTTTTTATTTAAAGCAGTATCTTCCTATAGAAGCCATTCATTTATATTTAAGTTAGAAATCAAAATGAACAAAGTTTTCTTTGTAGATAAACTGAATGCCTGTTTGAGCATTCCTTTTATGGGGTTATCTAAGTCCTCCAGCCTGTGGGACTCCGAATCTGTAGGAGGCCAGCCGAGTAACCCAAAGGCCCAGGATTCCATCTGAGATACGGAAGCTCTGCATCTGCTGTGTTGCTGAGGACAGGAAGCATTATGTTCCTCCTGAGGCTTTGTCTTCCTCTGCAGAAATCTCAGTGACCACCAGCCCGTGTCTCAAGTGTAAGGCTAGACTCCTGCTAGGGGAGGCAGAGGGAAGCAGCCTTCCCGTACCCCCCTGCAGACTGGATGAGCAGGTGTGAGACAGGAAGAGCCCAGGCACAGTCTTGCATGGTGCAGAATTTATCCCTGGTGAACACAGGAGCCTGGGTGGGGGCCGAAGGGAATCACAGACTGGCAGTTCAGCCTGTACCATTTATGCCAGCACCCGGCACGCTGCCTACCCATGGCTTCACCTACACAGGCTCAGGGCCACAGGCTCAGGCAGTGAATGTGTTTCAACCCACCTGGCACCTAGGGCAGAGGCAAACCTGGGGGGCCACGTGTGCACAAGATGGCACAAAACACCTAAGACCAGAATGAATAGTTCAGGCTCTCCTCCATCCCACTGTTATAGCTACAGCCTTGTCTCAAGAGAAGAGCATATCTGGGGTTACTGGAAGGATGAGGGCGCCCCCTGAGGCAACTGGCTGCAGGGTGGGCTTCACTAAGAATCGAAATGGCTGCTAAGAGCCATGGTTCTTGTCTGATACTACAAGGAATGGCTGAAAAGCCAGCCAGAATCACAATATGGACAAACTCACGGTAACCAGCAGCAGCACTTTGTGCCCACAGACAACAAAACTGGTGTTCCAGCAAACAGGAGGGCCTCAAGGCTGCAGAACACCATTCCTCCTGGACCCGGCTTGACCCCACTCACTGACAGCTTGAAGGGATATGGGGCCCAAACAGAACATACATTAGGATCAGGCAACACATGATAAAACCTCGCCCTCCATAAGTGAGCGAGAATTAAGGAGCACCGGGATGGGTCTGTTGGGCACAGCTGGAGGCGCACAAGGCAAGGGGCTGCATTCAAGTTGGCATGGAAGCAAGAGGGAAGGGTGGTCCTGAGTTACTTGTTCACAGAGAATGGGTGGGCCATGGAGGCCCACCAGCCTGCCACCACGAGCCCCAGCTGGCTGTTAAGAAGTATCCACAGAGCTGTAGGGGAAGAACTTGGTGGCCTTATTTGGGGTGGTAGGGTTCAGGCATTCTGTCTCCTCATTCATTTTGAAGAACATCTCCTGCTCTCGCTTCTTCTGGTTCAGATCTTCTTCCAGTGCCTATGACAGAGAGAGGGAAGACAGAGCTCAGTCAGATCCCATAGGACACAGGTCTCTTAAACACAGGACCTCCACCAAAGTGGCCTTCTCTGGAAATCACACACACACCCGGCCTTTAGTGCATGGTAACTCAGTCTTCCTTCTTTCCTTTCCCAGAGCCGGTCACCCAGCAGATAGCTACCACCTCTTGCTTCCTTCTGTCAGAACCATACAAGAGTTTGCTGTGCGCCAGGGGCTAGTTTGTGAAATGCCATCTCAGTGTGGGACGAGGGAGGCAGATACCAATCTCCTGGCAGGGAAATAGCCAAATGAATGGAGAAAGACCCAAGGTAGAAAATGGACAGATTTAAGAGCAGACGGTGGGGAAGTCGGGGGTGGGGGCCGGTGGGGGCAGAGATGTCTGAGTACATAGCGTTTCTAATGAGAGCACGGCCCCGCAGAGGTCATCCAGGGTGTTGTTTTTAAAATATATGTGCCTTGGGTGCCTAGGTGGCTCAGTCGTTAAGCATCTGCCTTTGGGTCCTGGGTCCTGGGATCAAGTCCTGCATTGGGCTACCTGCTCAGTGGGAAGCCTCCTCCTCCCTCTCCCACTCTCCCTGGTTGTGCATTCCCTCTCTCTCTTTCTCTGTCAAATAAGATTTAAAAAAAAATAATAAAATACATGTGCCTTCACACCACCCCCCTGAGATTCTGATTCTGAAAATTTGTGGTAGGACAGGGGTTCTGTGTGTTATAAAAACACATCAGGTAACTCCAAGCAGAGTGTCTAGTTGGCCATTACTGCAGGAGTGTCCCTGGGGCACATGCAAGTTTATCTAGATAAATTGGATCTACCAAAAAATGTCTTGAGGGGTCTCCAATAAAAGGCATTCAAGTAAAAAGGGAAGCAAAGTGTACTGGAAAGAACATGATCTTTAAAGTCATGCAGAATTCAGCTTTCTTATTACCAGATGTGTGGCCTTCACACATCACCTTTGTTCCTGTGTAAAATGGCAATATCACTGCCTATCTAGCAGGGCTGTTGTGCGAATCAAACTAAAAACTAATGAGTCATAATTACCGAGTAGTTCCTATATGTCAGGTGCTATGCTAAGTGCATTACATCTTTTCCAGTCTCCACCCTATGAGACAGATACTATTATTTCCATCTTATAGATGGAGAAATTGACGCTCAGGGAGCTTAGATCACTTGCCCAAGGTTACTCAGCTAGCTAGGGAGCATAGCCAAGATGAGAACCTACCTCTAACTTCAGAGTTAAAGCTCTGAAACACTGTGGTCCACCATCTGCAAAGCCGGGCACACACCCGATGCTGAGTAAACGTGGCTTCATTATTAAGCATCTGACCATCAGCCCAGTTTCCTTATTTTCACTATAGAAGTAACCATGTTCACAGGATTTGACCAGCCTTCTATCTTGTGTCTTTTTTTTTTTTTTTTAAGATTTATTAATTTGAGAGAAAGAGACAGAATGAGCAGGGGAAGAGGGAAAGGGAGACAGGGAGCCCAACGCGGGGCTCAATCCCAGGACCCTATGACCAGAGCTGAAATCAAGAGTCAGACACGTAACCGACTAAGCCACCCAGGCACCCCTATTATGTGTCTCTTTTTAAGACTTTTCTTTGGATGCCCCGAAATAGTCTCAACAAAAAATTACCAGATCCCCCCTCCCTTATGCTCTTATTCCCTCAGCAGTACTAAATTCTAGTGAGTTCTCTATACTTCCAAGGAAAGATGGGGAAGGGACACTGGATCACAATACCAATCTTTCCAGTCCGTTATAGGATGTCCATGTGAAGGCAGGCAAGGTATTTGAAGTCATGCTGCATCTTGGACTTGACTGATTTGAAACTTCTGGTAATTCACACAGACTCTTGGCTCAAGTTCTCTTTTGCTGGATGTATTAATACTAGAGTGTTTGTAATAAGCAAACATTATATATAAGCCAGATAAAAGTAGTACTGTTTAAGCTTTTGTAACAGAAGTTACACGATCCAGTGCCTGTGGGAGGCAGCCAAGTGAACTGAATGAGTGAAGAGAGCTGGGTGTGAGGCAGTGAGGAGTGGTGGGGACTGCGGTGAGGTGAAGAGCACAAGCTGTGTCTGAAGAGGG